>OY755042.1:62063514-63301526 GCA_963576565.1 Aspidapion aeneum
TCACTTGGAAGATAGGAAAAACGGGAAAATTGTAGCACTCACGGCGTTTCTTGTGCTTCTTCTCGGTTTCCCGATTGCGACTCCTCGCGCAGACTCGCGCGTGTCTCGGTGCGGGGATAAGTCATATGTATATACCCCGCGAAATTTGAAATGAAAAATAATATTAAAATATAAAAGTAGCCAAAAGCTGGCAAATAATTCTTGCACCAACATTTTCCGGCCACCAAAACACGTGTGTTTTTAGTAAGGATACGAAAAAAAACTATATCTAAATACCCAAATCGTGCAAGTATGCACGAAAATTTACCTTAATTCTAGTAAATTATAAAAAGGAAAAAATAATTATATATAAAGAAAGGAAAAAAATAAAAAATTTTGAGCAAAATTTCGAAAAATTTACTTGTGTTCTACCTCCGGCAGGGGCAAATTACATTACATTGACCCCGTGTATCATAATACGAAACTTGCAGAATATACAAATAGTTAGAACCGCATTTTAATAATTATGTTTTATTTGTCAGCAATATTTTATTATAACTTATAAGCAATAATTTAGTATAAAAGCATGTACACTATTGGAAATAAATCAGTATCGTACTCACTATTTTAATTGTATTAATTCTAATTAGTTTTTTTGTAGCAGAAAATAATAAAGGGTGTTTTTAAAAACTACCCCCTACGTCATCAACCCTTAATTGGCAGGACACATAACTTGACCACCGGTCTTCGATAAGTACCAGTGGCGGTTTTTACTGTCACGACGCGAGTAAGCCCATCAGCACCTGGATGTAGCGCTACAACACGTCCGAGAGACCACTGCATAGGTGGTTTTTTCTCATTTTTAATAACGACTAAAGTGTTGACTTTTGTGTCATTGCATTTCTCAGTCCACTTAACACGTTGTTGAAGTGTGTTTAAATATTCTAAACGCCACTTTTTCCAAAAGTCAGCTTGAACTTTGGACAAGCTGCCAGCGAGACAAAGTGTTAAGCTTGAGGTCGGAAAAATCAGGTTCTGGTATAGAATTTAAAAGCTCCAATGTTAGAAAATGACCTGGTGTCAGCGGAATGAGGTCATTTGGATCGAGACTTTGGGCATAGAGAGGTCTACTATTGAGTAAAGCCTCAACTTGAAACAAGAAGGTAGTAAATTCCTCATATGTAAGGCGCTGCTCGCCTACAACACGTTTAAGGTGAGCCTTGGTGGATTTTACTCCAGCCTCGGCTAAACCGTTTAAGTGAGGACTTCCAGGGCTTGAAAAGTGCCACGAAATGCTTAAGCTTTCACATGCTTCCTTTGAGTAGGTTTGAAGTAACCTATCTGCACCGACAAAGGCGGTACCATTATCAGAATAAACGTGTGATATCCTTCCACGTCTGGAGACAAACCTTTTAAAGGCTGCAAGAAACGTATCAGTTGAAAGATCGAAAGTTAATTCTAAATGCACTGCTTTGGTTGCAGCACAAACGCAAACAAGAATATAGCCTTTATAGAGTTTGGCACCTCGGTGTCTTGACATTAAGATATCAAACGGTCCGCAATAGTCCACGGCAACATGGGAAAATGGTTTTAACTGGGAAATCACAAATTGCTGGTTTTGGATGAAGTCTGAAGCATAAGATACAATGAGAAACTACCTTTTCAATAGCGTATTGAGCAGACAGCACCCAAAATTGCTGCCTTAGCAGATAATGTAGGGTTTTGAGACCTGGATGAGAGTATTTTGAATGTGTATATTCGATAATTATTGTAGTAAGCCGGTGTGAACGCGGCAAGAGCAACGGATGCT
The DNA here is from genome assembly GCA_963576565.1 of Aspidapion aeneum. Lineage (NCBI taxonomy): Eukaryota > Metazoa > Arthropoda > Insecta > Coleoptera > Brentidae > Aspidapion > Aspidapion aeneum. The sequence goes on from OY755042.1 coordinate 62,065,304, forward strand.
TAGCAGAATAGGAAAGTTCAGAAGCATGTTTAATGCGACCGCCTACTCGGAGACAGTCTTGTTGGTCCAGGAATAATGAAAGTTTACGAAAGGGTTTTGGAAGCAACTTTTTTATTTTTAAAATAAATTTTGAAATAAGATCTGAAAATACTGTACGTTGGACATGGCGGACAAGAACAATCATGGAATTCTGCAGTTCCTTTTCCGTTACCAAATGATCTGAGTAATAGATTTTCGAAATTGGTCTAAGCGTGTAGGAAATGATTCGTTGTATTTTCGTGAGAGAAGAATGTTTATTCAAGAGAACATCGATCTCATGTGGGTCTGACATGACCGTGAGAAATGTCTTGCGTTCTTCCAAATCATCACTGTCGCAAAGATCTGGACAATGAAAGCCATTAGACCATTCCTCTCGTGGAAGGCTTAGAAAGGGTGGACCTTTCCACCACATGTCATGGTGAACAAGTTGGTTAGGTGTAAGTCCACGAGAAGCACAATCCGCTGGGTTTTCAGCAGACGGAACATAGTGCCATACATGAGGGGATAAAGTTGTCTTGGATTTTGCAAACACGATTAGCGACGAATGTAACCCATCTATGGGGAGAATCAGATAACCAGCGCAAGACCACTTGTGAGTCAGTCCACGCCCAAATTTCATTAAACACCAAAGTTTCAGCGTAACTTGCTTGAATGAAAGAGATAAGATCACACAGTAGGGTAGCGCCCAAGAGTTCCAGTCTTGCGAGATTAACCGTTTTAAGTGGTGCAACTTTAGATTTTGCCATAACAAGAAAAGTAAACAGCTCGCCAGAAGATGCGAAGGTAGACTATGGCTGCATAACCAACCATTGAAGCATCGGAAAATCCGTGTAATTCTATGCGAGTGGGTTTGTCTATTGTAAGACGTCTGGGTAAATGAAGATTAGAAAGTTCGGGAAGCTCCATGCGAAACTGATTCCAAATATTTATGATATGAAGGGGCGGAAGAGAGTCCCACTCTATCTTTACTACTACTACTACTATGTCGGTTTAGAACGTTTTTCTACGTTGTCCGACGCCTATTCTCCACCTCCTTCGATCCTGACAATCATCTTCTGTCAGATTCTTTTGACTCATTGATCTTTGGATTGACTGTTGCCATTCTAGTTTAGGACGTCCTCTTTTTCTGCGCCCTACTGGTTGCCATTCTAGGACCTGTTTTGGTAATCTTTCGTCGTTCATCCGTTGTACATGGCCGTACCATATCAGTTGCCTTTTAGTGATGTCATCCGTTATGCTTCCCTCGATTCCCATTCTTTCTTTTATGATCTCATTTCTTATGTGATCTAATCTAGATATTCTCATTGATCTTCTTATTGCATCTGCTCCATAAAATACTGTTAAGACATCCAATAACCTTTTTTGCTTTTACTATTCTTTTTTCCAATTCTTTACAGTCTGTTACTGTCTTATCAAATGTGACACCCAAGTATACATACTCATTGCAAGGAGATATTGTTTGTCCATTGTCTAGTTCTAACTCACTGGATTCGTTTCCAATACATAAGTACTGTGTCTTGTCCACGTTCACTGTTAGTCCCCATTTTTGGTATTCTTCCGTTAACTTTCTCATCATATACTCCATGTTTCCTTTATCATTAGCTACAATTACTTGGTCTTCAGCAAACTGTAGTGTGTATATAGTAAATCGGTCGTTAAGTTGTATTCCCATGCCGTGCACTTTACGTTTCCAGTTTTTTAGAGCCACTGCGATATATATTTTAAAAAGAGTTGGAGAGATACAACATCCCTGTCTTAAGCCTTTTGTTACCAGGAATTCTTTTGAAAGTCGATTTCCAATTTTAATTTTAGATTTTGACCCTTTGTATAGTTCTTTTATCGCTTTTATGTATGTATGATTGATATTAGTTTGTTCCAACACCGTCCATAATTTTTCTACTGGAACGGTATCATATGCTTTTTGTAGGCCCACAAAGGTAACATGAGTCTCTATATTTCTGGCGCTTCTTTTCTCAATTACTTGTTTAAGACAAAAAACATTATCACTACAAGATCTGCCTGCACGAAACCCACTTTGCTCTTCTTCTTCTTGTTCATGAAAATCATTCTCTATTAGATCTCTAAGAATCCTACCGTACAATCTACTTAGAATGCTGGTGACTGAAATTCCTCTGTAATTGTTACAATCCAGCTTATTTCCTTTTTTATGTATTGAGGATATGAATGCAATGTTCCAATCATTAGGTACTGGATGTCCGTTTATGCATTGAGTGAGATTTTCGAGTAGTTTCTCTGATCCATATTTGAGCATTTCAGCATATATTTCCCCAGGTCCGCTAGCTTTTCCGGATTTAAGCTTTTTTATACTATTCTTTATCATTTCTTTTTCGATGATTACTTCCTCTCCATGTACTTCTATGTCTCTCCTCGGAGAGGCTGCCAGATATTCGGGTCTCGTCTCCTGCAGCAGTCCCTTGTAGTGTTATGTCCATTGTTCTGGTTTGATGATCTGGATGTTTACTTTTTCTTTTGTTGGGTTTTTTACTGTAGAAATGAATTTCCATACTTCAGAGCTCTGCCTACCTCCTACGTGTGTATTTATATCGTGGCATTTGCGCTCGAACATTTCATTTTTTTCTGTGCGTATCAAACTTCGTAGCTGTCTTCTGGTTTCCCTGTATATTTCTAGGTCTCTTTGCTCTTTAGTACTGAGCCATTTCAAGTATGTGCGTTTTTTCTCTTTGACCATTTCCTGTATTTTCTCCGTCCACCACATCTTCCTCTTATTTCTATTATCTAGGTATCCAACAGCTTCGTTGCTTGCTTCCTTCAAACTTTTTATTATGTTTGTATATATCTCTTCAAATGAGTGATTTGTGTTAATTAATTTTTGATCTAATCGGTTCTGATATAATCTTTGAGTACTTTCGATTTCTAGACTTCTAAAGTTGTATTTTTGATTGTCTTCGATGCACTCTAGGTTTTCATTTTCTCTAATACTTTCGTCCTTATTTGTTTTTCTTAAAGGGAATAATATTTTTGCTTTTACCAGATGGTGGTCAGATCCACAGGTAACACCACGAAGTGCTCGCACATCATACCACTTTAATTGCGAGTGTTGTCACCTATAGCATAATCAATGATTGATTTAAGATTTCTTGTTGGCTGAATCCAGGTATATCGATGAATATCCTTATGTTTAAACAAACCATTATTTATTTTTAGGTTGTGGGTTTCACACAATTGCATCAGTCTTAAGCCATTATCATTTGTTACTTCCTCTCCAAATGGTCCTATCACTTTGCTCTGGGCTTGTCTACCAGTTCGGCTATTAAAATCGCCAAGCATAATTATTTCTCTGGTATTACCGATTTTGGTGATAGTCTCATCCAGTTGGTCAAAGAACATTTGTTTTTTAGCTACTATTTCGTCATCTGATGGTGCGTAGACTGCTATTATGCTTATATTAGGTGGTAGACGCTTTTTACTCATTGGGCGTCGACCGGTGAGATATCACCATGCCAGAAGTGAGTAGCGCTAAGTGGTATCACCACGTTCCGCTACTGCGCTGGCAGTCCGGTTCCAACAATGAGTAACAAATAGCATGATGGCGCCTCCAGGATCAAAATATTCCGGAGGTAAAATACCCGACAACTCGGATCTCCGGGCGTCGGGTGATCCTGGGAGTCCTTCATGCAAAGATATTAAAAGAAGACCAAAAACTCAACTCAGAATTGATTTTAGCAATATAAGAGGATTAAGTACCAACATGAATTCAGTTCACCAACATCTTGAAGAACAAAGACCTGACATCCTTGTTCTCACTGAAACTAAAATCAGTTCTGCAACACCTACTGTGAACTATCTTTATCCCGGCTATGACCTACACCACCGATTTCGACATAATTTTGGGATCTGTGTGTACATTAAAAATGACCTTTCATGTCATCGAGAGGAGAAGCTAGAACCAGCGAACCTCGATATCATATGGCTGAAATTCACCTCAAAGTCATCGACTAAGTTCATTTGCTGCCTCTACCGACCGCCAAGTAACACCGAGTATCAAAACTTTTTTGCGACATTATCCGAAAACTGTGATAGTATACAGTCTAACTATCCACATGCGGAAATTGTTTTTTTAGGCGATTTCAACGTCCACAATATACCCTGGCTAAAACACCACAACAAAACAGATAATGAAGGCAGGGAAGCAGAAGCTTTTGCCATAAGTTGTGGTCTAACGCAGCTTGTAGATGAACCTACCCGTATCTCAGAAAGGGGTGAATTTGCAGCGCTTTTAGACTTGTTCCTAACTACAAATCCTGACTTGTACACAATTCAAGTAGATCCCCCACTTGGTTCATCCGATCATAAACTTATAAGAACAAAGTGCGAAATGTTCATACCGCCAAGCCAACAATCACTTCCTCGTAAAATGTGGCACTATAAATCGGCAAAATGGAATGACCTTAAACAGTTTTACCTGGATTTTCCATGGCAAGAGGTTTGCTTTAAAACAGCTGATCCCACTATTTGCTGTAATGAAATAACAAAAGTAATCTTATCTGGAATGGATGCATATATCCCACATACAATAAAACGCAGAGCTAATGCAAAACCTTGGTTCAACAGCCAGTGTCAAACGGCTGTACAGAAAAAACACAGAGCATATAACCTTTGGAAACGACAACAAACCGCTCAAAACCACACAGAATTTATAGAAGCCAGAAATAGTTGCAAAATTACTATTGACGCCGCCAAAGAAACATACAATCAAAGAATAAAAAACAGGTTGCTGAATTGTCCAAGTAGTTCTAGGTCCTTTTGGTCTCTTGCAAAAGCCGTTGGATCAAACTTCACCAAGTCATCCATACCACCACTTACAGATAAAAATACTCACTTAGCCACAACATCAGAGGAAAAAGCCAATATGCTGGCCAAAATCTTTTCCTCCAACTCAAACCTAACAGTGCCAAATGGAAAAACTCCACCGTTCATTGAAAGGGTTTCCCACAGTATGCCAGAGGTACCCTTTTGTCACAGAGAAATACGAAAATCCCTTAAAAAGTTGGATACAAACAAAGCAATGGGTCCAGATGGCATTCCCGCGATAGTACTCAAAAATTGTGCTAGCGAACTCACCCCAACTTTCGCCAAATTATTCAATTTATCTTATAGGCAAGGAGTATATCCATCATCATGGAAGTCTGCCGCAGTACAACCCATTCCAAAGAAAGGAAAAAAGACAGATCCGTTAAACTATAGACCAATTGCTCTACTTCCGGTGATATCAAAAGTAATGGAAAGAGTTGTGAACAATCACCTAACCAAGTACTTGGAAAAGTACAAAATTATCAACGACAAGCAATACGGATTTCGAAAATATAGGTCAACTGGCGATTTACTTACATACGTCACTCACTTATGGCAAAAAGCGATTGAGTTGCGAGGTGAAACAAGAACAATTGCCTTAGATATATCTAAAGCATTCGATGAAGTCTGGCATGAAAATCTGCTCAACAAGCTCAAAGCAACGGGATTGTCGCCGAGACTTTGCACTTGGTTTGAAAGTTACCTTAAGGATAGATCCATTTATGTTGCACTGGATGGCCGGAACTCCAACTCTTACCAAATAAATGCTGGTGTGCCACAGGGGGCAATCCTTTCGCCAACACTTTTTCTGATTTACATAAATGACCTCATAGATAAAACAGTAAATCCACTTTATTGCTTTGCAGATGATGGCAATGTAGTCTCCTCAGTCATACCACCCACATGTCTCTCCGCACGTGAATTCCATTACCTTAGACTAACTGAAATATCACAGATAAATAACGACTTGGAGATAATAGAGGACTGGGGCAACAAAAACCTTGTACAGTTCAACGCGCAGAAAACCCAAGCAGCCCTGTTTTCGAAAAAGACCAGCACCGGTGAGCCAAATATCATGCTATCTGGAAGTGCTGTCGCATTGCAGAGCCAGTTGAACATCTTAGGAGTCACTGCAGAGACCAACATGTCTTGGCACAGTCACGTCGCAGATATAGCTAAAAGGGCGTCCCAAAAGCTTGGGGTGCTATTTCGTACAAGACATCTGTATACACGAAGCCAACTGCTGATACTCTACAAAGCCCAGATTCGACCAACTATGGAGTACTGCTCACATATATGGAGTGCGGCACCCAAACATACCTTAATGCTTCTGAACACCGTGCAAAAACGAGCTATCAAGCTGATCAATGACCCCGCACTTACCCGTAGCTTGGATAGTCTCGAACATCGAAGAACTGTGGGCGATCTATCTCTCTTCTACAGGTATTATCACGGAAAATGCTCTGAAGAGTTGGCACGTATGATCCCCCCGGAAGTAGCACCTACTAGGCAAACACGTCAAACAGACGGTAACCATCAATTTATTGTCAAAATAGAGGCACCAAGAACCTCATTATATCAGAATTCATATCTCTGGAGAACAGCATCGCTGTGGAATAAACTCCCTGCGACAGTTTTCCCTGCAGGTTACAACCTGAACCGTTTCAAAACCAACACGCACCAACATTTCCGCGCACTTGCCGCTTCTCGAGCGTGATAGGGATCTCCTTGCGAGTGCGCATACCCGTAAAAAAAAAAAAATATTATGTCCAAGCATCTTCATGTTCACTCGAAGTATGTTTTCACTAATGCAATCGTAGTCTGTAATTTTATTCTTTAGATTTTTCTTTATTAACAAGGATACCCCTCGGGCTGCTCTGCTTTCTTTTGGAACTCCAGTGAATGTATGGACAAAATTGCCGACACTATTCGTACCTGTTCCTTTCTTTTTTGTCTCTGTGAGTGCAATAATATCGATCTTACAATTCTGCACTTCAGTTACAATAATGTCCAACTTTTGATTCACTCCCACTTCACACGTTCCATGTAGCTATATTCATAGTCCTTTGTCTTTGCTTTTTTCGTCTTCGAGAGTTTCCATCCATTGCTCCGAGGCTTTGTTTAGGCTTTTTGGTAATTGCTTTGTTTTACAAGTATTAGAGAACCAGTCTAATGCCTTAACCCCCTACTTGGAAGGCCAGGATTTTTAATCAAGGTTTTTCTCCTCTAGCCTTTGACGAGCCAAAGCCATACTGTAAGGCAACAGCTGTGGTCTTTTATACTATCCCTAAAAGAAAGGGTTGCAACCTACGTTATGATCACCGTACCGAGGTCCATTCTCTCCGCCTTTCATATCGATGTGGTCTTCTCCCGTAACCCTGGGAAAGGGACCCTATACAGGTGCTAACTCTCCGGGTCGGAGAGTACCTGAAATCTACGGAGGGCAGGGGTCGATTCATTTCCCCTGATAGACATCTGACGAGGTCTACCCGTTACTCTATCTTTTCCTTCCATAAATCTTGCATCAGATGCTTGGCCAGTAAGGACACTGGAGAACAGAAACCTAACGGGTCAAATATTTTCATTATTTGAGAAAGGATTCCACGTTTAGTGCAAGGGTTATCGTCAGGTATAATAAGATATGTAAATGAATCTGTCACTGGATTCCATTGGAGACCAAGCACCTTGACAAAATTAGGCTCTGCTTTGTCGAAAGAAATAGACATTTGTGTGTCTGTCTCTGGAAATGATGAAATAAGTTCTGGTTTGTTACTTGCCCATTTTTTGAGCTCGAAACCACCACGACGTAATAGTGAAATGAGATCTTGCTGTAAATCTATGGTCGAAACTACGGAATTGTGGCCGCTTAAAACGTCATCGACGTAGACGTCTTTTAACAGAACTCTAGAAGCATTAGGAAAGCTTTTAGACTCTAATCTAGCCAATTCCTGTAGCGTACGTATAGCCAAGTAAGGTGATGATTTAAGACCATAGACAACAGTTCTGAGAGAGTAGGTTTGAATGGGATCGGTTTCAGAGAATCTCCATAAGATATTCTGATATCGTGTGTGCTCAGGTGTGACAAGAATTTGTCGAAACATTTTAACAACATCTGCAGTAAACACTACAGCATATCGGAATTTCAGAAGTATTTCGCGGACATCAGATTGAAGTTTAGCACCTGCGCACAATGTATCATTTAAAGATAAACCCTTTTGTGAAGCATCAAAAACGCAGCGAATTTTTCCCCTATTGAAAACACTATGGTGGGGAATGAAATATGAACAGTCTAAGATTTCTTTGGAACTAGGTGTAGGGACTGGAATCATGTGATTTGATAAGATGTATTCCTTCATGAAGTCTTTGTATGCTTCATAATGCACAGGGTCTTTAAGAAGTCGGATTCGAGCGATTTAAACCTTTTTACAGCAATAGGATAAGTATCACCTAAAGTAGGCTCTGAGTTAACGAAAGGTAATGAAACTATGAATCTGCCTGATTCGTTACGAGATACTGTGTCCGAAAAGATTTTTTCACATAGAATATCTTCAGGGCTGCTGTGAACTTTATGTGGGACTTCTTCTATTTCCCAAAATTCTCTAAACACACTTCTAAGGGCGGTTCTAAAGATGTATAACAGCTAACGACTGTACTTGGCTTGGATTGAATCGAAGCGTCTACCTTACCAATCAAGACGTAACCGAAAACACTGTTAAAAGCGCTAGCTTGTCCTTTTTGACCATGGATGACTCCATTTCTTAAAATCTGAGAAAATAATTCACAACCGAGTAAAATATCTATGTTGAAAGTTTGGTCTGAAAGTTTAATGTTCCGAATATGATCCCATTGACTGGAATCTATAGAAATAGAGGGAATATTGGAACATAATTGAGGCAATACTAAAGCCTCAAACTGAAAGGTAGGATCTATTCTTCCTTGCGGTCGAATAATGCAATTAGTTTTGCCTTTGGTAGTCGAAGATGCCTTTTGATTTAGACCTTGAATGGAAATTGAAAATTGTTGTCTGGGGAGACCTAGTCTATTGAGGCATTTTTCCGAAATGAAATTGGCTTCAGATGCTGAATCTAGCAAAATCCGCACGGGTTGGTAATTTCCTCTAGAATCCAAAATGTCAGCTACCACTGTCGAAAGTAGAAAAGTAGATTGATTGGGAATAGTTGTGGCGTGACAATTTGTTGAGGAAGTACCTTGTGAAACAGAAAGAAAGTGTGGATTTTCCTGAGTACTAGTATTTGTACCCTGCTGAGCACTTATATTGTTCTGACGGGGGTGGGGGCACAGTAAACTGTGGTGTTTAAGGCCACACCCTCTGCAGCTATAAGAAGAAGAACAATTCCTTGTTTGATGAGAAAAATGCATGCAATTTTCACATAAGTTAATTTGTCTTACATAGGAAAGTCTTTCTTCTGAATTTTTATTTAGGAAATCGGGACATCTGGCTAGGACATGATTGGACTGGCACAAATGACATTTGACATTTGAATTGAACGGTTTATTTGGTTGAATTGGATTATTTGAAACTGTAGTATTGAAAGATGAAGTTGATGTATTTTTAGGATAATTATTGTGACTAAAGTTCCGCTGATTATTATTCAGGGGCTTAGCATGATTTGAACTAGAGGGGGGCTTACTAAATGACTGCATATGGTGGACAGACTTCAAGGCTATACAGTAATTTTCGATAAAGCTGTACAAGTCAGTGTAAGAAGGAATGTCGACTTGGATTTTCTCTCTGCTATAATATAGCTCAAACTCTGTGCGTAACTTAACGTCCAACTTGGAAAGCAATTGATTAAATGTAAGAAAGTCCCACTCTGTCGTAGGAAAACCGAGTTCCGTCAAAATGGCTAAGTTCTCGGAAAAGGTGTCTAACATAAAACGGAGCTCTTTCGCAGAACTGGTTTTCACCGAAACGGAATTCATAGCATTTAAAGCAGTCGTAGCTATGAGACGCTTATTTTGATATCTCTTGACTAGAGCCTCATATGCAATATGATAATTGCTGTCAGATAACGGAATTGTTTTTACCAGACTAAGTGCTTCGTTAGTCACTGAACTACGTAAGTGCTGAAACTTTTCTATATCGCTCAAGTCGCTATCATGAATCATGACCTTATAGAGGTCAAACCAATGTTGCCAATTGTTATAGTTGCCATCGAAACTAGCCAACTTGGGTAAAGGAAAAGATCTAGAATTTGACCTAGGGCTATTGGCAGAAGTATTTAGTGAAACGAAATTAGTATTGCTGGCTCGAAAAATATCATAATAAATGCCACGACATTCATAAAAAAGTAAATCGAATCTTTTTCTTATGTTGTCCTGTTCATCAAAATCGAGTCCCAACTCCTCGAGGGATCGGATGATTTGGTTATGAGACGCGTAAAACTTTTGATGACATTCATCATTATCCTCGTACCTAGATTTGAAAAGGAACTGGAACAAAGAGTCTGCCTTCGCCTGTTTCGCGACCTCATTCGATTCGCGAGCAATAATGTCTTTTTTGGTTTTGACATTTTGATTTTGAAAATTACCTTTTTTTAAAAACCAAAGATTTGTTAAAACTTCTAAAACGCTTTAAAAATCTAATTTTAGTTTATAAAATGAAAGAAAAATTAATTAATAAAAATTTCATTAAATTAAAGAATTTATAATTTATTTTAATTATTTATTAATTAGTAATTAGTACATTTTAATTAAGGTTCCAACCAAACTAGTAAAGAAAAAAAGTTTTGTGTTGAATGAGTCTCGATCCCATGCCCTGCGGATCACTAGTCGAGCGCTATACGGGCTGTTTATAAAATTATCGGAGTCCGCGATGAAGTATGTCGACCAATGCCGATGCCGGCAGTGTAACCCAAGTCAAGTAATTCAAACAGCGCGCGCGTGGCCTACAATACTGTATTGGTCGCCTATACCTTTTAATTCTATAGGTATATTCGATATATAACTCACCCGAGTTGATATTTTTAACACACGTGACTTAGGAAAATACGAAAAATCTGGCCGAAAACGGAAAATTTTGGAAATTTGTAAGTTTGGGAAGTTACAGGATAACTGCTGAAAATGTAAATTGAAAGGAGCCGGTTCGAAGGACCATCCAGTGAGGGTGCAAACGTAAGTTGGGTTGAGTTTAGGTTGGCTGGTTCACCACTTACAGAAGGCGAGTTTCAAGGTTTTCGTCATATGATGTATCAGCGTCAAATAATGGGAGACATTATCAATATCGACAGTGACATGAAAGACAAACCTGCTTCTCATACTGATGATAATAACCAAGAATACTCTGAAGTCAAACGCAGGAGTAACAAAAGGCAATTTGAGAATGAGCAGCCACTGGATCAACAAGAGCCAAAACCCAAAAAATGGACATCCAAGCCAAAACGAGTAGGGACATGTGAAGGTAATGAATTTGCTTTTGAGTCCAGTCAACCACAAAATAAAGAGAAAAAGATCTGGTTATTTCTATCAAGAGTCAAGAATACAGTTACAGAAAAAGCAGTTAAAGACTATGTTGCTTCAAAAATTGAAGAATGCGACTTAGACTCTATAGAAGTTAAAGAATGTACCCCAAAAAATGGCGAAACTGACACCAAACATTTTATGGTAGGTGTAAAACCAGAATATAAGGATACTGTGTATCAAGCAAACTTCTGGCCCAAAGGAGTCATCTACAACAGATTCAACTTTGCAATGGGCAAAAATTTTCTGGACAATACTCGGAAAAACCCGCCACTTACAAAAAACCAAAATCAAGAATCAGAAAACTAAGAATCTTTCATATGAATATTGAAGGCCTGAACTCAAAACTACTAGAGCTAGAAGTGTTGATTGACACCTTAGATCCTGACATAATTTGCCTTACTGAGCATTGGTTTCGATCACCCGCAGAAATCCAAAAAGTCTACATGAACAATTTTGCACTTATCAGCTTTTCCACTCGAACCGAATTTGAGCGAGGTGGTAGCGCAATCTTCGTTAAGAACTCTCTTCAGGCAACTGAACATCGCACAAAATTGATCTCTGTTGATAAAGACTGTGAATTTTCTGTAGCAAATCTAACTTTAAACGATTTAAATTTAAATATTGTTTGTATTTATAGGTCACCAAATGGGAATGAAAAGGAGTATTTTAACTTAGTGTCCAGTCTTCTTGAAGAGGTGCACTCTACTGAAAAATCCCTGGTTGTATGTGGTGACTTTAATTTCCACTTTAATAAAGAATCTGAAAATGCTGTTGCAATGCTTCACCTATTTTCCACCTACGGCCTTGTGGGACATATCAAAGGGGTTACGAGACCTGCTTCAAACAATCAACTGGATAATGTACTGAGTGACCTTGCGGAAGAAGCCGTTACAGGTACTATTGATACCACCAAAATCTCTGACCATTACAGTCAATATGTGGACATTGAATTGACCAATAATTTTAAACAGACAACTGGCAAAAAAAATTTTTACTGATTCGAACATAAGAAACTTTAGAGACTGCCTCTGCACCGAAACATGGGATGGTGTCTTCTCGGTTGATAACGCTAACACCGAGGTTAATACTCTCTTTATTAAGTTTGAAAATGTGCTAAAATATCACTTTGACCTTAGCTTTCCATTAACTTCTTTTAAAATAAAAAATACGAAAAAACGCTGGGTAACAAACGAAATTAAAGAATATTCTGAAAAAATTAAAGACCTATATCTTCTCTCAAAAAGAACAAATAGTCGCGAGCTTTACAAAAAATATAAGTGTGAAAGAAAACAATACAAGCGATTTTTAGCACAGCACAAAACAGCAATCAATGAAAACAAAATATTAAACTCATCCAATAAAGTTAAAACTGTATGGAGTATTATCAACCGAGAAACAAATAAAAATAACTTTACTGAAATACAGCTAAAAACAGATGAGGGTAATGTAATAAAGGATCCTCAAGCTGTTGCTGATATGTTTGGGGCTGCTTTTGATTTCCCGGTCAACAATATACAAAACACTCAAAATATTGTCAATACTGATTTACATCAAACGCATTTTTTAGATGAATGGACTTTATGTAATACTGAAGAAATATTAAATATTATTGCTGATCTTCCTAACAAAAATTCCGCAGGTATAGATGAATTTCCCATATTTTTACTAAAGCACATTGCACAATATATAGCTGCTCCCCTTTGCAAAATCATAAACATTTGCCTTACTTCCGGAATTTTTCCTGATAAACTTAAGATTGCTAAAATAGTCCCTGTTTATAAAAAAGGTGCAAAAACTGACTTAAAAAACTACCGGCCCATATCGATTCTTCCTGCAGTGTCGAAGGTCTTTGAAAGGGTCGTATATAAACGTATTCTGGAATTTGTCACCTCCAATAAACTGTTATCTGAAACTCAATTTGGCTTTTTACCTAACAAATCTACGCAACTTGCAATTTTTAAGGTAATAACGTTTGTCGTGGACCAACTGGATAAAAAACAAACAGTTTCCGGCCTTTTCTTTGACCTATCGAAGGCCTTCGACACGGTAGATCACAAATTACTCATCGGAAAACTTAATAATTTTGGCATAAGAGGTATTTGCACTAAACTTATAAATTCATACTTGAGTTTTAGAAAACAAACTACTTGTGTACGACACAATACTAAGGAATACCTTTCTAAAACAACAAATATAAACCAAGGTGTACCGCAAGGGTCAATTTTAGGGCCAATACTCTTGTTCGTGCAACATTAATTTTAAATTCAAATTTTGCGCCAAATTCCCGTATTCGGAAAACCCACACAATTTCAATTTGATTGGCACAAGCAAAACGCCAGCGCCATCTACAAAAAATGAATCTGCGCAAAAAGGCGTAACCAAAAAAGATTCGTCTGTCATATTCTGTCGAGATCACCACGCAGCATGGTGATAAATTCTATTAACCAAAAAATCCAATAAAATTCTTAGAAAATCAAACTAAACCATTACACAAACAAGTGATTCTAGTGTGGATCGACTGCAACGACTGGGCCAGCGAGAGGAGCTCCTCTGGACGACGGAAACAGCTGAAAAGGTGAGTGCCAATCCTCTATATTGTCTTTGTGTGGCTCGGAGAAATTAGTATTTTTACATCGTCCTTTTAAGGATTTTTGCACCCAGATTTTATAAAACGGCCAGCGCATACAGTCCCGCTGCTCTACCAACCTCAAAACATCAACATTTGCTGGTCCCACGACCCAGATAGTTTTTTAAAATTTGTTTGCTAGAAATATTAGATTTTTTCGCCTCGCCATGTTGGTTCGTTTGTTGCCGTGTCCGGTTTAGAAAGGAGGTTCCGTCCCCCCTTGCGTGGCTTAACGGTTGCTCCACCCACATTTCATTGCAGCCGAAATTGGCACTTCGTACGTCGTTTGTTTTGATTCAAAAATCGAAATTTGTTTAAATAATAGTTATTTGTTTAAATAATATGTTATAGTTATTCAAAACAACAAAAGTGCTTGTGAGTTAAATGCTTTATTCTTATTTAACAGGTAAACAAACACATCTAGTAGAATTAGTATTTACCTGTAAATAATAAGAGAAGCGGTAGTAGGTACAAGTTGTTCTGTGTGCATTTATTTTGGGAGAAAGATCGCGACCTAGGATAACAGCTGTGATAAGTTTTTGCATTTATTCGAGAAATCGATAATAAAATATATGCTGTCGGACTCTTTTGGACTGATTAAAGTCAATAGGGGTCAAGTGTTAGTTTTATTCCTTTTTAAATATTTTTTATTTTTTTAATTAACAATATGTCGTTAAAAAAGCTTGAGAATCAACGCAAAGTTTCAATATCTCGTATTACGGAAACGTATAACTTGGGAACAAAAGCTAAATCAGACAGTTCTTCCTTGCCAATTTTTAAGGCGTTTTACGAATCGTTAGATGATCACTATGAACAATTTAAAAACATTCATAATGACATCATAGGTCTCTTGAAAGACGACGACGATGATGAGTTCGAAGTACAAGACAAAATTAGGAAAGATACGGATCTATTCTACCACCAAGCTAAAGTTCTTTTTTCGAGTTTATGTTCCGATTCAGTTCATTCAAATTTCACCCCCGCAACTTCACACTATTCACGTAGCGATGATCTGGGCCCTTTAAAGGTACCTTGCTTTAATGGAAACGTAAAAAAGTGGCCAACCTTTTACGATGTTTATTCTTGTTTGGTTCACGAAAACTCTAATTATTCCGATATAAGGAAATTTCAACATTTGCTAACCTTCCTTGAGGGCGAACCACTTAATATTTTAAGCTCTATAAAATTAACGGCAAGTAATTACGCAATCGCCTGGAAGGTATTAACAGATCGCTATCAAAATAAAAGACTTTTAGCCAGTACCTACTGGAACTCAATCTACTATGCAAATTCTTTAAAGGGAAACCAGTCAGCAAAGGATCTTAGAGTCTTGGTAGATACCTTTTCCGAGAATGTTGCGGCGCTCGAAAATCTTGAATTTCCAGTAACGTCGTGGTGTTTTTGTTTATTTTCAATTTTATTATCAAAAATCGATCAAACCACAAGAACCGCTTTCGAATTAAAGTATAGTACTACCGAGATTCCAACATATCAAAATCTAATTCAGTTTCTTATTAACCAATGCCGTGCTCTTGAAACAGTACAGCTATCTCCCCAAAATACGCAAATGCAACCTTCGACTTCCAAACAGCAAAAACCAAATTATTCGAATTCTAGTAACCAAAAATATAATTCTTATTCAAATAATCAGTACAAATCAAGCCCTCCATCAAATTTTTTAGCGCATACGCACTCACAAGTAGCAAATAAACAATCCAATATTCAATTTCGACAAAACCAACAACCCTATAAGTGCAAATTATGCAATAATTCTTTTCATCCACTTTCCCAGTGTGGTGTTTTTATTTCCAAATCTCCTTCAGATCGTTTTACTTATGTAAAACAACAATCGTTATGTATCAACTGTTTACGTTCAAATCATCAAGTAATCGACTGCAGTAGTACCTACAACTGCAGGGTATGTCGACATAGGCACCATAGTCTTATTCATCTATCGCAAACGACAGATTCAATCCGTCAGAATTCAAGTCAATCCTTTGTTAATTCAAGCCAAAATTCAAATCAAAATTCGAACTTAAATCAAAGTTTTAATTCAAATCAAGTGGCCGTGCCTAGCACAGGCACAAACTTATCGTATCAGAATTCAAATTCAAGTCTTAGCCAACAGAACCCTAGTTTTGTTCAACCCAGTTCAAATTCAATTCAAATCAATTCGAATCCAAATACATCTACAAATCAATACTCTTCGTTATCCACCTTGACGCCCCGGACGACAGTGCTTCTAGCGACTATAAAATTAGAGGTACTGGATAGTCGGGGTAACTACCAACCTGTCCGAGCACTTCTGGACAGCGGTAGCCAAGCTAACCTGATAAGCGAAGCTTGTCTTAACAGGTTAGGCTTGCCAAGAAACAAAATTTCGATCCCTGTTCTGGGACTAAATCAATCTTCATCGGCCACTAACGGCATTTCTACTTGCACTATTCGAGCCCTAGGCCAACAAGAGCCTACCTTTTCTATTCAAGTCTTCGTTTTACCGAAACTCTGTTCGAATATGCCCTCAATACAGGTAGATTCATCCAATTGGAGTCATATTTCAAATCTAAAGCTTGCAGATAACCAATTTTACAACCCTGGTCCAATTGACTTACTCTTAGGTGCACAACTTTACACAGAAATCGTCCAATCAGGACGAATTCCAGGACCTCACGGCCAACCCTCCGCTTTTGAGACAGTTTTTGGGTGGGTCTTGATGGGCCAAACTCAAAACATAAATATTTCACCTCAAGTCAATTCTTACTTTACTTCCTGTGAGCAGTCTCTCGACTTTAATATTCGCAGATTTTGGGAACTAGAATCAATTAAGTCAAAAACGTTTCTCTCACCCGAAGAAAAAAGATGTGAAGAGATTTTCCAAAAAACTACCACTAGAGATATTTCGGGCCGATTTACTGTAAATTTGCCTTTTCGTCACATTGACCCTCCTGACCTAGGAGACACATATTCAGTGGCCTATCGTCAATTTTTATCTCTCGAATCTCGCTTAATAAAAAATTCAAATTTCTATAGTATGTACTCGGATTTTATGAGAGAATATCTCAAAAACGGGCACATGTCTTTAATCCCAAGATCCGAACCTAGACCTCAGTTATGTTCTTATTTACCACATCACGGAGTCCTTCGCCTTGACAAATCAACGACTAAACTCCGGGTGGTTTTTAACCCCTCGATTAAGGGTTCGAAAGGCCTAAGCGAAACTCTTTTAATAGGACCAAAATTACAAGCCGATATTTCCGAAATTCTATTAAAATTCAGATTTTATTCTATCGTATTTTTGACTGATATAAAACAACACTTTTTACAAATTCAAATTAATCCAATTCATCGGGACTACCAAAGGCTACTTTGGCGATTTGATCCCAATGAACCCCTGCAGGAATACAGGCCTAATACAGTGACGTTTGGTGTTAGTTCAAGTCCCTATTTAGCTATTAGAACTCTTAGAGAACTAGCCATCCTGGAGGCTAAGAATTATCCTGAAGCATCCCAGGTCCTTTTGAATAACATTTTCATGGACGATATTTGCTGTGGAGCTAACTCTCTAGAAGGTGCTTTATCACTTCAAAAGGATCTCATAGCGTTGCTTAAATTGGGAAAATTTGAATTAAGAAAATGGGCATCAAATAATCCGAAACTTCTTTCACATTTGTCGCCCGCTGATTGTCAGATCCCTGTTACCTTTGAAGACGATTCTTCAACATCGATTAAGGTGTTGGGCCTTCAGTGGCACCCTTCTACAGATACTTTTACCTACTCTTGTACCCCTTGTGAAAAACCTTGCACCAAAAGGAATATTTTATCGGCTATCGCTAAAATTTGGGATCCTATAGGTTTCTTATCGCCTGTTTCATTTTTAGCCAAAGTGATTATGCAAAAACTTTGGTTATGCAAAACTGATTGGGATGAAATACCCCCCGATCCAATCAAAACTCTTTGGAATCAATTCAATAATCAATTAACCACTCTTTCGAATCCTTGTATACCTAGACATATTTTTTCGAATAATATTCAACGATGTCAATTGCTAGGTTTCTGCGATGCATCCGAGCTAGGATACGCTTCTTGCGTATACGTTCGCGTCGAATTACCAAATAAAATTATCAAAACTGCTCTAGTCATGGGCAAGTCAAGGGTTGCTCCCTTACACACTATTTCAATCCCACGTTTGGAACTACTTTAAGCTACTCTATTAGCTGAGTTACTCGAACTAGTTATTCGCACCTATTCATCATTACTCGTAATCGATGAAATTCTTGCGTTCTCGGACTCACAGGTCACGCTTCATTGGGTCACATCTTCACCTCACAAGTGGAAGACCTTTGTGGCAAACCGCGTAAGTCGTATTCAAGAAACAATCCCCGAAGTCCCATGGTATCACATTACTTCACTCGAGAACCCTGCCGACTGCGCTAGCAGAGGGTTGTCGCCCAATAACTTAATAAATCACCCTCTTTGGTTTCACGGCCCTCCATGGATTACCTTGCCCACTACGGAGTGGCAAATTCAAAGGTTTATAAATGAACGTTCTTTGGGAGTTCCAGACGAGGTTCTCAAAGAAGAAAAACCGGAAAATTCAGTGGTGCTGACGGCAGAAATTCAAAATCAAAACTTTTTTGATAGATTAATCGATAAAATATCCAATTTAAATACCATTCAAAAAATCATTTGTCATTTTCTAAGACTTATTCACAATCGAAAAACCTCAGTTGACCCTTTATCCGGCGTTTTTTCCGCTTTGGAACTACACAAGGCTCTACTTGTTTTAGTTAAAAGGGTCCAAGAAGAGTGTTTTTCGGATATCATTCAAAAAATTCAAAATACTCAGCTATTACCTAAGCCGTTTCGCAAACTCGCGCCCTTTTTGGACGAATTGGGTTTCCTTAGAGTGGGCGGACGCTTACGGCATTTCAACTCTCCTTTGAGGCAAAACATCCCTTATTATTGCCGAAATCTCATAGATTAACCCAATTGATCATTATTCAACCTCATAACGGAAATTTACATCCCGGAATAAACACAGTCCAATACTTAATTCGTCAAAAGTTTTGGATTATGTCATCACGTCGAGCTATTCAGAGGGTTTTATTGAAATGTATTCCCTGCTTTCGCTTAAAACCAAAACCGTATACTCCGTACATGTCGGATTTACCTTCTTTTAGAACGTCACAATTAAAATGTTTTTCACACGTTTGCTTAGACTATGCAGGCCCAATCAAAACCTTTGTAGGTCAGAGACGTCGTGGAGCACAAGTTGGTAAATCATATATCGCAGTCTTTGTCGATACTTCTGTCAAGGCAATCCATATCGAGCTTGTTTCGGATTTAACCACAGAGGCGTGCATTGCTGCTTTACGACGCTTTGTCGCTAGACGTGGCACTTGTGTCCAAATCACAAGTGATAGAGGCTCAAACTTTGTTGGGGCTATTAAGGAGCTCCATAATCTTTCGAAATTAGCTTCTGAGAGCTTAAAAATCAAATGGTGTCTTAATAGTCCGGGAGCCCCCCACCTAAATGGTCTAGCAGAAGCAGGAGTCAAATCCATAAAAACACATTTGTATCGGGTCATCGGTGACCAGATACTAACCTTCGACGAGCTCTATACTCTCCTCGCCCAAATAGAGGCATTACTCAATTCTCGACCCCTTTGTGAGCAAAGCTCTGACCCAAACGATCTTACGTCTTTGACTCCGGGTCATTTCCTCACAATGGAACCCCTTAATTCGTGTCCTGATCCTGACCTTTCTACCCTTAAAGTTAATACCCTTAAGCGTTGGCAACTTATCCAACGAATTCATGCCGATTTCTGGAAGCGTTGGAAACTCGAGTACTTAAATACTTTACAACAGCGTTCTAAGTGGTCGGACCCTTCGGTTGAAATCAAGCTAGATACACTTGTATTAATTAAGGATGAAACTAGGCCGCCATTACACTGGTTGCTGGGTAGAATAGTATCTGTACATCCTGGTCGGGATAATCACATTCGAGTTGCTACTGTTAAAACACAACACGGACTTTTCACTCGTCCCGTGGTCAAGTTGTGCCCACTACCTTTAGATGCGCACTAAACTCCCAAGCAACTTCTTTTGTTTCGTGTGTCGTTATCTAGAATATATATATATTTTTTTTTTCATTTTTTTTCCTTTTGATCTATAAACCTAAAACGGATTTTAATAACCTACCCTTTAAGGTTTTGAATTAACTTATATTTTTTTTTTTTTTATATAGCCATTTGTTTATTCAATTAATCTCAATATAAAACTTCGTTTTAAGTGGGCGGAAAATGTTCGTGCAACTTTAATTTTAAATTCAAATTTTGCGCCAAATTCCCGTATTCGGAAAACCCACACAATTTCAATTTGATTGGCACAAGCAAAACGCCAGCGCCATCTACAAAAAATGAATCTGCGCAAAAAGGCGTAACCAAAAAAGATTCGTCTGTCATATTCTGTCGAGATCACCATGCAGCATGGTGATAAATTCTATTAACCAAAAAATCCAATAAAATTCTTAGAAAATCAAACTAAACCATTACACAAACAAGTGATTCTAGTGTGGATCGACTGCAACGACTGGGCCAGCGAGAGGAGCTCCTCTGGACGACGGAAACAGCTGAAAAGGTGAGTGCCAATCCTCTATATTGTCTTTGTGTGGCTCGGAGAAATTAGTATTTTTACATCGTCCTTTTAAGGATTTTTGCACCCAGATTTTATAAAACGGCCAGCGCATACAGTCCCGCTGCTCTACCAACCTCAAAACAGCAACAACTCTTCCTGCTGTATGTCGATGGCCTGTCGGTCCTGGTTGATGCTGATCTCCTGTCACAGTTTGCTGATGATACAGGAGCAGTTATAACAGCTGAATCAGTGTCTGCTCTGTCAGCGGGTTGTTCGGCTGCAGCGAGGGGGATGATAAATTGGTCTACCAATAACTGCCTAAAACTCAATGTTGAAAAAACAAATCTGTTAACCTTCAGAAAAACAGGATCTGCTGATGCTTCATTATATGTTCCAATTCAAGGCAAATCAATACCTGAAAGTGACCACACCAAATTCCTTGGAATTATACTTGAACCTACCCTAAATTGGAATACACAAATAAAGACTACTGCATCAACTATAAACTGCCACTGTTACGCAATACGTAGACTTCGACAAAATTTAACTGACAACAGCATGAAATGCTTTTACCATGCCTCAGTGCAGTCTGTTATGTCTTATGGCATTATGTTCTGGGGAGCAGGTTCGGATGCCGAGTCAGTCTTTAAAGCACAAAAGAGAGTTATAAGGACAATGCTAAAACTTCACCCAAGAACCTTTTGCAGACCATATTTTAAAAAACTAAATATTTTAACTGCTCCTTCCCTTTATTTTAAAACCTTAGTAACATTTGTTAAAAAACACGAAGATCTGTTTCTTACAAATAGAGAAAATGCTCTAGAAACTGCCATGGTCACAAGAAATAGAGACGATCTCGCTATCCCCACCCATAATACCAGTTTTTACGAAAAGGGCCCTTACTACCGTGCAGTTAAAGCTTACCACATGCTTCCCAAGTCAATCAGGGATATTGAAGGTAGAGTGCGCTTCAACAAAGAGGTAAATAATTTTGCTCTGGAAAAACAATTTTACTCCTTCAATTTCCTCTCTTAATGTAGGTAGTAATTAATGTAGGTAGTAAAAAAACCAAAAACTATGTACCTAGTTTGTTTATATTAATTTGTTTGTACCTATACTTTTAATTTGTTTTTACTGTTCATTTCTTTTTCTTTCTATCATATTTGTATTTACATTTTTTTAGATATCTAAGATATTATTTTAGACGTTGCTTTTGCATTTGTAATAATGATCTGATGGCAATAAAGAAACTAAACTAAACTAAACTAAACTCATTCGAGAAATACCCAATATTTTCAGTAAGAAATTGAAAAATGTAATTGTAAAGTTTATTGAAAGGAAATTAGTAAAAACGATGCATATAAAATATCTAAAGTGCACCTACCTTAGTTTTCATCTAGTTGCAGTCGTTTTGGTCGCTTGGAAGATAGGTAAAACGGGAAAATTGTAGCACTCACGGCGTTTCTTGTACTTCTTCTCGGTTTCCCGATTGCGACTCCTCGCGCAGACGCGCGCGTGTCTCGGTGCGGGGATAAGTCATATGCATATACCCCGCGAAATTTGAAATGAAAAATAATATTAGAATATAAAAGTAGCCAAAAGCTGGCAAATAATTCTTGCACCAACAAACATAATATATCATTTATAATAAACAATGTTTATAGATATTTTCGCGCGCGCGGTTTAATATAAACAAAACAAACCCCGACTTGACCTCGTTAGCACTAATATGTAGGTACGACACAATACAACCGTACCGAACTGCGATCGAACGAATACCGAAAATTTCAATTTGCAATGTAATTTTTTTAGCTACCTAAATTTAGTTTTTAACACAATTTGCTTAATTATGTAAAAAAATTATGCAAATAAAGCTTTACTCTACTCTACTCTACGCTCAGTAAATGCTTTAACATGGTAAGGTTTTATTTCGTGGTGGTTCAGTTCTACAGCTTACCTAAAAAATGACAACATTCTGTTACGAGCTCACGCAAAGAAGTAGTGCTTATTAGATTCAGTTCGGTTAGGGCTGACATAGCATTTATTGCCTTTCTGGTGACAAACTCTGAAATATCCGTCAAACCCTAAAACAGAAAAAATATTAAGTGAAAATAAACTATTTTGCCAAAATAAAAACTTAAGGTTAGTCAATAGTATTAAGTATCTATATTAAAGGTTATTTTATTAAAGTTTTACTTTCACCGAAAAGCTGATAAGGCAATTTTCAACTACCTTATAAAGTAATTGAACGAATTTAAAAGCTTCCTTTTCGGGTCAGCAATTAGTTATATTACGTCATCGTCGATAATGCTGATACAGGGAGAAAATCGTAATCGCGAGGTAGAGTATGGGCTCATTGTGCTCCACTTTATACTGCGTAAGCCCTAGAATCCCATAACAACGAAGCATATTTTTCCAGACAAAAACTTCCTATTAGAAATTTTTTTAGGTTTAAACAAAATAAAGATCACATATTTTCCTATTTCAAGTATAAAATAAACAAAAATGAAATAAAATTTGACATAGATAGCAGGTACAGACACTTGTCACATGGACAAAACTAATAGATTTGTTAATGCGCACATTCAAAAAAAATTAAAATCTAGAGGAAGGTTGGCCAACTTTTAGTTACTTTAAAACTACATAAACTTATAATTATCTATAACAAATACATTATTGCACTTCCAATAAGTTTTAGTTTACGGACGAGACCAGTGGGTCGCGGCCTTGCACCCTTGAGGCGGTTTGGACCACATAGCTTAAAATAAAAATGAACTCCGCCCGGTTATTTCATTTTTCCACCGCTTGGAAAAATGTTTGTATTGTATTCTAAAGTGGGAGCAGGCCCTACTGGACTTCCGTGCACCGCAACCACGTATGGTTCTATTTTGCTCACGTAACTACTAAGTTTGACTAAAGTAGCATTTTTTTTCCACCCAGTACATAGAAAAACTCTGCAGACTACAACAAAAAGTAATTTAGGTCTAACACGTTGGCTCCAAGATAAACCACTAAGGCCCATGTATTATTAGCCATCAATATTAGTAATAAAATCTAGTAACTCCCCAACAAAAGTAATTTAAATTTGTAAGTGAGATTTTTTTGTTGGAGTGAAATTATTTTGTTTATTGCTAACGATTATAATATAGATGTTAATTATTTAGACTTTAGATGATACTTAATTGAAAAATAAAACTTTCTGATCTACTTACTTGCAGTAAAAAGGGAGTAAGAATACTAGAGCAATAAATTCCGAGATAAGAAGCCACTCCCACTAAGCAGTCAAAAAATGATTTTCGTAACTGAACATCCTCCTCGACGTTGATAAAAGTAATCATGTGTTTGAGGATCACATCATTTGCTAAAACAAATAAATTTTAAATTTCATTAAACAGAAACAATTTAAAAAATATATTAAACGGGCATTTAATTTTTGACGTAGTTCAACTCGATTCATTCATAACCAGAAACTACTCCATTAAAGACTTATAAAAGAGACAAAATCAATGCAATGGTTGTCCTGAAAACGAGAGTTTATAGTATAGTGACAGCCCAACCACCAAATAATGAAAAATTTTGAATGAGTTTCTGATGCAAGATATCGCAATTGAGCGTTTCCACTCTAATCTAACTGTAGTGGTCGCAGTGGAAGGGCTGCAAGGCCCACTCATATATGAATCATCATCATCAACTGTAGTGTTTGTATATTAGTGAAACGACAAACACACAAATTTAAATTTCCTGCGCCGTGACAAAGTACTTGTGACGTAGGCAATATGGCCGCGCGGCTGACCTATGAGAAAGCAGGCTTGGAGTGACGTCACATGGGACGCTCTCTCGTTACGGAACCATTTTACGGTCTATACGTATTTTATAGTAAGTCTGTTTTCATCCATAAATATTTGCGCAATCATAAATAATTACGCGGCTTAAACAACATAAATATTTCAATGGCGACGTGGACCAAGTACGGGCGTAAATATTTTTCCTTCGTTAATTTCTCGTAAAATCGTGATTGACTGCTCGACTACCGATATGCAAAAAAATCGACGACGGTTCGGTTCGGATGAACCTAAAAAAAAAATTAAATTTTTTTTTTCCAAAAAAATAAAGGAAATTAAGTGCCGATCAAAAAAATTATACTAAAAAAATTTTCAAAAAATTTTAAACGAAAAAAAAATTCAAATAAATGGATTTAAACTAAAAATGTCGTAAAAAAAATAAAAATAAAAGCTTAACCTAAAAAAAAATCATAAGTGCGGCGTAAAATAGTTTAACCTGAAATGGAAAGGGGGCTTTTAATAGGAAGAAATCTGTGAATAAATGGATCAATATTTTGAGGCCTAACAAAATAACTGACGAGGGGGATAGAGTATCCACCCTATTAACCTTGGTAGGGTGTTGAACTTACAAGTTGTTACGAGATTTGACGCACCCGAGTTTGCCGGGCAAAAAGACCTACCAAGAACTCAAAGATCTATTAAAAAACAATTCAGCCCTCTAGTAAGTACGTGGCGAGAGCGTATAAAACTACATATGGCAAAATAAAATCAATCTGAAACTGTTTCAGAATGGTATGCCAGACTTAGAAGTCTCACCGTAAATTGCAATTATAAGGGAGACCGACTTGAATTCATTCTGAGAAGTTTGTAACAGGACTCAAAGAAGGATCAGTCCAGGATAGAATATGTGAAGAGGCTGATGACCAAACCCTAATTAAATGTGTAGAAATTGCCATGCAGAAAGAAGCATACGCTCTAGAAAAGCATAATGTATTGCAAGATGTAAACTACATGGGCAAATTTCCCAAAAGGACTAAAAAATTTGGAAAAACAGGGTCTTTCACTGGACATAAAAAGCACTATGCTGAAAAATGCCAGAGCTGTGGAAAAACACATGGAAGTAAATGTCGTTATGCAAACTCAAAATGCAACCGGTGTCATGTCACTGGTCACCTGGAATCAGTGTGCAAAAACAGGCAAAAAAGTGAGCTAAAAAGGCACCACTTCTTAGAGACTGTAAGTACAAATAATTCTAATGTAGAAACGAGTAATTTTTATGACATATTTTCACTACGTGGTGATACAGAAAAAAATTATTTTAAACTTCCAGTATGTATTCAAGAGAAAATGTATCAAATGAATGTAGATACAGGAGCTAATATAACAGTTTTAAACAGATTAAAAAAAAAAGAATTTGGTAATTTTAAATTAGAAAATGATAACATAGTTTTAAGAAGTTATAATGGGAATACAACTTAACGACCGATTTACCATATACACACTACAGTTTGCAGACGACCAAGTAATTGTGGCTAATGATAAAGAAGACATGGAGTATATGATGAGAAAGTTAACAGAAGAATACCAAAAGTGGGGATTAACAGTGAACGTGGACAAGACACAGTACTTATGTATTGGAAACGAATCCAGTGAGTTAGTACTTGAAAATGGACAAACAATATCTTCATGCAATGAGTATGTATACTTGGGTGTCACATTTGATAAGACAGGTACAGACTGTAAAGAATTGGAAAAAAGAATAGTAAAAGCAAAAAAAGTTATTGGATGTCTTAACAGTATTTTATGGAGCAGAGAGATAAAAAAGAATGTACAATTTAACATATATGAAACAATGGTCAAAAGCACGCTGTTGTATGGAATAGACTTGTCGCGTAACAGAAAAATACAAAACAAAAATGGAAAGTGTCGAAATGGATGCAATAAGAAGATCAATGAGAATATCTAGAATAGATCACATAAGAAATGAGATCATAAAAGAATGGGAATCGAGGGAAGCATAACGGATGACATCACTAGAAGGCAACTGATATGGTACGGCCATGTACAACGGATGAACGACGAAAGATTACCAAAGCAGGTCCTAGAATGGCAACCAATAGGGCGCAGAAAAAGAGGGCGTCCTAAACTAGAATGGCAACAGTCAACCCAAAGATCAATGAGTCAAAAAAATCTGACAAAGGATGATTGTCAGGATCGAAGGAGGTGGAGAATAGGCGTCGGACAACGTAGAAAAACGTTCTAAACCGACACAGTAGTAGTATACTGGCAACTTAATAAAACCTGTTGGCTATTTTAATATTAATTGTACAGTTAAAGGTGTGACAAGGCTAGCAAGGTTTTATGTTATAAATAATTCAGCACCTTGCCTTGTAGGTAGGAATTTTTTGTCAATTTTTAATGTCACTTTAAATATTGCAAATGTTTATAATTTGGAGAGTGTAAAAAATAAATTAATCAGTCGCTTTCCACAAGTTTTTTCAAATAAATTGGGTTGTTATAAATTTGGTAAAGTTTCTCTAAGGCTCAAAGAAAATTCTAAACCTGTTTTCTTAAAACATAGGCCTGTTCCTTTAGCATACAAAGAACAGATAGAAAAACAGTTGGAAATTGTGGTAAAGGAGGGTGTTATGCCGCGTTTAGAAAAACGATTAATGCAATGGACTGTATAACTTAATTAATGATAGCGCGAGCAAACATAAATATATTGATATGAAATTACGAAATAATCAAACGTCCATAGGTAAAATTATTTGTGCCACACAACGGTAATCAGAGACAAATGCACTCACCAGTTTGCATCCACTTTCTCCACGTTCCAAGGGGCCCCTGACTGGATCTAATGATGTCACCACGTAGCTGAAGGGCTGAAGTTTCTAGTTCTATGCTTCAGTACACAAAAATCGAGCACTTTCAGGTGTAGATATTTGAAATAGTTGGAGAACGAAATTAACACACCATTTTCTCGAGGCGGTCGACAAGGATCTCACTCGTTGTTGGTGCGCATGTCCAAATACGTGAAATGCGCTTTGTCCTTCATACAATTGTGTGGTTTTAAAAATATATATAAACAACCGCGAAATTTAGCGGGAGCTAACATAACTGCCCTCCAAAACACACAATTTTAGAATCTCAACCGGACAGATATAGATATAAGAAAAAGAATCGACCGATAAATATAAATGAATGAAAACAGATAAGTATCGTAAGTTTATTTAGAGATAACGAAATCCCGAAAAAAGGCAAAACAAACAAACAAAAAATTCAAAAAAAATTAAAAATAAAAAAACCTATTGTAATACCCGCTAAAAGGTAGAAAATTAAAATTACTTTTAATTTGGCAAGAGGCACAGTTTTACAACTGGCCGCTTATAAACACCGGTAACCGTTTGTACCGTCGCAACACGCACCTGACCGTCCCCGCCGGGATGCAGTTTGATGACCCGACCGACCGGCCATTTCAAAGGCGATTGAATGTGATCAGTTGTTATGATAACCAAATCATTTAATTTGATATTTGGGGACGAATCAGCCCACTTGTGTCGCTGTTGTAGCGTATGCAAATACTCTATAGAATACCGTTTCCAAAAATCATTATGTAGTTTTTGGATTAGTTGCCATCTCGAGAGCCGATTTAGGGGAACCTCGGACAAATCTGACTCCGGAATTTCTGAATTAAGGGGTTCAAGTGTCAAAAAATGCCCAGGGGTAAGAGGTTGAAGATCGTGTGGGTCTGAAGAGGCAGGAGATAAAGGGCGACTATTAAGTACGGCTTCTATGCGACAGGTAAGGGTGGATATCTCCATGATAGACAACTTCTGGTCGCCGACAACTCGTACAAAGTGAGTTTTAAAACTTTTGACGCCAGCTTCTGCCAGGCCATTGAAATGTGGACTGAGAGGAGGTCCCAGATGCCAACGAATAGAAAGTCTGGTGGCAGCACTTCTTGCGTAATCCAGTAATTGGTTACGAAACCCTATAAAATTACTGCCTTGATCTGACCAGCATTGCGTCACGCTTCCGCGTCTGGACATGAATCGATGGAATGCACCTACGAACCCTTCGGTGGACAGTTCCATGGTTAATTCCAAATGCACGCAATGTGTGGCCGTACAGACAAACACACAGACATACGATTTGAAAGCTTTACAACCACGGTAACGATGAGGAATCACAAAGAAAGGTCCACAAAAGTCGATAGCTACACTCGAAAAAGGTTTAAGTTGATTGATTCGATGAGCGGGAAGTGGACTCATTATGGGCGGTCTATAGGGTTTAGGGTTGATTCTAAAACATTGCAAGCACTTGGATATGGTTCTTTGAATTGCCCGTCTGGCAGATAATATCCAAAATTGCTGTAAAAGCTGATTATGTAATGTTTTAAACCCAGGATGAAGATATTGTCGATGAGCGGACTCGATAAGAAGAGTAGTTAAACGATGGTCACTCGAAAGTAAGACGGGGTGTTTTGCAGAATAAGACAAAAGGTCAGATTTTTGTAATCTGCCACCGACTCTAATGATATTATTCTCATCAAGAAAAGGTGAAAGTTTTCGCAAAGGTTTCGGTATTGGTTTATCCTTAGATAACGCGGAAAAAAGCTCAGAAAAACAAGAACCTTGAACGCGTTTGATAAGAAGGTGTAACGCACTTTGCATCTCACCGGTGGAAGGAAAAACAATATTCTCAAAAATAACTTTTTGGTCCGGCGGCTTAGTGGGTTTTTGATAGGAATGGTTTTGAAAAAGGTTAACTATTCGAAGGACATAACAAATGATACGTTGAATTTTTGATATAGATGAATATTTGATAAGAAGCTGATCTAAGAAGTTGACATCAATTATCGCATTGCAACAGACTTTTGGCTTTTCCTCCAGATTAATATCTCCGAAATCAATCGGCATTTTTGATTTATGAAAATCGGGCCATTCGTTTTCGGGAGACCACAAAAACGACGGTGCGTTCCACCACATGTCAGGTGACATGAGCTGTAAAGGGGTGGCCCCTCGTGACGCAATATCGGCTGCATTCAAAGCAGAAGGAATGTAGCGCCACGAGTTTGAGGGAATGATTTCTTGGATTCTACTGACTCGATTTCCAACAAAGGTTTGCCAGCGATTAGGAGGGGATGAAAGCCAGTGCAATACGACTTGCGAATCGCAGAAAGTAACGATATTTGTAAAAGTTAAGTTTCCTTCATAGCTAGATAAAACGAAGTCAATTAATTCGCTTAAAAGAAATGCGCCTAGGAGTTCTAGCCTAGCCAAAGTTTGTGACTTTATAGGCGCGACCCTAGATTTTGCAGATATGAGAGAAACAGATATATTGTTTTCCTCTTCTACACGAAAATATACGAAGCCTGCGTAGCCTCGAATTGAAGCGTCACAGAAGCCGATGATTTGACAGGTATTGGTTTTTGACAGTTTGATTTGTCGGGGTAATTGAAAATTGGAAAGAAGCGGGAATTCAGAACGAAGTTTGTTCCAAGAGTCGATGATAGAAGAATCTGGTTCTTCGTCCCAGCCTATTTTCGATATCCACAACTGTTGCAAAATAAATTTTGCTTGTAGCAACAAGGGACAAAGAAAACCTAAGGGATCGAAGATTGTCCCTATGATAGATAAAATAGAACGTTTGGTTGGGGGTTTGTCCTTCATTCGGCATTGATAAGAAAAAATGTCGTTTTTTGGATGCCATTGAAGTCCTAAAACTTTGATAAAGTGGGGTTCCTCCTTGTCGAAAGAGAGAGGCATTTGACGATCGGACTCTGGCAATGTTGCCAATAACTCAGGAAAATTGCTTGCCCATTTTTTAAGTTCAAATCCTCCCGACTTCAACAAATCATTGAGTTCTGTTTGAAGGGAGAGAGCTTCAGAAAGCGAAGGGCTAGTTCCCAAGATATCGTCGATATAGAATGACGTTTTTAGAACAGTACTAGCCATAGGAAAACGTTCCTTTTCTCTCTCTGCCAGCTCATTTAAGGTACGCATGGCTAGAAAAGGTGAGCATGTCATGCCAAAAGTGACAGTAGAAAGTTCCCACACTGAAAGTGGGTCCTGTGGAGAAAACCTCCACAATATCCTTTGATAAGGACGGTGATAAGGATTGATAAGGACTTGACGGAACATCTGTTTGATGTCAGCAATGTAGGCAATAGGATTAAGACGAAACGTAAGGAGTAAAGAAGCAATATCCTTTTGAAGTTTCGGTCCAGATAACAATGTGTCATTGAGACTAATATTTTTTGGGGTGACTGCCGAACAATCCCAGACTACCCTTAATTTTGTACTTAAGCTTTCCGGCTTTAGTACACAATGATGTGCTAAAAAACACGATACGTCGACCTTTGGTTGACTAGATAAAACTAAACTCATATGATTAGAATCGATATAGTCTTGCATGAAACTTGAATAGGCAGTGTACAGATCAGGATTTTTGATTAATCTATTTTCTAGAAGTAAAAATCTACGATAAGCTTGCGGATAAGTATTTCCTAGGTCAGGGTTTATTTTATCTTTAAACGGAAGATCTACCATGAACCTACCGCTCGGTTGCCGTAATACACTAGCAGTAAAAATTGATTTTGCTTGTTTTTCTTCCTTTGATAAGATTTGTTTTTTAGGCAAATGCTCGATTTCCCAAAACCTAGGGAGAATGACCTCTAAAGGAGGTGAATGACTCGTTAAAAAACAACTGGTTCGTTCCGTAAGACTACCTACTTCGTCAACCCTTCCCATGACGACCCAACCAAAGATAGTTTCAAGGGCTGAAGGTTGCCCTATTTGTCCAAGAACCCTGCCCTCCTTAAATATCTGTGCGAATAGCTCGCAACCAATAACTAGGTCCACAGGTCTAGATTTGAAATAAGATGGGTCGGCAAGTTTAGGGTTTTCCAAGTGTTTCCACTGATTATCGTTCAAAGAGAATGTAGGCATATTGGAACATAGTTGTGGAACAACAATTGCTTCGAAATTAAGTAAAGGAGTGACTTGTCCTTGTGGCTTAATGTGACATTGAACGAGCCCTTTGGAAGTAAAAGAAGACATCTGATTTAATCCGAATATTTCAGTGGTGTAACTTCGCCTAGGAAGTTTAAGACGCTGAATACACTTTTCACTGATGAATGCTGTCTGTGATCCAGAATCAAGCAGTGCCCTTACAGGTTGAAAATTTCCGCAACCGTCCATAACATCTATTATGGCGGTGCATAAAAGAAAGGTACCTGAAAGTCCTGAGGCATTTAATGACACATGAAGATTATTGACAGGTGGTGTGTGAATGACAGGACTAGTATCTTGGCTTCCAGACTCTTGATTAGTTTCTAAGATATGAGTTAAAGTGCCTTTTACTATTGCAAGTCCTGCATGAATATTTTGATTTGCACGTATCTACACCATGCAAGGGATGAAAACACGCTAGACATAATTTTTTCTGCTTGACGAAAGATAGGCGATCGATAGGTGAGAGATCAAGAAATGTTTGACATTTCGAAAGCACGTGACCTTGATTACACCGGAAACATTTTATTCCCGTACTTGAATTAGTTGAGGTGCCAGCCAGTCCTATAAAAGGCGAATTGGATGATTTATAGGTAGGCTTTTGCCGAAACTGATTTCGCATAGAATTTGAATTTTGATAGGTAGGCCTTTGCCCAGACTGATTTTGCATATAATTTGAATTTTGATAGATAGGCACCTTTTTGGGTGCTGTTGATTGAGGAAGTGATTCCAAAACTTTACATCTTTTTTCTAGAAATTGAAAAAGTGACTGAAAAGTGGGAATTTCGGTATTAGTATTGGCGGGACTCATTTCGAAATTTGAACGCGTCGGAATATCCAATTTTTCTAACAAAATGAAAAAAATAAGTCCCAACTGTCAACATCAAAGCTAAGTGATTTTAAAATTTCTAGGGATTCAGAAAAGGTGTCAATTAAATTACGCAATTCTTTAGCTGACTCGTTTCTTAAGGTGGAGTTCATAATTGAGCTTAAAGCATCATTTGCGAGATCTCGCTTATTTTGATATCTATTGACTAATTTGTCATAAGCAATTTTATAATTTTGATCAGATAAGCTAATCCCTGATATCAATATGAGATATGAAAATAAATATTGAAGTTTTCGGACGTTACTTAGACTTTGATTTTGATCTATAATGTTATTAAAAAGATCGAAAAAGCTTGGCCATAATTTTTTATCACCTCGAAATATGGGAATACCTAACTCTTTGAGTTTTGGAGTTTCGTTTTGTCGAACATATGATCCCGAAAAGGATGGGGCCTCAACCGGAAATATTTTAGAGTAAACCCCCTTACACGCATAAAAATATTTACGAGCTTCTGAAAGGATCGCATCCTGTGTTTTAAACTCCTCGTCGTCCGAGTCGTCTATCAACATAATGACGTCATTATGCGCCAGCATGCATTTATCGAAGGTTTCATCCAAATCGGAATACCTCACTTGAAACTCGTTTCTCGCTTTTTCATCCTTTTCCGCTGTCTGTGACAACACATAACACTCGGTGATCGCAGATAAAAAACCCTTGCGTTTTTGCGCCGCTTTTTTGACAGACATGATTTTACCTTTGAAATGACGAAATTGTCGGTAAATATACAATTAACGCTAAATTAATGCTTCTGAAATAGAAAAATGACGAATTGTCGAAAATATGCACTAATTTATCGCAATTGATGAAAATTGTTTTAAATATCGAAATGATATGGTACACACCTATCACAATGAACGTTTGTTTTGTTTGTTTTGATTCCTACTCGCTTTTGTTTATACCACGCGGAGTAGACCCGTTACCATAGCAGCGGACCAAAACCAGGTACTGCGCCGACACCGATACCGACGACTTTCTCGACTCGACGTTTCAAATACAATGCGAAAAAATTCAAGGCCGCCTTGTTATTATTCGGCGTGCAAATAATTATTAATACCGTCGTATGGATTTATTATTTAAAATAATTCGGTCGAAGGAGCACTTATGTTATGCCGCGTTTAGAAAAACGATTAATGCAATGGACTGTATAACTTAATTAATGATAGCGCAAGCAAACATAAATATATTGATATGAAATTACGAAATAATCAAACGTCCATAGGTAAAATTATTTGTGCCACACAACGGTAATCAGAGACAAATGCACTCACCACTTTGCATCCACTTTCTCCACGTTCCAAGGGGCCCCTGACTGGATCTAATGATGTCACCACGTAGCTGAAGGGCTGAAGTTTCTAGTTCTATGCTTCAGTACACAAAAATCGAGCACTTTCAGGTGTAGATATTTGAAATAGTTGGAGAACGAAATTAACACACCATTTTCTCGAGGCGGTCGACAAGGATCTCACTCGTTGTTGGTGCGCATGTCCAAATACGTGAAATGCGCTTTGTCCTTCATACAATTGTGTGGTTTTAAAAATATATATAAACAACCGCGAAATTTAGTGGGAGCTAACAGGAGGGTGTGTTAAAACCAGTGACAACGTCAAAATATGCCACACCTATTGTACCGGTTATAAAGGCTGATAAAACAATCAGAATTGTTGGAGATTTTAAGAGCACACTAAACTGTCAATTTGACAGATGCGACCAATATCCCTTACCGCGTATAACAGACTTGTTTGCTCATTTAAACGGGTCAAAAATCTTCTCAAAATTAGATTTAACAAGAGCATATGCACAGTTGCCACTAGACGAATATTCTCAAGAAATAACTACAATAACCACCCACATCGGCCTTTTCTCCAATTTTCGGCTTCCATTTGGTGTTACACCTGCATCATCCATCTTTCAAAGAACCATTGAACAACTTCTCAAGGGTTTAAACTGTGTGGTAAATTTTAGCGATGATGTCTGCGTGGGAGGAACTGATTTAAATGACCATTTGACCAATTTAGAGGCTGTCTTGACCAGACTGGATGAGGCAGGGTTAACTGTACGTCCAGAAAAGTGTGAATTTTTCAAAGAAAGCCTGGAGTACCTTGGCATCGTATCTCAGCGAGTGGCCTACAAGTAGTACCAAAGTCGATGCAATATTGAATGCGCAAGCGCCAACGACAATTACTCAGGTCAGGTCATTTACTGGTCTATGCCAATATTATTCTAGATTTATCCCCAATTTATCGCAAATTTTAAGTCCAATCTACAAACTGTTAACAAAAGATTCTGGGACAAATCTATCAAAACATGCAAAAGTTGACTGGAATCAAAATTGCCAACAGGCATTTGAGACAGCAAAAAAATTAATATCTCAAGACATTACTTTAGCCCATTATGATCCAAAAAAACCCATAATAATGGTGACTGAAGCAAGCCAAGATGGTATATCAGCCATCTTATATCACAAGGAAAAAGATGGGAGGGAAAGACCCATAGCCTGCGCTTCTAGGACATACTCAGTTCATGAAAAAAACATGGCAACCTTGGACAAAGAAGCTTGTGGGATCATTTTTCGTTTAAAATACTTTGAACAGTATCTTTTAGGGGTGCAATTTACCATACTCACAGATCTCTGGTGGGTCTGTTTGACGAAAACAAGGGTATACCCCATAGAAAAAGAGATAGACTGCAAAGGTGGGCTTTATACATGTCAGGGTTTGCCTACAAAATAGACTACATAAGAGGAAAATAAAACTATTTTGCTAATTGCTTGACAAGGTTACCAGACGCCTCAACAGATAAAAACATTGGAGTTGTAGAAGAGAATTACTTAAATTTTGCAGCAACCACCAGAAAATGGCCGGTGGATAACAAAAAAGTGGCAGAAGAGACAAAAAAATACAGAATTCTAACAAAAATAATAGATTACATCAACCGCGACTGGCCAAGCAAATGTACAATCGATAATGAAAGATCATATTTTGCAAAAAGGGATGTTATACATCGAAAACAGTTGTGTAATGCGGGGTCATCGAATCTGCATACCAGAATCACTAAGACGTGATATGCTACATGAACTGCACAGCCCTAGTCATCTAGGACTGGTAAAAACTAAATCAACTGCAAGATCCTACATGTGGTGGCCTGGTATTGACAGTGACATAGAAATGAAAATCAAAAGTTGTTTACCATGTTTAAAAAATTATATACATCCATGGCCAGCTGCCAAAGAAGTTTTTGAGAGTACACATCGACCTTTTGGAATTAGAAAAAGAAAAGAATTTCCTCATAATTACTGATGCGTACAGCAAGTGGCCTGAAGTACACTTTGTAAAATCAACAACAAGCAAAGAAATAGAATTTGCCTTGAGAAAGACATTCGCAATGTTTGGATTGCCTGTTTCAGTCTGCAGTGACAACGGAGTTCAGTTTGTTTCAGAGAGCACAACATCATTTGTTTCAAAGAATGGCATTAAACACATAACTATTCCAACATACAATAGTCAGAGCAACGGACAAGCTGAGAACTCAGTGAAAACTTTTAAGAAAAAAATGTACACAGCTTTGATGGACCCAATAAACGTAGGAGTAGCTTTAGATGTACTAATATCAAGATTTTTATTGTCATATAGAAACACTATACAATGCACCACCCAGGCAACGCCTGCAGAATCAATGTTTGGAAGGAAATTGCGAACAAGATTAGAACTTCTAAGACACCAGCCAGAAAATTCTGAAATGACTAATTTAAGAGAAAAGTACAGACTGAGGTAGCTAGGGTAAAAGAAAAACATACTAAGGAAAGGAGAAAATGGAATTTGAAAGAGGGAGATGAGGTTGTCGTTCGGGACTATAGAACTGTCAACAAAAAAAGTGGATAGTAGCAATTATAATAGAGTGGGCAAAGGAGTGTATTTATGCCGTTTGCCTGTAGGACAATTGTGGAAAAGACACTTGAACCAGATAAGTAAGAGGTTTACAGAAATCTCTATGTCACCAAAAACTCTAAAACATGAGTATGTCACAAATGAGCACACCGGAGACAGGCACACTCCCGTGTATAAAGTTGGACGCACCCTGGAGACAGGAAGACAATGTAGAGATAGGTTCAGAACATTCTAGAAGCCCAATATCAGAGTTACTAGGATTTTAAAGCCCAGTATCGGAGTTGCTAGGTTTTGATTATAGCTCGGAAGAGTCTAGAAGGTCAGAGGTGGCCGGGAATAGGAGCTATGGTGAAGAACCAGAAGAAGAAGACCAGGTGAGTCAGAAAGACGAAACCAGTTTTGAAAACCCAGACAACTCAAGGATAGAAAAAATGACGTTCACCACTCCAAATACAAGTCTGGAGGAACCCAGCACATCTTTCTCCAATAACAAGAAAGATACAATACAAAACAAAGCAGATACAAACCCTAAAATTGGGGTAAACACGAAAAAGGCTTCTACAGCCTTGGTTTGCAAGGACTCATCAGTCCAGGTTAAAGGACAGCCTAAGACTCACAAGAGCCAAAGTAAAAAAATAAGTACTGACCTGTCAGAGAACAGA
Source organism: Aspidapion aeneum (assembly GCA_963576565.1). Taxonomy (NCBI): domain Eukaryota; kingdom Metazoa; phylum Arthropoda; class Insecta; order Coleoptera; family Brentidae; genus Aspidapion; species Aspidapion aeneum. Next base: position 62,102,154 of record OY755042.1, read on the forward strand.
AGAACTACCCGTAGTCTGGCTAGAATGACACAAAATAGACCTTCCTAGCCCTGTCACACATCAACGATTTTAAACTGTTTGTTTGTCTCAAAGTATGTGTCTAATTGTATGTGTCTACATAGTCATAGTTAATGTGTATAGAATTGTAAGGGTAATTCTTGTGGAGCGTGACAATTTTATAGAGACTTGAGTTTAGTGACCTTTAAGAGAAGTGGTGAAAAACAGTCTTAGTGCGGAGGGATGTAGTGTTTGTATATTAGTGAAACGACAAACACACAAATTTAAATTTCCTGCGCCGTGGCAAAGTGCTAGTGACGTAGGCAATATGGCCGCGCGGCTGACCTATGAGAAAGCAGGATTGGAGTGACGTCACATGGGACGCTCTCTCGTTACGGAACCATTTTACGGTCTATACGTATTTTATAGTAAGTCTGTTTTCATCCATAACAACATAAATATTTCACTAACCTTTTGCTTTTCCGAAAAATACGCACAGTTTATGCAACCCACTGTTCAACAAAGCCTGCTTGACGATACTGTGGGTGTCTGTCAGTAGATCACTGATGGTTTCCTGGACCATTTGGTGCAGAGCTTGCAGTTCCAGCTCGTAGTTAAACGAGTGCTCGTCGTCCTGTTTGTTTGAGTTGTCCTCATACCAATTGTTTTGAATTTGATCTAGGTAGCTGAAAACAAAGTAAAATAAAAATAAATAAAAATCGCACCAGGGTAACTAGGCCTGTCGTAACGCGACTAAAGGGGCCTCGACAAGGTTTGACTGATATGTTAGCAAAAAAACTTAATTAATTAAATCTGGTGATTCTCTTAATTGATTCGGTGACCTGAACATTCAGGAAATCACCACATGGGGCCGGGTATATGGTGAGCCTATTTGGAGCTAGCAGGTAGTGCCGGCACATTGTGGCTCTCTGTACCCTGTTGATTATGTCAAAAGTTTTATGACCCATCAGTGGTCTAAGGCTACAACCATGGCATTATGTGGTATATCATGATGACCAAGTTTCTAGCCTAAAATATAAGTTGAAGTCTACTGGGTTCTATTTACTAGATAGTATTTAAATTATTATGTGAGTCGAACACAGCAGGTATGTGATGCACAACGGGCCCAAAAGGCGTGCCAAGGTGCCAGGTTAGATCCTTTAAGGATTCTAACCGCCACCAACATACAAACCCTTTGCCACGCAAAAAATCATTTTTACATCGGCTCTATGTGATGATTCAAGGAGGATAAGTATTTTTTTGAGATGTTTTTAAAACGACACCATGAATTTTCATGAAATTTTAGGGGCATATTCTTCCACATTTTCATATTCAACCAAACTTCTATGAGGATAATAGATCATTAAGAGGTTAGGATATTTAGGAAAATAATTTTTTAACCCTTTTAGACCCTGCGTCATAATTATGCACAGTTATTTCAAGGGGCGGCATTTTTACGAAAAAGAAAAAAAAAGTCATTCATAAATTAATACTGTACTGTTTTGACCAACCGGGCGTCATGTTTTTGACAAATTTTTCATTTCAAGTGGATTTGTTAGTAGTAGGTAAAAAGAAAATCAACAATCATCCACTGAAAATAGAGTGTATTTTTTTTCATCTTTAAATAAAATTATTTGCTCATAGCTTAAAAATCATGTTTTTGTTTGTGCATAATTGTGCACACCCGGTCTTAAAAAATATGCATTTGAAATTTAGGAACATGTTTTTTTTTATGGTGGAAATACGACCCAGACAATGAAGCATATTTGTTGGAACTGTTTAATTTTTATAAATAAATGTTTGTTTATTGTAAAAAAATGTTTTATTGTGAATTTGCAATAAAAAGGTAAATGCTTTAGTAACGCCTAGGTGTGCCTAATTATGCCCACGATTTTTTTTTCTAAACAATAGAGTTGAAAGCTAAAAATTATACATAACAGTATTTTTGGTGTTTAAAGAATATTGCCAAAAAAATTTTTTTCACAAAAGTTAAGGTAACATTTTAAAAATACTTGTAATAATTGGAATTAGTTCATTCTTACCGTAAAGCAATCTCAGCTAACAAAGTAATATTCTTTGCATAGGCGGCCCTTACACAAGTACTGGGATCCGTGGCCAACTGAGAGAGTTCGGGTAACACGTATTCAGGAAAAATGTTGGCGTCTGATCTGGGGACCTTTTTCACTAAGTCCAGGCATTTTGTAATCGTATTTATCGCTGATATTTTGACCCTAGAGTTGTTGTCATGTGCCAAATACATCTATGAAAAAAAAATGGAAATTGAAAACCAATGGAATACGATAATAATAACTATCTAACAAATATCTAGAAGAAGAAAATCAAGACTTTTTTGTAGAGAATGGTAGGCTGAAAGATGTAATCTGTAAGTATAAAAATAATAAAAATTAAAAGGCAGATGAACCAAATATTGAAATAAGAAACAGCGAATCAACAAATACTATTAAGGCAAAATGAAGGTGCATTGTTGTATGTGGGTCTAATGGTAAATATCTTGGAGAGATGCTTAGAAAACTGGCTGATTTTCCTTACTCGGTTCAATCAATCATAAAACCAAATGCCCTAAATATAGAAATTTTTAAAACTACAGAAAATGAAGCAAAAAATCTAGGCAAAGAAGATTTAATTGTGATTTGGCCTAGTAAGCCACACCACAAATTCATCGAACTTATTGGGAAAAATCAACAAACAAACATTCTATTGTTGACTCGACCTTATAAGTATGATTTTTATGGGAATGCAATTAGTGGTATTTATCAGGATAATCTAGCTGCTTTCAAGCAAGCTTTTCTAAAGGGGCTACCTTCCTATAACATCTTGGATTGCAACGCTATAATTCGAAGGTCAAACTATAGTAAATCTGGATCCGAAATTAGGTCTGGTGGGCAGTGGTTTTTAGGAAAGGCAATTAGTGAGCACTGTCAAATTTATTTTCTAAATAAGCTACAAAAACAGCATTCAGTCAACCTGCAGTCAAATTCAAAAGAACATTTGGAGCTTTCTAGAAAAACTAAACCCACCAAACCAAAGAGTTTTTGTTGTTCTACAAAAACTAAAAGAGCTGCTGGGGCCAGAGAGATTACTCAAGAGAAAGGTCCGTTTTTTCGAGCCTACAAGTTCTAGAAATTCAAAAGGTATTTTGTGCCTAAACTGTAGTGGTTTGTCACAAACGAAAGCAGATTACCTACTATCGGAATACTCATTATTGGAAAATAAATTTGAACTACTGTGTTTTACTGAAACCTGGGCTAAAAATGGTAACATAGAAAACATCAATTTTTCTTCTTTTCAATTGGCGACGCATTTTAGTAGAAATCAATTTGATAGAGGAGGTGTGGCAATTTGGTGTAAGAAGGGGCTGCTGTATCAGGAAATAAAGTTAGATAAATATTGTGTTGAAAAGGAGTTTGAGGTATGTGCATTAAAAATTTTAAACAAGGGCAGGCCTACAGTTGTAATTGTTACGTACAAATCACCAAGTTACAACAATTATGAACATTTTGTCACTTACTGTGATCGTCTGTTGAATGTGATTGATAAAGTTTTTAAACCAGATCAAAATTTATTTTTATGGACTCTAAAAAATATCTTAGGATAGCAGAAACATTATTAGATTTTGAGTTGAAAAATTATGTTAATCAACCAACTAGAGGTAAATATCAACTAGATCATATTTTTGCAAATATTTACTCAATAACAGAAGTTTTCCCTAACTGCATCTCGGATCATGATACAATAATTATGTATACACGTTATTCTGATTTCAAACCCTGTTTTAAGAAAAAGAGATTTCTGTTAATTAAATATTCAAAATTTTATTGTAGATTTAAACAGTGAAACGTGGTTGGATGTTTATAGGGAACGAGATTTTAATAATTCTTTTAGCAAATTTCACGACGTTTTCTTATTCTATTTCAACAAACACTTTCCACTGAAAAAATTCTATGTAAAATCTAACAAGAATTGGGTAACATGGGAGGTGAAAATGTCCAGTCAAAACCTAAAACAATTAAATCTGGATAGAAAACGCTATCCAGAACTACAGAATATCTATCAAACAGCAAAAAGAAAGCATATATCATTAATAAAATCGACAAAAAAAGAGTTCTATCAAAGTAAAATAAGTAATTCAAAAAATCAGCAAAAAACGGTATGGTCAGTTGTAAAAGAGTTAAATAATAATGATAAAAATAATTATGCGCAAATCATTAATCTTGATATTGAAGGATGTCTTACGAACGACCAAAATAAAATTTGTGATTTCTTCAATAACTTTTTTAAAAATGCGCCTTTAGATATTCTAAACAAAATAAAGAAACAACCTAAACCACTAGACCTACCAAATTTAACATCAAATTTTATTTTAAGAGAAATGAAAATGTCAGAACTCATAGAAATTGTTAATACAAAACTTAGGATAAAAAATTCTTGTGGTTTTGATGGGGTTCCAAGCACTATTGTAAAAAAATGTTGTGATCAAATTATTTCACCGCTCCTTTATCTCGTAAAGAGGTCTTTAAAAGAAGGTCATTTTCCAGAAAAATTAAAAGTTAGTAAGATAATACCCGTTTTTAAAAAGCACAATAAATATAAAGCAGAAAGAGTACTCTTTTTTGCTGCAGTTAGAGCCTTATTTAACCAAGTACAAAATTTTAGAGCCAAATCAATTCGGATATCAAAAGGGAAAGTCTACTGTGGATGCAGTGATAAATTTTGTGGAGGGTGTCGTGGGCGACATGGAAAGGGGTGAATGCCCAGTTGGCATTTTTTGCGATCTAAGTCGCGCCTTTGACTGTGTTGAGCATGGCAGACTTCTGCAGAAGATGTCTTGCATTGGGGTTAGAGACACTGAAAGTAAATGGTTGTCGGAGTTTTTGACTCGAAAACAATTTGTTGAAGTAAAACATTATACTAATAAAGAACAAACAATAACTAGATCAACACAATTAGATGTTCAGGTTGGTGTACCTCAACGTTCGATTCTAGGACCGGTTCTATTTATATTGTATTTAAATGACCTTAACATGACCATTAGCCGGGACAAACTGACTTTCTACAGTGATGACTCGACTTATAAAAATAGTAATAAAGATCAAAAACGATTGAAAGAAGTATGCGTCTCCGATATGGAAAAAATGATAGACTGGTTTGAGCAGAATTCTTTATTAATAAATTTGGAAAAAACACACTATCTCAGATTTCATAACATAATAGAAATAAATATTCATAGTGTTAAAATTGCAAAAGAACCACATGCTCAATTCTTAGTAATGTCTGTTGATGAACGTTTGGAATGGAAAGAACAAACATTTAAAATTACAAAAAAGCTGGGATCCTGTTATTACCTTATTAGGAATCTAAGGTCTGTTTTGTCAGTCAAGCAACTTAAAACTATTTATCATGCCCAGATTGAGTCTCGAATAAGATACGGTATAATTTTATGGGGCTGGTCCTCAGCGGCTAAGTCTGTTTTTATAAAACAAAAAATGATAATTAGAAGTATTTTAGGCGTAGGACAAATGGAATCATGTAGGCAGGTATTTATTAATTTAAAAATTCTCTCTTTTTTTTCGCTGTACATATTCGAACTCTCAAAGTATATTTTTTTAAATCAACAAAAATTAGTCAAAGGTGAGGACATTCACAATTACTATACGAGATCTAAATCAAAAGCTAGGGTTCCATTTTACAAGTCTAATTTAGGAAAAAACCTGCCATTATCTATGGGCAATAAAGTTTATTCATGTTTGCCAGAACAAATCAGAGATGCACCTAATATTAACATATTTAAGAATAGATTAAAATTGTACTTATTAGAACGGCCATTTTACTCATTGGAAGAATATTTTAACCAAGATAAAAAATAGTGTTTAGTACTGTTTAGTTATTTTTATCACGTGTTGGTGTGTATTTTAATTAATTTAATCAAATTTTATTATTTACTGTTTTTATAATTTGAGTTTATGCGTACATAGAAATTTTAAAATTTAAAGTCACGTAATATTTTTAGAGTTGCGCTAAGAAGTTTATATATAAATATGTCTGTATTTATGTATTTAAATAGTATTTTAATTTTAAATAATTCAATCAAATTTGTATTTATGTAGTAAATCGTTTGAAATTTTATGTATTTATACTCCTTTAATTTGATTTTAGACAAATAATCTATTTAGATTTGCGCTAAGAATTTTCATTTTAATATGTTGTATTGTATTTTGACAAACATACCTATTTTGTTTTCAAAAAATTATTAATAATGGCGTATTCCATACAGTTGTGAAATTGTCAAAGGAAATAAAAGCTGTATTTATTTATTTCTTTATTATTTAATGATTAAACTGATGTTTAATTGTTTTGGTGGATGTGTAATTGAAAACGGATTATAATATATCCTGTGCTTTTTACAATACTTAAATATTGATACGTATTTAATACCGTAATGCATCTACAGACATAGTTTATTTATATATTATTTAGCTTTATACATTTTTATATATATTTTATATATAAGTTTTTTTATCAATCATGGATTATTTCTATTGTTTCTCGAACTTTAAACCACTCCTCAGGGGTGATACTACAATCTGAGACTATTTTTAGTGGGAATCGTACGACTGCACGGACTAAATTTCCAAAAAATGACATTTCGTAACAAATTTTTTATGTGGTTTTCCTTATTTCTCCAGTTACTTTGAATTTATATGAGAAGAAACTAACTGAGAAATGCTTAGTGTCATATTGCACATTAGGGTGAACCGAATCTTTGCAGTTATTTGACCTGTGAGTATTAAAAAAATAGACGTAAACCGGTCGGTATCAAGTTTATAGACTTGATACTTAAACCCGGTCTAAAATGCTGTGCAGTAAATACCGGTGTAAATCTTTTTTTATGAAACTTTTTTTTGATACTCTGTAAATTTTATACAGAATAATCGAAAACTGCTCAAAATAGGTATTCACGTTACTAGACTAAAAACGTGAATTCTACAGGTCGACCCAGGAAATTCACAGGGTGAGCTCCAGGCGAGACCTGTAAACCCGGGAAGACCTGTAAAGTTAGTTTTCGGTTGTGTATCGTACGTTATCTTTTAAACCGACATAAATTCCGAAAAACATACTCCATAATATGTAAAGATTACATTTTTAAACCGAGATAAAATGCCACAAACATACTTTACATGTAAATATTAAGGTACTTACCTAAGATCTAGTAAATTTATAACTATTTCGAAATTTAAGCTTATTTTTAATATATGTGTGTGTGTGTGTGTGTGTGTGTGTGTGTGTGTGTGTGTGTGTGTGTGTGTGTGTGTGTGTGTGTGTGTGTTTAGGTTTTATGGCCTGGATCGAGCCAACTGGTCAGCATCAAATTTTTAATATAAAACACTTTATATTTTAGATTACGTTAATACAAATGTCAAACCCATCAAAATAAACACAAATTAAAAACTGTCAACAGAAGTCATGACCACCTCGAATCAAATAGGAACCGTCAAAATAGACTTTCGGGTCTCTACTTTCTTTTCCGCAAAAATGTATAAAAGAAAATACCTGTAAAATGACACTTTTCATATAAAAATTCTGCAAAATGTGCTTGTTTTCCGGTCCGTTTTAAAAAAATATGTCACAGCGTTGTACAGCTGCATAGATGTAAATCTGTACTTGTATCCATCTCTAATTATTTTAATTCTGGGGTACAAAAACATATAGCTAATACGTAGCTCTGAAAACTATAGCCGCCTTCTCTAGAGACCTTTTGACGCAGTTGGAGAGAATACAAGTGGAAGCTATCTTTGTCAGAGTGGTTATGTCAAAATACCACTACAACGTATGAACAGATTTCGACAGTGGGTGGTGGGGCTGCAGTGTTGTGGCCGGGCCGTAAGGACACTGGCTAGCCAACTTTTATTTTAAAGAAACTTCAACATTTCTTAACACTGTAATTGATTGAAAGAAGTAAAAATCCAATCCTTGACTGCTCAAAGGCCCACTCCTCTTGGAGGTAGGGAACTGTCTTTGAGGCACCAAGTGACTTCAACTAAAACCATTTTGGTGTCCACCGATGTCAGCATGACAAATTCCCCATAGCAGACAAAACTTGCACGAGACGGAACGAAACTTACAACGTATGGTATAATCCTATCCAAAATAGTCTCGTCGCTTGCATGGCGGGCTAACTCCAATAAAATTTCCAAACTATATAATTTGGATGAACATTCGTGAAGGCCTCTGATACAAGATGTTACCAGAGATATTATTAAAACCAATCCTAAAAAAAATTATAAATATAATTTGTTAGTACAGTAAACAAAATAAAACAGGGTAGTTTATATATCGGGTACGGGTAGACCTCGTCAGATGTCTATCAGGGGAAATGAATCGACCCCTGCCCTCCGTAGATTCCAGGACTCTCCGACCCGGAGAGTTAGCACCTGTCTAGGGTCCCTTTCTCAGGGCGGAGAGAATGGACCTCGGTACGGTGATCATAGCGTAGGTGGCAACCCTTTCTTTTAGGGATAGTATAAAAGACAGCTGTTGCCTTACAGTATGGCGTTCGCTCGTAAAAGGCTAGAGGAGAAAAACCTTGATTAAAAATCCTGGCCCTCCAAGTAGGGGGTTGAGGGAGACAAAGGACTATGAAGGGAGTGAATAAAAAGTTGGACATTATTGCAACCGAAGTGCAGAATTGTAAGATCGATATTATTGCACTTACCGAGACAAAAAAGAAAGAACAGGTACGAATAGTGTCGGCAATTTCGTCCATATATTCACTGGAGTCCCAAGAGAAAGGAGAGCAGCCAGAGGGGTATCTTTATTAATAAAGAAAAATCTAAAAAATAAGATTACGGACTACGATTGCATTAGTGAAAACATACTTCGAGTGAACATGAAGATGCTTGGTCATAATAGCAGTCTACGCACCATCAGATGACGAAAGAGTAGCTACAAAAGAACTGTTATTTGACCAACTTGATGAGACTATCACCAAAATCGGTAATACCAGAGAAATAATTATGCTTGGCGATTTTAATAGCCGAACTGGTAGACAAACCCAAAGCAAAGTGATAGGACCATTTGGAGAAAAAGTAACAAATGATAATGGCTTGAGACTGATGCAATTGTGTGAAACCCACAACCTAAAAATAAATAATGGTGTTTTTAAACATAAGGATATTCATCGATATACCTGGATTCAGCCAACAAGAAATCTTAAATCAATCATTGATTATGCTATAGGTGGACAACACTCGCAATTAAAGTGTGTGTGTGGATCTGAGCACCATCTGGTAAAAGCAAAAATATTATTCCCTTTAAGAAAAACAAATAAGGACGAAAGTATTGGAGAAAATGAAAACCTAGAATGCATCGAAGACAATCAAAAATACAACTTTAGAAGTTTAGAAATCGAAAGTACTCAAAGATTGTATCAGAACCGATTAGATAAAAATTTAATAAACACAGAACACTCATTTGAGGAGATATATACAAACATAATAAAAAGCTTGAAGGAAGCAAGCTACGAAGCTGTTGGATACCAAGATATAGAAATAACAGGAAGATGTGGTGGACGGAGAAAATACAGGAAAAGGTCAAAGAGAAAAAACGCACATACTTGAAATGGCTCAGTACTACAGAGCAAAGAGACCTAGAAATCTATAGGGAAACCAGAAGACAGCTAAGAAATTTGATACGCACAGAAATAAATGTAATGTTCGAGCGCAAATGCCACGATATAAATACACACGTAGGCGGTATGCAGAGTTCTGAAGTATGTAAATTAATTTCTACAGTAAAAAACCCAACAAAAGAAAAAGTAAACATCCAGATCATCAAACCAGAACAATGGAGAGAACACTGCAGGAGACGAGACTCGAATATCTAGCAGCCTCTCCGAGGAGAGACATAGAAGTACATGAAGAGGAAGTAATCATCGAAAAAGAAATGATAATGAATAGTATTAAAAAGCTTAAATCCGGAAAAGCTAGCGGACCTGGAGGAATATATGCTGAAATGCTCAAATATGGATCAGAGAAACTAATCGAAAAGCTCACATATATTATCAATACTGCATAAACGGACATCCAGTACCTGATGATTGGAAAATTGCATTCATATCCCCAATACATAAAAAAGGAAACAAGCTGGATTGCAACAATTACAAATGAATTTAAGTAACCAGTACTCTAAGTAGATTGTACAGTAGGATTCTTAGAGATCTAATAGAGAATGATTATCATGAACAAGAAGAAGAGCAAAGTGGGTTTCGTGTAGGCAGATCTTGTAGTGATAATGTTTTTTGTCTTAAACAAGTAATTGAGAAAAGGAGCGCCAGAAATATAGAGACTCATGTGACCTTTGTGGATCTACAAAAAGCATATGATACCGTTCCAGTAGAAAAACTATGGACAGTGTTAGAGCAGACTAATATCAATCATACATACATAAACGCGTTAAAAGAACTATACAAAGGGTCAAAATCTAAAATTAAAATTGGAAATCGACTTTCAAAAGAATTCCTAGTAACAAAAGGCTTAAGAGAGGAATGTGGTTCAAAAGACTGGAAACGTAAAGTGCACGGCATGGGAATACAACTTAACGACCGACTTACCATATACACACTACAGTTTGCTGACGACCTAGTAAAAGTAGCTAATAAAGAAGAGATGGAGTGGACAAGACATAGTACTTATGTATTGGAAACGAATCCAGTGAGTTAGAACTAGACAATGGACAAGTAATATCTCCATGCAATGAGTGTGTATACTTGGGTGTCACATTTGATAAGACAGGAACAGACTCTAAAGAACTGGAAAAAAGAATAGTAAAAGCAAAAAAGGTTATTGGATGTCCGAAGTATTTAACATATATGAAACAAAGGTGAAAAGCACGCTGTTGTATGGAATAGAGACTTGTTGCGTAACAGAAAATACAAATAAAAATGGAAAGCGTCGAAATGGATGCAATAAGAAGATCATTGAGAATATCTAAAACAGATCACATAAGAAATGAGATCATAAAAGAAAGAATTGGGAATCGAGGGAAGCATAACGGATGACATCACTAAAAGGCAACTGATATGATACGGCCTTGTACAACGGATGAACGACGAAAGATTACCAAAGCAGGTCCTAGAATGGCAACCAATAGGGCGCAGAAAAAGAGGGTGTCCTAAACTAGAATGGCAACAGTCAATTCAAAGATCAATGAGTCAAAAAAATCTGACAGAAGATGATTGTCAGGATCGAAGGAGGTGGAGAATAGGCGTCGGACAACTTAGAAAAACGTTCTAAATCGACTAAATAAAAAAAAAAGTTTATATAATTTTTTGAAGGAATGCTCAGACATTTAACCAAGATATTTTTGTCTTAAATCAGTATTTTACCATTTTTATTTACATATTGTAATTACCTTCGCATTCTCCCTTTTCTGGATCACTTTTCTCTTCTTCGTCGTCCTCATTTCCGGATCCTGGAGAAGTTTTTGCAGGGCCCAAATACTAGTAGACGAAAAATAAAAACTTTATGGGATTGTATGTTCAGGGTTATTTTTATTATCACTTCTTGCCTAAACTTCGTAGGACTAATAGCAGTTACAGGAAGTCTCATTCTGCGGGTTTTTCTAACCTTAAACGAGTGGAGAAAAGGTTATAAACTAGGTAAACATTATTTTACCATTTTGACACAACATTGTCATAATGTCTGTCTGTCTGATTGTCTGTGTTCCTGACTGGCCTTAATATATTTCACACATCATTATTTTTATAGCGTCACTTATTATTTTTTATATCGTCACTTATTATTTTTTGACATCATTATTCACTAGTTTGTTATTTTATGAAAAATAGATAGATGTCGGAAAAAGAAAAAAGGCTTTATTTTATAAAACCAAGGCAAATAATTTTGAAAAAGCCAGGTTAGATACAGTCTGTCTGTCAAATAACTCTGAAACGACAAAACCTTTTTAAAGAAAGCAGTAGTCGATCCGAATAGAAGATGTATAAATATTGGAATAGTTTTAAAAGGTTGAAAATTTGAAAAAATATGTTTATGACACAAAAAATACCCAAAAGGGGTTTTAGGCGTTAGATTCAAGTGTTGGAAAGGTAAAAAGAGATCCCAAAGTAAAATTAGTCACAGTCTAATCTATCTGTAGCAAAAAGTAAAGTAAAAACCTTACTTAACCAGTATGGGAGTTACCAGAATTGAAAACTTACAACAAAAAGAGAGAAAAATATGTTTGCCGTCACAATGCTTTATATATTATAGATTGAGAATAAACTGCTTACCTGGAAAATCTCTCCAATTTCAGCCTTGAGTTTAATAATTTTTTCGTCGGGCGACAAGATCGGATGTGAGGAGAAAGAAAACATGTAAGGATGCATAAAAAGGCAGAAGTACTCCGGAAACAAGCTGCCACGATACTGCGCGAGGTAGCTTTCCGCTGACAGACGTTTTGAAGCATCCTAAAAATATGAAAATCTAGTGTATGTTTCTGTTCTACTGTGTGATGTTACACCGGGTGATTTTACGTTATATTTTACTCTTAGGGTCCATCCCACGGACTTTTTTTTCGGTTCCATAGCTTGAAGCGTTTCTTAATATAATCATAATATGACGTAATAAGGAACACTTTAGGCTAAGTAACGAAAAAAAAATCGGTGCGATGGGCTATTAGAGAATTAAATTTACTGGAAAGAAAGCACTGTCAAACTTTGTTGTAGTTTACATAGGGCTATCAAAACGGGTTTAACATGTGCAGAGGAGGTAAACGGGTTATTTGTTTATTTTTGTTCCAAAATAATTAAACATGGGAATTCAAGTTGCCAAGCTTGCGGTAAATATAATAGGATATATATCTTTTTGATAATAATATTAAAGTATCGGCAACGTCACTAGATCACTATTTGATTTGAACGTTACTCGCGGCATATGTATTTGAGTTGTTTGCCTGATGGTTACGTGTCATTTTGAAAGTTTCAACCACTTTATTAAAAACATGCGTTTTTTATTTGGTTCGGTTGGTAAAAAATTGTAAAACGTTGTGTATTATGTAAGATTGTGTACTCGAAAGCCTTGGCTTACACACAAATAAACGGACTTCTTGTTGCAAAGTTAATTTTTATTAATAAAAACATAACTTATTTAATACAATTTCAGGCTGATTATCATTTTACACACCTACAACCCGTTTAAGAATATTTACAGTGTTAAATTTGCATCGTGGCCTTTTACATGTTAACGTTTTGTTGAGACAAACAACCTTTCTACGGCTTGCAATTAGGTTTCCATTAATTCAATGTTCTAAGATTTTACTCAATAAGCAAAGTTGTAGTATTGTAAAAGCCATGTGTCAGTCTGTTTTAAAATTTTTGACATTTGATTTGTTTTTATAAACGAAGCATAGTGTATTTTAGAGTCTGAAGACACCCTGAATTTATAACCCCCTTGAGGACGCCACTGTTGGGGTAACTATTAAAATTTTCTCGGCTTTGTCATCTCATAGAAACAAAATTACAAAAATTTGTCATAATACCCATTTCTGTATAAAAACTAAATAAAAAAGTTTAACTTACGGAAAGCTATGTTTGCGTTTATACAGATCAATTTTTTATTAAATTTTAATTTAACGGATGAGCGCAGGCCCAAGTTTGCCATTCGTGGCTATCCATCTGACCACTTATATTTTTTAAAATTTTAATTATTTTGAACACAAAACGAAGAAAAACTTTTTAAGTTTAAGATTGATAGCAACCTAGTTTTTGTAAAATATCTTAAAAGCGGTAATATGCAGGATAATTTTGTTTTCACTTTTGAGCAGCTACTAGAAATCCCTTTCTATCATTGTGTTACATTCTCATCGAATATGTTGACGTTTTTTTTTTAATTTAAAAATATGGCTAACCAAAATCTACGTTTTTTTTAATTTTTGGATTATTTGGTTGTCTCCAAAATATCTTAGTGGTAATTTTCAGTTCTTATTTATATTATTGTTCCATTTAACTCAACCTATCATAATATGTGTAGATTTATAATATTTTAACATGGAACCATGCAAAGATCCCAAAATTCGTAATATCCCGTTTTAAAATTTAAAAAATGCTCTTAATTAAATAATGCTTTAAAGTCCTACTAGTTATCTTTAGCCATCCATACTTTAAGTATTGGAATCGTCCTTTTGTATCCTATTTTTATTTATTTAACCTGCTATTACATTCAACTATCACTATAACTAGTAACATAAAGTATGTAGTATAAAGTAATAAAAAATTAAATGGTTATAGCACTGGACGCCTAGGTACAAATGTACCTGTATGCATCCAGGGCTACAAAAATAATGCAGGTAAATGATAAAAAAAATACTTATTAAAAAATAATAATAATAATTTTTAAAAAATAATCACATAACTAATTTTAAATAACTTTGATCTTGCATTTTCTAAGTCTCTAGACCTATTTTTTTTATATGATTGCCATAAATATTTCGTAATTTTCGATTAAATATCTTTTGCAAGTTTTCGAATACATTTTCAGATTTTTATTTCTTTAATTTCTGGGGGTAGATTATTAATAATTTTCGGTCCTATTGATATTATAAATACGTTATTTGTGCCAAATTTTGTTATGATGACGGTCTATCTGTCTGTCTGGAACACAATAACTCAAAAACCAAATTTAGCACCAAAATTTAGCAAAACAAGGTGTTTAAAATTAAATTAAGAATTATATTATAACCATTCAACAGTCATAAGGTCAAAGTTCGCCAGAGTCACAGTTTTTGAAATATAAAAAATGCTTTAAAAATCATATCTTACGAACCACACCAGCTAGTGAAATGCGGTATTGAAATTTAGATTCTAAATTACATTTTCAGCAAAATTTATCATAGCGTTAAAGTTTGCCAGTTAAAATTGTATATATCTCAAAAACAACAGCTGTTAGTGTAACGTAGTTTGTACAAATTAATTAAAAATAAACGACTAGGTCTTGTGAACAATGAACAATTTTTTTATATCTTTTGGTGATGGAGTTTTTAATGGCTAAGTAGAGTAGTTAAAAATGTTATCCACCAAAACTTGCTCATTTAATATTTAAAAATCGATGTAAACACTGAAATGTTTTTTGTTTCCTAGTTTTACATGGAAATTTGGAATGGACTAGTCGTTGTCGAAAACAGCAAAACTAATGCTTCCGGAATCTTTATGTAAGCCCGTCCCCTGGCCATATCTCTACATCATATGTAGCAATAAGAAAATTAGTAACTAAACAAATCATTAAGCTTACCTTTTGAATCATACTTGAAACCAGCGCTTTTAAATCCGGATCCTCTAACTTGTCCAAATGCTTTTGGGGAGAATAACTGCCAGCTTTGTACGCTAACAACTGTGAGTAATCAAATGGAAAATGAAGCTCGTTCCATAGTTCAAGAAGGCAACATCTAAAAATAATTTAAGAATAAATCTTAGTAATAATAGCAACAGTAACCCCTAGAACGGCAACGGCTATTCTTAAGCCAAATTTATAAATTGCATAAACGCACTAACAATGGCACACTTAATTTCAAAAAATATCCTGGGAGATGCAAAGAGGATGCAACCAGGACCAAGCGCAATTAAATGTATATATCAAATCGAGTATCAAATTTCAAATTCCTATCGAATAAAAAAACAAAATTCTAATAAATCGATGACTTATAGAAATATTAAAACAGGCAACGTCATCTTATTTTGTGTGTATTTTATTTTTTGCATTTCTATATTTTACATTTGTTGTTTATGATTAGTTCTGATATTGTTGTATTACCTGTTTACTAAAAATTAATGCTGTGGACTCACCCCGCAGAAAAAATATCCATAGCTGGAGTCAAATCGCCAGAATCGCAATTGTTTTCGGCCAGCAGGGCGCTGTTCGTGTTTAAACTGGCCGAATTGGAAAATCTTTCAGGCGCTATGTAGCATGTCCTTCTTCGGGAAGTGTCGAAAAAGTATGAATAATCGCCCGGGTTGTCCACTGGCAAAAAAGTTGGTTTAAAGGACGCAAAGTCTACTAACATTACCTAAAAGTGATAATTCTGCAAGGTTTTTTACAAAATATAATTTCTTAAAAATGTTTAAAGAATACATCATTATTTACAAGCAGCGACGGCATATCTCTCTCATTTTAAATTAAGTAGAACATCTGTGGAGGGTCAGTATTGATGTCGCGCAAGTGGTGGACTTTCCACCCCACCCCCCCCTAGCTTAAAAAGCGCTATCAAGATGCAGTTTTCACCATTAGTCTTCCCTTAAAAATCCCAGTAGTGGTCGCAGTGGAAGATGAATCATCTATCCCTTAAAACTTGGGGCTCGCGTGAAGCCTAGTTTTTTTTTCTTCCCTTGAAGTACTCTGTACAATAGCATAGATTGTTTATATATCTAAATTTTTTATTAATTATTGTAAATAAGTAACACAAAAAGTAAATATCTTATAAAATTAAAACGATTGGTTTGTTGCTTGACTCTTTATATTTGGTCACCAGTTAACGAATAATAAGTATCAAGTTTCTAATTTTTACCTTCCTAGCCCGCACAGCAATGGCTAGTAAAGGTATTATTTTGGAAGAAAATTTTTTTTCAGATAACGCCGAAAATCTGTTAATTGGGTGTATTTTGACCTATCTTAGCAATATCGTCGTGATGTCTGTTTTTGTGTGTATGTGTGTGTGTGCGGCTGTATGTGTGTATGTTGTTACGAATAAAATTTCATTTTTTTCGTGACGCGTTTTTGCTAAGTGAATTAATATTTGCTTTAAAAAAATAACCTCTAGCGACATCTTACGTGAGAGAGTTTAATTAGAATATTTTGAAAATTTATCCGGTGACTTGCATACTACCTATCTGTAGTCTGGTTAAGCTCGAGATTATTGATTTTATGCAGCGATCTAACTGTTAGCCCGCGGTAAGAAAAACGATAACTGCAATGGACTGTAAATATTTTAATTAATGAAAGCGCGAACAAACATAAATATATTGATATGAAATTACGAAATAATCAAACGTCCATAGGTTAATTGTTGGTGCCACACAACGGCAATCAGAAACAAAGGCACTCACAGTTTGCAGCCAATTTATCCACTTCCAAGGGGCCCCTTTCTGGATCTAATGATGTCACCACGTAGCTGAAGGGCTGAAGTTTCTAGTTCTATGCTTCAGTACACCAAAATCGGGCACTTTCAGGTGTAGAAATTTGAAATAGTTGGAGAACGAAATTAACACGCCATTTCTCGAGGCGATTGACAAAGGATCTCACTGATTCTTGGTGCGCATGTCCAAAAATGCGCGAATGCACACTCTCCTTCATCCAATTGTGTGGTTTTAAAAATTTACAAACAACCGCGAAATTTTAGCGGGAGCTAACATAACTGCCCTCCAAAACACACAATTTTAGAATCTCAACCGGACAGATATAGATATAAGAAAAATGATCGACCGATAAATATAAATGAATGAAAACAGATAAGTATCGTAAGTTTATTTAGAGATAACAAAATCCCGAAAAAGGCAAAACAAACAAACAAAAAATTCAAAAAAAATAAACATAAAGAAAAACCTATTGTAATACCCGGTAATAGGTAGAAAAATTAAAATTACTTTTAATTTGGCAAGAGGCACAGTTTTACAACTGGCCGCTTATAAACACCGGTAACCGTTTGTACCGTCGCAACACGCACCTGACCGTCCCCGCCGGGATGCAGTTCGATGACCCGACCGACCGGCCATTTCAAAGGTGATTGAATGTGATCACTTGTTATGATAACCAAATCATTTAATTTGATATTTGGGGACGAATCAGCCCACTTGTGTCGCTGTTGTAGCGTATGCAAATACTCTATAGAATACCGTTTCCAAAAATCAGTATGTAGTTTTTGGATTAGTTGCCATCTCGAGAGCCAATTTAGGGGAACCTCGGACAAATCTGACTCCGGAATTTCTGAATTAAGGGGTTCAAGGGTCAAAAAATGCCCAGGGGTAAGAGGTTGAAGATCGTGTGGGTCTGAAGAGGCAGGAGATAAAGGGCGACTATTAAGTACGGCTTCTATGCGACATGTAAGGGTGGACATTTCCATGATAGACAATTTCTGGTCGCCGACAACTCGAACAAAGTGAGTTTTAAAACTTTTGACGCCAGCTTCTGCCAGGCCATTGAAATGTGGACTGAGAGGAGGTCCCAGATGCCAACGAAAAGAAAGTCTGGTGGCAGCACTTCTTGCGTAATCAAGTAATTGGTTACGAAACCCTATAAAATTACTGCCTTGATCTGACCAGCATTGCGTCACGCTTCCACGTCTGAAAATGAATCGATGGAATGCACCTACGAACCCTTCGGTGGACAGTTCCATGGTTAATTCCAAATGCACGCAATGTGTGGCCGTACAGACAAACACACAGACATACGATTTGAAAGCTTTACAACCACGGTAACGATGAGGAATCACAAAGAAAGGTCCACAAAAGTCGATAGCTACACTCGAAAAAGGTTTAAGTTGATTGATTCGATGAGCGGGAAGTGAACTCATTATGGGCGGTCTATAGGGTTTAGGGTTGATTCTAAAACATTGCAAGCACTTGGATATGGTTCTTTGAATTGCCCGTCTGGCAGATAATATCCAAAATTGCTGTAAAAGCAGATTATGTAATGTTTTAAACCCAGGATGAAGGTATTGTCGATGAGCGGACTCGATGAGAAGAGTAGTTAAACGATGGTTACTCGAAAGTAAGACGGGGTGTTTTGCAGAATAAGACAAAAGGTCAGATTTTTGTAATTTGCCACCGACTCTAATGATATTATTTTCATCAAGAAAAGGTGAAAGTTTTCGGAAAGGTTTCGGTATTGGTTTATCCTTAGATAACGCGGAAAAAAGCTCAGAAAACAAAAACTTTGAACGCGTTTGATAAGAAGGTATAACGCACTTTGCATCTCACCGGTGGTAGGAAAAACAATATTCTCAAAAATAACTTTTTGGTCCGGCGGCTTAGTGGGTTTTTGATAGGAATGGTTTTGAAAAAGGTTAACTATTCGAAGGACATAACAAATGATACGTTGAATTTTTGATATAGATGAATATTTGATAAGAAGCTGATCTAAGAAGTTAACATCAATTATCGCATTGCAACAGACCTTTGGCTTCTCCTCCAGATTAATATCTCCGAAGTCAATCGGCATTTTTGATTTATGAAAATCGGGCCATTCGTTTTCGGGAGACCACAAAAACGACGGTGCGTTCCACCACATGTCATGTGACATGAGCTGTGAAGGGGTGGGCCCTCGTGACGCAATATCGGCTGCATTTAAAGCAGAAGGAATGTAGCGCCACGAGTTTGAGGGAATGATTTCTTGGATTCTACTGACTCGATTTCCAACAAAGGTTTGCCAGCGATTAGGAGGGGATGAAAGCCAGTGCAATACGACTTGCGAATCGCAGAAAGTAACGATATTTGTAAAAGTTATTTTTCCTTCATAGCTAGATAAAACGAAGTCAATTAATTCGCTTAAAAGAAATGCGCCTAGGAGTTCTAGCCTAGCCAAAGTTTGTGACTTTATAGGCGCGACCCTAGATTTTGCAGATATGAGAGAAACAGATATATTATTTTCCTCTTCTACACGAAAATATACGACGCCTGCGTAGCCTCGAATTGAAGCGTCACAGAAGCCGATGATTTGACAGATATTGATTTTTGACAGTTTGAATTGTCGGGGTAATTGAAAATTGGAAAGAAGCGGGAATTCAGAACGAAGTTTGTTCCAAGAGTCGATGATAGAAGAATCTGGTTCTTCGTCCCAGCCTATTTTCGATATCCACAACTGTTGCAAAATAAATTTTGCTTGTAGCAACAAGGGACAAAGAAAACCTAAGGGATCGAAGATTGTTTCTATGATAGATAAAATAGAACGTTTGGTCGGGGGTTTGTCCTTCATTCGGCATTGATAAGAAAAAATGTCGTTTTTTGGATGCCATTGAAGTCCTAAAACTTTGATAAAGTGGGGTTCCTCCTTGTCGAAAGAGAGAGGCATTTGACGATCGGACTCTGGCAATGTTGCCAATAACTCAGGACAATTGCTTGCCCATTTTTTAAGTTCAAATCCTCCCGACTTCAACAAATCATTGAGTTCTGTTTGAAGGGAGAGAGCTTCAGAAAGCGAGGGGCTAGTTACCAAGATATCGTCGATATAGATTGACGTTTTTAGAACAGTACTAGCCATAGGAAAACGCTCCTTTTCTCTCTCTGCCAGCTCATTTAATGTACGCATGGCTAGAAAAGGTGAGCATGTCATGCCAAAAGTGACAGTAGAAAGTTCCCAAACTGAAAGTGGGTCCTGTGGAGAAAACCTTCACAATATCCTTTGATAAGGACGGTGATAAGGATTGATAAGGACTTGACGGAACCTTTGTTTGATATCACCAATGTAGGCAATAGGATTAAGACGAAACGTAAGGAGTAAAGAAGCAATATCCTTTTGAAGTTTCGGTCCAGATAACAACGTGTCATTGAGACTAATATTTTTTGGGGTGACTGCCGAACAATCCCAGACTACCCTTAATTTTGTACTTAAGCTTTCCGGCTTTAATACGCAATGATGTGCTAAAAAACACGATACGTCGACTTTTGGTTGACTAGATAAAACTAAACTCATATGATTAGAATCGATATAGTCTTGCATGAAACTTGAATAGGCAGTGTACAGATCAGGATTTTTGATTAATCTATTTTCTAGGTCAGGGTTTATTTTATCTTTAAACGGAAGATCTACCATGAATCTACCGCTCGGTCGCCGTACTACACTCGCAGTAAAAATTGCTTCTGCTTGTTTTTCTTCCTTTGATAAGATTTGTTTTTTAGGCAAATGTTCGATTTCCCAAAACCTAGGGAGAATGACCTCTAAAGGAGGTGAATGACTCGTTAAAAAACAACTGGTTCGTTCCGTAAGACTACCTACTTCGTCAACTTTTCCCATGACGACCCAACCAAAGATAGTTTCAAGGGCTGAAGGTTGCCCTATTTGTCCAAGAACCCTGCCCTCCTTGAATATCTGTGCGAATAGCTCGCAACCAATAACTAGGTCCACAGGTCTAGATTTGAAATAAGATGGGTCGGCAAGTTTAAGGTTTTCCAAGTGTTTCCACTGATTATCGTTCAAAGTGAATGTAGGCATATTGGAACATAGTTGTGGAACAACAATTGCTTCGAAATTAAGTAAAGGAGTGACTTGTCCTTGTGGCTTAATGTGACTTGAACGAGCCCTTTGGAAGTAAAAGAAGACATCTGATTTAATCCGAATATTTCAGTGGTGTAACTTCGCCTAGGAAGATTAAGACGCTGAATACACTTTTCACTGATGAATCCTGTCTGTGATCCAGAATCAAGCAGTGCCCTTACAGGTTGAAAATTTCCATAAAAGAAAGGTACCTGAAGGTCCTGAGGTATTTAATGACACATGAAGATTATTGACAGGTGGTGTGTGAATGACAGGACTAATATCTTGGCTTCCAGACTCTTGATTAGTTTCTAAGATTTGAGTTAAAGTGTGGTGCCTTTTACTATTGCAAGTCCTGCATGAATATTTGGATTTGCACGTATCTACCCCATGCAAGGGATGAAAACACGCTAGACATAATTTTTTCTGCTTGACGAAAAATAGGCGATCGATAGATAAGAGATCAAGAAATGTTTGACATTTCGAAAGCACGTGACCTTGATTACACCGGAAACATTTTATTCCCGTACTTGAATTAGTTGAGGTGCCAGCCAGTCCTATAAAAGGCGAATTGGATGATTTATAGGTAGGCTTTTGCCCAAACTGATTTCGCATAGAATTTGAATTTTGATAGGTAGGCTTTTGCCCAAACTGATTTTGCATAGAATTTGAGTTTTGATAGATAGGCACCTTTTTGGGTGCTGTTGATTGAGGAAGTGATTCCAAAACTTTACATCTTTTTTCTAGAAATTGAAAAAGTGACTGAAAAGTGGGAATTTCGGTATTAGTATTGGCGTGACTCATTTCGAAATTTGAACGCGTCGGAATATCCAATTTTTCTAACAAAATGAAAAAAATAATAAAGTCCCAACTGTCAACGTCAAAGCTAAGTGATTTTAAAATTTCTAGGGATTCAGAAAAGGTGTCAATTAAATTACGCAATTCTTTAGCTGACTCGTTTTTTAAGGTGGTGTTCATAATTGTGCTTAAAGCATCATTTGCGAGGTCTCGCTTGTTTTGATATCTATTGACTAATTTGTCGTAAGCAATTTTATAATTTTGATCCGATAAGCTAATCCCTGATATCAATTTTAAAGGCTCATCCTCGAGATATGAAAATAAATATTGAAGTTTTCGGACGTTACTTAGACTTTGATTTTGATCTATAATGTTATTAAAAAGATCGAAAAAGCTTGGCCATAATTTTTTATCACCTCGAAATATGGGAATACCTACCTCTTTGAGTTTTGGAGTTTCGTTTTGTCGAACATATGATCCCGAAAAGGATGGGGCCTCAACCGGAAATATTTTAGAGTAAACCCCCTTACACGCATAAAAATATTTACGAGCTTCTGAAAGGATCGCATCCTGCGTTTTAAACTCCTCGTCGTCCGCGTCGTCTATCAACATAATGACGTCATTATGTGCCAGCATGCATTTATCGAAGGTTTCATCCAAATCGGAATACCTCACTTGAAACTCGTTTCTCGCTCTTTCGTCCGATGCCGCGGTCTGTGAAAACACATAACACTCGGTTATCGCAGATAAAAAACCCTTGCGTTTTTGCACGGCTTTTTTGACAGACATGATTTTACCTTTGAAATGACGAAATTGTCGGTAAATATACAATTAACGCTAAATTAATGCTTCTGAAATAGAAAAATGACGAATTGTCGAAAATATGCACTAATTTATCGCAATTGATGAAAATTGTTTTAAATATCGAAATGATATGGAACACACCTAACACTGTTTGTTTTGAATGCTTCGTTTTGTTTACTGAATGACCACGCGATACGTTACCATAGCAGCGGACCGAAAAACACTTAACGCGCGCGCCGCTACCGATACCGCCGTTTCAATACGATTGGCAAAATTCAAGGCCGCCTTGTTTTCGGCGTGAAACTAATGGCCGACCTATTAATACCGTCGTATGGAGTAAATTTAAAATAATTCGGCTCGAAAGGAACACTTATGTTAGCCCGCGGTAAGAAAAACGATAACTGCAATGGACTGTAAATATTTTAATTAATGAAAGCGCGAACAAACATAAATATATTGATATGAAATTACGAAATAATCAAACGTCCATAGGTTAATTGTTGGTGCCACACAACGGCAATCAGAAACAAAGGCACTCACCAGTTTGCAGCCAATTTATCCACTTCCAAGGGGCCCCTTTCTGGATCTAATGATGTCACCACGTAGCTGAAGGGCTGAAGTTTCTAGTTCTATGCTTCAGTACACCAAAATCGGGCACTTTCAGGTGTAGAAATTTGAAATAGTTGGAGAACGAAATTAACACGCCATTTCTCGAGGCGATTGACAAAGGATCTCACTGATTCTTGGTGCGCATGTCCAAAAATGCGCGAATGCACTCTGTCCTTCATCCAATTGAGTGGTTTTAAAAATTTACAAACAACCGCGAAATTTTAGCGGGAGCTAACACTAACTGCTGGGAAGAAGTTCATTTTGAATATGTTTCAGTTTTGGAATAGGATCGAGTGAGTTGTCTGTCCCTTTTTTGTTATTGTGGTGGAACAGGGATAGAAAGAATTTTCTGGTTGTTCAACTTGTACGACAGAAGTTGCTTAATTGGCCGTGTTGTATTTTAACCTAAAAAGCTTTGTTTTGCAAAGATTCTAAGATTGAAGACAAATTTATTTACCTATAAAACAATAAACATAATTTTTTTGTAATTTAAATAAAGTGACTCAAAATTATTCAATCAGGTTTAGTCTTATTAATGAATACGGATTTGTGTTATTGATTTTCTGGAGAATGAAGATTTTGGGGTTTCAGGGAATCTGATTGGTCAGTGATTGCTATGCAGTTTGGGGAATTGAGAGGAATTGGACAAAAATCGCCCCTTTTTGTTCGAGATTTTGTCGAGAAACGAGGTATTTTAATTATGTTATAACATAACCTTAAAAATTTTTTTTGTTCATCAAGCATGGCTTGAAATTTTTTTTTATAGGAAAAATTAGAACTTTGCTCTAATTTTAATCAATGGTAATATGAAATTCAATTGCATATACCAGATTTTTATTTTTAATTAGGTTAATATGTTATAACATAAATATATATATATATATATATATATATATATATATATATATATATTTTTATAAAAAATTTTCTTTGACGAGGAAATGTTACAATTTTTCTTTATGTCTTTAACAGACAATTATCTCTCTATTTAGACTACTTAATTTTTTTTATAAAAAATTTTGATTAGTTTCATATTTTATTTGTTTTATGGTTCGAACTCTGTTCGACAAAATATTTATATATTGGCTATATGGTATTTTGGTTATAGTTTATTTATAATGGGTTCGCAATGTTGTGCCTACATGGAATTTCCAGAATCCAGATTATGATTTTAAGCTAGTAATTAATCCTGGATCTCGCTCATTTCTTTTTTGGATAGCTTGGTACCAATTAACAATAGTCACGACGACATGACCATATGGTTAAATTTAAGGTTATTGTTATCATAAGCACCTTTGGTTGAAATAGAGTTAGACAGGTTAATACAGCAAAAATTTTATATAGCGATTGCCGATAGCTGTTTTTTACATATAGTTTTTTTTATAACCAAAATACACATGTGTGATGATTTGTGTTCCGAAAAGATAAATAATTTGGTGTGAATAGGCTAAAGTTTTATTTGGTAATTCTACAGAATTACTGTACAGTATGTACAAATTTTGATGACACTTTAGAATATTTATATAGGGTGTTTTGACGGACCTGATCAGAAAACAAAGTTTTTTGTTTTTATCCATGGAAAATGATTGAAACCATAGTTGTATTTTAAAGATTACTTCAAGTATACTGAATCCAACATTTCCTGGGATAAGATTGTTTTGTTTTTATGTAATTTTTTTTTCTAACCTCAATTCTTGACAAAACTATTACAACATATGTAAATATTTTTTTTTTCACTATTGTACATCAAAAGAAACAAGGTTCTAAAAAGGAAGTATGTCTCTTTTAGTTATATTTGAACAGTAAAATCTATAATTTTATTAATATCATTTTTTTTAATACCTTTTTAAGAAACTGAGTTTCAACAAAAAAATTAATATTTTTTTTCTTGTTTATATTTGATCATTTGTTTTTTATTTGTTTTTCTTTCTGAAACAAAATAAATGTTGAGGGTTGTAAACAAAAAGTAATCCTGATCTTTTATTTCGTTCCTGTATTGATACATTGGTAACATGGTGATAGTAAGAAAAATCTGTAACTATTATCATTTCAAAAATAGAAAATTGACAATATTTTTCTTAAAGGAACCTCACGACCCTAAATAGCTCTACCTAGCCGAGGTAAATTTGAGGTATATTAAAACAACATCAATAATATACAAAAAGTTATATTATATGAAAAAAATAATATAACAAAGTGGCGACCAACGTTCTTTTTGATAGAAAAATCAAGAATTTAGGGGAATGTTGTCAATTTTTTTTTGGTGTGTTGACTTCTTGGGTTCGGAGGAAAAGTTCTGGAAACTTTAAAATCTTTTTAATTTAAACATTGTTTACCTACTTAACTGACTTAAAATAATTTTTTTTATATATTTGAAGATTGTTTGATATCTATTTTTCTGAATTTAATTTGATAATATAATTTCATTATTTATCTTGATCTTGAATATTGTTGACCATGGATTTTATTGTGAATGCTTTACATGCTAGTGAGGTAGAATATGAGCTGAAGATTAGGGAGGTTGAACCTACAGGGAATGTTGACAGTAAAAGAAAAGTTTTGCAGGGCCTTCTGTCTCAAGAAAATGCAAACCGTAGTTTTGCAACGACAAAAAATCCCTTTACTTTTAGTGACGACCATACCCAAATTAAGGGAACTTTAGATAGTTTAAAACAAAAAATTGATTCATTTACGGGTACTAAACAAACGGCTAAATATAAAGAAATCACTACTCGACTTCACCATGTTTCGGGTAGAATTTCGAGAATGAATTGTGAGACAGAAAATCAATGTAGCTCTAGACAAGACCTTTATGTCAAATGTCTAACTTTAGAAGGGACCCTGGAAAATAAATTGTTACCTGCAACTTCGACTCCTAATATTCAGTCTGCCAATATTATACCTCCAAATCCTTTTCAAAGTTCTATACCAGTCTATAAGTGGGATCTTAAAAAATTCACTGGACATGGCTCGTTAATGGCATTTTTGGAAAAAGTCGAAACGTTGAGAATCTCTAGAAACTGTTATCAATATCAATCAATCAATATAGCAATAATCACAAGAAAAATCGTTTTTCTAATTGGTAGGACTTGGTGGAAAAGCTTAAACAAACTTATTTACTTAAAAATCATGATAAAAATTTAAAAATAGAGATTAGCTCACGTAAACAGGGTTATAAAGAGAATGTTTCTGTTTTTATTGATTCAATGGAGGAATATTTTAATAGATTGATTGAACCAGTTTCAGAACAAGAAATGGGAGATATTGTTAGAATGAATTTATTCCATTCCGAAAAAGACCTGTGGTCAGTCCCGTCTTCAGGCGAGCTGACGGCAACTATTATGTCAGAGGTTTGGCCCTAAATGACATTTCTTCAATGGATGAATTGACAAAACTTTGTAAGAAATTAGAGGAATCTTTACAAGTGACTAATCAATTTCGGAATTTCGGCTTTAAAAATAGAATGGAACCGGACTTAAATCGCCCTTCATTTTCAGGGAATGTTGGTTCTATGTCACAAGACAATAGAAGTTACACGGTTACGTGTTATAATTGTTTGAGGAAAGGGCATAAATATCAAATATGCAGACAACCTAAAACACTTTTTTGTTATTCCTGTGGCTTAAAAGATTTTTCTAAAATAAATTGCCCACAGTGTAATAAAAATAATATTTCAAAAAACGGAGAAAGCTCCAGTGGTTTAAGCCGCCAAACGGCTACTGGAAACCAAAACCAACCTCAAAGAACTTTCAATCAAACAAAAGGAAAACAACCTATAAAAGATCAAAATTAAATTCTCAAAGATTTGTCAATTCTCAACCTAATAATACCTTACAAAATAATTCAAAAAATTTTATGCTTAACAATAATAGTAATAATTTTAAAAATTTACAAAATTTTTCTAACCCTTTACATAATAAAAGTCAAACAAATAATTATATTTTTAATGAGTCGCCAGAAAATAAGTCTTTTTCGAGTCAGTCGATTAGTCCTTTGTTTATTAAAATAGAATTTGATGATAGACCTTATTTGAATATTAGCATTTATACTAAAAAGCTTTTGTCATTAGTTGATAGTGGAAGTTGCTCTTCTATTTTAGGTTCTGATGGCTTATATATTTTAAATTCACTAAATCTTTCTTTATCTACTGATTTGTCTTTTCATGTTACAACTGCAGATGGACAGCAGCAGAATGTTGTAGGTTTTGTGTGGGTACCTGTCACATTAAATAATATTACACGCCCAATAAAACTTTTGGTTATTCCATCGCTTAAGCACACACTAATTTTAGGTGTTGATTTTTTGAAAAGTTTTGGTTTAAGCGTCAATTTTAAGAATTTGTCCTATACTTCAAATCCTACAAAATGAGCTTTTTGAAATTATGGAGTTGTTCTTGTTGTAATCTATTGCACCTGAGGATAGGTTAGGTCGTACTCATTTAATGACACATAAAATTGATACAGGCACAGCTGAGCCTGTGAAACAGAAGCAATATGCACTATCTTATGCAATTAATAAAATTTTACATGAGGAAGTTGATAAAATGTTGGTATTAGACATTATAGAACCTTCTGATTCTCCTTGGTGTTTACCAGTTTGGCTTGTCAAAAAGGCGGATTCATCTTTTCGTGTAGTTTTTGATGGGAGTAAAATAAATAAACTTTGTTCAACGTCAAGTTATCCTATGCCATTAATAGAAAACATAATTTCAAAAGTTCGAGATGCTAAGTATTTAACTTCAATTGATATAAAACAAGCTTTTCATCAAATACCTCTTGATGAGGATTCTAAACCTAAGACAGCTTTTGCAGTCCATGGAAAAGGTCTTTATCATTATAAAATTTTACCATTCGGTTTAAACAAAAGTGCTCAAGCGATGTGTAAATTAATGGATATTGTTATTGGTCCTGCTCTAGAACCTAACCTCTTCTATTTTATTGATGATTTAATTTGCGTTTCTAGTGATTTTGAGACACATTGTGATGTATTACGTAAGCTTTTTCAACGTCTGAAAGATGCTAACTTAACTATAAATTATAAAAAGTCCCAGTTTTACAGACAATCACTAAGATGTCTTGGTTATATTGTGGATGAAAATGGTTTAAGAACTGACGAAGATAAAGTTTCTGCAAAAATACTACGCAAATTAGACGTTTAATAGGTTTAGTTGCATATTATCGACGTTTCTTAAATAATTTTTCTTCTTTAAGTAGCCCAATCACAGATTTGCTTAAGGGTAGAAAAAAAGGTCAATCTATTAAATGGACTCCTGAAGCAGAAAAAGCTTTTCAGGATATTAAAGTTGCTTTAACCACAAAACCTGTGCTTGCTAATCCTGATTATACTAAACCTTTTATTTTAATGTGTGATGCTTCCGATACAGGAGTAGGCTGTTGTCTTTATCAGGAAGAAGACGGTCTAGAACATTCGATTGCGTATGCCAGTAAAACGTTAAATAAATGTCAAAGAAAGTATACAACTACTGAGAAAGAACTTTTAGCAATTATATTTGGTGTAGAGAAATAGATCATAGTTCTTTAACTTGGCTTTTTAATATGAAAAATCCTAGTCCACGTATAGCTAGATGGATTGTTACTTTATCTCAACATTCTTTTGATATTGTTCACAGAAAAGGTACATGTAATACTGTGGCTGATGCTCTGTCTAGAAGTTTAGAGAATGTAGCTGTCTTAAATTTAACTTCTTTAACATTGGATAATTGGTATAAAAATATGATAAAGAATGTACAATCAGATCCTGATACGTATCCTGCTTTTAAGGTTGAGAATAATATTTTGTATAAACATATTCTTGCTAAGTATAATTTTGATGGTAATATCTCAAACTGGAAAGTAGTTGTTCCTACTGCACATAGAAAAGAACTTTTGAATAAATACCATAATGTACCTACTTCAGCACATTTTGGCATCTCTAAAACTTTATCGAGAATCAAACAAGTTTCATGGCTAATCGGGCAAAAAGGAGTTTTGTTTCCCTTATATTTTTCCGTGGGTAGCTTGAAAGCTTAACCTCACGGGGGTCCAAGATCTAATGGACACCTAATAAGTGTTGACAGTTAACTCGTCCTTATGGGACTCCTCAGAACACTGCTGGCCAAGTGACAAATCTTGCGGGTATGAAATTTCACGTTTGTTAGTATTGTTTGGCTTAAAAATTCCGTTGATTGACGTTCACTGTCTTGATGACGGGTAAAAATGCAAAATGCGTTGATCCGGCCTGAAAAGACAAAGAGCTGTCGTAGGTCACGGACTATAGTTGTTTTCTTTTATTTGCATTCGATCTTTTCATTGATCGACATTGTATAGCAGTGTTTCGCTGCTTTTGGTTTTTTGTTTCTCTCGTATCTCGGTAGATGACGCCTCTTGCTATAGTTCGCTCACTAATTACGTTTAATTAGAGACAAAACCGTCTGATTAACTTCGCAAGATTTGTCACTTGACCAGCAGTGTTCTGAGGAGTCCCATAAGGACGAAACGGTTAACTGTCAACACTTATTAGATGTCCATTAGATCTTGGACCCCCGTGAGGTTAAGCTTTCAAGCTACCCACGGAAAAATATAAGGGAAACAAAAAACTCCTTTTTGCCCGATTAGCCATGAAACTTGTTTGATTTTTAAATTCACGGGTATGAAATTTCACGTTTTTTATCGAGAATATCTGAACTCTATTATTGGCCCAATATGCGCCAAAGTGTTTATAAGTATATAAGAAAATGTAAAATCTGTGCTTCATGTAAACCTGGTCACTTACCACAGGCAGGTTTTATGGGGGAGTATAGAAACATAAACTTTCCATTTCAAATGATTTCCGCTGATTTATTGGGACCTTATCCTCGTAGTAAAGGCGGTTATCAGTATCTTCTTGTTGTAGTAGATTGGTTTACTAAATACCCTATAGTTCATCCTCTCACTAAAGCAACATCTCAGTCTATTATTAAATTTATAGAAAATCAAATCTTTCTTGTATATGGTGTGTGCCAAATTTTCTGTTGCGATAATGGAAGCCAGTTTATTGCAAAGGTTTTTAAAGACTTTATGGCAAAATATAATGTTCAGATTTTTTATAATGCGGTATATCACCCTCAGATAAATCATACAGAGAGAGTAAACAGAAGTATTGTAACTGCTATAAGAGAGTATATCCATGAGAATCATAAGTCTTGGTGCGAAAAGATCTATGAGATTGCACAGGCAATTCGATTGGCAAAACATGATATTACTGAATTTTCTCCTTCATTTTTAAACTTTGCTCGAAACATTCCTGTCAGTGGTGATTATTATGATCTTATTTCAGAAAATCCGACCAATAAGTTCTCTAATCTCTAAGAAAGTTCATAATCCAGACACAGTACCAGAACTCCCACAAATTTTTAAGGATGTTCGAAAAAGACTGTATAATTCTTATAAAAAGAGCAAACAACGTTATGACCTGCGCAGGAGAGACGTAGAGTATTTTATTGGGGATTACGTTTGGAAGAAAAACTATGTTCTCTCTAATGCGGGAAATAATTTTGTTGGCAAATTTGCACCTAAGTTTATTCCTTGTGTAATTGTTAGAAAACTTTCAAAATTAGTTTATGGCCTGACAGACAGGAATGGTAGTGATTTGGGTAATTATCATGTATCTGATATAAAACCTGATGTTACACAGGAACTGGATTCTGATGATTGGACAGAACCAGAAAGTGATATCTCTGACTAATGTTCACATTTTTTTAAACCTAACTTTGTCTAACTCTTTTTGTAGTATTTTATGTAACTATTTTTTTTAAGTTTTAAATTTTTGGTGGTACATGAACTGGATTTTCTATCTTTATTCCAGTCAGTTACTGAAGGGTGAGTGGTGGGAGACATGACAAGGCATGACAGACGGACAGACAGACATGACAATGACGAAAGGACATGACATATAGCTCGAATATTTAGTGAAATTCTGTGCCTAAATAATTCGAAGCGTGTTTTTCTTCTTTCTTGAAATTACTTTTAACTTTTAATTATTTTTAATGTATTAACTTTTGATATTTTTTTTAACTAAATTTTTTCACTTAACTTTTGTAATTTTTTATATAAAAAAAATACTGTATTTTGTGATCTGGTGTAAACTTTGGACCGCATGTGTTATTTCCCATGGTTTGCACAGATTTTGCAGACATCGTTTTTTTCTTGTCTAGCTGAAGGCTAAGGGACCATATTTTAATATGACCTTCAGAAGGCAACTTTTTTCTCGTCCTGCTGTAAACATTAAGGAGTGCATGTTTATTTAAATGAGGTGTTATCTACAGAAAACAATTTGTTTTGCTGGGGACAATATAGGAGTGCATACTTTTATTTAAATAAATATGATTTACAGAGAACAATATTTAAAAAATTTCATTCATTTTTTAAATTTTTTATATTTCAAGAAAAAAGAAGAATTTATTTTATCTATTATTTTTCTTGCATTCAATTTTTTTCATTAAAAAAACATAATAATGGAACATTTTTTTCAATTGATTTAAGTCTTTCATTTAAAGTTTTTCATATATTTCTGGTAACACATTAGATTTCTTTTTCAACTTCTATATTTTTGACATCAGATTAATTTTTCTTACAGAAACTAAGTTTCTAAATTTTTTTTACATACCCGGATGTGTCGATTTAAATTGAGTAATAACTCAATAATTTAATTTTTAATATTAATACGATAGACTCACAAGAGTGTGTTTATAATGTCAATTCAATAGTACTCTACTAATTTGATCCTGTCAAAATGTTTCTCACTAGGTAATATTATTGTAAATGGAAGTACAATGTCCTTACAAAATATTGCTGTATTACTTAGTCTTAAGTTTTTTTTATATATAAAAGTGAGTTTCATATTGTAAAACTTGCACATAAGTTTAAGTATGTGCTGGCGCCCATATAATTTTAGCTCACACATATACTATACTATAGTAGTGTGAGCTATGGTGATCCTAATTTTTTCGAGTTGCTCCGATTTCAAAAATGTTTATATATCTTTGCGTTTCAGATGATTTTGAAACTTTTTTGTTGCGCCTGTTTGTCTGTCTGTCTGTCTGTAACGACCAACGCGCATAACTCAAAAACCGCTTGGCCGATTTTAATGAAATTTGGTACCTAGGCTGGGTCTTGGGTCGAGATGGCCCCATTTAAAAATGAACAAAATCCACCGAACACAAACGAAATAAAAGGGTGGGGGTAGATTTCAAAAATTAGAGTTTATGTGAAAATATGGCGTGTGTGATATAAAACGAAAGGTAATTGAGTCTGCAGTTAAACAAAATACATTTTAATTTATTTTAAAAAAAAGGGTGGTTCGGTTCGGTTCGGTTCATTCAAATCAAATTCATATCAAACGAAAGGTAATTGAGTCCGGAGTTTAACAAAATACATTTTAGTTTTTTGTTTTTTTTAAGGGTGGGGGTAGATTTCAAAAATTTGAGTTTAAGTCAAAACATGGCTTGTGTGGTATCAAACAAAAGGTAATTTAGTCTGGAGTTGAATAAATATATTTCAGTTTTTAGTTATATTAGCTCACACGGACACTATAACTATAGTACCTAGTGTGAGCTTAGGGGCCCATATATTGGCAGAGTATTTTTTATTATTTAAGTAAAATTGTATATCACTTAATGTTTTTGAGATAGTTCCTGACCAAGCATATTTCTTTTATAATTTTTGAAATTTGATAGTTTTTTTTTTGAAAATACTGACTGAAAAAAAAAAATTATTTTTTTTTAACCGACTTTAGGGAGTGTGTTACGAATAAAATTAAATTTTTTTCGTAACGCGTTTTTGCAAAGTGAATTAATATTTGCTTTAAAAAAATCACCTCTAGCGACATCTTACGTGAGAGAGTTTAATTAGAATATTTTGAAAATTTATCCGGTGACTTGCACACTACCTATCTGTAGTCTGGTTAAGCTTGAGATTATTGATTTTATGCAGCGATCTAACTGCTGGGAAGAAGTTCATTTTGAATATGTTTCAGTTTTGGAATAGGATGGAGTGAGTTGTCTGTCCCTTTTTTGTCATTGTGGTGAAACAGGGATAGAAAGAATTTTCTGGTTGTTCAACTTGTACGACAGAAGTTGCTTAATTGGCCGTGTTGTATTTTAACCTAAAAAGCTTTGTTTTGCAAAGATTCTAAGATTGAAGACAAATTTATTTACCTATAAAACAATAAAGATAAGTTTTTTGTAATTTAAATAAAGTGACTCAAATTTATTCAGTCAGTTTTAGTCTTATTAATGAATACGGATTTGAATTATTGATTTTCTGGAGAATGAAGATTTTGGGGTTTCAGGGAATCTGATTGGTCAGTGATTGCTATGCAGTTTGGGGAATTGAGAGGAATTGTTCGAGATTTTGTCGAGAAACAAGGTATTTTAATTATGTTATAACATAACCTTAAAAAAAAAATTTTGTTCATCAAGCATGGCTTCTAGAATGTTCTGAACCTATCTCTACATTGCTTCCTGTGTCTCCAGAGTGCGTCCAACTTTATACACGAAAGTGTGCATGTGTCCTGTGTGCTCATTTGTGACATACTTATGTTTTTGCGTTTTTGGTGACAGAGATTTCTGTAAACCTCTTATTTATCTGGTTCAAGTGTCTTTTCCACAATTGTCCTGCAGGCAAACGGCATAAATACACTCCTTTGCCCACTCTCTTTATTATAATTGCTACTATCCACTTTTTTTTGTTGACAGTTCTATAGTCCCGAACGACAACCTCATCTCCCTCTTTCAAATTCCATTTTCTCCTTTCCTTAGTATGTTTAACTTGCAGAACTTTTACCCTAGCTACCTCAGTCTGTACTTTTTCTCTTAAATTAGTCATTTCAGATTTTTCTGGCTGGTGTCTTAGAAGTTCTAATCTTGTTCGCAATTTCCTTCCAAACATTAATTCTGCAGGCGTTGCCTGGGTGGTGCATTGTATAGTGTTTCTATATGACAATAAAAATCTTGATATTAGTACATCTAAAGCTACTCCTACGTTTATTGGGTCCATCAAAGCTGTGTACATTTTTTTCTTAAAAGTTTTCACCGAGTTCTCAGCTTGTCCGTTGCTCTGACTATTGTATGTTGGAATAGTTATGTGTTTAATGCCATTCTTTAAAAAAAATTATGTTGTGCTCTCTGAAACCAACTGAACTCCGTTGTCACTGCAGACTGAAACAGGCAATCCAAACGTTGCAAATGTCTTTCTCAAGGTAAATTCTATTTCTTTGCTTGTTGTTGATTTTACAAAGTGTACTTCAGGTCATTTGCTGTACGCATCAGTAATTATGAGGAAATTCTTTCCTTTTCTAATTCCAAAAGGTCGATGTGTACTCTCTCAAAAACTCCTTTGGCAGCTGGCCATGGATGTATTGATTTTGGTGGGTCATCTTTGTTTTTTAAACATGGTAAACAACTTTTGATTTTAATTTCTATGTCACTGTCAATACCCGGCCACCACATGTAGGATCTTGCAGTTGATTTAGTTTTTATCAGTCCTAGATGACTAGGACTGTGCAGTTCATGTAGCATATCACGTCTTAGTGATTCTGGTATGCAGATTCGATGACCCCACATTACACAACTGTTTTCGATGTATAATTCATCCCTTTTTGCAAAATATGATATTTCATTATCGAGTGTACATTTGCTTGGCCATTTTGTAGTCAAACCCTGACATGTATAAAGCCCACCTTTGCAGTCTATCTCTTTTTCTCTGGGATATACCCTTGTTTTCGCCAAACAGACCCACCAGAGGTCTGTGGTCTGTGCGTATGGTAAATTGTTATTGTAAACCCCTAAAAGATACTGTTCAAAGTATTTTAAATCAAAAATGATCCCATTTTCATGAACTGAGTATGTCCTAGAAGCGCAGGCTATGGGTCTTTCCCTCCCATATTTTTCCTTGTGATATAAGATGGCTGATATACCATCTTGGCTTGCGTCAGTCACCATTATTATGGGTTTTTTTGGATCATAATGGGCTAAAGTAATGTCTTGAGATATTAATTTTTTTGCTGTCTCAAATGCCTGTTGGCAATTTTGATTCCAGTCAACTTTTGCATGTTTTAATACGTTTGTCCCGACTCTTTTGTTAACAATTTGTAGATTGGACTTAAAATTTGCGATAAATTGGGGATAAATCTAGAATAATATTGGCATAAACCAGTAAATGACCTGACATGAGTAATTGTCGTTGGCGCTTGAGCATTCCATATTGCATCGACTTTGGTACTACTTTTTTGTAGGCCACTCGCTGAGATACGATGCCCCAGGTACTCCAGGCTTTCTTTGAAAAATGCACACTTTTCTGGACGTACAGTAAACCCTGCCTCATCCAGTCTGGTCAAGACAGCCTCTAAATTGGTCAAATGGTCATTGAAATCAGTTCCTCTCACGCAGACAACATCACTAAAATTTACCACACAGTTTAAACCCTTGAGAAGTTGTTCAATGGTTCTTTGAAAGATGGATGATGCAGGTGTAACACCAAATGGAAGCCGAAAATTGGATAAAAGACCGATGTGGGTGGTTATTGTAGTTATTTCTTGAGAATATTCATCAAGTGGCAATTGTGCATATGCTTTTGTTAAA
This sequence comes from Aspidapion aeneum, assembly GCA_963576565.1. Lineage (NCBI taxonomy): Eukaryota > Metazoa > Arthropoda > Insecta > Coleoptera > Brentidae > Aspidapion > Aspidapion aeneum. The sequence continues at coordinate 62,138,226 of OY755042.1, forward strand.
TCTAGTTTTGAGAAGATTTTTGACCCGTTTAAATGAGCAAACAAGTCTGTTATACGCGGTAAGGGATATTGGCCGCACCTGTCAAATTGACAGTTTAGTGTGCTCTTACAATCTCCAACAATTCTGATTGTTTTATCAGCCTTTATAACCGGTACAATAGGTGTGGCATATTTTGACGTTGTCACTGGTTTTAACACACCCTCCTTTACCATCATTTCCAACTGTTTTTCTATCTGTCCTTTGTATGCTAAAGGAACAGGTCTATGTTTTAAGAAAACAGGTTTAGAATTTTCTTTGAGTTTTAGAGAAACTTTACCAAATTTATAACAACCCAATTTATTTGAAAAAACTTGTGGAAAGAGACTGATTAATTTATTTTTTACACTCTCCAAATTATAAACATTTGCAATATTTAAAATGACATTAAAAATGGACAAAAAATCCCTACCTACAAGGCAAGGTGCTGAATTATTTACCACATAAAAAACCTTGCTAGCCTTGTCACACCTTTAACTGTACAATTAATATTAAAATAGCCAACAGGTTTTATTAAGTTGCCAGTATAACTTCTTAAAACTATGTCATCATTTTCTAATTTAAAATTACCAAATTATTTTTTAAAAAAATCTAAGTTTAAAACTGTTATACTAGCTCCTGTATCTACATTAATTTGATACATTTTCTCTTGAATACATACTGGAAGTTTAAAATAATTCTTTTGTATCACCCCGTAGTGAAAATATGTAATAAAAATTACTCATTTCTACATTAGAATTATTTGTACTTTTTTTAGCTCACTTTTTTGCCTGTTTCTGCACACTGATTCCAGGTGACCAGTGACATGACACCGGTTGCATTTTGAGTTTACATAACAACATTCACCACCATGTGTTTACATCTTGCAATACATTATGCTTTTCTAGAGCGTATGCTTCTTTCTGCATGGCAATTTCTACACATTTAATTAGGGTTTGGTCATCAGCCTCTTCACATATTCTATCCTGGACTGATCCTTCTTTGAGTCCTGTTACGAACTTCTCTCTCAGAATAAAATCAAGTCGGTCTCCCTTATAATTACAATTTACGGTGAGACTTCTAAGTCTGGCATACCATTCTGAAACAGTTTCAGATTGATTTTGTTTTGCCATATGTAGTTTTATTCGCTCTCGCCACGTACTTACTAGAGGGCTGAATTGTTTTTTTAATAGATCTTTGAGTTCTTGGTAGGTCTTTTTGCCCCGCAAAATCGGGTGCGTCAAATCTCGTAACAACTTGTAAGTTGAACACCCTACCAAGGTTAATAGGGTGGATACTCTATCCCCCTAGTCAGTTATTTTGTTAGCCTTAAAATATTGATCCATTCGTTCACAGTAGATTTCCAAACAATCATTTGCCGGGTCGAACGCCTCAATTGTTCCTATTAAAGGTTTCCTTTCCATTTCAGGTTAAGTTAGTTTACGCCGCACTTATGGTTTTTTTTAGGTTAAGCTTTTATTTTAATTTTTTTTACGACGTTTTTAGTTTAAATCGATTTATTTGAATATTTTTTTCGTTAAAATTTTTTTGAAAATTTTTTTAGTATAATTTCTTTGATCGGCACTTAATTTTCTTTATTTAAAAAAAAAATATATTTTTTTTAGGTTATGGCCATCGTCGATTTTTGCCGATCGGTCGTCGAACAGTCAATCACGATTTTACGAGAAATTAACGAAGGAATTCAAAAAATATTTACGCCCGTACTTAGTCCACGTCGCCATTGAAATATTTATGTTATTTAAGACGCGCAAATATTCATGGATGAAAACAGACTTACTATAAAATACGTGTATACTTGAAAATGGTTCCGTAACGAGAGACCGTCCCATGTGACGTCACTCCAACGCTGCTTTCTCATTGGTCAGCCGCGCGGCCATATTTCCTACGTCACTAACACTTTGTCACGGCGCGGGAAATTTAAATTCGTGTGTTTGTCGTTTCACTTATATGCAAATACTACACTTACCCAATTCCAAGATGTCACCGTAATATTCTCCAACTTAATATCCCCGTGGCAAACGCCATTTTTATGACATTGATAGAGGGCGTACAATATCTGAAAAGTGATCCACTTTTTTTCTATGGTTGTCAAAAACGGTCGAGTGCTGATTCGATCATATAAGCTGTACTTGACATATTCCCGCATAATTAGACCTGCCTTCTCTGTCAGGATAAACTTCTGATATGGAGTACAGTTCCAGGCATCTAAAATGTATTTAATTAAATTTTTTAGAACTTTTTTTTAATGCATGAAAACTAAAATTAAGATCAGTATTTCTAAAAAATTATTATTTAAATTTAAAAATATTTACTAATAAAAATCGTGTTTTTCAATTTTTTAAACCGCTTTTTAACCTCACACTAAAACAATAAATATTCTTAAAATTTTTGCCATCTTTTTTTAGTTTGCCAACTTCTTATGCTTTTTTTTAGAACAATGATTCCAGAAAAGCATAAAGTTTTTAAAGAGGTGACAAGATAAGCACATAGAAAACACAGGTTAGGGTGTCCCATCACCTACCGGCCATAGGGCACCAGGAGATACTATAAGTTAAAATAAGAAGATTTTTTAAATAAAGATGGCGGCAAATATCAGCACTTAAAAACACACAGGGTGTTAGTGAAAATTAATTTTTGAGAAATTATAATAATTTTAAAACAGAAAAATATATTAAATCCAAAATTGGTATACTGTCTAGTGTTCGAAGGTGAGATGTCCAATTTAGGTATTAGCTTGAACCTAATTACTTGATCATATGTAAATTAATTAAATTTTAAAAAAATTACTCTCACTCACACACCCAGTATATTTTTAACGACTAACATTTGCCACCAAATTTATTACACAAATCTTCATATTTTGACCTCTAGTATCACCTGTTCCACTATGGCATAAAGCTAAAAAGCTCACCCTTGTTTTTTTTTTGACACAAAGATTTAAAAAACGGATAAAGATACAGAATAAAATATAATAGAAACAGCAGAGCAGATATAATAAGAGATATAATTTCAGAGATATAATTGCCTGTGTCCTTCTAGGACAGTTAGCCAGATCGATACCGTGGGCTTCAAGAAAGGCTGGTTTAGTTACCACTTGAGGCCTTTACTTGATCCTTCTGTATGTCTTGTTTCTATTTATCTTCCAACTCTCTCTCTCTCTCTTTCTGTTTAAATCTTTTTAGATCCGTTTTTTAGTTTGTGTTATAGGCACTTATGTATGTGCTAGGTATTTCTAAATCTTCATAGATTTTTTTTAAAAACTATTTTCTTCTTTTTTTTTCTTTTAATCTTATTTCTCTTTCTAATCAGTTTTTTATCTTCAAATTTCTTTCTTCTTCTCTCTTCAGTCTTCTTGCTTCTCTTCTTTAATATATTTTTTTTGTTATTCTTAGGTTTATTTTGATTTGCTATTTAATTTTTTTTTCACATTCTCTCCATTCGTTCATTCACTCTTAGACAAGATACAACAGATTAAAAAGGATCGAGGTTAGTGATCCCAAAAGACGAAAGCACAGATTAGCAAACTAAAAAAACTAAAAAAATTATAGAACAAAGTTGTTTTCTGTAGCTTAATCCTACCTCTTTCTAAAAATTGCATAATAAGTTTACTTTTTCTCAATGTAATATGATTTGAGACTGATTCTAAAGAAATGGTTCTGCGAGTGCCTTATAGATGTTAAAATTTTGAATGTCCTTTTTTGGGCATTCAAAAATAAGTGATTTATTTAATCTTATATTGTGAGTTTCTATTATTGAATAAAGATATTTTTGACCTTGATGATACCACCTAGCAGTATTTAATTTGAGATAGACTCCCCTCCTAACTTTTGAACAAAAAGAGATATCGATTTTTGATAAAAATTCTTTTTAATGGGACTTTTTTTGAGGATATTTGAGCTGTGTGAGTAACAGTTATGTCGAACTAACCTAATGTCAAAAATATGACATAACATCAAAATTTTTAAACTGGAAGGTCATGTAATACCTCTTTCAACAGGTATTTTGTTTCTCTATACAACACATTAAAAAATTTTAAAATCGGTTTAGTTTCATCGGAGATATGTTTATTTTTCTTCGCGGTTGACTAAAAAAATTAAATTTTTTATCAAGCAAAAAAAAATAATTTTAATTGATTTATTTTATTATAAACTGAATTTTTATGCTTCTAAGTTATGTCAGAACCTAAAAATAAGTTAAAAAAATTAAATAGGAAAACGTACTGTGTGATCATTTTTCCAAAACATTTTTTGTTTATTTTAAATTTACACATAAATAAATGGATCTATGACGGATCTGACACCTTACTCCTATTTAAATTTTTAAACTTATTTTTAGGTTTTGTTATATGTCAGAAGCATAAAAAATCAATTTATTATTTAACTAATCTTTTTAATAAATTGGTAAAAAATTTTTTTTAAGTCACAAGCTTTTATAAAATGCACTAAAAATTTAAAAATAATTTTCTAACATTCTAATATTATCATAATAATAAAAGCGATGGCCGACTGATGGAAATTTTGACGATGTTAGCACGATAAGATATCCGTATCAATTAAATATCACTATTTGCAAGAATCAATCTAGCAGAAAAATGCAGAGGTACCAAACCCACCCAACCCGACCCAAGATACCCCAGCATTTCTCTGGCAATGGCATAACATTGCGGCACATCAAACATATTTTTGATTACCTTCTATGTTGAATATTCTTTAAGTGTTTGGATCACAAATTTAGATTAACTTATGCTTTGATTTGCCAATTTATTGTCTACTTTTTAGTCTCAGCTATCTACTCTATTAAATGAAAATATTTAGGATATTTTTTCTTAATATTGTATTGTCATGGGACCACTATATGTATACCAAATTTCATCCGAATCGGATAACGGGAAGTGTGTCAAAAACAAATTTTTCTATGGAAGGGGGTGGGGGTAGGGGTGGGAGGATATTTTTTTCTTATTGTTGTATTATCATCGGACCACTATGTGTATACCAAATTTTATCCAAATCGGATAACGGGAAGTGTGTCAAAAACACATTTTTCTATAGAAGGGGTGGGGGTAGGGGTGGGAGGATATTTTTTTCTTAATGTTGTATTGTCATGGGACCACTGTGTGTACCAAATTTCATCCAAATCGGATAATGGGAAGTGTGTCAAAAACGCTTCACAAGATTTGATAGATAGTTAGACAAACATCTGAAGCTAAATAAAAGCTTGTAAAAAAAATTGTTTCATAAAAAATTTACTTTTTGAGAGTCGACCGCGAACAAAAATAACGATATCTCCTATGAAAATTAACCGATTTTAAAATTTTAAATTTTCCTGTAAAGACACTTAAAATACCTTTCAAAAGAGGTATAACATGCCATCCCTTCCAATTTTAAAATTTTATTGGACTGTCATATTTTTGACGTTAGGTTATTTTGACACGACTGCCACTTACCGGGTGGGCAAAAAAAAACCGGTCAATTTTTTTTTATTTTAACTTTTGAACTATACAACTGATTTTAATGGGACAAACTGCACTTGATAGAAAACTAATTAGAGTTTTGACTAAATATATATTTTTTGTCCGCCGTCTCAAAATCCAAGATGGCGGACGATATTAAAATGTACCCTTCAAAGATGCTCGTTTATTCTTATGTTGCGAACATGTTTTAATTAAAACTGTTTGGTTTTCACTATCTCCAACGTCGATCACAGGGATACGAGTGATCCCCGTCTGGAACACGTCCTGATAATCAGGAACAAGTGATCCATGCCAATCCACGACCGGACCGATTTCGACCTTTTGGGCCATCCTCAGGTGAATGTAGGCGATAGCTCCGTGTAGAGCATAAGTTTTGTAAAACCAACAGAAACAACTACTCCGAGGGAAAATACCCCTACCGGCATTGAATTATACTAACGGCTTGATGCTTTTGTTGGGAACTTGTTAAAAGTGTTTGGTTTTCACTATCTCCAACGTCGATCACAGGGATACAAGTGATCCCCGTCTGGAACACGTCCTGATAATAAGTTCCCAACGAAAGCATCAAGCCATCAGTATAATTCAATGCCGGCAGGGGTATTTTCCCTCGGAGTAGTTGTTTCTGTTGGTTTCACAAAATGTTTTAATTATTTTTCAAATTAGTGAAAAAGCTGCATTCTTGCCACGCGCAACAAGGTACGAAACAGCAAAATCGGTTCAGTTGTTCTAAAAAAATATATTTTTGTTTCAACCATTGTTTTGCATATTATGATTGCCTTGCCAATCATGTCTGCATTTTGTTCCTTATAACTTCATTACTACTTCACTTGATGAAATAAAAAACATCCTGGTGAGAATTGATTGCTTTTTAAAGATCATGATCAAAATTTATCGCCATCTTAAACTTTAAGATGGCTGACAGAATCGTACTTGATTCTTCAAAATTGCGTGTTTATTCTTATTTTCCGAAAATGTTTTAGTTTTTTTTATTTATAGAAAATTACTACTTTTCCCTCACACAACGATGTACAAATTAGTAAAATCGGTGTGGTGGTTCTCAAAAAATCTATTTTTGTTTCAACCATTGTTTTACAGATTCTACGATTGCATTGCCAATCCTGTCTGCATTCATTTCCTTGTAAATTCGTTATTACTAAACCGATTTTAATGAAATAAAAAAAAATTTGGTATGAATTGATGATCTTTAAAACTTTTCTGACATTTTCCACCATCTTGGAATTTAAGATGTCGGACAGAATCACACTTGATTCATCAAAATGGCGTGTTTAATCTTATTTTGCGAAAATGTTTTAGTTTTTTTTATATTTATAGAAAAACACTACGTCGCTAGGTACAAATTAATAAAATCGGTGTAGTGGTTCTCACAAAATCGGATTAACCATTCTTTTACAAATTATACGATTGCATTGCCAATCCTGTCTGCATTCATTTCTTTATAAATTCATTATTACTGAACCGATTTTACTGAAATAAAGAACTTTAAAGATCAATCAGTTAGCGCTATGACGTTTTTTATTTCACTAAAATCGGCTGAGTAATGAATTTATAAAGAACTAAATGCAAACAGGATTGGCAATGCAATCATATAATGAGTAAAACAATGGTTAAAACAAAATTAGATTTTGTGTGAACCACTTAACCGATTTTATTACTTTGTACCTTGTTAAGCGGGAGAAAAGCAGTTAACCATTGTTTTACAAATTATACGACTGCATTGTCAATCCTGTCTGCATTCATTTCTTTATAAATTCATTATTACTGAACCGATTTTACTGAAATAAAGAACTTTAAAGTTCAATCAGTTTGCGCTATGACGTTTTTTATTTCACTGAAATCGGCAGAGTAATAATGAATTTATAAAGAACTGAATGCAAACAGAATTGGCAATGCAATCATATAATTTGTAAAACAATGGTTAAAACAAAATTAGATTTTGTGTGAACCACTTAACCGATTTTATTACTTTGTACCTTGTTAAGCGGGAGAAAAGCAGTGCTTTAAAAAAACTAAAACGTTTTCAGAAAATAAGAATAAACACGTCATTTTGAAGAAGCAAGTATGATTCTGTCCGCCATGCTAAATTTTAAGATGGCGATAAATTTTGATCATGATCTTTAAAAAGCAATCAATTCTCACATGTTAATGTTTTTTATTTCATCAAAATCGGTTCAGTAGTAATGAATTTATAAAGAAATAAGTGCAGATATGATTGGCAAGGCAATCATATAATGTTTAAAACAATGGTTGAAACAAAAATATTTTTTTGTAGAACCATCGAACCGATTTTGCTGATTTGTACCTTGTTGTGCGTGGCAAGAATGCAGCCTTTTTACCGATTTAAATAAATGATTAGAATTTGTTCGCAACGTAAGAATAAACGAGCATCTTTGAAGGGTACAGTTTAATTTTGTCCGCCATCTTGGATTTTTAGACAAAAAAATATATTTAGTCAAAACTCTGATTAATTCTCTGTCAAGTGCAGTTTGGCCTACTAAAATCGATGATACAGTTCAAAAGTTATAATGAAAAAAAATTTGTCCGGTATTTTTTGGCCCACCCGGTAGCTCAAATATCCTCAAAAAAGATACCATCAAAAAGACTTTTTACCCAAAATCAATATCTTTCTGTTCAAAAGTTAGAGGGGAGAGTCTATTTAGGTCCGTACTGTAAGTATTGTAGGTATAATATTAAAAAATATAGCGGTTTAACCATAAAGCTGGTATTTTAGATTTGAACTCAAGTAACTAAATACTAGAGTCCAGTGTGACAGGATAAGCCCGAGGATAAGCATACCCACTTACTAGATAATTTTTGCCGAATCTCTTCCAAATGATCCTTGTAGGTTTGCAAAGGAAGGGAGGGATCATGAATAGCAAATACCTTGACCACCACAAGACCTTCCTGTGACTCAACTTTTGCTACTTTCAGGAACCTTGTGCTACCCAAGCTAAAACGAATAATATGTTATAAAAGGCATTGGATTAGATGTTGTTGCAAAGAAAAATCTTTTGTTGCAATATTTGAATGCTTACACAAAAATGGTTCTAGACACACCTTATTACAGTTGACCAGATGTATAGTCACCTAACAAAAGGTGATCCGTGCTATTAGGCCCTGGGACAAAACAAAATGGTTTGTCATTTAAACTTATGCTGTTTTGTTAAATTTTTTTAAATAATAAAGTCACAATTAAAATTATTTAGTTGTACATAATAAGAAGAGAAGTGTCTGTAAAGGGGCCTACAGACACGCGAACATTTCCAGAGATTAGTACGCGCGTACAAGTTTGCGCATACTAATCTCTTCGTGTGTAGACAATATCCGCCTAAAATATCTCTCGAAGATTAGTTCGCGCGCACAATGTATGCGAGCAAATCTCTCGGTGTCTAGGCAAAACGCATTGATAATATCGTGTTTATGTTTAGAACGTTTAATTTTGTCTTCGTGTGTGTAGGCAATTCCACCAAACGTACATGTATGCAGAGATTAGTTCGCGTACTAATCTCAAGAAATGCTCGCGTGTCTGTAGGCCCCTTTAAGTCTAGTTTTGATACATTAGGCAAAAATGCCTTTGAAGGGGACAAACTTCGACCGAAAACTTACCATTTGACAACACTGATATCGCATTTTTTGGCCAAATCTTTGTTCTAATAGAAATAGAAAACGAGAAAGCGGAACGCGTCGAAATTTTCAGGGGTAGTCTTTTAAAGCATTTTTAACAAACGTATCTTAGCAGTTTTTTGAAAAATCATTTTATTTAAAAAATAAATAAAAAAGTTATGGCTAAAACACAACAAATATTTCAAAACAATGTTTGGCATTTCAGTAGCCTAGTTGTGTTATAGAAAACTGTAGTGAAATTGTTTCGATTTTTGTATTTTTTGGAAATGTACAAAAGAAAATCAAAAATCTAACAAGATACGTTTGAAGATTTTAAAAAAATCTTGCACATGAACAGAAATAATGTTTCAACTAGTTTTTTATAGAAGAGATCTATTAGGATTTACAAAGGCGTGCTCAATTTTATATTTGCTGCAGGACACCAAATCAGACAAGAGCCATCAACCTTCTGACTGCAGCGCCATCCCCATATACCGGGGGCAAGTCAATTCGATTGGGAAAATTTAACTATAGTTCATTCCATAATTTTTGAGATAACTTTTTGATAGTAATCAGCTGTTACCATAACCAAGGCCAACACAAAAATAGAGGCCACGACCCTGAAAAAATCAGCTGTTCTCCCGGGGCTGAATTTTACATTGGGTCTTATGGGAGGTCAGACGTTTTTTTATGATATTTTCAAAATGGCACTACAGATTTCCGCAAAATTTCAGTGAAATATTCTCAGACACCATCCCGATATTCCACCAGAGGTTTGTAAGGAAGCAACATGATTAAAAGGTTAAAATCTTCAAGATTTAGCATTCCTTATTTTGAATTCAAATTATCCGCCATGTACCACATTCCAACTGTTATATTTGACATGTATTTGACTTTGTCATATGTGATTATCACATTCGCTTCTGCTTTAAACTTAATTTTTGTGTGAGCTAATGAAGCGGCTATGAAAAATTAGGGCTTACTATACATTTAAAAAAAATTGTTCTGCCAGAATAAAGTAAAAACAATCTCAAAAACGGCTTTATTTAACAAAAAATCAAATATCCATGAACCGTCATTCCAACTTCAAAATTTGAAAGACAATCAGCTGTGTCGTAACGTGACCATCAAAAAAAAATCAGCCCCGGATGTGACGTCAACAAAGTGGAGGATCGTGGCCCGTCCATTTTGATAGCCCTGCCATAACAAATAGCATAGGCCAGCGAAAAAAAAATGTCAAAAGATATACCAAAAATAATGGTATGGACTTTAAGATCACGTGACCCGGATTTTCACATTATTTTCAAATATTTTGAATAAATAAAATGTCGTTTAATATAAGTTAAATGATTATAAGAAGGTATTTAAAGACATACAATTTTTTCTATTTACAAAACGTTTTTTAAGGGCTGGCCATAGCGTAACAAACAAAATCACGGGATTACGAACCAATTTATAAGATAGTTTTTGATAATTAGTATATTGCTCAGTTAACAGAAGCTTGTGCTTAACTTCGCTGAAAATAAAGCCCTTTTCATTTATTTATTTATTTATTACATAGCAAGAGAAGAAAGTGACAAATTTCACACGAGCGTGAGAAAGTTACTTTCTGTCGAGTTATGGAGCTATTTTTCCCACGGACACTGTTGAACTATACTAATTTTTGTAAAAATTGGTGTTTAATTTTGCGTAAATCAAATGAAACTGCTTTTCCGCACATGTGTGGGAAAGTAGTTTGTAACTCATGTGCGAAAAAGTATTGTGACAGTTAAACACTCTCCATACATGTGCCGAAGTACTGAAAGTACTTGTCACACATGTGCGAAAAAATTTCTGCACACGGATGAAATTTAATGTTTTCTGAGGATGCAAATCGTGTAAAATCCAACATTTTCAGATGAGGTCGCAGGAAATAGTAATTTACCTAACCAGTGCGGAAGACGCACTAAACACATTTGTTAAGTATGTAGGTACAATATTTTTTCTACGAGGTTGTGGAAACAAAAGTAAAGTACTACAATAAAAACAACTCATTTATTATATTTAATTTACAATGATTGCCGAAAACTTTACTTCGTATCCTGTGCAGCATCTGTGGATCAGGAGATTTTCGTTTTCATCTTCTGGATGAATGATATCGGAAGGGCTTTAAATATATTTTGCTCTAGATGTATTTGGAGGCAGGCTCATAGGAACATTATGTGTTCCATCCTATTGTGGCTAAGTCTTCTTCGGGATTATCAGTATTTTCTATCACAGTAAATAAACACTTTTTTTCTATTTTTATTTATAAGATGAAATGTCATCCCCTGGTTTTTGAAAAAAAAATAGGCTTTGTTATTTACTCTATTCTTTTATTTTTTCTGTTGCTATTGGAAAACTAGCCGCCCACGTGTTTTTGGGCAAAAATTAACGTCAGTGTCAAACTCAAAATGTCTTGTTTTTGTCATCCCTAAAATTTTAGTAAGGCCCACAATTTAGAAACCGAATAGGTGTCCCTAGGACTCTAATATGTAGTGCCACCTATTGACTGCTATTTAAATATTTTGCCTTGTTGTCATTTGCGTAAAAAATTAGCTGAATCGAATTTGTCGCCTTAAATGTTGTGTTCCTGAATACCGGGAAATTACACTTTCAAAGCAAAAGTGTTTGTGTTTTCTTTTTCAAGGGGTAAATGAATTAAATATTATAGAAAAATTGGCTTCATATAGAGAACATTTAACAATATTATTGCTGACCGTTAAAATTTTAAATTATTTTAGATCCTGGAAATCGGTTCATTCATCTCTTTTTTTGTTTGTGACGTGTTTATTCAACCATCATCAGACATATTCTAAAATGGAAAGTTCTACAATTAAAATTTATATATATATATATATATATATATATATATATATATATATATACAGGGTGTCCCAGAACTAATGGTACATGGTTAAACTGTAGATTCCTTGGGTCAAAATATTACGATTTAGCCATACTTACCTTAGTCCAAAAGTTCGAATTAACCGAGATACAGGGCGTTAAACTTTATTTTTTCAATTCGATTTTCTTTAATAACTTTTTTACTAATTAATATTTTTGAAAAAACTAACCAGCGAGTAAGTTTTTTTAAAATTGGCAAGACGATTCCGTTGAAAAATTTGAAGTACAGGGTGTTCCTTGGACCACTACCATTGCATAAAAATCAGTATTTTTTTTGTGCCTCAGTGTATACCAGTTGTTATGTAAAATAATGGTTTTCCCATCCATTTTATGTAAAAAACTTATACTGTTTTAAAGTCGCTCAGAGCAACGGTTTTTGAGTTTTTTGCATAAAATTTTTTTATTGCATGTGAGTGATCTGCCTAATTTATGTATGATACTTTCTTCAATTCTTTCTACTAATTAATAATTTTGCACAAAAAATTGGGTTTGGTGATTTTTGGGCATGGACAATTTAATTTTGGTTAAAGAAAATAAAAATATTATACAGGGTGTTCTCTGGCTCGGTACCGTTACATTAAAATAGGTCTAACTTTTTTGTTCCTCGGTGTATACAAGATTCTATAAAAAACAATAATTTTTAATTTTTTTTAGTGAAAAAGTTATAGTGTTTAGATTTCGCTTAGAGCAACGGTTTTTAAGATATTACAATTATAAGTTTTTATTGTATGCATAAAAGATTTTTGATTAAATTCTTACCTACTTCATACATATTAGCTATAATCAATAATTTTTATAGCATTTTAAGATTGGATGTTTTCTTAAGAAATATTAAGTTAAAAAATATACAGGATGGTCCTTGAATTATCATAAGTGTGTTAAAACAATTGTAAATTATTGTCCGTTATGGCAACTGTGTAGGGCAATGTTTTTAATGAGGATCAAAAACTTCTTCGTATTAGTGTTTTTAAAAATGGTAAGTACGTATACTTTATTAATGCAACTAGTTTTTTATTGTTTTGAAAGAAAATTATAATTATTAATAAAATTGATATTTTATTATTTATTTTAAAAAATATAAAATTTCTTAAGCATGGCGCTCTCAGCAACAAAGTTAAAATTTTAAAATTGACAAATAGTAAATCAAACTTAAAATTGTTTATTATAGTAGGCTTTGAAAATAAAAAACAATAAAATCCAATAAAGTTGCTGTCTGCGTCTATTCTGTCAAACTTTCTTAAAACTACAGAACTGTTTGTAAAATTACTTAATAATTAAAATCATATTCTGTTTAAAAACCTGCTTAAGTATACACCGAGGCACACAAAAAATACACCGATGATTTTAATGCAATGGTAGTGGTCCAAAGAGCACCCTGTACATTGTACATCAACTTTTTCAACGGAATCGTTTTGCAAATTTCCGGAAAACCTACTTTCTGGTTAGTTTTTGCAAAAATATTAATTAGTAGAAAGAATTGAAGAAAGTATCATACATAAATTAGGCATTTCACTCATATGCAATAAAAACTTTAAATGCAAAAATCTGAAAACCCGTTGCTCTGAGTGACTTTAAAACAGTATAACTTTTTAACATAAAAAGGATGGGAAAACCATTATTTTACATAAAAACTGGTATACACCGAGGCACAAAAAAAATACAGTGATTTTAATGCAATGGTAGTAGTCCAAGAAATACCCTGTACATTGTACATCAAAATTTTCAACGGAACCTTCTTGCCAGTTTCAAAAAAATTTACACGCTCGTTATTTTTTGCAAAAATATTAATTAGTAAAAAAGTTATTAAAGAAAATCGAATTAAAAAAATAAAGTCTAACACCCTGTATCTCGGTTAGTACGAACTTTTGGACTAAGGTAAGTGTGGCTAAATCGTAATATTTTGACCCAGGGAATCTACAGTTTAACTATGTACCATTAGTTCTGGGACACCCTGTATATATATATATATATATATATATATATATATATATATATATATATATATATATATATATATATATATATAATCATATATATATAATCTATTTTTGTTTCAACCATTGTTTTTACAAAAAAATAACACTACACTAAATAGTTAAAAACAACAAAAACATTTTTTAAACTGTAATATAAAAAAGCAAAGCGAAAATTTTCATGCCAAAAAAAAAAATTGTATACCAAATATTTTCAGTATGATAAAATTTTTTAAAGTTTACTATTTTTATTTATTAAAAATATAGGTATTTTTATTTAGTCTCCCCATATAAATCCCTAGATTCTTAATTTTATTGTTCAAATCAAAACTATACTTCGTCGCCGAAAAATGGGAAAACTGGACATAGAATAGTTCTGCATTAAGGCGACGATGTTTAGATTTAAATGGATGGGTACATTATCTTTTTTTTAAATCTACCTATTCTTTTTTGGTTCGACCATTTTAGACTGGTTTGGTAAGCAAATTATAGACTGTTTAATTATTTTTCTATATAAAGGTATATATTTTTTTAATTTTTTATTATTTGTTTTTCTTTTAATTTTGTATAATAAAGTTTTGATAAATATTACTTAGGTTTTCCGTATCCGATTTAAGATTTATTGGTTGGAGTGTTTTCATTAATTCTTCTTTTATGATAGTTATTTTCTTTTAAAAGGATTTCTGCATTTTCAAAATTAAAATTGTGCCAATTTTGATGCGCATGATATGTTTGTAGTAGGTACGTGGATCGTAATGATTAAGGCACTAATTATTTATTTAACATACTTTATTAAGTGAAAAACCGTAAAAAAACAATTGCAGGACGCCAACAATACTTTAATTATTTATTCCGACATTTTACGTACTCTTGTGCCATCTAGTGTGAATCTACTAAATTTACTATTATTTACTGCATTACAGAATTCTATGCTACTGAATCAATAATACAGAATTGGAGAACTTCAATACCCCCCACAATCCTGCAAGACTTGACCTACATAAAAACAGCTGACAAAAATCAATTATAATATAAACACAACACAGCTGAAAGAAAATTGGGATATGTATTATCAGTAAACATTATTGAAAAACAGCAAGTTATTTATTTAATTTTTTTCCTTCTTTTAAACAATATTTAACAAATTTCTAAAATGCTCAAACTTTGGATTTGGCAGTGCTTTTGTCAAAATATCAGCTTGCTGGTTTTCTGTTGAAACATAATTTAAAACAAATTTCTCTTGTTCAACACATTCTCTTAGAAAATGATGTCGTACATCGATGTGTTTAGTTCTTTTTGTTTCCAATGTTGATGCCATCTTAATACACGACTGATTGTCTTCATATACTTTAATTGGAAATAAATTTGTGTTTAGAATTTCACATAACAATTGGCCAACAAAAAGACATTCACTTACACATGATGACAGAGACAAATATTCAGATTCTGCACTGGATAATGCAACAACATTTTGTTTACGAGTTTTCCATTCAATAATATTATGACTCATTTTAATAAGGAATCCAGTCACACTTTTTCGTTCTAAAATGTTGTTGGCATAGTCAGAATCTGCATATGCAATAATATTAATATCTGTACTTTCACTTTTAATAAATTTTAACCCTAAACTCGGAGGGGTGATCAGCTGAACCAAATTTTTACACCGTCCTACAGGACTTTAATACATTTTTGGTCCTGTAGTCTCCTGTATAGTCATGTACATGTTCTGTATAGTCCTGTATAGTCCGGCCTGTGGGGTCCTGTATAGTCCTGTGGCTGAAAAGGCGCCAATAAAAAAATTCACGACCAAAAAAAAAGTCATCACGGTACCTCTCGAGCCGACTTGCCTTTGCCAGCCTTAGTATTTAATCATCATGCTTAGGGGCACCCCTTAGGCGCCAGTACCCTTGCGGTCCTGTGGAGTCCTGTGGAAGTGCTGTTCGGTTTGGTCCTGTATAGTCTTGTGGAAGTCCTGTATAGTCCTGTGGAAGTCCTGTATAGTCCTGTGGGGTCCTGTAGAAAAATTTGTACACCTACTGTGGCCAGCTGATCACCCCTCGCTAAACTCTGTGTTTTATTTAGGTACCTTAATGTATGTTTTAGATAATTCCAATGATTAAGTGTGTGACAGTTTTGAAACTGGCTAAAGTAGCTAATAGAAAAGCTTAAATCTGGCCTTGTCCCTAACATAACATACATTAAAGATCCAATCAATTCCCTGTAAGGTAGATTCCTGTCACATATCTGTTCTTTTTCATAAGAAACAATTTGGTTGCATAGGTAAATCATGAGATTTACATTTAAGCATGTCAAACCTTTTTAAAATTTTTCTAATCAAAGACTTTTGAGTAATGTAAACTGTGTCACCAACTTTTGAAACATTTTAAACTTGTTCATTAAGTTGTTTTTGATAAAATTTAAATTTTCCGAACTTTTTGAAAATAAAATAGTGTCATCGACATGAATTAAAAGATATGTTCCATCATTAAAATACAAACAGGGATCCTTCTTAGATCGTTGAAAGCCAAGATCAAGTAAATTTTCATTAAATATTGAATTCCAACACTTTGGAGATAAAGGGCTTTTTTCAACATACAAACATAATTTGGATTTTTAATATCAAGTCTTTCTGGAGGATACATGTAAACAGGCTCTTTCAACGTTCCATTCTGCTCAGGATTGTAAGCTACAGTATATTGGATTCTTATTCCTTTTTGATTACAAAATATTCTAAAATCTTTCGATATGTATACTCCTGCGTTATCACACCTTAACTTTTCTATCTAGAGAGATTGATAAGCCCACGTACAATGAAAATTTTGTGGGTCCTTTGTTTATTTCTTTGCAGGGTTTTTACTTTACTTTATTTCTGTGAATATTTTTAGTTAATAATAAGTACATAGCTATTGTGAATATTGTAGCCAAACGATTTGTTATTGGAAATAAACTATTATTATTTGTGCCAAACTTCGCTTCCACCATTGCCACATAGTGCTTAAAATTTTCTAGAGCTTCACTCTGGTTAGTCATCAAGTGGGTAACACAAAAATGTGTATAATGATCCATAAAAGTCATAAAATATGATTTTCCATCATACGTGGCTGGTTTAATTGGCCCACAAATATCTGTAGATACCGTTTCTAAAACTCTTTTTGCCTTTCTCTCTTTGGGCAGTTCTTCATAAGGCATTCTGTTTTTTTTAGCTTTTACACATACCTCACATAGTTCTGGTGCTGGATATCTTGAGGAGTGACCCATTTTTCTGTGAATCAGCATTTTTTCTTCATTGCTAGTTAAATTTACATAATTATTCTTTCTTACTTTGAAATTTACAAAGTATAATTTTCCTCTTAGTTTTCCTTCTAAAATGCATGTTTTAGTTTTCATAATGCTTACTTTTTCTTGTTTAAAGTTTACTTCTAAGCCATTTTCTTCCAATTTTCTTACTGACAACAGATTGTAAATTAAGTTCTCACAAACCCAGACATCCTTAATATTAATTTGTCTTCCACTTTTGGTTTCTAACTCAAGATTCCCATGTTTTACTGCCATTATTGTCTGTCCTTGTTTTGCAACATTTATCTTTTGCTCTATTTTCCTGCTGATGGCTAGAAACTTGCATAAATCACTTTTAATCAAATGGTTTGTCGCATCACTGTCTATGACAAAACTTATCTCATCTCCATCTGTTATTAACAAAGAAGTTTCTGTAGTCAAAAGTGATATATCTCCATTTTCATCTCTTTGTCTTTCTGTATTTTCTTGTGCACTGTGAGCATTATCCTTTGATTAAAATTTCTTGAAAATCCACCTTTATAATTACCTCGAACCACCTCTTTCTCTTTCTTTTTGATTCATTAGGCAGTCAACCCGTTTGTGTCCAATATTGTTGCATAAATGGCATCGATATGGAAAATTTTCTCCATTATTTCCTGTAAACCAACATAACTTTGGTTAAAATTACCTCTATATGGCCCTCTAAATGTTCTAGGCCTTTTCCAATTTCCATATTTTGATTTTCTTCCTCCTTTACTTTTGACTGTCTTGCTTCTTCCATGAGCAACTTATTTTTCACAAAATCTATGTCTATTGCGTTTTGGCAGAACATTATATCTATTGCTGTTGTAACATTTTAAAAAGATTCAGGCATTGTCGACAATAGTTGTAAAATCAACTCACCTTTGTTTATATTTCCACCAGCTGCCATTAGCTCGCAAATAGTATTATCAAATTCTGTTAGAAACTTACTTAAAGGTGTCCCTTCTATGTATTTTAAACTTCTAAGCTTTTTCTGCAGCATAACTTGAGTTAAAATTCCTTTATTTGCATATTGTTACGGGTTCACAACGACAAATTAAAACTCGCAATTGTTGAAAACGATACGTCAATTTATTTCGACAAATTATGTACAAAAACACGCACTTAAACTTACGAATAACTTGCTAATAATTCACTACTATAATCGGTCTATTAACTTCGTGTTAATATCTCACGACCACTACAGTACGTTGTCTGTGACTGACCCTGGTGCGCGACCCCGGCCCTATATATAGGATCGTCCATCTCTCTCGAACTTTCCGGCAGCCTTCGACGTCCGGAAAGTTCTCGTATTATTACGACCGCAAGTCACAGATAACGCAACTAAAACCTAGACTAAGAATACAACCTTAAGATAAATCAACCTAATACTACACTAAACCTAAATAAATTCCAATTATAAAATTTAAATAACTTAAATTTGTAACACTATCCTCCTCTTCAAGTTTGATCGTCTCGATCAATATTTCCCAGGTAAGGTTTTAGTCTGTCTAGATGAACAACTTTCATCTTGGACTTCGGGCTTCTCTGGATTCGGTAGACTACATCATTAATTCTCTTAACAACTTTATAAGGCCCTTCCCATGGTGGTGTCAACTTAGGTGATCTTCCTTTCTTGCGTTGAGGATTGTATAGCCAGACTTGATAATTCTCTTTGAACCCTGAAGAGTTTGCTTTCAGGTCATATCTCGCTTTCATGCGGTCACTGGCTATTTCTATTCGCTCTCTAACCAATTCATGGATATCGTGCAGCTTTTGCCTTAAACGTTCGACATAGTCATTAACCTCTAAGTGTGCTTCTTCAGGTGAACCAAACATGATATCACATGGTAAACGCAGTTCTCTACCAAACAGGATACTAGGTGGAGTAGCTCCTGTCGTATTGTGAATGGCGGTTCTATAGGCCATCAAAAACAATGGAATACTTTGCAAAGATGTTCTTCTATTGTTTTATTAAATCTTTCAACCATGCCATCTGACTGCGGATGTAAAGCAGTAGTCCGTGTTTTATGTATTACTAAAAGGCCACAGAGATTCTGGAAGAGCTTTGATTCAAAGTTTCTTCCTTGATCTGAATGTAGTTCCAAAGGAATGCCAAATCGGCTGAAAACATCATTTACCAGAACTTCCGCAACTGTAGTGGCCTCTTGGTTAGGCAAAGCAAAAACTTCTGGCCATTTGCTAAAGTAATCCATGACAACAAGGATGTATTTGTTGCCCTTTTTAGTTTCTGGAAATGGTCCGGCCACATCAATAGCAATGCGTTCGAATGGCAGACCTACGTTATATTGTTTCATTTGACCTCTGGACCTTGTTTTGGGACCTTGGCTGGCTGCACAAGTCGAACATCGGCGGCACCAGTTTTTCACATCTTGAAAGTAATTGACCCAATAAAATCGGTTTCGAATTTTGTCCATGGTTTTATTTATGCCTAGGTGCGCGCCTGATTTTCCACCATGGCATTCGGCCATTATATTGTCTACCATGCTCCTAGGAACCACTACTTGATTAATCACAGTAAGGCCATCGGCACTTTCCCAGGCACGTTTAAGGATGTTTTCTTCTACTATCAGTAAATCCCATTGTGCCCACAGTGATTTGAATATCACCCCTTGGTTTGCGATATCTTGCCATGATGGTCGTGGCTTGTTCTCTTCTTTCAATCGCAAGATAGGTCCTACATCTTTGTCGTTAAGTTGTGTGGTTCTAAGCCGATATCCATTCTTCAACTGGTTCTAACTTTATCTGGCGCACGTAGGTAATTCCTTCTTTCAGGTCAATTTTCCTGCAATGTTTACAATCCTCAGGGCAAGGTCTTCTGGACAATGCATCTGCATTATTATGCACCCTTCCCGCTCGGTGCTTAATTTGATAATGGTATTGTTGTAGCTTTTCTATCCATCTCGCGACTTGCCCCTCAGGTTGTTTCATTTTCATGAGCCACTGTAACGCAGCATGATCCGTTCTAATCAGAAACTCTTGTCCGTAGAGATATTTGTGAAAGTGATCTACGGATTTAACTATGGCTAGGAGCTCCTTTCTAGTAACACAATAATTTCTCTCTGGTTTGGATAGCTTCTTGCTGAAAAATTCGATGACCCGTTCTTCTCCATCTTGTACTTGGGAGAGTACTGCTCCTATGCCATCGTTGCTCGCATCAGTATCTAATATGAATTTTCCTTTTGGAATGGGATATGCAAGAATCGGACTAGAACATAATGCTGCTTTTAGTCTTCTAAATGCTTGGTCACATTCGGTATTCCATTTGTAAGAAGCTTTATCTTCTGTAAGTCTATGTAATGGAGACGCTATTTTGGCGAATCCTTCTACAAATCGTCTGTAGTATGTACACAGACCCAAAAAGCTTCTCAATTAATGTTTGTCACGAGGTTGAGGCCATTCTTTTATTGCTTGTAACTTCTTTTCGTCGGTATGGATGCCTTCTCGGGAAACGACGTGACCCAGGAACTCAACTTTTTCTTGGAACAGAAAACATTTCTTTGAGTTTAATTTAAGATTGCGTTCGAAATACTTCTCGTAAATTATCTAGATGACCTTGAAATGATTTCCCCATTACTATGACATCATCCAAATAGACTAGGCAGGTTTTCCAAGTAAGGCCTCGTAGAACGACTTCCATTAGTCTTTCAAATGTAGCTGGGGCATTGCACAGGCCAAATGGCATCACATTAAACTGATAAAGTCCACTTCCAGCAGAGAATGCAGTCTTCTCTTTACCTCTTTCAAAGATTCCTACTTGCCAATACCCACTTTTCAGGTCAAGAGTAGAAAACCAATATGATCCTGCCAATGTTGTTAATGTGTTGTCTATTCTTGGCAGTGGGTAACTATCTTTCTTGGTCACATCGTTAAGTTTCCTGTAGTCGACACAAAATCTAGTACTTCCATCCTTTTTAGTGACCAACACCACAGGAGATGACCAAGGACTTGATGACTCTTCAATAACACCGTCGCTGAGCATTTTATTAATGAGATTGTGAACTTCTTCTTGCTTGGCCATTGGTAGTCTTCTTGGGGGTTGTCTTATCGGTTGGGCATCGCCTGTGTTGATAGCATGTTGAATAAGGTTTGTGCGTCCCGAACTACTCCTAGTTTCGAAGATATTACTTTGTTCTTCTATAAACTCTCTCGCTTTACTAAATTCTTCTGGAGTGAGATGTTGCCAAGTTGACTCAAATTGCTGAAGTACCTCCATTGGTAACTTGCTTGTATCCTCGGAAGTTGGCTCTTCACATCTTGTTACTTTCTGTACTGGTTCAAATAATGCTACCACCTCCCCCTTATTAATTTTGACACTATTTGGGAAAATATTGGCGACTCTAATCGGGATGTCTTTATCGGTTTTAACTAGTGATTTTGCAACGAGGTAGGTGTTGGGTGTGTTTTGTTGGCTTATGAGTCCGACGCAGCTTGATGTTTTACTTTCCAGCCTCCCAAAAATTATGGTCTCACTGTTACCGACTAGTCTTGTTGTGCATACTGCCACCACCTTAATTGGTTCTTTATTGATGTGACTATTTGACAAAATGAACTCTTCGTTCCCAAATCTTAGGGTATTAAGTTTATTATCAAACGCAAATCCATGTTTACTTATCAGGTCCATTCCCAAAATAAATTCGTCTTCTATGTCTGCAACTAATACCGAGTGGCGAATCTTCAACCTCCCCAGCTGTAGGTCTATGTCTGTCTGCCCCAACACGTCGGCGGATTCTCCAGTCACAGTCTTAAGTGTTATTTTCTTTTCTGTTGGTCGAATTTTATATCTCGTTGCAATTTTGAACTTAAGCAATGATATGGCAGCACTAGTGTCTACTGTTATATTAACTTTTCTTCCATTAATAAGTCCGTCGATGTTAAGACTGTCAGCAGTATGTTTTAAGCTCTTGATAGAGTAAATTTTGGGGGCTAAATTCCCATTAGCCAACACCCGCCCCTCTGCGTTGACTAGTTTTAGTTTTCCTGATCTCTCTTCGGTACTCTGTCCCACTAGATGGTGAGCGAGACCTCATTTGGACACGACAATCGCGTTGAATATGCCCTGTACGTCCGCATCTGAAACACTTTACATTTGGAGGGGATCGTCTACTTTCTTTCAAAGAATCAATCTTTTCTATTAGTGATTGAAACAGTTGGTTTAGCGTTTTTAAGTTGACCTCATCTCCAGTGCTCATTTCTTCTCCCTCCTGAATTGAAACAGCTCTTACTTTTGGCCTGGACATATTATTTGATGATTCAATTTCAAGGGCTCGAATCAACACTTCACAACTGTTATGGAAGCGTTCTCGACGAAGTAATTTTGCTAAGTCCGTGTCTCGCAAGCCGTTAATAAAGCGATCTACCGTGAAGGGATCTCTGTAATTTTCTGGCATTTCTGGGTAAGCCAAGTACATCAGTCTCCTGATATCCGCTTCATACTCTTGTAATGACTCCCCTGCTCTTTGTTGACGAACATTTAATTCTGACCAATGTAAATTTCGCAAGTGTTCGTCTCCATACCTTCTTTCTAGCGCTGCCACTAAAGCGTTATAGTTTTTGTTCGACTGGAATGGACCGTAAAAGTCCGAGTGCAGGTTCCCGTAGAGCTACTAACAACGCTCTAGCTTTTTCGTCCTCGTCCCAACCATTTGCAGCGGCGGCAGCTTCAAATTGTTGTTTGTAGGTGGACCAGGAGGACGTACCGTCAAAATTTGGAGGCTTAATGTTCTGGTTGGAATTCACGACACATCCCTGAGCTTTTATTTTGTTGTGTTCTTTCTGAAGCTGTATAAGCTGTTTCGACACGTCCTGGAATTTTTCTTCCATGGTTTGAAAAACTTCTTCCCTTACATTCTGTAGTTCGTTCTCCACTTTTTCTTCAACATGTTGTACCTTTTCTTCAACATTTTGTACCTTCTCTTTAACATTTTGTACCGTTTCTTCTACATTCTGCAAATTATTTTGTACCTTTTGTTCTACACTATGCATTCTTTGGGTTATTTCTTCCTTAAGATCTTCGGTTGCAGTCTTGAACTCTTCTCTCAGCTGTTCGGAGTTGCTCTTTATCTGATCGAAGTTTTCTTCCATGGTCTGTTTCATATCGTTCTGATTTTGAGCCATTTGAGCTGCTAGAGCCTGTATCATTTTAGTTAGATCTTCCATCTCTGCCGATCCTTGTCTAGTAAGCATCAACTTCCTGATAAATCACTTAAAACGTCTATTTTAGGGCTATAAAGCGAATGTCGAAGTCGGTTTTTCAATATCTCTTCCAATTCTTAAATAGAACCTAATGGAATGTTCTGGAATATACTGGTAAATGCTACTCTTTCTGCTACTAGGCAAATGTAGAAGTCACTTTTTGATTATCTCTTTTGGTTCTCGAATAGACCGTCGTAGAATGTTATGGAATATTCTAGAAATAATTTCTAATTCTTACTTTTAAAATAACTAAGCTACTGTCGAAGTCGGTATTTGTATATCTCTTCTAGTTTTTGAATAGAACGTCGTAGAATGTTATGGAATCTTCTAGAAATTCTTTCTAATTCTTACTTTTGAAATAACTAAACTAATGTTGAAATCGGTATTTGTATATCTCTTCTAGTTTTTGAATAGAACGTCGTAGAATGTTATGGAATCTTCTAGAAATTCTTTTTAGTTCTTACTTTTGAAATTACTAAGCTAATGTCGAAGTCTCTTTTTTTTGGATATTTCTTCTGGTTTTCGAATAGAGCGTCGTAGAAAGTGATGGAATGTTCTAGAAATTCTTTCTGATTCTTACTTTTAAAATTACTAATCTAATGTCGAAGTCGGTATTTGTATATCTCTTCTAGTTTTTGAATAGAACGTCGTAGAATGTTATAGAATATTCTAGAAAATCCCTCTAATTATCAATTTTTGGACTGTAAAGTTAATGTCGAAGTCGGTTCTTAAATATCTTGATTAAAACAATATCGAACTTCTTCGAATATTCTGGAAAAATCACTTACTGTTTTTCTGTCCAATTGTCCTATCCGGTGGTAATATGTAAGGGTAGTCTTTGCACTATTCAGTTCCGAATATTCTGGCAAAATCACTTACTGTTCTTCTTTTTAATTGTCCTAGCCGGTGGTACTGTGTAAGGATAGTCTTTGCACTATTTATTTCTTTTAATCTCACTTCTGACACCAATTGTTACGGGTTCACAACGACAAATTAAAACTCGCAATTGTTGAAAACGATACGTCAATTTATTTCGACAAATTATGTACAAAAACACGCACTTAAACTTACGAATAACTTGCTAATAATTCACTACTATAATCGGTCTATTAACTTCGTGTTAATATCTCACGACCACTACAGTACGTTGTCTGTGACTGACCCTGGTGCGCGACCCCGGCCCTATATATAGGATCGTCCATCTCTCTCGAACTTTCCGGCAGCCTTCGACGTCCGGAAAGTTCTCGTATTATTACGACCGCAAGTCACAGATAACGCAACTAAAACCTAGACTAAGAATACAACCTTAAGATAAATCAACCTAATACTACACTAAACCTAAATAAATTCCAATTATAAAATTTAAATAACTTAAATTTGTAACAATATGTTATTCCTAAGCTTTCCATAATTTCTTTTGCTGTCATTTTTGTTTTTACAGATTCTAAGATGGTATCTGACAAACACTGTATGATTAGTGATCTTGCCTTTACATCATTCTTTTTCCAGCATTTCAATTTTTCCTCATCAGTGGCTGCCGGCTTTGGCTCTGTTATCACTTCCAAAACTTCCTGTTGTTCGAGCAGTAACTTTATTCTGAACTCCCAGTTTGAATAAGAGCTTCCATCAAACGGTTTACATAAAAATTCATATTCTTATCCGCCATTTTCCACGGTTTTTTTTTGTGATTTTCCACGTCCTGTCTATTCCCGGTTTTTCTTCCTAACCTCAAATTCTTTTCCTCAAAATTCCAGAGTTATTTCTTATTTTCCGCTTACCACTGGGCCCATAACCTGTAGATACGTGGATCGTAATGATAAAGGCACTAATTATTTATTTAACATACTTTATTAAGTGAAAAACCGTAAAAAAATACTCTGCCAATTTATGGGCACCTAAGCTCACACTAGGTACTATAGTTATAGTGTACGTGTAAGCTAATATATAACTAAAATTTGAAATATGTTTTATTCAACTCCAGACTCAATTACCTTTCGTTTGATACCACACAAGCCATGTTTTGACTTAAACTCTAATTTTCAAAATCTACCCCCACCCTTAAAAAAAACTAAAATGTATTTTGTTTAACTCCAGACTCAATTACCTATCGTTTGATATCACACACGCCATATTTTCACTTAAACTCTAATTGTTGAAATCTACCCCCACTCTTTTATTGGGCTTGCGTTTGGTGGATTTTGTTCATTTTTAAATGGGACCATCTCGACCCAAGACCCAGCCTAGGTACCAAATTTCATTCAAATCGGGTAAGCGGTTTTTGAGTTATGCGCGTTGGTCGTTACAGACAGACAGACAGACAGACAGACGGCGCGACAAAAAAGTTTCAAAATCATCTGAAACGCAAAGATATATAAAAAATTTTGAAATCGGAGCAACTTTTTTTTTCGGAAAAATTAGGATCACCATAGCTCACACTACTATAGTATAGTATATGTGTGAGCTAAAACAATTACAGGACGCCAACAATACTTTTATTATTTATGCCGACATTTTACGTACTCTTGCGCCATCTAGTGTGAATCTACTAAACTTACTATTATTTACTACATTACAGAATTCTATGCTACTGAATCAATAATACAGAATTGAAGAACTTCAATAATGTTATTCACGCTATTTTATTCTCATTGTCCTGTCTTAGGCCATATTTGTGTTCGTATATTATATTTTTTTAAATATTGTTTTGTTTGACCCCTGGTTTGACCTATATATGTTTTATCAGATTCCAAACAATCTATTTTGTATACTACATTTGGGGTATCTCCTTTATTTTTGTTAGGTTTTAGCCTGTAGATTTTTCAATTAATTATTGTATTACATAGCTATTTTAACTCAATTACCAGCAGCACTTATACTTGCAATTTTCTTAAGGCAAGAATTTTTTTTTGTTTACAGCGGATTTTTTGCATCTGAGGCCTAAACGGATAGGTGCATCTGATAGCCAAATCAATTCTCTTTCGAACGATGTGCTTAAACGCTATGTAGCTTGTAGAAGGATACCCGTTTTTAAAACCGAACCATACGCGGCACTGCATCATATGCCAAGTGCTGCGTAGGTATACTTTTGAAAGCGACTCTCACGGCTGATCGTTTGAGGATCTACTGGTTGGACATTAACCGTTTGGACGCAGACCTTTTGTACGCTATCAATTTGGGCGCCGATCATTTGGGCGCTGAATGTTTAGGCAGCCGGAAACAAAAAATAATAATGCCTTGATACCCACTTTTTTTGTGATGTTTGGACGCCTGCTGTTTTGGCGCCGACCATTGAGCAATAAGAGCCGTAAACAGCATAATGCCTAAACCTCGGCTTTGACACTCACTTTTTTGCAAAGATTGTTTGGCTGCCTGTCGTTTTGGTTTGGTTATAAGACACTTACCGTTTGGGCGCCAATTATCACTAAAACAGCAGGCGTCCAGTCATCACAAGAAAAGTGGGTGCCAAGGCAGTATTATTTTTTTGTCTATGTCTATTGCCCAAACGATCAGCGCCCAAATGGTCAACACTTAAAAAAAATTTATAACCAATTTTGACGTATCTTATATTGGGTGCCAGAAATTTGTGCTTTATATAACAAAAACATTGATTTTTCCTTAAGTCACAAATTGAAGCTATCCTGGACAGCTACAAATTCAAACTAGGAAGCTAATTTATAGATAGCTTAGATATATCTAAAGCATTCGATAAAGTCTGGCATGAAAATCTGCTCAACAAGCTCAAAGCAACGGGATTGTCGCCGAGACTTTGCACTTGGTTTGAAAGTTACCTTAAGGATAGATCCATTTATGTTGCACTGGATGGCCGGAACTCCAACTCTTACCAAATAAATGCTGGTGTGCCACAGGGAGCAATCCTTTCGCCAACACTTTTTCTGATTTACATAAATGACCTCATAGATAAAACAGTAAATCCACTTTATTGCTTTGCAGATGATGGCAATGTAGTCTCCTCAGTCATACCACCCACATGTCTCTCCGCACGTGAATTCCATTACCTTAGACTAACTGAAATATCACAGATAAATAACGACTTGGAGATAATAGAGGACTGGGGCAACAAAAACCTTGTACAGTTCAACGCGCAGAAAACCCAAGCAGCCCTGTTTTCGAAAAAGACCAGCACCGGTGAGCCAAATATCATGCTATCTGGAAGTGCTGTCGCATTGCAGAGCCAGTTGAACATCTTAGGAGTCACTGCAGAGACCAACATGTCTTGGCACAGTCACGTGGCAGATATAGCTAAAAGGGCGTCCCAAAAGCTTGGGGTGCTATTTCGTACAAGACATCTGTATACACCAAGGCAACTGCTGATACTCTACAAAGCCCAGATTCGACCAACTATGGAGTACTGCTCACATATATGGAGTGCGGCACCCAAACATACCTTAATGCTTTTGAACACCGTGCAGAAACGAGCTATCAAGCTGATCAATGACCCCGCACTTACCCGTAGCTTGGATAGTCTCGAACATCGAAGAACTGTGGGCGATCTATCTCTCTTCTACAGGTATTATCACGGAAAATGCTCTGAAGAGTTGGCACGTATGATCCCCCCGGGAGTAGCACCTACTAGGCGAACACGTCAAACAGACGGTAACCATCAATTTATTGTCAAAATAGAGGCACCAAGAACCTCATTATATCAGAATTCATATCTCTGGAGAACAGCATCGCTGTGGAATAAACTCCCTGCGACAGTTTTCCCTGCAGGTTACAACCTGAACCGTTTCAAAACCAACACGCACCAACATTTCCGCGCACTTGCCGCTTCTCGAGCGTGATAGGAATCTCCTTGCGAGTGCGCATACCCGTAAAAAAAAAATAAAAATAAAAAATTATATAGTATTTTGTAGGCAGTTTTAAATTATACAAGATTGGTCACAACAAGGTTTTTGGCAAAACTTTCAGTTTTTGGAAAAAATTGTATAATTAGAAAAATCAATTTACCTTTAAAAAACTACCAATAATTTGACACCCTCTAGGGGTGTTATTTTTAACATGATGTAGATAAGCGATAAACCAAATTAAAGCTCCAATCCTGTACACTTAAATGTGCCAAATAAGTTTTATCAGCATCCATTTCTCAAGGGTGTTTTTTGCCAATTTTTGCTAATTTGGGGGTTGCTGACCCCGCTATGGGGAGTAGATGATTAAATTATGTTCAAGAATGCTGAAAAATAGTGGATTAAAAAAACCAAAGTGAAAGAGGTACTAACTTGAAAAAATGCCACCCCCCACCTCTTGGAGGGGGTGCACAGTAATTCTGCACAATGGGGGCAATTCTTTAAAATTTGAAATAATTTGAAACAATCTGAAAAAATTTGACGCCTCAAATTTTACCCCTAAATCATGGCAACATCGTAAATTTCAGTTTATTATACAGCGTCTAAAACCGAAAAATGAAAAATATAATCTAAAACCTACCTTTAAACCCGATTGCTGATAATTCAATATTTTTCCGGGATTGTTGATGATGCACAGGTTCTTAAAAAATTGTATTTTTCCGGAAAAAAACAATAACAAAACCATGAGACGTTTTTCTGACTTCGTTAAAGTTGGATTCAAATAACATGCAAAGCGAATCAAAACACAGCCTTCGTAACTACGAAGGCTGCGACCAAAGCGAATGGCTAAGTACAGCCGACCACAAAATCAAACGTATTATTATGTTAACGAAATCAAATGAATCTTAGGAAAAAAAACTATTAGGCTTGATAAGTTATGATATGAAAAAAAAAATAATACCCGGATTTATTGCAACCCGTGGCCCAAAAAATAACCTTTGAATATATAAATATCAAACTTGTTGTATTATTATTATCATATAATTAAAAATAATGTTTGTCTAATATTTCTTATCAGGTATGAGAAGAGAAAGAAAAAAAGTCTGCCAAACCCAGGTTATAAAGGTTAAGTTCAGGTCTGCTACAGGGTGACCTTAAAATTTATTATAGATTTGTTTAGAAATTCTAGTTCTCTACTTAACAATAAAAAGTTGAAAATAGCCCAAAAAGTTAAACTATGTATTAACGGATTATTTCAAATTTAGGTTCAGGGGGTGAGTTACAGGGTGATATCAAAAATAGTTGTACAATTTACATTCTTAAAAACAACTTTGTCAGGAGTTTTACTTAGCAAACAAGAGTTAGAAATACCTTAAAAAATCATATCACTAACATATTGTATTACCTTTAGAGACAGCAAGTTAGCTACTGGGTGATATCGAAATTATTAGTGTATTTTTCTAAAAATCACATTTTTAGAAAACAATGTTGTCAAGAGCTTTCGTTATCAGAAAATGCTTAGGAACACGTTAAAAAATCATGACATTAACTGACTATTACCTTTAGGTCCTTGGAGTAAGGTACAGGGTGATATCAAAATTAGTAAAACACTTTTGTAAAAATCACAATTTCAAAAATCAACTTTATCAGGAGTCTTGGTGAGCAAAAAATAGTTAGGAATTGTAAACAAACCATACTATTCACTAACTGCGTTACATTTAGGTCCAGTAGGTAAGATACTAGTAGTAAATTTTTTTATAAATCATATTTTTAAAAATAACTTTTGGCCTCACCTTACTGTTTACAAACCAAGAACATATAAGTTAGGGTTTCTTGAGCGATCTATTAAAAGAATATTACGTTAATTACTTTTCCGCACAATTTTACTTTTTCGCATCATTTTTACTTTCCTCACGATTTTTTTCCGCACGTCCAAATTGCAAGAACCTTTCCGTCCACAATCGTTTTCAAATGAAAACCCGTCCTCCTACACACAAGTTTCATTTTCAAGAAGTGCTGCTGAACCGATGCTACCAGAAGCACCGAATGAAGAATCCTGTAATGTGTTACAGCCTGTACAGACCAATATACCTTCCTCCATTCACTACAGTAGTAATTCTAAGCAGCAAACTGATCAAGGCATTTCTGTAGTGGGCCAAACACCAACCAATCAACAAACAGAAAGTTCACTTTCAATTTCAATATCTACCATCGTTAACTTTTTCGTTATTGTTAATTAAATGTTCTTTACATAAAGTTTCTTTTTAATATATCATAATAAAAAAATCCTGTTTTATTATTTTTCCGTGCATAAAAAAAATCAAGTAAAAATAAAAGTTAAAAAAACGTACGGAAAAGTAACTTTTCCGCACTAGTGCTGAAAAATTTCTTTTTCGCACAATTTTTGTTTTGTTAAAAATGAAGATATTTAGGACTCATTAAATGATTTATGTAACAATTCTATCTTACGTATCATTTTCTAGCATTATTATAAAATCTTTGCGAATTAAAACATGTTTTTTGATAAAGAAGATGGACAAAAACACTCGTAGGAAAAACATTGTACCTAATTCTTGCGGAAACTATCTTTTCCATCCTTGACGGCTTGCCCGAACTCCGCTCCGCGTCGTTTGTGCAACTGCCGTCACGTGCGGAAAAGTACCTCTTTCCGCACTTGTTAGGTAAATAACTATTGTACAAACAATTAAAAGCCTAAGCGATACAAAAAAATATTTATGTAAAAGATATTTAAAATTTAAAGGTAAAAGACCTTAAGTGGGATGAAACTACTGCTTTTGTTGATTTGTAAAGAAATATATCCCTTTATCAGACAACCAAATAGCTATGTAGCGGTACATGTATTAACAGATTTTTTGAAAGAAATGCAAAATGTTGAGTCGCTTCACTTTGGAAGAAGTCTATATACAAGTAATTAAATAAAACTAAGAACGACGTACGGGACAAAAATATTTCTGTGCAGGTTGTTGTTTGTCAATGTAATTAAATGTAATATTTATTATGTGTATTTGTACATTTTTATATTGAGCAAGCTTAATAATTATAAGGGTTTGATTTGGCTCGGTTTGGTTATGTTAAATAGATAACTTGGGTGTCAAATTGTTGCCTAAAAAACATGCAAATTTGTGAAATAACAACGAAGACAGTTTCTTCCTGTAAATAAATGTGCAGATTTTTATATTTATCGTGTATGTTTGTCAATGTTTGCATTAGGCAAGCCTAGTGAAGGCTTTCGTTTTGTTACATTAAATATATATTTTAGGGCCAAGATTCTAAAATATCTTGTAAATTTGTTAATCAACAAATCAAACAAATGTAAAATAATTGTAAAAAAATTTTGATTTACTATTTGTATTTGTTAATTTTTATATTGACCAACTGGTTCGGTTTGATTCTATTAATTGTATATTTTGGATGAAAAATTTTTGTCAAATAAGCATGTAAATTTGTGAATTAACAACGAAGGCAGGCAGGTTTTTCTGTAAATAATTATTGTACATTTTTATATTGACCAACCTTATTTATATGGGTTTGGTTCGGTTTGGTTATACTTGATATGTATTATAAAGCCATGATTTTTTCAAACTAACTTGTGAATTTGTAAAAGAACAACGAACCAAGATGTTGTTACGTAAATAAATGTAGGGATTTTTGGATTTCTCATGTGTATTTGTAAACTTTTATTTTGACCAAGGTTAGTTAGGGGCTTAAGTTGATTTGGTTATATTAACTAATAAGTTTTAATGTCAAAATTTTATCATATTAACTTGTATATTTGTCAAATAAATAGTAAAAGTTTTTCACGTAAATATATGTAAATATTTTTGGATTTATTTATTCATTTCACCCTGTAGCTCACCTCCCTTGTTTTTTAAAAATGTGATTTTTCAAAATCTTTACTGCTATTTAGATATCACCCTGCAGCTTACCTACTGGAAGTAAATGAAATTTAGTAAGTGGTATGATTGCTTAACGTGTTCCTAACTATTTTTTGCTAACAAACGCTCCTGACAACGTTGATTTTTAAAAACGTGATTTTTACGAAATTTTATTACTAATTTCGATATCACCCTGTACCTCATTTCCTGGACCTAACGGTGATACAGTCAGTTAATGGTATGATTGTTTAACGTATTCCTAACTATACTTTGCTAACAAAAGCTTCGGACAACCTTGCTTTTTAAAAATGTGATTTTTAGAAAATTTACACACACTAATAATTTCTATATCACCATGTAGCTCAATTCCTGGACCTGAAGGTGATAAAATCTGATAATGGTATGATTGTGTAACGTGTTTCAAATAATTTTTTGCTAACGAAAGCTCTTGACAACATTGTTTTTTAAAAATTTGTTTTTTAGAAAATTACGCTTCTAATTTCGATATCACCCTGTAGGTCTCTCACGTCCTGGATCTAAAAATAATACAATAAGTTCATGATACATATTTTAATGTATTTCTTACTCTTATTTGCTAACTAAAACTCCTGACAGAGTTGTTTTTTAAAAATGTGATTTTAATTAAGATTTACTACTATTTTCGATATCACCCTGTAACTCACCTCCTGGACCAAAATTTGATCTAATCCGTAAATAGTAGTTTTTTTAGGGCTATTTTCAACTTTTTATTGCTAAGTAGAAAATTAGAATTTTTTAACAAATCTATAATATTAGGCACACAAGAAATTTTACATAATTATACAAACATTATTTTTAATTATACGAATTTATAGAAAGTTTGAAATTTATGTTTTAAAGGTTTGTTTCTTGGGTCCCGTTCATTTTATTCATATTATGAACCTATTTTCAGGTCGGCTGTACGCAGTTCCCTGCCTATATGTGTGGCTCCCTCTAGGGAGCGTGTCGCAAACTTAAGTTTTCCTTGCACAAAGTGACCACGTGGTCGTGGCACACCTGAAAAATTCCGCCTTCGACTTATTTTCGTCAGATGGAGACTGTGGCGACTATTCTTAGGGTCACTGCATCCTGAAAGCCTGGCATCTTCCAACGAGCGGATAGTTCACAACTTGCATTCCATTTGCTATTGGTTGACATAGGCGGGATTTTTAAAATTAAAACTCTCCTGTCCTCGTTTTGGGAGGTTGAAATCGGTGTTAAACCAAACTGAAACAAAACCTAACCGTGGTCAATTGATGGGAAACGTATCCTGACCGGGGCGTATCTGGACAGGTTAGGATACGTTGTCGAATAATTTATCAGGGTTAGGTTAACACCGATTTCGACAGGAAAACAGGATAGGGAAGCTAATTAAAAAATATAATATGTTTTTAAAAAACAATAAAAAAAAACTCATCGGCATATGCATAGATTTAGTTAAATTCAATAGGTATGTACTACACAAACCACTACTCTTTTTAGTCACTTACAACTAGTATATATTCGTATTTTACGCCGAAAGCTGTAAACATAAAGTTTGTTAAATGCTTGACTGGTGGCACCCAGCGGCGTAGCGTGCCCGAAAGGGCGGGGGGGGGCGACAGCTAAAAAGGGCGCCTCTGAAAACTGATGAAAAATCTTACGGCAAAAAAAAAAAAGAACCGCGCCGTAGAAATTTGAACCGCGCCGTCTCCAAAAAAAAAAGGTCATCATATGTCAGGGGGCGACCGATAAGTCACAAGGGCGCGTCTGACGAAATCTTGCAACTAAAAACACCAAAAAACACAAAAAAGGTCATCATGTATGAGGGGGCGGCCGATACGACACAAGGGCGCCACTACCCTCGGGGCGGGGGGGGGCGACGAACCCCCCGCGCCCCCCCCACGCTACGCCGCTGGTGGCACCATCTCTTAATATAATATAATAATAATCTTAAACGGCAACGTTCAACATTAAAAAGTCAGCTGACTATTTCGACCAATAGCAAACGGAATGCAAGTTGTGAACTAGCCGCTCTCCCAGGGGTAGCGACACCAAACATAACCTCATTTACGAAAAACTCAAATCTGACACTGTCAGGAGCATAGCTTTTTTTATGTTTAAAAAAATTAAATGGTTTACAAATGTTACGTAAAGAACTGTCCGTCACATCCGGTATATAAATTTTACTGTCCAAATAAACAAACCTAAAAAAACTAAGTTTTTTATGATTTCAAATTTATTAGGACCCTGTGTTAGGACCCACACAGCGAAGGAAACCAAAAATATAGTTTGCATGTTTTATATATATTCTAAAATATAGAAAACTATTATGTTGGGTTTTGTATTATTTAATAAATGTTTTATGCTCTCTACGGAATAAAGGTGTACGTTTAATCCCTTTTTTCATGGGCTAAGGTAGTATTTCTTGTCCCCAGTGATTGAAAGTAATTTCTTTAAAACCATAAAGGCAAAATATAGGTTTTTGGATTATTTTATTTTATCATAATACAAAAAACAAAAAGGAATATATACACGATACCGATTATTTTGTTCCAGCTTGCCGTAAGCTTACTTTACTTTGCCGATGGCTTGGTTCGTTTGATCGTTATTGTGTCCTTAGGCATAGAATATTGCTTCCATATAAACGAAGCATTTAACTTTCTAGACTTCTCCAGGCTGTAAACCAGGACACTGTGAAATTTTCGAAATTCTGTTTATTGCATCATTTCCATGCCCATCTCAAAGTAAGAATATGCTTTATTTTCCATCTTCGAGAAATGTAATTCGAACTTTTTCTCGAGTAAACTTAATTAGTTTGTTATGAAATAAATAATATTTTTCCACATTGTTTGTTATAAGGTCACTCATCGTCAAGCAAGCTTTACCTTGCTTGACGATGAGTTAGCATCTGACTGACTTTTGTTTAATGTAATGCCATGACAACTATCACTGCCCACTGTTTTTTTATATACTTGACATGCTAAAACTACAGTACGGTAAGTGGTTTAATACCTATTTATTTAGTTTATGATTATTATTATTTTTAGTATATAAAAATAAACCTTGGCATTAAAGTCCCTTTTAGTCACTTAGCAAATTATAGCCCTTCTTCCGGTCGAACATGAAAATTCCCGTCGTGGTATTAAAAGTAAACACTGCACGCTCCAGGTTTATAATATACCTACTATTATTTTTATTATTGTTCAAAAAAAAGCGGGCGGCGAAGAAAAGGTCGAAAATAAAAAAGTCGAAAATACAAAAGTTCGAAAGTACAAAAGGTCGAAAATACAAAAGATTGAAAAACAAAAGGTTCAAACAAAGATCGAAAGTAGCTACACTGTAATGATTGCAAAACAAAGTAGAATTAAGACACACACAGGTACACACACACACTCATAGAAAAGTTTTAAAAAAATCAACATCCAATAAAAACTCAAGGTAGCAACACGACGGGTCGCAGAACTTTGTTCGAAAACATTTTCTTCGAACGGAAATTTTTATGAAAACCATTTCTTCTAATGAAAATTTGTTTGAAAACATTTTTTTTAAACGGAAATTTATTCGAACACCATTTCTTTGAACGGAAATTTGTTCGTAAGTAATAGTTGTTCAAAAACATTTTCTTCGAATAGAAATCATTTTCTTCGAAAGCAAGTTTTTCGATAAAAGACGCTCTAGACCTGGATTTCCAAACCTAACACAATTCATATAGTTTGACTACGGCAAGGTCTTTTTAACATATTTTTTCAAAAAAACCCTGACTTCTTTCCCGGGATCCTAAACATTCTGAAAATTTGTCTACTTTCCTCCTTTTGGAAGGTCGAAATTGGTATTTTCCTAAACTTTGTCAATTGATCGCAAACGTATCCGAACCGGTCCAGATACCTCCTGATATGCTCAATTAAGAAAGGTTAGACTAACACCGATTTCAACCTTCCAAAATGAGGACCGGAAAGCTAATTTAGGGAAATCATTTTTCGACAATAGGTCTCGGTTGGTTCGGTTTGGTTTCACACCCTCTAGGATCCCGGGAAAGAAGTCAGGGAAGTTTTTATTTCCAAAAATTGTTAGAAAAAAACCCCATTAGTCGAACTATATGAGTTGTGTTAAGTTTGGCAAGCCAGGTCAAATTTTTTTTTCGAAAAATTTGTTTTCGAAAAAATGTTTTTGAACAAATTTTCATTTTAAAAAAATATTTTCGAACAAATTTCCGTTCAAAGAAAATGTTTTCGAACACATTTCTGTTCGAAGAAAATGATTTCGAAAAATTTCTGTTTGAAGAAAACGTTTTCGAACAATCTTTTGTTCGAAGAATATGTTTTAGAACAATTTTTGGTTTAAAGAAAATGATTTTCGAAGTTTATGCTTTCGAACAATAATATTAAGATATTTATATGAAATGTACTATAAAAATATAAATAATTAAGCCGAACCTTACGAAAACTCGAACTGTATTTGGGCATTTTTTGTCTTTTGATAAAATGTAAAATTCGGAATAAAAAGATACTAAAAAAAACCACAATACCAAAAACACCCAAAAAAAATGGGAAAAAACCTTGGAAAATAAATTAAACAGTGCGAAAAATAGCGTATAAACATCGTGATAAAATTTTCATTTTATCCCTTGATATATTATATACTATTAATAAACTTTTAACATAGAAATGTATTTCTGTCCTGTTTGTTTATTTATTACGTATTATTTTTATACAAAAACAGAAATAATATTTAAAAGAAAATAATTTTTAACAATAATACCTACAATAAATATTCATAACCCAAAAACTCAAGGAACATATTTTTTATTTCTTAAGCTGTATAAAAACGAGTTCTTTTTAAGTTCTATTAAAACATTTTTCTTTTCTCAGACTGTATAAAAATGAGTATTTTTCACGAACGTCTATGGAATTTTGAGTACGGTTTTGACACTCGTGTCGCTACCCCTGGGAGACGCTAGACTTCCAGGATGCAGTGACCCTAGTATTTCTAATTACACTATCCAAAACCTTATGGGGCAGCCTTCGTGTTAGTTTACGACAGAGACAATTTATTATTTTCTCTCTGGTTTACGAAGCCTGTGTCATGGGCCGTCACTGAAGAACAGCAGTTTCTATATGGGAGGACCCCCCAGAATAAAAAACTATATACGTGCCTAGCTTTTTTTAAAAGTAAAAAAATAATAACCACTTCAATAATTTGACCAGTATCCCACTTGGTCAGATTTTTCTGGCAGATTTTAAAGAAATAATTTGACATTCCCTTAAAAATCCGTTCAAATATAACGGTGGCAACAGCGTAGAGCTAATTTTGTAGCGACCCTTCCACGACATGCAGTTAGTCCCTCTTTGTTAATTTTACCGTGAAAAACAAAGAAAGAAAGTAAACTTAGCTGACCTCATAAAGAAAACGAATAGGACTCATAAATTTGAAAGAAATGTGACGAAATGTGACGAAATTTGACATTTCAGTTTGTGTGGTTAATAGTGAATTTATTTACAATTTTTAAATTAAAGATTTTCAACAAATTACGGGTTTTTAATTAAAAACAAATATTATATCGTGACGCTACATCTATCAAAAAGTGGGAAATGGCCTTTTAGGTAAGTTTTTAAGTTTAAAAATTGCCTTTTAAACGAGAAATCTTAAGCGCCAGATTATGTCACATTTTGTCAAATTTCGCCAGATTTTTTGAAATGTAAAGAATTGACCCCAATATGTCAGATCTCCACCATAGAAATTCATATTCTATGATTTTTTTTGAAAATTTCACAGATTATATTATTGTATTACAAATAGGCAACCTGGAGCTAAAAACAGCCTATATCAAATCTGACTAATAAATACTAAATCAGCACTTTAGAGGTTAGTGCAGGCGCTGTAGGTAGTTGAGTATACAAAATATGAAGACCGCACTTTGACAGTGGATTCTAGCTGAGAATAGGTCACAGATTAACTAATGAAGCCAGGTTTTGGTCCAAATTTTTTTATCCCCCCTCTTCTTATAGTCGTGTTCGAATTTCTGAAAATGTTGCTGCCCTAAAGCCACAATGAAAGAGAAATGAATCAAAAATGTGTAAGACCTAACCTGAAAGTAAAATTATCTTAGTTTTTTAAATTTTAGCTGCAAAAACCTCCAAAAACCTCCTTGTGGCTTGTAGCCGTTTTTGAGTTTCTGAAAATCTAACTAAGTTGACGCCTTGAAGCCACAATGAAAGAGAAATTCCCTAATCCAACCTAAATATAAAATTTTATTAGTTTGTTAAATGTTAGCTGCAAAAACCCCCCAAACCCCCCAAAACCTAAAATTTTTAGGTTTTCTTCAAATTTTCTCAAAAGCTTCTTAGTGAACAATATGTAATTACCAAACAAGTTTCGTGGCTAATCGGGCAAAAAGGAGTTTTTTTGTTTCCCTTATATTTTTCCGTGGGTAGCCTGAAAGCTTAACCTCACGGGGTCCAAGATCTAATGGACACCTAATAAGTGTTGACAGTTAACCGTTTCGTCCTTATGGGACTCCTCAGAACACTGCTGGTCAATGTGACAAATCTTGCGAAGTTAATCAGGCGGTTTTGTCTCTAATTAAATGTAATTAGTGAGCGAACTATAGCAAGAGGCGCCATCTACCGAGATACGAGAGAAACACAAAACCAAAAGCAGGCAAAAACACTGCTATACGATATCGATCAATGAAAAGATCGAATGCAAATAAAAGAAAACAACTATAGTCCGTGACCTACGACAGCTCTTTGTCTTTCAGGCCGGATCAACACAGATTGCATTTTTTCCCCGTCTTCAAGACAGTGAGCGTCAATCAACGGAATTTTTAAGCCAAATAATACTAACAAACGTGGAATTTCGTACCCGTGAATTTAAAAATCAAACAAGTTTCGTGGCTAATCGGGCAAAAAGGAGTTTTTTTGTTTCCCTTATATTTTTCCGTGGGTAGCCTGAAAGCTTAACCTCACGGGGTCCAAGATCTAATGGACACCTAATAAGTGTTGACAGTTAACCGTTTCGTCCTTATGGGACTCCTCAGAACACTGCTGGTCAATGTGACAAATCTTGCGAAGTTAATCAGGCGGTTTTGTCTCTAATTAAATGTAATTAGTGAGCGAACTATACCGAGATACGAGAGAAACAAAAAACCAAAAGCAGGCGAAAACACTGCTATACA
The DNA here is from genome assembly GCA_963576565.1 of Aspidapion aeneum. Classification (NCBI taxonomy): domain Eukaryota; kingdom Metazoa; phylum Arthropoda; class Insecta; order Coleoptera; family Brentidae; genus Aspidapion; species Aspidapion aeneum. The sequence goes on from OY755042.1 coordinate 62,177,639, forward strand.
ATATCGATCAATGAAAAGATCGAATGCAAATAAAAGAAAACAACTATAGTCCGTGACCTACGACAGCTCTTTGTCTTTCAGGCCGGATCAACACATATTGCATTTTTACCCGTCTTCAAGACAGTGAGCGTCAATCAACGGAATTTTTAAGCCAAATAATACTAACAAACGTGGAATTTCGTACCCGTGAATTTAAAAATCAAACAAGTTTCGTGGCTAATCGGGCAAAAAGGAGTTTTTTGTTTCCCTTATATTTTTCCGTGGGTAGCCTGAAAGCTTAACCTCACGGGGGTCCAAGATCTAATGGACACCTAATAAGTGTTGACAGTTAACCGTTTCGTCCTTATGGGACTCCTCAGAACACTGCTGGTCAATGTGACAAATCTTGCCAAGTTAATCAGACGATTTTGTCTCTAATTAAATGTAATTAGTGAGCGAACTATACCGAGATACGAGAGAAACAAAAAACCAAAAGCAGGCGAAAACACTGCTATACAATATCGATCAATGAAAAGATCGAATGCAAATAAAAGAAAACAACTATAGTCCGTGACCTACGACAGCTCTTTGTCTTTCAGGCCGGATCAACACATATTGCATTTTTACCCGTCTTCAAGACAGTGAGCGTCAATCAACGGAATTTTTAAGCCAAATAATACTAACAAACGTGGAATTTCGTACCCGTGAATTTAAAAATCAAACAAGTTTCGTGGTTAATCGGGCAAAAAGGAGTTTTTTTTGTTTCCCTTATATTTTACCGTGGGTAGCCTGAAAGCTTAACCTCACGGGGGTCCAATATCTAATGGACACCTAATAAGTGTTGACAGTTAACCGTCTCGTCCTTATGGGACTCCTCAGAACACTGCTGGTCAATGTGACAAATCTTGCGAAGTTAATCAGACGGTTTTGTCTCTAATTAAATGTAATTAGTGAGCGAACTATGCCGAGATACGAGAGAAACAAAAAACCAAAAGCCTTTTTGCCCGATTAGCCACGAAACTTGTTTGATTTTTAAATTCACGGGTACGAAATTCCACGTTTGTTAGTAGTATTTGGCTTAAAAATTCCGTTGATTGACGCTCACTGTCTTGAAGACGGGTAAAAATGCAATATGTGTTGATCCGGCCTGAAAGACAAAGAGCTGTCGTAGGTCACGGACTATAGTTGTTTTCTTTTATTTGCATTCGATCTTTTCATTGATCGATATTGTATAGCAGTGTTTTCGCCTGCTTTTGGTTTTTTGTTTCTCTCGTATCTCGGTATAGTTCGCTCACTAATTACATTTAATTAGAGACAAAACCGTCTGATTAACTTCGCAAGATTTGTCACATTGACCAGCAGTGTTCTGAGGAGTCCCATAAGGACGAAACGGTTAACTGTCAACACTTATTAGGTGTCCATTAGATCTTGGACCCCCGTGAGGTTAAGCTTTCAGGCTACCCACGGAAAAATATAAGAGAAACAAAAAAACTCCTTTTTGCCCGATTAGCCACGAAACTTGTTTGATTTTTAAATTCACGGGTACGAAATTCCACGTTTGTTAGTATTATTTGGCTTAAAAATTCCGTTGATTGACGCTCACTGTCTTGAAGACGGGTAAAAATGCAATATGTGTTGATCCGGCCTGAAAGACAAAGAGCTGTCGTAGGTCACGGACTATAGTTGTTTTCTTTTATTTGCATTCGATCTTTTCATTGATCGATATTGTATAGCAGTGTTTTCGCCTGCTTTTGGTTTTTTGTTTCTCTCGTATCTCGGTATAGTTCGCTCACTAATTACATTTAATTAGAGACAAAACCGTCTGATTAACTTCGCAAGATTTGTCACATTGAGCCGCAGTGTTTTAAGGAGTCCCATAAGGACGAAACGGTTAACTGTCAACACTTATTAGGTGTCCATTAGATCTTGGACCCCCGTGAGGTTAAGCTTTCAGGCCACCCACGGAAAAATATAAGGGAAACAAAAAAACTCCTTTTTGCCCGATTAGCCACGAAACTTGTTTGATTTTTAAATTCACGGGTACGAAATTCCACGTTTGTTAGTATTATTTGGCTTAAAAATTCCGTTGATTGACGCTCACTGTCTTGAAGACGGGTAAAAATGCAATATGTGTTGATCCGGCCTGAAAGACAAAGAGCTGTCGTAGGTCACGGACGATAGATGTTTTCTTTTATTTGCATTCGATCTTTTCATTGATCGATATTGTAGAGCAGTGTTTTCGCCTGCTTTTGGTTTTTTGTTTCTCTCGTATCTCGGTATAGTTCGCTCACTAATTACATTTAATTAGAGACAAAACCGCCTGATTAACTTCGCAAGATTTGTCACATTGACCAGCAGTGTTCTGAGGAGTCCCATAAGGCCGAAACGGTTAACTGTCAACACTTATTAGGTGTCCATTAGATCTTGGACCCCCGTGAGGTTAAGCTTTCAGGCTACCCACGGCAAAATATAAGGGAAACAAAAAACTCCTTTTTGCCCGATTAGCCACGAAACTTGTTTGATTTTTAAATTCACGGGTACGAAATTCCACGTTTGTTAGTATTATTTGGCTTAAAAATTCCGTTGATTGACGCTCACTGTCTTGAAGATGGGTAAAAATGCAATATGTGTTGATCCGGCCTGAAAGACAAAGAGCTGTCGTAGGTCACGGACTATAGTTGTTTTCTTTTATTTGCATTCGATCTTTTCATTGATCGATATTGTATAGCAGTGTTTTCGCCTGCTTTTGGTTTTTTGTTTCTCTCGTATCTCGGTATAGTTCGCTCACTAATTACATTTAATTAGAGACAAAACCGTCTGATTAACTTCGCAAGATTTGTCACATTGACCAACAGTGTTCTGAGGAGTCCCATAAGGACGAAACGGTTAACTGTCAACACTTATTAGGTGTCCATTAGATCTTGGACCCCCGTGAGGTTAAGCTTTCAGGCTACCCACGGAAAAATATAAGGGAAACAAAAAAACTCCTTTTTGCCCGATTAGCCACGAAACTTATTTGATTTTTAAATTCACGGGTACGAAATTCCACGTTTGTTAATATGTAATTACCTTTATTGTAGGCAATAAAATTTCATTTTCAACGTTATACAGGTCAGTGGGGTACGACCAAAGACAAACTCTCCAGCTGCGTCCGTTTATTGAGGTAATGCAATAAAATTAAAAAAAGAAACATGCATATTACCGGTTTTCCCCGATTTTTTTGAAAAGCAAGTGTACAGTAGGTGTTTCATAAACCACTTTTATTTATGATTCCAAGATTGTTGTAAAATGATCAGCTGTTCTGTTGAGGGAAAGAGATTGTTCTTTGGGTCTTATAAAATACACATTTAGTTGAAAACGCTCTTGAGTTTTTATTAAATTAAAGTTACTTAAAACTACAATAATATAAAAGGCTTAAAAGAGACAACCGTACATGGTGTCAGGTGTAAAAATAATAAACAAAAGTCACGTATTTTCCGAAAAAACGCAAAAATTCCATCACCTAACCTAAAACTTCAGGTGGCTTTCAACATCAATAGTTAAAAGTGGAATACTTAGAATTATTGTTTGCCATGGAGGAAATACAAAGGAAAAATGAAGATTTACAAGCTCAAGTAGACCGTATGGAGCGGGCCTTGGCACAGATACAAGTTCTGGGTGGCACAGCAAACACAACAGTGACAAATGTACCACCCCCAGAAAAATTTTCATTTGTTCCTGTCGAGTGGAACAGGTGGTTGGTAAATTACGAGCGTTGCAGGAACGTGACAAATACAAGTGCAATGCCAGAAAAAGCACAAGTCGACAGTTTATTACTCCATATGGGACCTGAAGTCAATCAGTTATTAGATGGTTGTAGCCCAACAGACCTTCACATGAGTTCTTACAAGAACATGACAGATTTTTTCCATGACTACTTTATTAAAAATGTCAATGTTTGCATGGAACGAGCCAAGTTCAACACAAGAAGTCAACAAGAAGGTGAGACATCTCAAGAATACATTTCAACAGTCATTACCTTGTCAAAAACCTGCAATTATGGTACAATGGCAGATGAATTAGTTCGAGACAGACTAGTTGTGGGTATTTTAGATAAAAAGTTGTCATTGACGTGGCAGCTTGATAGTAATTTGACGCTAGAAACAGCCAAAGCTAAAATCTTGCAAAGTGAACGAGTTAAGCTGGACAATAAACAACTTATTGATGACACATCAGGTGTAAACAGAGTTTTCACAAATAAGAGACCAAAACATCAAAAAAATGAGGAATCACAATCTACAAAAACCTATCCACAATGTGGTAGATGTGGAAAAAACCAAGTCATCAGTTACAAGATTGCCCTGCATTAAAAGTGCGTTGTGAAAAATGTTCAATCAAAGGTCATTACAAACAAATGTGCAAAACCAGGTCTGTGGCAACTCCTGGTAAACACAAAAAAGTCAATGAGGTAGAGGACAGTTCAGATGAGTCATCATCAGACTCTGATGTAAACCAAATTGTACGAAAAATACAAGGAGACAAAGAAACAGCTTGGAAAATAGCCTTAAAATTGCCTCAAGGAGAAGTTAACTTTAAAATAGACTCAGGTGCAGATGTTACAATACTAAGCAAAGCATCATATGACAAGTTGGTACAGAAACCAAAACTAAAATGCACTAAAACGAAATTAAAGGGTCCAGGAGGATACAGATTGAACATACTAGGCAAATGTAAACTTTGACTTTAAGTTTACACAAGGGTGAAGACAGGACAATAAAAAATATGTCATGGAAAACCATGAAAATCTACTTGGTAGACCTGCCATTAAAGACCTTAACCTTATAAAATGGCTAAATAGTCTTGAAAAGACAGAAAAAAATTCAAATGAGCAACTTACTCTACAAAAAGTGATAAAAACACAACCTGAACTGTTCAATAAAATTGGAAAGCTTAAAAACTATGAATATGAAATTAAGATGGTAGAAAACTGTAAACCTTTTTCAATTTCTACACCTAGACGTATAGCACTTCCATTAATGGACAGAGTGGAAAAAGAAGATAATTTAAAGATAACTCATGAACAAGTAGAAAAATTACAGAAAAAAGAGTTTAAGAAACTAAGTGAATATGTAATACATGGATGGCCAGAAAATTCATTAAAAGTAGTTGAAGAATGTCAAAAATTTTACAAATACGGAAATGATATAACATTTTATAGCAATTTGTTGTACTATAAAGACAGATTAATTATTCCTACATCCATGTTTAGAAAACACTAGAACAAATTCTGTTGGACATCAAGGTATAAATAGTTGTAAACTAAGAGCTAAACATACAGTTTGGTGGCCGAATATTAATAATTACATCACTGAAACTGTACAAAATTGTCATGAATGCTTAAAGAATCAAAATCAAGAAACAGATCCTATGACTTTACAGAAAATTGCCGGAGTTACCTTTCCAACATGTATCAGCAGACCTTTTTCAATACAGAAGTCAAGTATATCTTGTCATTCAAGATATTTACTCAAAATATCCAGAAGTAATCATTTTAAAAAAGACTAAAAGTGAAGATGTTATTGAAAAACTAAAAGAAGTTTTTGGTAGGTTTGGAATACCAGAATTATTTTACTCTGACGGTGGCCCACAATTTGATAGTTTTGCCTTTAGAAAGTTTGCAAAGAATTACAATTTCAATCACATTATGAGTAGCCCTAGTAATACTCCACTTTCCTGCGGAAATTCTCCTGCTGAAATATTATTTGGACGTAAATTAAGAGAAGTGTTACCTACTACTCAAGAAAACTTAAAACCAAAGTTAATTGATCATAATAAAATAAAAATGATACAACATCAAGAACAAGAAAAAGCTAAAAAGAATTATGACATAAGACATAAGTCGAAAATTTTACCTTTATTGGAAGAAAATGATCAAGTTTTTATTAAAGATATAAAACTTGGTGGAAACATTATCCGAAATTGCAAAGAATCAAATTCATTTATGGTAGAAACAGAAGATGGTGATATTTTTAGAAGAAATCGCAAATTTTTGATTAAACTTCCAAGTAAAACTGAAGACTTGACTAAAAAGGAGAAAAAGACACAAAATAAGACTAATAAAAATAAAAAGACCAAAGATGAAACACAAAAAGAAGAAAATACAGAAGGGAGAGAAAAGAGAGAAAGAAGAAAACCAAAGAAGTTCAATGATTATGAGATGTAATAATGATTTGTTTATTTCATATAAGTGATTTGTGTTTTCTTTATATTAATCTCAAATTAAGTGTTTTCTTAGTTTAGGAATTTGTTTTCTTTAATTTAGATTTTTCTAAAAAGAAAAATTAAAAAAGAAAAGGAGATGTACAGTAGGTGTTTCATAAACCACTTTTATTTATGATTCCAAGATTGTTGTAAAATGATCAGCTGTTCTGTTGAGGGAAAGAGATTGTTCTTTGGGTCTCATAAAATACACATTTAGTTTAAAACGCTCTTGAGTTTTTATTAAATTAAAGTTACTTAAAACTAAGCTTTTTAGGAAAAAAATTATTTTACGCTTTATTGTAGAAAATAAAATTCCCTTTTTAACAGTGGATAAGTTAGTGCAATAAGATTAACAGCAAACTCTCCAGCGGCGTCCGTTTTTTGAGAAAATGTTTTAAAAAAAATAAAAAACCACATGTTTGTCACAAGTTCTGGCCGATTATCTTAAAAACCAAGCCCTCTAACAAAAATTGTGTCCTATAGTCGATTATAGATAATAAAAATTGCTTTTAAACGCTGTACCAAGATTTATCTTCAGAATAAAACTTCGCAGGCGTCCATAAATAAAATCGATTTCTACAAATCACCAAACAAATTAATTTTGTTACAGGGTTTATCCAATTTTCTTAGAAACTAAGCTCAATAAAAAAAAGTGTTTTTAACTTTATTGTAGAAAATAAAATTACCTTTCTAACAAGGTATAAGTTAGTGGGGTTTGATTAATGACAAACTCTTCAGCGACGTCCGTAAATGGGAGTCATTTAAAAAATAAATAAATAAAAACATTTTTGTCACATGTTTTACCCAATTTTCAAAAAAACCAAGCTCTCAAAAAATGTACCTTATACTTGATTGTAGAAAATAAAATTTTCTTTTAAACGATGTATAAGAAGGTAAGAAAAATTTTAATTTTAAAACTTTGGGGACGTCAGGAAATTAAATCAGCAAACATATTAATTTTAGTTCGATTTTTTTTAAGATCCTTGAAATTTGAATCAGTGGCAGTAGTAGGCCATCCCCCCTCACATATCTAACCGTACCTACAAAATTATGGCGCAGGATGTCGAGAAAACGTGAGTAGGAGGGATCACCTTTACTGCTAGGGCCGTACCTAGAATCTTTTTTCAGGGGGAGTTTCATTTTTTTTTGTAGAGGAGGGATGGGAGGGAGGGTTCGGTTGGGTTCAGATGCAGATGGCGGGTATAGTGTGGTGCTTCATTTGGTAATTTTTAAAAATTTGTTTTATTTACGGACGCCCCTGAAGTTTTACAAGTGAAATTAATCTTACCAAGTTACACATCATTTAAAAGGAAATTTTATTTTCTACAAATCAGCTGTAAAGCCTATTTCTTCGAAAAAGCTTAGTTTTTTAGAAAATTGGGTGAAACATGTGACAGAAATGTTTTGATTGATTTTTTCTTGTTTTATGTGACCCTTATATACAAATGTCGCTGGAGAGTTTGTCGTTAACCAAACCTCACTGCCTTATATATCGGTAAAAAGGGAATTTTATTTTTTACAATAAAGTTTTGAACACATTTTTTTTAATTGTGCTTAGTTTCTGAGAAAATTGGATAAAACCTGCAAAAAAATTAATTTGTTTGGTGATTTAAATTGATTTTATTTACAGATGCATGTGAAGTTTTAATTTAAAGCTAAATCTTACTTTGTGATACAGCAGTTAAAAGAAAATTTTATTGTCTACAATCGACTATGGAACATGATTTTTGATAGAATGCTTGGTTTTTAAGATAATCAGGTAAAACTAGTGACAAACATGAGGTTTTTTTAAATTTTTTTACAGTTTCTCAATAAACGAACGCCGCTGGAAAGTTTGGTATTAGTCTGACCGCATGCACTAGCTTATACATTATTAAAAAGATAATTTTGTTTTCTACAATAAAGTGTAAAATACTTTATTGTAGAAAACATTAAACAGGTAAGAAATATAATAAAAACCTTAAAAGCAAATAAAGCTCCCGGTATTGATGGCATAAAGTCAAAAATCCTGAAAGAACTTAATCAATATATTTCGCCTGTATTAACATATATAATAAATTTGTCCTTTAATCAAGGTGTTTATCCAGATGCTCTTAAAACTTCACTTATCATTCCTTTACACAAAGGTGGTCAAAGGGACAACTGCAGCAACTACCGACCTGTGGCTCTCATGTCAATATTTTCTAAAGTATTTGAGAAAGTTGCTAAATATAGAATACACAACTTTTTAAACCAAAATAATTTTTTTGCTGAAAATCAGTATGGATTTTTGCCTCAAAAAAGCACTGAACTAGCATTAGTAAACTTTAATACATTTATTGCAAAAAAACTTGATCAAAAACACAGAGTCTCTGCACTTTTCATAGACATTCAAAAGGCATTTGACACAATATCACATTCCAAATTATTAAAAGTACTTGAAAATGCAGGAGTAAGGGGGAAATACCAAAGTTGGTGCAAGAGCTTCTTAGAAGGGAGAACACAAATTACTAAAATTAAAGGTTTTTTAAGCAATAGTCAAAAAATAAAAACAGGAGTCCCCCAGGGAAGTGTGCTGGGGCCTCTTCTTTTTGTCATTTATATTAATAGTATTTTTCAAGGAAAGTTTAAAGGCCAATTAATTGCATGTGCTGATGATACAGTTCTCATATATTTCAATAAAACCTGGGAAGAAAACTACGATCAAATTAAGCATGATATTATCTTACTGAGAACATGGTCTTGTATGAACGATATGTTAATTAATGCAACAAAAACTAAATTTTTAAATTTTACCTACAAAGGACAGTGTAAGCTACCTTTTGACCTAAAATATCACATTAACTGCAATACAGATAATAACTGCACTTGCAAAATCATAGAACAGTCAAAGTCAATAAAATATCTCGGAATAATAATTGATGAAAATTTAAATTTTAAATTACACATAGAATCACTAAATAAAAAACTAAAATACATTCTTAGCAAATTTTATTTTGTAAAAAAAATGCTTCCAAAATTTATAAAAAGAACACTTTACTTTGCATTGGTTCAATGCCTACTAAGCTATGGTATAACTATATGGGGTGGCCTATATAGAACAACTTTATCCAGTATTGTAACCAAACAAAAAGCTTTTATTAGATGCATAGAAGGGTGTGGATATTAAGAGCATACTGAACCAATCTTTAAAAATCTAAAAAGTTTAACTTTAAATGAGCTTTATTGCGTTAGCATATTAAAACTAATAATAAAAAATTTCAATTTTCTAGACTTTCAACTAAGTACTAATAGAACTAAAATTTTTATTCCCAGAGTTGAGAGGTCGCTCAGTCAGAGGATGTTCTTTTATTTAGGTGCAAGGATTTTTAATTGCATACCAGAGGAAATAAAGAAACAACCTATTAGAATATTTAACAAAAAAATTAAAACATTTTTCTTACAAAACAATTTGGTCAATACTATTCTAGCCAGATCATTTGATGTACCTGTATTTTGATCTTTTCTAAAAATTATCTCTTGCCTTAAAAATAGAATGCTGTTATAGAATTAGTAACTAAATGTACCTGTTTACAAAAGTACCTGTTTAAAATATTAGAATATATGTACTTTGAACATTAGTTTTTCGTTTAGTTTATATTTTTGTACCTACATATGTTTAAATTTTATTTAAGATTGGTGTTTTTACTTTAAACTATAAATTTTTAACTCGGATCTATCTGTATTCATATTAACTTAATTAAATCTGTCTTATCTACTTATATTTATTGTAGTTTAAAAACATATTTTTTTTTTATTATAATCTTGTGATACATACATTTATGTTTACACTAATATATCAGGGACATACAAATGAACCCATTAGGTTTGTGTGTGTATGTCCCTAACTTATGCCAAAAAGCAACTGTAAATCTTATTCTACGCTCTTACTCATTTAATATATTTGGGCTACACTAAAAGAGAATAAATAATGTCAATGCAATTTTTGAATACAAATGAAATATTGTCTATTTATATAAATACATAACTATTATGTGATTAGCTCACTTATAATAAAAAGGCTATTGGTAAAAATCCAGGTTTTAATTTTTTTCTTTTTAGATTTATAATTGGTTCTTAATTCAATGGGAAGCGCATTGAATATTTTGGGACCTACGTACAATACATATTTTTGGGTTTTTGTGTAATGCATTCTGGGTACAGCCAATCTATTTAAATTTCTTGTAACATGGACGGAATTACTTTTATTTTTGTAAATGTCATACTTGACCATAAATCTAATCACAGTCTTTGCTGTCAGTAATGATACGGAAAACAATTCAGTTTCATCAAAAAGAATTCTTGATGGATACCGCTTAGGTTTAAAAAATATTACTTGAATAAAAAATTTTTGAATAACGTTTAGAGGAACTAACGCCTTTTTTGTTGCAAGACCCCATACCACCAACCCATAACAAATGATCGATTCAATGAGTGAAAAATAAACCATTTTTAATCTTTTCCGATTTAGGACCTGTCTTAATTGTAAAAATTTATAAAGAAGTTTCCTTAGTTTTTCAGATACATACTCAATGTGTTTTTTATATGTAAGATGTTGGTCAAGGTAAACTCCTAAGTATTTTACTGAATTTTTTCTATAAATTTTGATGTTGCAACAACATTCTCCCATCATGCCACATTCGGCGTCATGGATTGTTAAGTCTTCCTGTTGCGGTTGTGTTGTTGCTGTTTTGCTAAATGTAATAAAATTTGTTTTTTGTGAATTAAGGGTCAATAAACTTTGATCCAGCCATTGCTTTATTTCCCTTATTGCTTTTTCAGCATTCTTATAGGTAATATTCCAGCTTTCAGATCCTATCAGTAGCACAGTGTCGTCAGCGAAACAGATAATTTTGGCAAATTTTGATACTTGTGTAATTTGGTTAATATATATGGTAAATAAAACCGGACCAAAGACAGTGCCCTGTGGCACACCAAACTCTGCTACAAGAGGGTCACTAAAGTTGTTTTCTATTTTAACTCTCTGTGGTCTTTCCCTAAGAAAAGAACTAAATAATTGTAGCTGTCTGCCTCTTATTCCAATGTCATCCAAACGTTCTAGCATTATCTGGTGTGACAGTGTCAAATGCCTTGGTCAAGTCTAAAAATATGCCAATCGTTTTACTCTTTGTATCAAAATTTTTAACTATGTACTCGGTCACCTGACACAGTGCATTTTCGGTTCCTACTTTTTCTTGGAATCCATATTGCTCAGTGGAAATAATTTTGTATTTATGCAAAAATGACATTAATCTTAGCTTAATGCACTTTTCCACCAATTTAGCGATGGTGCTTGTTGCTATAGGTCTGTGTTTGTCATTTCGTCAGTACTACCTGCTTTATAGATTGGTATTATTACAGTTTTTTTAAGAATTTTCGGAAAAATGCACTTTTCAATAATTAAATTTACTAGGTGGAGCAATGGGGGGGATCAATAGTTGGTGATACATTTTTATAATTTTAGAGGTTATATCATTACTACTAGAAGCGCTGGATTTAAGTGAATTTATAAGTGAGATAAGCTCATTTCTAGTGACGGGGTGAAATTCACACATATAGGGATTTCGCCAGACTTTGCTCTGTTGTTTATTAATGGGTTGAACACGACCTGCTAAATTTTTTCCAATGGTACTAAAAAACTTGTTAAATTCATAAGCTATTTCTTCAGAAATTGATTTTAAAAGGCCAGTGTGTTTGTGATTTGATTGATTTGTTATATCTTTAATAACATTCCATGTTTTTTGCGAATCGCCCTGGCACCCATCAATACGCCGTCTGTAGTACTCAATTTTCGATGTTTTTATTAGTTTTGAGAGTTTATCCCTGTGTGTGATATAGTTACTACAAAGAATTACATTTTCTGGGCCCCGAGCTAAGCGCTTTCGTAATTTATCCCTTATTGATATCAGCAGGCTGGCAGTTATCCAAGGTTTAAGCCGGAAGCTTTTATTGGGAATAATATAAGTTTTTGTTGATAAGTTAATTTTTTTTTTAGATTTTCTATAAGTGTTTCAGCACACTGATCAGTATCCAACTTATTTAAGATGTCAATCCAATCCTCTTGCTCAAGCATAATTTTTAAGTTTAAATAGTTAGGTTTTTTTTTACCTTATTTAGCATTTGAGTGTTGGATTCTCCTGTTTTTGACGTATTTATTTGAATAACAGTTGGATAATGATCATGAGTATCTGTGACCTTTGACTTAATTATAGCTGTTTTGATTTCGCAGACATTATCAGAGCTTTTAACAAAACAATGATCTAGACAGCTTTTTTGATTACCTCTCTCTCTCTAGTTATTCCCCTTACTTTACACAAAAACCCATGTTCTGCCAAACAATCTAGATAATTATTTAATATTCTGCTTGGTTTACCCAAAAGATTTATATTTATATCCCCTATGAAGATGCTAGCATCAGTATTTTCACTTAGATGCCTATCCAAGAATTCTTCCAGGCTGTTAATAAAATAATTTATATCAATTGCTGGCGATCTGTAGGTCCCAAAAATTTCAAATTTGCTATTGTTTTTACCTACAATTACTTTTACGAAATGGTGGCCGTTTATCTCAACTAAGCACTGATGCAAAAGAATGCTGGTTTTTACATAAAATACATCACATTTATTTTTATTGCTCTTATTATATATAATTTCATATCCCGGTATTCTAAAGTCATCCACACAATAGATTTGATGTGTTTCTGACAAGACTATTAGGTCAAAATCTTTAGTATATGACTCCAGATAAACTAAAAAGTTATCTAGGTTTTTATATATGCTAGTTATATTTACATGAATTACTCTTAAACCTATACCTTGACTGTTCAAAAAATGTGCGTCGTCCAAAGAATTACATAGTTGAGTGTCACATGTCTCATAATTATCTAGAAGATTATTAAGATCCATTGTGATTTATATTAACTTATGTTCGATTATTGGATCTTTTTGTTATTAGTGTCTTTTTAGCTGTTCAATCTGTTAACTTCGCAAGATTTGTCACTTGACCAGCAGTGTTCTGAGGAGTCCCATAAGGACGAAACGGTTAACTGTCAACACTTATTAGGTGTCCATTAGATCTTGGACCCCCGTGAGGTTAAGCTTTCAAGCTACCCACGGAAAAATATAATGGAAACAAAAAACTCCTTTTTGCCCGATTAGCCATGAAACTTGTTTGATTTTTAAATTCACGGGTACGAAATTTCATGTTTGTTAGTATTATTTGGCTTAAAAATTCCGTTGATTGACGCTCACTGTCTTGACGACGGGTAAAAATGCAAAATGCGTTGATCCGGCCTGAAAAGACAAAGAGCTGTCGTAGGTCACGGACTATAGTTGTTTTCTTTTATTTGCATTCGATCTTTTCATTGATCGATATTGTATAGCAGTGTTTTTCCCTGCTTTTGGTTTTTTGTTTCTCTCGTATCTTGGTAGATGGCGCCTCTTGCTATAGTTCACTCACTAATTACATTTAATTAGAGACAAAACCGTCTGATTAACTTTGCAAGATTTGTCACTTGACCAGCAGTGTTCTGAGGAGTCCCATAAGGACGAAACGGTTAACTTTCAACACTTATTAGGTGTCCATTAGATCTTGGACCCCTGTGAGGTTAAGCTTTCAAGCTTAACTCAACTTTCAATTGTAAGTGATCAGGAAAACTAGTCAAAGACGGCCATAATCCAAAACAATGTAAAAAACTCCATATCTATTACCAAAATGTGCGAGGATTACGATCTAAACTCACCTCTCTGACATGTAATATTGCTGTTAACAACTACGATGCCATCCTCCTGATTGAAACTAACCTATCAGAGGAACTTTCATGCCCTGAATTAGGGATGGAAAATTACATAGTATTTAGGAAAGATAGATCCCAGGTGACTAGTTGCAAAAAATCAATGGGAGGCTGCCTGATCGCGATTCACAAATCAATTACATGCAAACTTATTACGACTCCACCGGAGCTAGAACAAGTATTTGTGGCGATTGGATCAAAGAAACCTGACTGTATAGAACTAGAAATACTAGGACACTGATCATCCCACAACATAGAACAAAAACTTTCCAACGATCTTTTTCATATTTTGCTGCTAAAATTTACAATAAGGTACCTTCTGAATTTCAGTGCTACAGTATATTAAATTTTAAAAAACGTTTAAAAGAATTCAAGATTTTACAATTATGTTCAGTTTAAAGATAATGATCTTGCTCCCTAAATAATGAACTCCAATTTTCCTTTTATTTTTGATCTTTACTTTTTTTAAGTTTCTTTTTGTCATGTTATGTGATTCTTACTAAATGATTGGGCAGTTGGTTGGTATATCAATTTTAAGATATGTATAGATGTTATTTTTTTTTATCTTGTTTGAAAATAGTTATAGGTATGGTAAATCGCATAGCGACTAAAGTGAATTTTTTTAGTTTATTTTCTTTGGTTAGGTTGAAAAACGCTCTAGGAGCGACATCTCGCCATTTTATCAAGCCATTTTTTTTTTTTTTTTTTTTGTATTTTGCTTAAGAATAAGCTCTTATTTTTGTAAAGCTTGCTAAATAAAGACGTTATTTATTTATTTATTTATTCTAGGATGCATTTATCTTCCTCCAGAGTCACCGTCTGAAAAGTTTATTCTAGCGGGAGAAACCATTGACTCAATCCGAGACAACTATCCTAATACTGATATGTGCATCGCTGGAGACTTTAATTTGCCAAGGGCTTGTTGGAACAATATTGGTGAATGCTCAGTAGCTACTCCCTGTCAAGATGTATATGTTCCACCACAAACTATGGAAATAATTGCAGCAGTCTCTGATATTTGTGCGTACAATGGATTTTTCCAACTCAACACTATTCGCAATCTTAACAATGTAATATTAGATTTAGTTTTTTTTCCTAGGCTATTTGATATCAAATGCTGTGATCCACTTGTGAGAGTTGATAGTCACCTTCCACCTCTTTCCTTTGATTTAAAGCTCTCTAAAAAGTCATTGAACTCTGTTAGCCCTCAGGCAAATTGTTTCTATCCTGATTTTAAATCAGCTGACTATAACTTAATCAATGAATATTTGGGTTCGTTTCACTGGGACACAATCCTGTCCGGTCTTAATGTTGAGAGTATGGTTGAACAATTTTACAAAATCTTGGATGCTACAATTACTACATTTATACCTCAGAAAAAAAGAGCAAGCAGAAAATTTCCTCTATGGTTCTCAAAAGATCTTATTAGCCTCATTATCCAAAAAAAAATTGCCCATAAGAACTTTAAGTCAACTCCATCTGATCAAAACTATCTCATATTTTCAAATCTACGGTCTGAATGCAAAATCTTATCATCTCTATGCTATAGAAACTACATCCTCAATGTGGAAAGTGATCTTAATAGTAACCCAAAGTGCTTTTGGAATTTCATAAACTCTAAACGAAACTCCTCTAGTATTCCTTCCAATCTATATCTAGATAATGAAAAGAGTGAAATGGGTATTGAGGCAGCAAATCTGTTTGCAAGCTACTTTAGTTCTGTTTACTCTCAGAAACAGCCCAATTACCAGGATAAACTTTCATACAGCATCAATAACATCACAAACTACTGTATTTCCATATCAGACATCTATAACATCCCCCCAATTTTCCTAAAAAACTGCTCTTTCATTCTTTCTAGACCTCTTCATCTAATCTTCAACACATCAATCACTTCTGGGATTTTTCCTGACATCTGGAAGTCCAGTTATGTCATCCCCATTCATAAGTCTGGTGACAGCTCAAATATTAGAAACTATAGGCCAATCAGTATAATGAGCACTATACTTAAAATCTTTGAGAAATTTATAACAATACATCTAACATCTTTCTTATCTCCAATAATCATAAATGAGCAATATGGTTTCAGTGCTGGTCGGAATACTGAACTCAATCTTATTTCTCATTCAGTGAACATTATTGAGGCCTTGGAGAATGGTTCTGAAGTTCATACAATATACACAGACTTTGCCAAGGCTTTCGATAAGGTTCCACATAATGTGATGCTCAAAAAACTAAAGTTTTATGGCATATCCGATCCCATATTGAGCTGGATCCAGAGTGCCATGACGGGTCGTACTCAGAAAGTCAAAATCAATGGTTTCATATCACAGGACATTCCTGTTCTGTCGGGAGTCCCACAAGGCTCGCATTTAGCTCCAGTTATTTTTAATTGCTTCATAAATGATGCCGCAGCTTGTTTTAATTCTAGCACTTTCTTATTTTTTGCTGATGATTTAAAAACTTCTAAAATTATCTCTGGTCCACAGGACTGTCTGGAGCTACAGCAAGAACTCAATAACTTTGTTAAGTGGTGTGATGACAATGGAATGGAACTAAACATCTCCAAGTGCAGATTGATGATATTTTCAAGGAAACGAGACAAAACTTTACATAACTATCTCATTAAAGATAAAGTCCTTTCAATATCTGACTCTATAACGGATCTCGGCGTTATTCTTGATCCTGAGCTTTCCTTTATTGATCATATCACATATATAGTTAACAAGGCATTTAGAATGCTTGGCTTCATTAAAAGAAACACTCATGACTTCAGTACTCTTCATGCACTTAAAATTCTCTATTGCAGCCTTGTGAGGTCCCATCTTGATTATGCATCTTCTGTTTGGAGTCCACACTACCAATCTCATATTTCGAGAATTGAAAGAGTTCAAAAGAAGTTTCTACAATACATTAATTTTAAATTTTTCAACAATGAATTGACCTATGAAACTCTTTATCAAAGATTAAATCTCATTCCTTTGTCAACAAGAAGAGAACACCATGACCTTCAACTACTTTTCAAAATCTTAAACTCTTTAGTAGACTGTCCGAGCCTTACTAGTAAAATAACTCTAAATGCTCCTCAAGTTAATACTAGAAATCATCATCTTTTCCATACTCCTTTTCATCGTTCTAACTATGGTAAAAATTCATTCTTTTCTAGAAGTATGTCACTGGCAAATCAGAGCCCCTCTCTTGATTTTTTCGGGTCTAAAAAACAGTTTTTGAATCAACTCTCCCAGGTACCTTAACTCTGGTTTATTACCTCACTGTATTATTTTTGTTTTTTTCTTTTTTTAGATTATTTATGTTATGTACTAAGTACAATTTTTTTTTCTGTATTTTTATTTTGTACCTTTTTTAAAAAATGGGCATTTTGTCCGTCAATAAATGAAATAAAAAATAAAAAATAAATAAATACACACTGAAAAATATAAGGGAAACCAAAAACTCCTTTTTGCCCAATTAGCCATGAAACTTGTTTGATTAGTATTAATAATAGGAATAGAAGTTTTTGTAAAATGTAAAAGACTGTATTTAAATAAAATAAATTCAAATTCAAATAAATTCAAACACCATCAAACTTTAAAATAAATTATTGGTCTTGTCAAATATTGTACAACTACAGTGGGCAGCCCTTCAGAACTGACCTTAATTCAAAACAACAATTATTTGTGTGCCGCAAGGATCAAATAAAAGTCCAGCTCAATTACAGCTTACCTGCTATCAAATTTTAGTTCGGGATGGTCTTTCAGGTACCAGTCTACTGTAAAAATCTGCGATGGGGCTATTCCGACCAGTTGGTTGCCCATGCTGAACAAAAACAGGGTATTGAAAAATATAAAAAACTATTTTTTTTATATTCTATTTATTTATCAAAATATTCAAAAAAAAACATTTTTATTTTTTTAATGTTTGGGCAATCAGCTGATATGCTCACGAACACCCATAGAGCATAGAGAAAATAATAAAAGAGTGCTTAATTCTATGGTTCAAAACAATGAACTTGTAAAAAGCTGAGAACAGGTGAAAACCACTGCGCAGCCTAATTTAGTGCGACGCAATGGGTCCGCCATTGATCTGTCATTAGTGTCATTCAGTCGCCATTTTGAGGGAGGATAGATATAAGGCAGGGTGTCCATAATCCTTATTATACCCCTGGGTTTATCTTTTCTTGGGTTCTGATTGGTTGATTTGACTGAGAAAAAAAATCGGCGCGGAAAATCAGCTTCATGGACAGCCGGCTTTAAACTTTGTTTGGGCGTGATTTGATGGCCAAAAGGCCTTGATCAAACGTCTCTGTTGAGTTCTGTAGACACTCAGTGTGGGGAAGACGAGTCGTTAAATACCGAGATGAATTCCAAGACGTGCGCAAGCGTTGATCTTTCACTTCTGCCAACCAATCAACTGAGAGATACTTCAGTATGGTTTTATACAGCAAAACTTTAATAATTTCCAGTTCTTTTTGATGAAAATTCGTCGTTTTTGTGCTGTGAAAATGCGGGTGACGTGCAAGTTGTGTGACAAATTATTTAGTGCCCAATTTAATTTGAATAAACACTGTCAAAGTAAACATGGCATACAAAAACAAAGGTATTCCTATGCAGAAAGTGTTTTTATGTTTAGATGCCTAGAATGTAAATGCTCCTTCCCAAAAAACTTGGATCTGTGGGATGATTTGAAATACACAATCAAGAAATACTTGAAGAAACATTGGAGTTGAGAGTCAATACTCCCATGGCAAAACAAAATAAACGTGAAATGCATAAGATCATATAGAAGAAATACTGCATATACTTCAAAAAATATTAATCACAGCACGTAGATATTGTATATTTTTGAAATCAGAAAGAAAAGACGAATCTTAAAATGCAAACATTTACAGGGTGTTCCCTCTCAAAAAATCGACTTCATTGTCACACCCTGTACAGGGTGTCCCAAATTCGTTGTTTTTTTGTGGTGTCGGGTATTTCTAGGGGAGATAGAAAAAAACTGACCCCCATTTGCGACGCTCAAATTTCAAGAGAAGCCTAAAGGTGAAAACCACATTTAGATATAGCAAGCCGTTTTTAAGCTACGGAGTGTTTTTGTCTGCATTTTGGGAGGGGGTCTATAACTTTTTTGTTTATGAAAATTTTGTTTTTGTGTAAATAGCTTTCTTATAGATAGATAGATAGACAGATGTAAACGGTTTTTATGTATCTCTTTTGGTTTTTAAATTATTGCATAAAGTTGTTATTTTTCTTACAGAATCACTCTTTTTTTATTCGATTTTTAAAATCAGCTTAAAATTTCCTTTAAAATCATGTATCACACTCAATATTTTATTTTTTTATTGTTTTCTTTATTTTTGTTTTTGAATCACCTCTTTATTATTTTTTTATTTTTATAATTTTATAATATTAAAATATTTTAAACCCATTAAGCAAACTAAAATATGTGGTAAAAATAAAAAAAAATACAAAAATATAAAGAAATAAAGGGATCCTCCCATAAAGAAAAATTAATTTTATGTGATATCTCAAAAACTAAACGTGACAAATTAAATTTAATTTAACAGTTGAATTCCTCTTAAAAAACTGTCTTAAGAAAATTTTCACAGAAATAAAAAATATTAATAAATAAACAAGTTATAGACCCATTCCCAAAATGCAGACTTTTTAAAAACACCCCGTAGTTTAAAAACGGCTTGCTATATCAAAATGCGATTTTCACCTTTAAGCTTCTTTTAAAATTAGAATGTCGCAAAGGGGGATCAGTTTTTTTAGCCCCTCTAGAAATACCCGAAACCCCCCAAAACATCGAATTTGGGTCACTATGTACATGGTGACGGATAGAAAAAAATTATGTTTGCTTTTAAAGTTGTCATAATTAACCAAAAAAATCTCAATTTATTTTCAATGATAAAGTTGCTGAGTGCTCCGGTTATAAAAAACCACCCGGTACCGACATAAAATCATACCTAAAAATTAGAATTGACCATTATTTTATACCTTGAATTTTTTATTATACGTTAAGCTCTTCGATCTCGCCCAATCAGGGTATTCGCGCCAATAATTTAAATTAGACATTTTGACGTTAATTTTGGCGCATGCTCCTTTGGTGGAATTCATCTCGGTATTTAACGACTCGTTGGGGAAGTGTTAGAGAAAATAGACAAGGAACAATAACACAAGAACTAATTGAAGAACACAATCTTGTTGTCCTTAATGATGGTAGATCTACTAGATTTCAGAGACCTGAGACCCAATTCTTGAACCACTCGGATTTTTTGTCGTATACGAGTAAAATTCGAATGGTGATTTCGAGTGCTCGAAAAAATTGCTATTCTTGAATGCCACTCGAACGCCAATGCCGTGTACGACTTTTTTTTCGACTACACTACTTGGCAACGCTGTTTTCGTATAATTTTGACCAACCCAACTCCGGTGTATCCGCCTAAACTTGCCGCGATGAAGTAAAGTCGACAGTAGATGGACATATTACCGTCTTTGTTTTTGCAAATTTTTTTTTAAAAGTGATTTATTTTCTAGATATATGTTTTTGTTTTAATAAAAAAAGAAGCTGTGGTTTATTTTGGTAAAGGCAATTATTGTGTAATCATTGGTAACGGTAAGTACCAAATTATAGTAATGGAAATTTGGGGCCTAGGGGCATCTAACCTCTTGGGGACCCAATTCTTCAACCACTCGGATTTTTTGTCGTATACGAGTAAAATTCGAATGGTAGTTTCGAGTGCTTGGAAAAATAGCTATTCTTGAATGCCACTCGAACGCCAATTCCGTGTACGACTTTTTTTTCGACTACACTACTTGGCAACGCTGCTTTCGTATAATTTTGACCAAACTAACGCCGCTATGTGCGCCTAAACTTGCCGCGATGAAGTAAGGTTGACAGTAGATTGACATTACATCTTTTGTTTTTGAATTTTTTTTTAAAGGGTGATTTATTTTCACGATATGTTTTTTTTAGAACAAGAAGCTGTGTTTTATTTTGGTAACAGCAATGATTGTGTAATCATTGGTAACGGTAAGTACCAAATTATAGTAATGGAAATTTGGGGCCTAGGGACATCTAACCTCTTTGAAGTGTGGATATTTGGGGGTAAAATTCGCAGTTGAATTTTGAGACTGCTTAAAAGAAAACAAATAAACTTCATAAGTATTCTAAAGGGGTCTTGAACTTGAGGCTTTGTTTGTAATGAGTGGCCAGTGTTTGACGAACTTGCATAATTCATGCTTTGACAAAAATTGTACAAGTGTTAAGTAACATAGGGGTTTTTACTGAAACATTTGGAGTTTGCATTTTGTCTGTAGTATAGAAACAATTTAATTTTTTGCTCCCAGTGTTTTTTCTCAGTTTCTTTTTGAGTAGAACAGTTTTGCCTTTTAGGCCGATAAGCATAATAAACATTTCAAGTAAAAGTTGACAAAATCAGTAACCTTTGTTCAAAAAACCCATTTTTTTTGTTTAAATTTGAATATCTTTACATGTCAATTAACTGCAAAAAAATTTAAAACTGTTGTAGACTAAAGCAGCCCTCATATGATCAGTATGATTTGATTTGAATATGTACATTATTTTTGTAGATGTCTTTGTTTTTCAAAAGTTATAAACAAGGACATATATAAAAATCTTGCCAGTAATACGGATCCAGTGAGGTCTGCTGTGGTACACTCAATGAAAAAACTTTTTGTTACAGGTTTCTCAGAGAAGACATGAAGATCATTTTTGAGGTGTGAAGCAGTTTTTGCCCAGCGGTCCTGTTGCAATGATGATCCTACAATACTCAGATGCATTTGGTGATCTATTAACTTTTAAAGAACTTTTTTAAATAAATTATAAGTAAAATAAAGTTTATTGTAGTTTTATTGTAAAAAAGATTATACAACTTCTTACATAAAAGCTTATACAGTGAGAACAAGCAAGTTGGAATACATTTTCTAGCAGGTTAAATTAAAAATTTTTTGAATAAACCAAAATCATGCCTACTGAGATTTTTAATGAGCAATATTTTTGATGAATTTTTTTGGACAGAACCCCAGAAAGGGGTCCAGCAAGATAAAACTTGTGGCACCTTGTTGGAAAGCCTAAAAAGAAAAATTATAGTTCACTTTTTTTGGAAATCTGTCAAATTAAAAAAAAAAACATTTTTTATTAGTTTTTGAACAAAGTGCTACAAGTTGAGTCTAGCAGTTGCAAAAAAAATTTTGGTATTACTGGACCTCTTGTCAGGGGTCCACCACCTATATTTTAATAAAATTATAGGTTTTACTTTAAATGACACTTATATTCTCTAAAAATTACAAAAAAATAGAAATAATTTTCTTTTTGTTAATTTAAAAAATTTATTTGATACCCTTTCTAACAAGGTGCCTTAAGTGGGGTCATTCCATCTTAAAAAATAAGTTATATGCTAGTGGACCCCTTTCTGGGGGTCTATCCAAAAAATATTCTGTAAAAATATTGCCGGTTAAAAATCTCAGTTAACATGTGTTTGGATTTTTCCAAAAAACTTAAATTTAACCGACTAGCAAGTTTATTCCAACTGGCTTATTCTCACACTGTAGTCATATTGCATAGCGTTTTTTAATGCACTTGACAGTAAGTACTTATTATGTACTTTGAAATGTAAATGAAGAAAAATAATGTTTTTATATTTTATATTTATTTTTGGCCAACATAGAAAAAGTCAGAAAAAATAGTGAATTTGGTAAAAGTATAAGATTAGGTTTATTATTTACATGCAGGGGATTTTCCTACTTGAAGCAGTTGGGCCCTTATATTATCCAAAAATTAAGCAAAATAAGATAAGGTGTTGTACCCAGGGGGGAATCAAGAGGTATCAATGCCCCACAAAATAGTTGATAAAGTGTGTTAAAAGAGACACAAATAAGACAAAAAAATTGTACAATACTCAAATTTTTATTGAAACTTTTTAATCCCCCCGTCCCTCCCGAAAACGCTCCTTTTATATATTTTTTCTTGAAAATGTGTTACAAAGTTGTAACTTTTTTAATTATTTTTCTTTTTTAGAGCTGTTCATTCATAAATTATTAACGCAAAAATTCAGGATTTTTCACTCCCCCCTTCAGTCGTAAGGCATTTCCAAGAAAAAAAGAAATTAAAAAAAACTGAGTGTCACAAGAGGCTATCCCCCTTCCAGCTTTTTGCGTCCTCAAGCCCTTTTATTGCCAAATTGCGTCTTTTTTCAGAAGACCTCCCAGTTTTTTTTAAATAAAGAAAAATTAAGCAAACACCAAAAAATATATTAAAGTAAACAAAAATGTTAGGTTAGATCACTCAGATTCGTATACGGAAATTGAGATTCGAGTGGACTTACCACTCGACTCTATTTCCGAACGAGAAACTCGTATACGAGGTTTCAAGAATTCGAATGGTGATTATCCGTATACGTTTCGCCGAATCCGTATACGGATTTATTTCAAGAATTGGCTCCCTGGTGAGAATCCAAGTCCGGTGGATTTGACCCTGGTTTCTTCCAACCTGAGTGGGGAAACCCATTGGGATATAATCCAGGATTGCGGAGGGAGTGATCACTTCCCCACGATGTGTGATGTGGGTGGGGTCTTCTCCCTATCCAACAATAAATCAAGCAGCCATACCAAGTACGATTTGAGAGAGGCAGATTGGGGTCTTTTCAACCAAGAAGCGGAAAACAAATTTCATACAAGAAACATAAATAGATATGAAGATTTTGAAGACCTATTGATTGAAGTGGCAGAAGAAACCCTTCCTCAAAAAAAAAAGTAATAATCCTAAAAAAATAGGGAACCCATGGTGGGACCAGGAGTGCTCAAATAAAATCAAGGAACAAAGAGATTCAATAAAAACTTTTAAAGATCAAACTAATATGGAAAATTATCTTATCCTAAAAAATAAGATAGCCTCAACCAAGCGATTTCTAAAACAAAAGAAAAAACTTAAATTTCAAAATTTCTGTGCAGGGTTAAATAGAAATTCTAACATTAAAGAGGTCTGGAGAACATTTAAAACCTTTTCTCGCATCCAAGAAAACAAAAACTCAAATCAACAATTAGAACGGGAGATGGCAGAGAGGGTTCTGGAGGGACTTACTCCTGTTGACTTCCATCATGATTTGACACTCAGAACAGAAACTAACAACGAAATGGAGTTCACAATAGAAGAACTAGAAAGCTGCCTCAAGGACAAAAAAAAGACACTGCACCAGGAATGGATTTGATAACTTACTCAATGATTTTTCACTTACCTAGAATAGTTCTAATAACCCTCGTATTCTTATTTAACAGAATCAGATTGGGAGATTGCATCCCTGTCAAATGGAGACAACAACTTATCATAGCCATCCATAAACCAAATAAAAACCCAGAAGATCCTGGAAGCTACAGACCAATAGGACTTGGCTCCTGTATCATTAAAATATTAGAAACAATAATAAGAAACAAAATAGACTGGTTCCTAGAGAACAAAAGATTTTTTTCTAAATATCAGATGGGTTTCCGTAAGGGTCTTGGGATTAATGACAACCTTGCCTATTTAACCTCATATATACACAATGCTTTCTGCCAGGAACAGACAGTTGTGGGTGTCTTCTTGGACATTAGGGGCGCCTATGATAGTGTCATGATAGGAGTACTCTACAACCTCCTCATAGAAGCAGGGATCCCCATAACCATTTGCAACCTAATCTACAGACTTATTAATAACAGACAGCTCTTTATAAAAGACAAAGAGGGAAAACTCCATGGCCCTAAGGAGGCAACCATGGGACTTATTCAAGGCTCTCCTCTCAGTCCTATTTTGTTCAACATTTACATTAAAAAAATTTTGATATTATTCCAAGGTCAATCAAAATAATGGCATATGCAGATGACCTGGTGATCTTTTGCAAAGGAAACAACATTATTCAAATGACAAAGACCCTTAATGAAACCCTAACTAATATAAACGAATTTCTATCATCACAAAATTTAAAACTCTCAGAGGAAAAGTGTGAGGCAGTCTGGTTCAGAAAAGGAAGATCTCCCACCATCCCACCAGATATACTTATAGATAACAGGAAAATTCTATATAAAGACCATATAAAATACCTAGGGCTTATATTACAAAGAAATTTAAAATGGGATATACACATAAACAATATTATAACCAAAGCTAGGAAGAGACTGAACTTGGTAAAAGCCTTTTGTGGAACTTGGTGGGGATCAGATCCCAAAACATTAAAAATAGCCTTTGATGGACTTGTTAGGTCTCACCTCGATTTTGGCGCGAGTTTCATAGAACCAACTTAACAAAGAAATTTAAATAAATTGGACCTTATTTTTAATCAAGGGATGCGTATTATAACAGGGTGTATGAAGTCAACACCAGTATTAGCACTGTATGGAGAGACAGCTTCTGTTGACCTGTCAACCAGAAGAAAGATACTTACTCAAAAACTGATTACTAAAGCAGCCAGTATCAAGAACAACCCCATTATTGATATTTTAAAAGAATACAAAAACACAGTTAATACCAAAAATATTGATTTATCTCGTATATCCTCCCTTGTTAAAGGTTACATTGACATGAAAGATCAATTAAAACTACTAGGATCACACGAGACACTGCCTTGTTACCAAGAGGAGTATCTCATTCAATTTCAAGAAATGGATATTCTCGATCTAAATATCAGTAGGGACTCAAATCTGGCTAAACTAAACTTCCTGGAACAAACTGAAAAATTCAGAGACAGATTTACATTTATTTACACAGATGCATCTAAGACAGAGAATAGGGTTGGTTATGGAATTCACATACCCAGTATAAAATTTAATTACTCAGGCAGACTTCCGGATGACATAAATATTAACACAGCAGAGATGGTTGCTATTTATGAGGGCTTGAGGTTTTGTTTGGAGAGGAATATAGAGAACATAATAATTTTCACCGACTCAAAAAGCTCTGTGGATAAACTAAAGAGGAACGGAATCAATGGGAAGCAGGATTTTATTACGTTAAGCACCAGGACAATTTTGGCCTTGTGGAGTCAAACCACACATGTCAAGCTTGCTTGGATTCCGGCACATTGTGGGATAGACGGTAATGAGAAAGTGGACCAGCTAGCCAACGTGGGAAGAATCCTAAATATTCCAAAAAATTTAGATTACACTAAAGAAGATACCTTTAACATAACAAAACATAAAACACTAAACACCTTTAAACAGAAATGGAAAGATAAAGTAAAAGAAAAAAAAGCATGGTATAGTTTTATACAAGCGGAATTTCCCACTCAGCCTTGGTTCACACGGTTTAATTTTACTAACAGAAAGCACATATTACAAACACAACTTTTTCTGGGTATTACGCAGAATGCGTACGGGACACTGTCTTACCTCAGCCCATCTGAATAGGATCGGTGTTAAAGATTCTCCCCTTTGTGAGTGTGGTCGGCTTGAGGATCTGAACCACATCTTTTTTGAGTGCCCAATTAACGAGGTACCAGACTTTAATATCTACAAACTACTTACAGACACCGTGTGCGGCCCCATATCTCTAGAAAGTATCCTTAGTCAAATTTCTTTTAAAAGGAGTAACCTTCTGTTGCAATTTTTAGAAAAAAACAGAATAAAACTGTAAAAATGACAAGAGAGAAAACTCTTGATTTAACTTTGGAAATTTTGGTTCCTTTTTTTCTGTTTTGGTTTTTTTTTTACAAGATTAATCTAGATACATATAGGTAGTCTTTTAGGATCCTTTACCTATTTTAACCTTTGTTGTGACGTCCGAGAATGAATGAAAGAATGGAGTGAATGAATAACAAAAAGAAAAAAAAAAGTATTGAAAGAAGGGCAAAAGAAAAAATTGAGAGAAATAAGAAAGCAAAAGAAGAGCCAGGTGAAGGGAAGATAGAAGGGAGAGAAGACAGAAGAGTGAAGATAGCGGATGGAAAAATGAATAAAGAAGATAAAGATAGAAAAACATCTACATAGAAAAAAAAAAGAAAAGAAATATTTAACAAAGAAATATAGAACAGATATTGTTTGAAAAAGAAAGAAAAGAAAAAAAAAGAAAAATATACATATAGAAAAAAAAATAAGCAAAAGGAAGAAAACAAGTAGAAAGAATAAATAAAATAAAATACATATCTACAAAGATTAACCACATCCTATGGATTTAATTTAGTAAGTAATAATAATTGTGACATATTATTGCTTTGTGAAACTTGGTTACAAAATTGGGAAACTTTTTTGTTCAACTTAAATGGATATAATGCTGTACACTCATGTAGAAATGGTATGGGTGGGGGAGCTTCCATATATATTAAAGAGAATATAGGCTTCCGTGAATTGGACAGATCAGATGATGATTGTAACGTAAATTGGGTATGTATTGGGATCACTGGTAAAAGCAATTTAAAAATTAGTGTTGTCTATAGGCCCCCATCATACTCTATCTTAGAGTTTCAACAGTTTTTTGAACAGATATTAATAAAATACCCAAAAAATCATTTAATAGTTGGTGACTTTAACATCAACTTACTAAGAGAGACACCTGAAGCTATAAATTATGAAATTTTTTTAACTCTTAATAATTTTAAAATTCATAATTCTTTATCAGAGGAAGATGCAACAAGAACTGGTGAGAACTCAAAAAGTATTCTTGATCATGTTCTTTCTGATATAAATAATAAATTAAATTGTTCAATAAAAGTAGAAAGTAATCCCTTATCTGACCATAGTCTCCTACATATAACCAAACAAGAAAATATCAAAAATCTTGGTAAAAAAGTTAACTATGATATTAAGAAAATAGATCATAAAAAATTTGTTTACAAAGTAGAAAATAAATTAAAAAATTGCACTGTTTCTTCTTTTCAAAAGTTAACGGAAATAATTACTCAATCAAAAAAAGCAGCAGAATATACTATAAAATTTAAAGCTAGGGAAAATAATAATTGGATAAATAAAGAAATTCTTGAGATGATGAAAGAGAGGGATTGTATCTATAAGCAAAAAATTAAATATCCACATAATAAACAATTTGAATCTGAATTTAAAAAAATTAAAAACCAAATAAACAACAAAATAAAATCACTTAAAAATAGGTATTTTAAAACTGAATGGGAAAAAACAGGTACAAACACTAAAAAACAATGGAAATTTATTAATAATTTTTACAAAAATAAAAAAAATGAAACAATAGTTACAAGCCTGGAAATTCTTAATAGAGAAGTCACTGATTCTTGTGAAATCGCGGATGAATTTAACAGGCACTTCTCACAGGTTGGAGAGACAATTGTTCTGGGTTTAAGAAACGAAATAAATAAAGAAAGACCAAATGGCTTACCATCTTTTGAAGAAATTTCGTCTGGAAGCACAATAGAAGTAGAATCCACAAATGAAGCTGAACTTAAGGAAATTTTATTAGATCTAAAGAAAAATTCTGCACCTGGTTATGATAATATTACTGTTCAGGATTTACTAAATTTAAAAGATGTCATTAAAAACATTTTAATTCAATTAATAAATAAAGTACTTACAACAGGAATTTTCCTCAAGAACTTAAAATCAGTAAAATTAGCCCTATCTTTAAATCTGGTAGCAAAAATAATACACATAACTACAGACCTATTTCCGTTCTTAGTGTTTTTTCCAAAATCATAGAAAAAATTATAAAAAAGAGAATTTTAAACTTTATGGATAGGCACATACAAGCTGACAAATATCAATATGGTTTCCTTAAGAATAGTAGCACCTTAAGTGCAACACTTGATTTTGTGGATTATATTTCAAAAGCATTGGATGACAATTTGTATGTAGTCGTAGTATATATAGACTTAAGAAAAGCTTTTGATGTAGTATCATTTGATGTGCTTCTAGACAAATTTAAAAGTATGGGTCTTGATGGAGTCATAAACAAATTAGCAGAATCATATTTAAAAGACAGAGAACAGTATGTTGTGGTAAATAATACCAAAAGCCACTTAACATCAAATACATATGGCGTCCCACAGGGCTCAGTCTTGGGACCACTGTTTTATTCTTTGTATGTCCTAAGCTTAATGTTGCTGAATTTGACGGCTAGGTACTTTTGCTTTGCTGATGATATAGCACTGGTTTTTACTGGCAAAGATCTAGTGGCATTAAGCAAAATCATAAATGATGACCTGCTATTATACGTGAATTGGCTATACAACAATAAACTTAAAATTAATATTGACAAGACTAACTATATGATCTTTTCGCAAAAAAATAAACCACTTAGCAAAATCACTCTAAAAATTAACAATATAGAATTAAAGCAAGTAACCAAAAACAAGCACTTGGGTCTAATTATAGATGATAAATTAAGTTGGAATGGCCATATAGAAAGCTTGTCAAAGAAACTTTTACCAATGATTTCATTAACATACAGATGCAGAACATATTTATCTAAAAAGACTAAATCTATGATATACAATGCATTCTTTCTGTCACAATTACGATATTTAATACCAATCTGGGGGATGTGTAATAAGACTAACTTTTCAAAAATGCAAATTTTACAAAACAAAATTTTAAAAACTTTATACAATTTTGAGAGATTAACACATACTGAAAGCCTTTATAATGAATTACATATGTATAAATTAGACATTTTACTAAAAATTGAACAATGTAAATTAATTTATAAAATTATAAATGATATTCAAAAATCTAACATTGAACTCACATTTTCTCGACAAATTCATAACCATCAAACAAGATCCAATAATGACATTTATTGTAACTACACCAGAACTAACTGTGGCCTATTTAATCCCATAGTAAATGCATCGAAAACCTTTAACAGTTTACCACAAAAAATAAAATCAATAAACAAATTAGACCTGTTTGTAACCAAAATTAAAGAATATTTTTTAAACAGTACAAATTAGAGGACATTTATGTAGATATAAGTAAAATTAATACTTTTGTTAGCATCCTTTAATATTTAGTTAAGACAGAAGATATAAGTAAAAATGAATGCTTTTGTTAGCAATGTTTAATATTTAGTTAAGATTTATATTAAAACAAATGAAAAGAACAAATTTTAATATTTTATATTTAAGTGTATTATTTAAAGTACTTATGTATTTTAATGCTGTGTATTTTTAATTACTGGACATTGCAAGTGATTTATTAACCTGTTTTAAGTTTTTGTAGTATTTACGAGTTAGATTTGATCTCATAACATATACCAAAAATAACATTATAGATTAGCTTAGTTAAAATTTAATGCTAATGTTTCTATAAGTATTTTTTGCCTTAAGTTTATATTTTTTACCACCAACAAACCAAATGTTTTAAACGCAAATTCTCGAGGCCAGAGCTATAAGCACTGATTAGGGAAACTGTACCTTATGAATGTAATGTTGATTTTTTTATTAATAAAGTTTTCAAAAAAAAAATAAAAATAAAATAAAACAAAGAAAAACATCTACATAGATGTTTCTTTATTGGAGGGATGTAAATAAATACAGAGTTGAGAATTCTTAAGAGAGAGAAAGAAAGACTGATTTCACAAGATACACAAACTAAAATAAGGGGCCTCAAGTGGTTACAGAACCAGACTCTCTTGAAGCCCACGGTATTGAATCTGGCTAACTGTCCCAGACGGACAAAGCCAATACCTAGGAACCGAAACCGAACCGAAACCGAGTTCTGTAGATCTAACCCATTATCCTACTTTTTCGATTTGGAAAGTGAACGGTCGTTTATTTCCTTTTTTCGATTTTTTGTGATTTTTATCATATTTTCACGTGCTGTGTTTCTAGTGACATAAATATTGATAATAGTGCTGAAAACATTTTGTGAACTATTTTCATAGACAATGACGTGTCAGGCAAAAGGCTGCCATTTAAGTGCGCGGCTTAACCAGAATAGGAATATATCGTTCCATTTGTAAGTATAAAGCCTAATTTATAAACCTGAGAAATATATCCCCAGCCCCCTTTCAAGAGGCCTGTTATATATATCATATAAAAATGTAGTGTTTAAAGACCCTATCCCCTAAATGGACTGTAACACAGCTTAGCTAATCCAATCTCTCTCTGTTGTTTTGTATGTGATCAACAAAGACTTAATCGCGATTAAGGGTCTAATCCAAGAAATGTGCTTAAAGTGCATCTGCAGGTATGTTAAGAAAATTAGTTTCTTACATAGGGGCTGTGTTATATATACTATAAGTACCAAGAGGCTGATAAATAGCAACAACTTTTTACAGGTACACCCAAGATTATATCCATATTTTTTGTCTTGTCAGTCTTTATAGGTCATGTTTGGTCCTTAAGGACCCTGTCAAATCCTTATGGGTCCTGCCAAATCCTAATGGGACCTGCCAAGTCCTGATCAGTCCTGCCAAATCCTTATGGGTCCTGCCAAGTCCTTACGAGTCCTGCCAAGTCCTTATGAGTAAAAGTTCTGTTAATATTTTGTACAAGTCCTTACAGATTGATCAGCCCCTTGTTAGAGTGTGTTAATCAAATTTTTTTGGTGAGGGATTTACATATTACTTTGTATTAGTACCTATACATTATTCATACATTACCTACCTACCTACACTCATTGTAAATGGCTATTAACAAGTGTTTAAAACATAATCTAGAAAAAGTAGAACTTGTTGGTTTTATTTATAGAATTCCAAAAGAATATCCGAAACATAGGATATGGTTAGAAGCTATAGGTGTTGATGCAGACAAATGGCAATGGACTAAACATAAACTTATTTGCTCCCAACATTTTAAGAGAGAAGATGTGTTTTTTAAAAATGGCAAAAACTGCTGTGCCATCATTATTGTATAACAATAATCAAGATTCCAGCAACAAGGCGAATGTTAGCTTTTTAAGTTCTACCCAAACTACAGAATTGGGACCAAGCTCTTCAGCAGACCTAGAACATTCCAATGAAGCAGGTACAGAGACAAGTTCTAGCTTGGCAGTTATTTCTTCCTCATCAAGTAGTATTGAAAAAACCAACATAGTCTCAATAATACAATCCTCCTCATCAAGTAATATGTCAAGAGACACATCTTTACTTAGGATTAAAAGAAAAAGAAAGTAAGTTTGCCTTTTTAATACTATTTTTATATATTATACAGTAAGTAGGTGTTTTTATTTTCACTCAAAATGAGTCAGGTATTCTGATAAAAAATTAAGAAATTTACAAATAGTGTAAACATTTTTTGGTACCTGCAGGTGGTAGAGGGGGTTTCATTTATAAAGAAACACAAATACTACAGTAGCCAGGAAAATTTGGTTTCAAATTTATATTCATAATTACATTTTTAACATAATTTGCTGCTGAAAATGGGGAAGTCTGCTTGAATTATAAGAAACAAAACAAAACTTGCAAACCATAACATTTAGCAAAATACAGTTCTCACTTTTCTAATAAAAATCTCATTAAAAAATGCCTATAGTTTCCTTTAACATATTTTACCATCCTACAATAAACCCAAAGCTATCCTGAGGTGTCGCTATCAAAAAAAGGTAAGAACTAAGCACAACTTAACTTTTTAGATTAAATGAAGATCTTCAAAAACAAACTGAATCTAGTAGCAGCACTAGCAGCAGTACCAAAAGAAGGAGAGTCGTCATGGGGCACATAAAGACATATAATAATTACAGGTTGGTTTGATTGTTTTTTTTTGATTGTTCACTATGTACTTTGTGACATTTTAGTTTATGTTCTTTTTAGTTTTGAGATCTTCAGAAATGGTAAAAAGATAACTTAAAAAAGAAATCTAAATTAATTACTGTAATGTTATTGTTATGATTATTATTGATCACTAGTAGTTGATGAGTGAGTGACATTGTCATGAAAAAATAGAAATAAAAAATATATTAAACATAACATGGCGCAGTCGTGATTTTGAACCTAATAAACTATATATATAAAATATAAAAGCTACGAAATATTGGGAAAAAGTACAAAGATGCCGCCAAAGAAATCAAAGAAAGAAACAAATCAAAATAAAACTGCAAATGAAGCTAATGAACGAACTTCACTAGAAGAATCATTACAAAAAACTCAGGAGTCTATTGTTATAATTGAAAGAAATACCCATGAAATGGTAAATAATCTCCAGACCAATATGAATCTGCAGATACAACAGCTTCAAGAAGCAATCAAGAAAATGTTATCAACGAAAGAAAATTCGGCTGAAACTATACGTCACACTGATAATCAACCAGAGCGTGAAGATAATAATGATGAGATTATTCAACCTATTGTAAAAGTTACTGGTAATTTTCCACTTCCAGGAAAATTAATGGAAAATATTTCTTTTGCTCAGTATACTGATTGGCGAAGGAATTTCGAAAACTATCTGTTGATTCAAGGTTTGCAAAATGTTAGTAGTCCACAAGTTAATGCAATACTTTTATCATTATTTGACCAAGATATGCTGGATGTTCTACGTTTAGTTTTAAAAATTAATAATCCTAATAAAACTAATGTTTTAACTATACTTAACGAACTTGAAAAATATTTTAAGAAAAAGGAAAATTACAGAATGAGACGAAGTCAATTTATGGCCAGAAAGCAAGAGTCTGGTGAGTTGTTCACATCATTTTACAGACAAAAATTAAAATTGTTTCAACTTACCGATCCGTGCGTCAGTTGTTACGAAACATGCCTTATAGACCACATTATTGAATCTCTTTACGATCCTGAAGTTCGCAAAAAATGTAGATTACTTCCAGAAGATGCAAGTTTAGAGTCTTTAGTTAAATTATGCGAAGCCGAAGAAGTTGCAACTCTAGAAGAAAATTCTCAAATAAAACTTTCGAAAGTAAAGGCGGTTCCAAAACAACCAGAAAATATTGCCAAAAAGTGCCGTAGATGCAACAATAATTGGCATAAATCACTTCTGGAATGTCCAGCGAGGAATATAATTTGTAATAAATGCCGATTACGAGGGCATTTTACTAGTTTATGCTTAAAAAAAAGTGTAAAAAATGTTGTTGATGAAGAACAAGAAACTTCAAATATTGGACATTTATCAATAACCTCAATTGACAGTATTGATAAAAATTGGCGGGACAAGACACGTCATGTAACAGTCACAATAGAAGTACAGTGTCATCCAAAAGTATCTTCATTTATTTATAAGGCCACTCCGGATACAGGTGCTGAAGTTTCGGTGGCTGGAGAAGATTTTTTAAAGCGATTACACGAGATCTCACTAGAAGCAACGAATTTAAAATTACAAGCTGCAAACAGATCTACTATAGAAACAATCGGTATAATAAACTGCAAAATTATACTTCAAGGAAGATGTTGTGAAACAAAAATTGTAATATGCAAAAATGTTAAAGAACTTTTACTTGATAGGAAAGTTCTTATAGATTTGGGAATAATTCACAAAGATTTTCCTGACCCTTTACCAATATCATTAAATGTTGCAAAGTTAAGTGAGGTTCCAATAAACGAAGAAAACGCCAAAACTCTTAAAAGTCAATTATTGGAAAAATACGCCGACGTTTTTGATACCAGTACGAATCTCAAATCAATGGATGGGAAACCCGTTCATATTTATCTTAAAGAAGATGTTGTGCCCTTTGCAATATCATGTCCGAGAAAAATCCCGTACGCGTGGAGGGAAGGAGTTAAAAAAGAACTTGATGACATGGTAAAGAAATCAATAATCAAGCCAGTAGAGGGAACCCCAAGTGATTTTGTCAGCCCGTTGGTGATAGTCCAGAAGCCAAATGGAAAAATGCGTATTTGTGTTGATTATACAATGTTAAACAAATATGTAAAGAGACCGTTACATCCATTTAAAGCACCTTGGGAAGCTGTTTCAAATATTGACACAAAATCAAATTATTTTTCAACATTGGACGCCACTAGTGGATATTGGCAGTTAAGTTTGGATGAAGAAAGTCAACAGTTAACGACATTTTTGACTCCATGGGGACGTTATCAATTTCTAAGAACGCCAATGGGATTAGTTAGTTCGGGCGATGAATTTTGTCGTCGAGGTGATGAAGCACTTGCTGGTATGTCAAATATGGAAAAAGTAGTAGATGATATTTTGCTACATGACGAAACTTTTAAAGACCATTATGTGAAAGTCGTGGAATTATTAGAGCGTTGCCGAAAATATAAAATTACTCTGAACCCTGAAAAATTCGTTTTTGCCCAAAATGAAGTTCCGTATGTAGGTTACATAGTTGGTCAAAATGGAATAAAAGCTGATCCTAAAAAAGTTCAGGCGATTCGAAATTTTCCAAGACCTAAAAATTTGACCGAACTGAGATCATTTATGGGAATAGTAAATCAGCTGGGAAACTTTTCGTCAGAAATCAGTTGTCATGCAACACCTTTAAGAGATTTGATGAAGAAACGAAACGAATTTATATGGTCGAGTAAACACGATGAAGCTTTTGAAAACATTAGATCAGCATTAGTTTCACCACCAATTTTGGGACATTATGATCCTTTACTGGAGACCGAATTGCATGTGGACGCATCTCGATTAAATGGACTGGGATATATCCTTTTACAAAAGCATGACGATAAATGGAAATTGATTCAATGTGGCTCCAGATTTTTGTCTGACTCAGAATCCAGATATGCAATGATAGAAATAGAGTTATTGGCTATCACTTGGTCAGTACATAAATGCAAACTATATCTGCTTGGATTACCAGATTTTAAAATTATAACCGATCATAAACCACTAATAACAATATTAAATAATTATACCTTGGACAAAATTGAAAATTGTAGAATTCAAAGGTTAAAAGAAAAATTGTCTAATTTTAATTTTCAAGCTAAATGGTGTAAAGGCAAGGAAAATATTATCCCTGACGCTCTTTCTCGATCACCTATAGCCATGTCAACTGAAAGTGACTTATTGGGAGAAGATGCAGTGCTCATGGTAGAAGCAGTGATCGCAGAACAAATACAGAATATAAACAATTCTGATTCCATTTTCTTTGATCCTTCTTTAAAAAAGTTACAAGCAGTAGCAACTAAAGATTTGGAATACCAGTGTCTACGACAACAAATACAAAATGGATTTCCTTCCAATAAAAAAGATCTCCAAGATTGTTTAAAGCCATTCTGGAATATTAGAAACGAGCTCAGCATAGAAGATCAGTTAGTATTGAAGGGTTGCCAATTATTAATACCTAAGGAAGCTAGGAAAATTGTTATGGAACGGTTACACGATGCACATCAAGGAATTGTAAGAACTTTAAGAAGAGCTAGAAACACGGTTTATTGGCCTGCAATGAGTTCAGACATAAAAAACCTTATTGATTCTTGTGAAGCATGTCAAACTGTTAAGCCATCTCAACAAAAAGAAACTATGATGTTTGATTCCCCGCCACCCCGACCATTTGTTGATGTTTCCTCAGATCTGTTTGCCTGTTCGGGCAAACATTACATGGTCTATGTAGATAGATTCTCAGGATGGCCGATAGTATGTCATTCCGGAAATCAGGATCCTACTAGTAACAGAATGATTCAAGATCTAAAAAAAATTTTTGCAGACACAGGTGTGCCAATAAGGTTTCGATCTGATAATGGTCCACAGTATAATGCATACGATTTCAAATCATTCTGCAAGGATTGGAACATTGAGCATAGTCCATCGACCCCGTATTACCCTCAAAGCAACGGGCATGCTGAAGCAGCAGTTGGTGCAATGAAAGATTTAATTTTTAAAAGCACAGAAAATGGAAGACTAAATGAAAATAAGTTTTTGTCTGGACTACTTGAATGGAGAAATACTCCATCTGATGATGGTTTTTCACCAGCTCAGAAGCTTTATGGTCGAGATATGAGGTCACTGATTCCGACACATCAAAATGCTTTTGATCTAAAGTGGAAAAAACTGTCTACCTTAAAAGATATTAAAACTGCTCAAAAGCAAAAACAAGCAAATACATACAACAAAAATGCCAAGGATATACCTGAAATTAAAAAGGGAGAAACAGCCAGAATACAAAATCCAATATCCAAATTATGGGACAAAGTGGGCATTGTGGTAGAAGTAGCTAAACATAGACAGTATACAATAAAGTTGCCCAGTGGAAAACTTTTAAAACGAAATAGAAGATATCTTCGACCATGTCCACAAACTCAGGGAGAGATATAGAAGAGCAAAAAAAAAAGAGAGTAGAATAGCAAGAGAGAATAAAAAAGGGAGTTGTAATGTTATTGTTATGATTATTATTGATCACTAGTAGTTGATGAGTGAGTGACATTGTCATGAAAAAATAGAAATAAAAAATATATTAAACATAACAATTACTAAAATTCTAACAAAGTGTATTAAGTTGATTATAGAAATCTTTAATATTGATTTCATGACAAACAGTAATTTTTAAAAAGCTGTTTGTGATCACACTGTATATTTGAATATTGTTCATAAAAACTTCTGCATGCTCTAAAACCTAAAATAAATTGATCAGATATCAAGTTTTTTTAGTCATATACAAGGTTTTTCAAAAAATACGAATCTTGCTCAAGATTATTTATATTTTGACCATGTTTAAATGCTTACATACATCTAAATAAATATTTAGGATAGAAGAATGATTTTAGTATAATTTTGTTATTGATTCCAGTCTATGCAGCACCTAAGTATAGTTTTTTGACTCTAATCATTTTTTAAATTGCTTCGATTATATTTGTTGCTTGTATTATACAATGCACTTCCCAAAAATATATTGCATTAATGGGTTTTCGTTGATAGTTTGCAAGATATTTGTATGAGACACTCATGTACTGTGACTATGAAAAAAGTCATACCCATTTATTTGTCAAAACATGTCAATCAGTTGTATTGATTAGAAAAAATGTGTTTGTGCCACATCTGCTTACTAGGTATAGGTATTCGTGACATTGGCGTCGATTTTTATTAATTTAGTCTATTTTAGAGTCTCAGAAAGTTTTACTGGAAACCAATATATATTTAAAAAGAGGATTTTTGAAGTCATTTAGAAAATTTATTCAAAGCATAAGGTCTAATTTAAAAAAAGACAACTAGTGTCAAAAAAGTATATTTAGATGCTGTGTAGACTGGACTTAATTACATATACTAAAATGTACCTATGGGCACCAGAATCATTCTTCTATCCCAAATACTTATTGAGAGATAAGCATCAAAAGATGGTGAAAATATAAATGATAACATTTTAATTTTGACAATATTAAAAATTGATTAGAACTAAAACTATCTTTAAATTACACCCATTTACATTAAAAAATAATTCTATATTATATAATTATTATAATTTTTATATTTTTGAAATGTTAGTTTCTACAATGTCAAAGCGGGTTAGAATTTATAAAATACATAAAAATGATTTAATTTTATTATAATTAATAACTTTTCAATTTATAATGTAGAAAAG
The DNA here is from genome assembly GCA_963576565.1 of Aspidapion aeneum. Taxonomy (NCBI): domain Eukaryota; kingdom Metazoa; phylum Arthropoda; class Insecta; order Coleoptera; family Brentidae; genus Aspidapion; species Aspidapion aeneum. Next base: position 62,216,048 of record OY755042.1, read on the forward strand.
TTAGTAAAAAATACCTAAATATAATTTTTTATTATAAATGGATGTATTTAAACATAGTTATTAGTTCTGATTAATTTTTCTTTACAACAATCTTTAATAATGTCAAAAATAAAGCCATTGCTCTTGGGCAAAATTAATATTTTTTGACAATATAATATATAATAAAGAATAACATTTTTTCTCAAAATTAATAATAAAAAACTTTTCTATATGGTTCCAATTTAGCTAGACTATATATACTGTATATCAAAAACCTAATTAGCTGTTTGCACACAAGTTTTTTTGACATTTAATAAAATTTTCATTATTAAAATATATTGAAAAAGCTAAATTGGGAACAATATTGTTTTCATGTTCTTTCTTTTTGTAGCAAATCGCCAAGTCATATATTGAGGCACAAACAGGAATTATTTAAATCAAATGAGAGGTATAGGAAGCAACTTTACCGAAAAGTGGCTATTTTAACCAAAAAAGTTTTTGAAATGAAAAATGTTTTAAAAAATCAAGACATTTCGAATGATGGTGTGGATCACATTGACAAAACCATAAGTGATGTGCCTCATTTACTTATGTCAAGATACCTTAAAAATGTAAAAAGTGGTACCACAACACATGAAAAATACCCAGAACCTCTAAGGAAATTTGCAGCCACTCTTCAATTTTATTCAAGCAAAGCTTATGAGGCTGTCAGGAAGGAGTTTGCCTTGGCTTTACCTGATCAGTCTACAGTAAGAAAGTGGTATGCAAATGTAGATTGTAATCCAGGTTTCCTCAATACTTCTTTTGAGATTTAAAAAAAACAGTCAGAAGAAAGTTTAAAGTCTGGTAGACCACTTGTTGTGGCTTTAATGTTTGATGAAATGTCATTAAGGAAACAAATAGAGTATGATGGAAAGAAGATGTGGGGGTATGTAGATGTTGGTGTTCCAGAGGAAAATGACCAATTAGATGTTGCTGGAGAAGCTTTGGTTATGACAGTTGTATGCCACCAAGCTTCATGGAAGCTTCCTATAGCTTACTTTTTAATTAAAGCCTTAAATGCTTCAGAAAACGAGAATATTGTTCATGAAGCACTGAAAAGACTGGCAGAGATAAAAATATTAGTGACTTCAGTGACATGCGATGGTCCAAATGCCCATTTTGCCATGTTTGAAAAGCTAGGGTGCAATTTTGATGCATCTGATGGAGGAAGAAACTTAATAACTAGTTTTGAAAATGACATTGGGCAAAAAGTTTTTGCTATATTGGATGTGTGTCATATGGCAAAGTTGGCTAGAAACAACCTAGCAGCTCTAAAGGTTTTTAAGGACCCTGATGGGAAATTGATAAAATGGGAATACTTGGTAAAACTTCAGCAGCTGCAAGAAGAGGAAACTTTAAATTTAGGGAATAAGCTAAGGAAGAGGCACATAGAGTTTGCTAACAATAAAATGAAAGTAATTTATTTCTTTATTAAATTTCATTGGTTTTTTTGTAATATGAGAGGCGGTCAAAAATTAAATATTTTAATGTAACTGGTCACGACTAAATCACAATTTTTTCTTATTGTTTTTTTACCTTTATATTTTCAGGTGTCTTTGGCAGTTCAGACCTTGTCAAGAAGTGTGGCAGATGCTTTAAAATATTTGCGTATCGATATCAAACATCCTGATTTTGAAGACAGTGAAGCAACTGAGGCATTCATTTTAAAGATAAACAGACTCTTTGATATTTTAAATTCCAAGAGCCCTTTTGCCTGGGGTGATTGCAGCGCCTTACGCCAGTCAACAGAGCAAACATGGAGACCATTTTTAGAGGAAATGGTGGCATATCTGTTAAAATGTAGCAATATAAATGGAAGACCATTATACATGACTAACAACAAAACCCCATTCAAAGGCTTCGCTATTACAATAAAATCAGTAATGGGAGTATTCGATCTATATGTAAAGGAGTTGAATATTTTGAAGTATCTGTTAACTTTTAAAATGAGTCAAGATCATTTGGAAACCTTTTTTTGTGGAATCAGGGCTCGCAATGGATGGAACAACAACCCATCTCCACTTTTGTTCAAATATGCATTTAAAAGAATGCTTTTACATACCAGAATTAGCGGACAAGGTGGAAATTGTAGAGTACTAGATGACACAACTGTTCTTTCAGTACCAAGTTCTTCTGGCAAATCACATGAAGTGATAGATATGTCACTTCTCAGAAGATATGACCTGAACATTGATGAAATTAGATTACAAGATGATGACTTTGATGTAACTGAATCATTTATCCCTTTAAGTGAAATATCAGAAGACATAGTGGCATACATGTCTGGATATGTCTTAAAGATGCTCAAAAGAAGGAATTTTTGTGATCAGTGTTTTGAAGGACTTGAATCTGAATTCATTGATGAACAGCACCAAAACTTTAAGCTAATACAGAGAAAAAACCGAGGTTTGTTTTAAAAAAATTAAAAGTTTTTTTATGAAAGATTAATTTTATTGATTTATTTTGTTTTAGGAGGATTGCAGCGACCTTCACAAGGAGTCATTAAAATTTGTGTTGAAGTAGAAAAAATTATTCGGAAATTGATGGCAATTACTGATAACCAAATCTCTGCAGACACTGGTTTCCAGCAAGTATTTGTCATTAATATTAGCCAGCAGTTTTATTCCACTGAACAAAACCTATTTTATATACTTGAGGCTCATTTTAGAGAGACCCATCCATTATAAGAAAATCATTGTTTCATGTTAATAAAAAACATTGTGGCAGCTTATGTGCGAATAAGATTTTTTAATCTGGCAAAAAAATTTTCAACAACTGCGCAAGGCAAAAATCTGAGAAGACGGCTTACAAAACTGATTTTATTTAGCCACCAATAATCGCCATCAAACAATGAAAATAATGCAGATCTGAGTAGTAGGACAATAGGACAACAATGGCTTCAATCCACATTTGTTAGGCTTAGGCTTAATGAGCCCCAAACTAATAGTTTTCTTAAATATTCACAGCAGAATGTTATCTAAATTAGACGCCGAAATAAGAGACAATCAGTAAGAGTTTAGAAATAGCATTGACACCAGAAAAGTCTTGTTTTACGTAAAAGTTTTAACTCGCAATTGTCTTTCCAGAAGTAGTGGAGAAGCATCAAGTTTTCTTTAAGCTAGTACAAAGGGAACCCGAGGTTTGTTTTTTTATTAAAACTTTCCTAAAAACTTGTAGAGTTAAAATGGTTAAAAAAAATCTACATACATAAATTATAACCATTTTTTTTTGTTTCAGGATATAAAAACCAAATGCTAAAGAATGCTGTGATTACTGCAAAGTAGCCTTACGAATCACACACTAATAGTTTTTTGAAAAATTATTCACAGCAGGATATTTGCTAAATTGACGCCGAAATAAGCATTTACGTAATATTACGTATATGGAAATAAGTGACAATCGAATAGAATTCACCTATAGCATTGGCACCACAAAAGTTTTACTGCAAAGTTGTCTTTCCAGAATTAGTAGAGAAGCCCCAAGTTTTGTTTAAGCTAGTACAAAGGGAAACCAAGGTTTGTCTTTTTAAAATATTTTTAGAAAAAGTTTCCTAAAAACTTGTTGAGTTAAAATAGTTTAAAAAATTATTAATTATAAGGGATTTTTTTGTTTTAGAATACTATAAAACCCGTATGCTAAAGAATGCTGCGATTACTGCAAAATAGCCTTACAAACCACTCACTAATAGTGTTTTCAAAAATTATTCACAGCAGGATGTTTGCTAAATTGACGCCGAAATAAGTGACCATCAGATAGAATTTAGCTATAGCCTTGGCACCACAAACCCTCTGTTTGATGTAAAAGTTTTAACGCAAAATTGTCTCTCCAGAATTAGTAGAGAAGCAACAAGTTTTGTTTAAGATAGTACAAAGGGAAACCACGGTTTGTCTTTTTAAAATATTTTTAGTAAAATTTTCCTAAAAACTTGTTGAGTTAAAATAGTTTAAAAAATCTACATCCATAAATTATAACGGTTTTTTTTTGTTTCAGGATACCATTAAAACCAAATGCTAAGCAATGCTGCGATTACTGTAAAATAGCCTTACGAATCACACACTAATAGTTTGTTTCAAAAATTATTTACACCAGGATATTTGCTAAAGTGACGTCGAAATAAGTGACAATCAGATAGAATTTAGCTATAGCATTGGCACCACAAACCCTCTGTTTGATGTAAAAGTTTTAACGCAAAATTGTCTCTCCAGAATTAGTAGAGAAGCACCAAGTTTTGAGGGGGGAACCAAGGTTTGTCTTTTTAAAATATTTTTAGAAAAAGTTTCCTAAAAACTTGTTGAGTTAAAATAGTTAAAAAAATTTACATACATAAATTATAAGGGATTTTTTTGTTTCAGAATACTATAAAGCCCAAATGCGAAAGAATGCTGCGATTACTGCAAAATAGCCTTACAAACCACACACTAATAGTGTTTTCAAAAATTATTCACAGCAGGATGTTTGCTAAATTGACGCCGAAATAATTGACAATCAGATAGAATTTAGCTATAGCATTGGCACCACAAAAGCTCTGTCAGATAGAATTTAGCTATAGCATTGGCACCACAAAAGCTTTGATGTAAAATTTTAAAGCAGTTTTCTTTCCAGAATGAGTAGAGAAGCACCAAGTTTTGTTTAAGCTAGTACTAAGAGAAACCAAGGTTTGTCTTTTTAAAATATTTTTAGTAAAAGTTTCCTAAAAACTTGTAGAGTTAAAATAGTTAAAAAAATCTACATACATAAATTATAAGGGATTTTTTTTTGTTTCAGGATACTATAAAACCCAAATGCTAAAGAATGCTGCGATTACTGCAAAATAGCCTTACAAACCACACACTAATAGTTTTTTCAAAAATTATTCACAGCAGGATGTTTGCTAAATTGACGCCGAAATAAGTGACAATCAGATAGAATTTAGCTATAGCATTGGCACCACTAAAGCTCTGATGTAAAGTTTTAATGCAAAGTTTTCTTTCCAGAATGAGTAGAGAAGCACCAAGTTTTGTTTAAGCTAGAACAAAAAGAAACCAAGGTTTGTCTTTTTAAAATATTTTTAGTAAAAGTTTCCTAAAAACTTGGGCTAAAATAGTTTAAAAAAATCTACATACATAAGTTATAACGGTTTTTTTTGTTGCAGGATATCATTAAAACCAAATGCTAAACAATGCTGCGATTACTGTAAAATAGCCTTACAAACCACACACTAATTGTTTTTCCAAAAATTATTCACAGCAGGATGTTTGCCAAATAAGGCGCTGTGACGTAGGCCACCACCCCGATGACGTCACGAGCACCCCGATACAAAATCGACACAAAATATGATTCTCGAACGTACTGATAGTTTCATTGACTGAAGTCACACATTATCATCCGATTATTTACTGTCTTTTTTTAAAGTAATGTACTAGTAAGGGCGCATAATAATCTAAAACATCCATGACATCAGTGACTGAACAGTGCTTGATTCGTTTTATTTACGAAACTCACACATGTGGGGCGGGCGCACATGAGTCTAAAACAGCCATGGGATTATTTTAGTAAGAAAGTATAGGAGAAGTCAAATTTATGGGGTTATATTTATTTATTTTGATATAACTGTTTTTTCTTAAATTTTTATAAGAAATACGTTGTGTTTGGCTAATTATCTCATTAAAGGCTGTAAAAGTAATGTAGAAGTTCCTTATGCAGATCATAAAACAGAGTTAACCTTGACAGTGATTCATTTTTTGCAGTGATTTTAAATGAGGACCACTCATTGCAAAAAAGACAGGTATGTATCATTTTGTGTAACAGAGTGCACTTTATTTTGTGTTGTGCAAATAATATATAACTTTTTCTGCCCCCCGGGAAGCTAGCTTGCTGGCCAGTAACAAGAATTGTACAGTCAGACAAACAGTGTTAGGTATTTCCGAGGGGTGAACAGCTAACCCAAAATGTGTACACCGATTGTGAAAATCCACAATCTTTTGCTAAGATTGTGAGGGATTGTGGTAAGATTGTGAGAAATTTGTACACCGATTGTGAGAGCTGTTCACCCCTCGGGTATTTCATGATGTTTATTTACATGGGCACACCCAGTGGGGGGGCTAGCCTAAACATAAAAAATTGCTTAAAATATGACATCATGAGGCTTTGGGCACACCCCCAGAGGCCTCGGGCCCCTCCAAGACATTTCTGGGTGCGCCACTTTGTGTAAAAAATTACTATAAAATCAAAAAAAAAAAAGAGTGTCAAAGATATAATTTAAAAATATTCTGGTCCCCAAAGGTCTCTCATTGTAAAGCAAGCTTTATAGGTAGCGAAGCCTGACAATGGACATTCTGTCATGTTCAAAAAACAACAATTTATTTTATTTTTATTTCTCAATAAACTTTCTCTTAAATCAGTTTTTGAGCTGTTTTGTAATCACTCAAATTTAAGTGTTTTATATTTTATTTTCAATTTTAAATAAACTAATTAAAGGACAAATGATTGTATAATCAGGATATTATTACTTAGTGGTTAGGTTGGTTCAAGTGCTATCTTAAATTATAATTTTTATTCATAATTTACTGGGATTATACTCCACTTTAATTTTAATTTAATTTTAATTTTAGTGACACGATCAACACCTTATGGGTAAAATGTAATTTTTTATTTACATGATCAAATAAAGTATTCTATCTATCTATCTATCAATGAATTTATATTATTTGGTTATTAGTTTTGAAATATTTGCCTCGGTTCGAATTGGTTGCTGGCTTGTTCTTATTTTAAAAATGTGGTTAAATCACAGTCTAAAGATCTATTTAATAATAACAGAGTTTCAAGATAGTTTGAAGCATAACTTTTTATTTTTAAAAACATACAGGGTGTTAAAGTTCAGTTTTTTATATATTTTCTTGTTTATAGTTTCTTGCAGTTTTTGAGATATTTCAAATTTGGCATGTGTATTAAGCTATAGACACTACACTATCAGACATGCCAAAAAATAGTAAAAATCTACAGAGTGATACTTTTCAGGAGTCATGTCGCCTTTTTCCCAGATTTTTTTTCCTTGTAAGCCACTGGTAGGCAGAACTAGGTAGTTAAGACAAGAAATAAAATCCTTGTTTTATTTGCAAACTTTTTTGTTTTCTGCAATTTTTTTGCATCTTTAACTGTTTTAGAGAAAGTTGCTGTTTTACCAAAGGCTGCTATTATAAAATAAAAAATGTGCCAGTATGGCATCACAAGTATATCAAAATAAAATTAATTCAAACTTATTTGGCATGCCTAATATTGTAGTACCTATAAGTAAATATACGTGCCAAATTTGAGCTAAATATCTTAAAAATTGTAAGAGCTATAAAAAAACAAAATTTGAACACTCTGTATCTTGAAAACTAAGTGTTTGTGGACCTATGTTTATACGAACTTTTTGTATTGAAATCACTCAAGGAAATTAAGATTAAAATTATAGGTAAATTTAGTGGGAATAAGGTTCTGGTAAATATACGTTTTAATCCATCGGTAACGTTTCGACAATGGTTTTTGTCTTCATCAGACCTTGTCGAAACGTTACCGATGGATTAAAACGTATATTTACCAGAACAACAGTGTCCTTATTCCCACTAAATTTACCTATAGTTGCATTGCAAGGACGTGATAAGTTTACCAAATTAAAATTATGTTATTAAATTTTCAAACACCCTGTATAGTTTAGACACCTTTGTACTGTGTAAAACAACATCTTTAAAATAAAACTGTGCTGCCAATGTGAAACCGAGGAAAACATGTCAAAAATATTAAACAAAAAATGGAAAATCGTTTCCTATAAAGCTTACCTTTACAATGAGTGTCCCTACCCCAAACCCCCCTGATAGTCTAGCAGAATAAACCAAAACACATGACTTACAGTATTTATGGCAAAAAAAATCATAAAATATTTAAGATAATTTTGTTTCACCAAAATTTTTATAAAATTACAAAAGGAGTCTAACTTATAATTTAGTACTAATCTGATAAATCCCCCCCCCCCAGAATAAGCTAAAACACGCGATTTAAATTATAAAGGGTGTCCCATAACTTAAGGGCCATAGTGCAGCAGGTGATAGAGGAGGTTATTTACGAGAAAAGTTTATATAACATGGGTGTCAACACACATCTTTTAAAATATAGGATGTTTAAAGTTAGAGGAGTGGGGGGAAAAGTGTTTTACAAAAAAAAGAAAATCTGTCATTGACAGCTGAATACCCGGCTAATTGTTATTCAAAAATGTGGTATTCCTTTTTTTGATAAAATTACAAGTTAAGGAGATACAGGGCTGTCAAAATAACCTCCAAAAACATAGAAAAAATAATATTTTGTAAAAAATTTTTTGCTTACTCTTTCTTTTAAAAAATATCAATAAAATTTTATTATTATATCTTGCTAGACTTGTTTTTAATAACAAAAAATATAAAAAAAACATTGCGTTTAATATGGCATTTATAAAAGTTTATACCAAAAAAATTGTTTTTTCTGAACAAAATTGACCGCCTAATTTTTTTCAAAATAATTTTTATTTCAATTTATTGCTCTTATTCTATTACAACACTCTGCCCAATTTCATATTTTTAATGCGTTTTTTTAAAACGTTATCAAAAAAGTTTAAAAAAATCGCCAACTTTGATGCTCTGTATCTCGACAAAGAAAGAGTTTTAACCCATGCATTATAGGAACTTTTTTATCAGACATGACCTTCTCTATCACCTGTTGGCCTATAGCGCCTAAGTTATGGGACACCCTGTATACAAAAAAATCACAAATAATTGAAGACAATTTTGTTTCACCAAAAACTTTTATCACAGATCAACTTTGTTAAGGTGATCCGTGCTTTTCTAAAATCAAAACAGAGAGATAAATATTTGTTTCACCAAAAACTTTTATCACAGATCAACTTTGTTAAGGTGATCCGTGCTTTTCTAAAATCAAAACAGAGAGATAAATATAATTTAATTTGTAAAAAATAATTATTATGTTGAAAATGAAGAAAAGGTGTTAATATTTTGTGTATAAACAAGTGTATAACTCTCTCAGTTTGTGATATTTTTTTTAGAGAAGCAACTTTAAGACCCAAAGACTACATTCTTTAAAATCAGAGGACCAGAAGTACACAATTTATGAATCAACAACACCAGAGGGCTATAAGCATGTTCCTAACTTGCATTCCAATCCTTTAAGACATAAAAAAGCTATAAGGTTGGTGTATTAAACTTTTTCATTAACATAATTGAGAACAATATTTATTTGATTTTGTACATGAGAAAAAGTGACTTGGACTGTTATATAAATAATGTTAGGAAATTATGTAACACAAAAATTTAGGATTTTTGACCACCCCCTTTATAAGACATTTTAAGAAAAAACAAACCCCCTGTGAGTGTTATGTAAATGTGTGTATGTGTATAAACAAGTATATAACTCTGTTCAGTTTATGTGTTTTTCTTTTTAGAAAATCAACTTTAAGACCCAAAGAGAACATTCTTTAAAATAAGAGGATCAAAATGTGCACTGCACATATGTCACCACCAGTGGGCTTGTAGTCCAATTATTAGAGATATATACAAAAGCTGTGTTAGTGCAAAAAATACGAAAGTTTGGAAACACGTTTAGAAGGTTGGTAATCTTACTACTCCTGTAAGTTTCTGACCTCGAGCGGCTGCCATCTTAAAAATATGACGCCTTAAATGGTTGCGGTAGGATTTATAGGAAAAAGTTTTACGAATTAAATGTGTGTTATTGTAAAAAAATGCCTATTTTGACTATAATAATATAATTAGTTTTCTATTTATTAATGAGCAAAGAATAAAGCCTTATAATACTTTATTTTTTGGAATTGTCGGACAAACCCTTGTAAATCTTGGTAGACCCCTCTTAAAACTGAAATGGTCCCCTTGTACTCTACTCCATTAGGGTCCCAGTCTGACACTGTCCTTTAGTAATGAGTTTAAAAAAAAAAGTTTTTTAGTTTTTATTGTTAAGATTAATGAAAGTGATATTACTGATTCGAACCCCATAAAAAGCAGACTCATTACCAGTAACCATATTTATGCTCTTAATTGTTTTTTGTACATAATATTTTAGTTCCTTATATATGAGAGTTAAGCTAAAAACTGCGTTGAATTAGAGAAGCAACACACTTGGGATGGATAAACATGAGACTACCCCAAACTTTTTTCGGAGGGGAATAATATATTTATGTATATAAATGTACAGTTTTTTTGCTACTAAGCAAACTCATTACCAGTAACCCTATTTATGTTCTTACTTATTTTTTGTACATAATAGGGACTTATTACAATAAAGCCAGGTACAAATTGTGCGGGGCACTATTCCGACAGTTTCCCATTATAACAACAGCTATCTTCTTTCAAAATTAGGACTTTGTGTATTCTAAGAGCCGGAATTAATAGTGACGCCACTATTAATGGAAAATAAATGACTAGATTTATAAATTCGACATTGGTATGTCAATTTTGAAAGGTCAACTGTCAGTTTTCAATGGGAAACTGTCAGAATAGTGCCCGGCACAATTTGTGCCCGGCTTTATTGCAATAAGTCCCTACTACTTTCGTTCAAGCCTTATATATGAGATTTGAGCTAAAAACTGCATTGAATTAGGGAAGCAACATACTCTCCCGAACATTTCCAGAGGGTAAACCACCCCCACCCCGGCAAGGTTGATTGTTCCCTCTTAACAGTTTTTTGCTAATAACTCGAAAGCTGTCGTACAAGTGTTAGTTTTTCTTGTGGTATTTTTTATCCTTCACACATTGTTTTTCCCAAAAACGTGCCCCACTGCTTCCAGGGATGGCCATGTACATCATTGGAAAGGATGTTTTGTCGAAAAATGATTTCAAAAATATATTTTTTTTAAATTTGAGTTTCCCCGTCAGGGTTACATAACACTAAGAGTGTTGCTACTCTCATTAACTATAGTACATATTATCTAATAATCTATTCGCTTAGCAATATGAAGAACAGGATAATTTTGGAAAATTCACAACTTTTTGTAATTTTGTTTTATTTGGATTATAGTGCACTTTTATAAAAACTATTAATCACATGCATTTTTAATGTTTCTGTTTAAAAAAAAAATGAATTCCTCAACATCATGTCTTTTTTTCGGTTCGGTTCGGTTCGGTTTTATAGAGAAACTGCTGATTTTACAAAAAAATCACAAGATACAAAAAAGATGTGTATTAAAAAGTTGTTTTCACATTTTCACCATGAGTTAAACTTTTCGAGGTATGCTCAAAAAACTACGAAATTGGAGTGTACCTCTAGCCACCAAAATTTCACATTTTCATGAGTTTCAAAAGTGGAAAAAATGCTTCAAAAATCAAAGCTCTACCATTTTAAATAACGTTAGCTAAGTTTTTATTTTTTGTAATCTATATTCTGTCAAATATGACGGCTTACATAATGACCGACCCACGATTTTGCACCAATGTCTTCCCGACTATTTTTTATACCCTATGGCAACATCTAGGAACCCAAAGGACACATTGGTGGAAAGGTAATTTAAAGCTTTACAAAAAGTTACCACACCATTTTGCTTTTAAAATGACAGCTTTCGTCAAAAATCTAAAAAATCTGTTCACAAATAACAAAGTTATGAATTTTCCAAAATTGTTGTTTTTTTCATTTTTGAGATGTTTTTTGTATTTGGCATGAGTTTCACATATGTCGAATAAGTCGAATGGCGTTCCAAAAAGCAAAGGCTTTTGGCGTCATCAAATTTGCATTTACACGTTAAAATAAGAGGTCACGAACCAACTAGATAGTGATATGATGATATAAAGTTTTTTAGATTTTTGACCAAATTTGTAATTTTAAGAGAAAAATGGTTTAGTAGTTTTTTGTAGAGCTTTAAATTACCTTTCCACCGATGTTCCTTTTAGGTTTATAGAGGTAAAAATTAGTCGGGAAAACATTGGTTCAAAATCGTAGGTAGGACGACATATCATATTTGACAGAATATAGACTAAAAAAATTATAAATTAGCTTACGTTATTTTTTAATTCTTAAAGCATTTTTTCCCTCTTGAAAGTTTTATGAAAAAGTAAAATTTTGGTGTCTAGGGGTACCCTCAGGCCAACTTCGTAGTTTTTTGAGCATACCTCGAAAATTTTCTAACTGTGGATACAACTTGTCAGGAAACAATTTTTTTGTATCTTGTGATTTTTTTTTGTAAAATCAGCAGTTTTTCTATAAAACGCAAAAAACACAAAAAAAAACATGACGTTGAGGAATATATTTTTTTTGAGACACAAAAACATTAAAAATGCAAGTGATTAATAGTTTTTATAAAAATGCAAGATAATCCAAATAAAATAAAATAAATTTTAAAAAAAATTAGGTTAAGAAATACAAAAAATTGTAAATTTACCAAAATTCTTCTATTTTTCACTTTTGAGCTGCCATATTCTATTTTGGCATAAGTTCGACAGACGTCCAATAAGTGTAATTGTATTCCCAAATGTAAGGGCTTTCAACCCCTCATCAAAAGTGCATGAAGGCCTCTAAGCGAATAGAGTCCAAACTATTATAAAAGTTGGCGAGTTCCTATAGTAAAAAATACTTAACTTTTTTTAAATGCTATATTGTGTTAATAGATATTTTATTTTATTTTCTTTTTTAAGTATTAACTTTTTAATTATTCTCTATTTTAAACTTAAAAGTAAAAAAAAAACATATGTAGGTATGTGACTTTTTATTTGTTTTGTCACAGATTATTTTATTTTTAGTATTATTATTATGCTTTTGGTAAATGGTATCTTTTTATTTTGCAGCTGTTGTGCTATCTTTATTATTTAATAATGTTATTATTCTTATATTTACAACTTCTTACTTAATTTAGATAAATATTGTATTGTATTAGTTGTTTTTGACTTTTGAGCTGCTTTGAGTGATCCTACTTATAGCGTTTTACAAGATTTCGTAAGCCAGCCCATTTCCTTACCTAAATGAATAAAGTTGAATCTGTATTTTATGAAATCTGATCTGGTTTTGGTTGTTTGATATCTCAGATAGAAATATATAAAAAAAAGTCTGCAATATATCATGCAGGATTTTCGGCAAGAGTAAACATTTAAGAAGTTTTATGAAATTTTTAAATTTATAACAAATTTAGAAATTATATTATTTTATTATTTTTGTAAAACTGTTTATAACTTTCACCATATAAAGAATAAATGTAATATCCTACTAACATGGATAATTTATTTGTTGCATCAAGTTTTCTTGTATTCTATCCAAACGGCCACAAAGTTGCTAAAAATAATAATATAATGTTGAGATATTCAAATATTATTTTTGCTAAGACTTATAGTCCAGTCATTATAGAATTTTATCTTGCAAAACGTGGTGTAGTCGCGATTTTGACATATGTTGTTCACATTGGAGTCCTAAAAAAATTGAGGTATTTATTATTATTAATTATTTAGTTACTGGGCATTTTAGAAAAATAATAGTTGAAGACAAAATAGATGATAACAAAAGTTCCTATAAAAGCGTTTGTATACGTATTTTCGTCAGACGAATGGTTTTCGAGTTATGAGGCTAAACATTTCGCCGCCAATATGGATATTGACCAATTTTCTTTTTTAGTGGCCTTTAACTAAATCTGGTTATTACCCTTGCTGAGATATGAACTCTGACGTGTTAGCGGTACACCCGTTTCCTAAGTATATGCAAAATAAACCGAACTTATTAAGTTTTATCTCATTTTCGTAAAAGGTAAGCAATTAACTGAAAATATGTAAGCAACTTTTTTGTAGAAAATTAAATTATCTTTTAAACGGCGTATCATTTGAAGGGTTCAATTTCACGGTTACCACTTAATATGCCATCCCAAAAATGGGGTTATTTTTGAAGTCATGAAAAAAAATGTTTTTTTTTAGGTTTTATTCAGGTTTCAAGAAAACCAAGCATTTTTGGGAAAAATTTTATTAAAAACTAAGTTTATCGAAAAATTTAGTTTTACTCTGTATTATTAAAAATAAAATTATTTTTAAAACAATATGAATTTAGTGGGTTTTTGTAATCGGGGAACACTCAAGGAATATACGCATGTTTGGTGATTTTTTTTTCAATTCAGTTTTTATACGCCCCTGGGGTATTAACGGTTGCCCTAATGTTATAAATATTCACACTGTTCGAAAGAAAATTTAATTGTCTATAGTACAAAGTAAAACTTTTTGCCGATAGAGCTTGCTTCAAAAAAAAATGATAAAACACATGATGATTTTTTTTAAATTAAAAAAAAACCAAATATGCGTATGTTTCTTAAGTGTCCTCCGTTAACAGAAACTACTAGATATATATCACTTTAAATATAATTTTATTTTCAACAATATAGAGTAAAACGGGAATTTTTGAAAAGCTTAGTTTTTAAGAAAATTAATGAAAACAAAAAAAAATATTAAAAAAAAAATAACCTTAATATGCGGACGCCCCTCAGGTATAATAGCGTGAGTAATAGCTTTCACACCACTTTGTGGTACGCTGTTTAAAAGTACAATTTATTTTTTCTGAAAAGGGTGTTTTTTTCCTAAAATGTTTTTAGATGTCAGTTAAGTGCTAATCGTGGAATTGGCCAATCTAAGTGATACATTGTTTAAAAGATAATTTAGTTTCCTACAATAAACTTTATTACATATTTTCTGTAAAATGCTTACCTTTTGAGAAAATGACAAATATTAATGATTTAGGGGTTTATTTTGCATACACTATGGAAATACATAGAAAACGAGTGTACTGCTACCACATCAAGGTTCGCATCTCGGCAAGGGTACTACCCAGGCCATTCAGTAATGTCTCCTTTTATATGCCATTAATTAATCTTTATTTTATACAAAAATTGGCTAACATACAAAATTGCGGCGAAATGTTTAGCCTCATAACTCGAAAACCATTTGTCTGCCGAAAAAGTGTATATAAGCGCTTTTGTAGAAAATTTTATTGTCTTCGACTTTTGTTTAAAACTAATTTTTTTCTAGAATGTACCGGAAAAAGGTAATTTTTAAACAATCATTTTTGTTCACACTAAATCCGAGATGAAGGGGGAGCCGCCCCCCTACGCCAAGATGAAAAACTTAATTTTTTTATAAGGCGTCCAATGTAAACATATGTCAAAATCGTCACCACACCAACTTTTATGCTCTAATGACTGGCCTATTAGTACAAATTATTTTTTTATTATGACATGGCTACTGGTATTATTGCCAAGAATTTTGGCAAAAAATAAATACCTTGTACCTTTTGACATGGGAAATGCCTTAAATTTTTGTACTTTTAATCCTACAAGGATTAAAAACTTTAAATAAAAGTGACACTTCTTATCCGGAGACGAAAATTTTGTACCATGAGCGTAGCCATGTCTAGCCATTACTTTTCATTCTGAGGATTTTAAGTGGAAATGTGCAATTTTTATTGTAAAGGTGCAAAAAATGTAATAACTAAAAAATAATAATTTCAAATTAAATCTTGAAAATTTTTGGCCCAGTAGTTTATTTTTAAAATAACTTTTAAAAATTAAAAGATTAGCAAGTTTTGCTCCTACATAGGTAAAGAAAAATAGGAATATCTATAAAACTACTTCACAGCAATCTATGAGTCATACCTTGTCAAAAAGGTATTTGAAAGACCTTTTAAATAATGTGTCACATGACACATTTTAAAAATACTCTGCCAATTTATGGGCACTTAAGCTCACACTAGGTACTATAGTTATAGCGTACGTGTGAGTTAATATAACAAAAAACTGAAATATATTTTATTCAATTCCAGACTCAATTACCTTTCGTTTGATACCACACAAGCCATGTTTTGACTTAAACTTTAATTTTTGAAATCTACCCCCTCCCTTTTTTTTAAAACTAAAATGTATTTTGTTTAACTCCAGACTCAATTTCCTTTCATTTGATATCACACACAGCATATTTCCACTTAAACTCTAATTTTTAAAATTTACCCCCACCCTTTTTTTTAAATAAGCTAAAATATATTTTGTTTAACTCCAGACTCAATTACCTTTCGTTTGATATAACACACGCCATATTTTTACATAAACTCTAATTTTTGAAATATACCCCCACCCTTTTATTTGGCTTGTGTTCGGTGGATTTTTTTCATTAAATGGGACCATCTCGACCCAAAACCCTGCCTAGGTACCAAATTTCATTAAAATCGGGCAAGCGGTTTTTGAGTTATGTGCGTTGGTCGTTACAGACAGACAGACAGACAGACGGCGCAACAAAAAAGTTTCAAAATCATCTGAAACGCAAAGATATATAAAAATTTTTGAAATCGGAGCAACTTTTTTTCTCGAAAAAATTAGGATCGCCATAGCTCACACTACTATATTATAGTATATGTGTGAGCTAATAAAAACAAACAACCGAACCAGGTCCCCCCAAGCCTTAGATTTTTTTAACATATTTTCCACATATTTCATGAAAAAACACAAAAAATAGCTTAAAATTCGACATCATAAGGCTTCGCCTCCCCCTCTACGAGGCCTCGGGACCCCCCAAGACATATTCGTGGGTCCGTCACTGGGTGTAGGCTAAAGTACATGAAGACTTTAAAAAATGCTGAATCCCCTGAAGCTGGGTAAGTTTTAATTTTAACTTTTTTTACAAAACTAAACAGAAAGTTTTAAATATTACCAATACCATACTAGACGAATTTATTTCAGCGCCATCTACCCTTCACTGTTGCGAAGCTTGCCAGTTGCCACTCTATATGGGTCATATACTCATTGATATTACAAAAATCATTTTTTATTCAATATTCAAATTATTTTAGACAAATAAAGTAAATGTGAGTTTTTTGCACCCAAACGGGTCAGCCCTCTCTTTTTATTACCCTAAACCTAAAGCAGATATTTTAATTATTGAAAGAAAAATGATTTTAAGAAAAGTTTAACCCATTACCGCTACAGGTTAGACCTACAAATTTTGGAAATAAAAATAATTTAAAAAATATTTAATTTACTTGAAATTTTGAGAGGCGTGCTTCTTACTTATAAAATATTATTTTTTCCTATATTATAGCATTTATCTTTGATTCTTATATGTTTTACTTGAAAAAGCTACCATTTTTTACATGTTTGAATATTGTTTTATTTTTTCATATGGAACCCATCATTTCTCCATCTTGAAATTTGGTGAGTGTCTTAGTAAAACATTGAAAAAAAATTATATATTTTTTTGAAAAAATTTAAAAATGGTATTTATCCAAAAAAATCAATTTTTTTTTTTAATTTTTAAAATTTTAAAAAAAATATATTTATTTTTAAAATGTGTCATGCTATACATCATTTAAAAGGTCTTTGAAAGGGGAAATGGCATAGATGCTAATATTAAAATTTGTATATAGAAGTTACTAGGATTAATTATCTATTAAGGTACGAATTTTAATTTGAACCCCTCAACCTCCCAGGGGACTTATTATACTAAGTGATTGGAAATAGTTTTTGTAGTTCTGGTTAGATTTACCAATTATAAATATAAAATATTGTATATAAGAACAAAACTTCATAAAAAGTTTTAAAAAAGTATAAACCAAAATACCTTAAGTATTAATTTTTATTACTAATTGATAAAATCTACCTTTTTTTCCTGCTTAAACCAGTCCAGTTAATCTATAGTATCATGTAAATGTTCCAGTTGCTAAAGTATGTATGAGTTTGGTGGTTTTCCAGCCTTTTTTGTCCAAATGCTCATCAAAGTTTTGTCAATACATGTTTTTATCTTCCCTAAATTCAGTAGATTTCTTTTTAGTATTTATGCCACATATATCAGGAAACTGTGCCGGAAACCCTAAAAGCATAAAATAGTGGATTTTTATAAAACTATACTTTTGTACATAACAAAAAGAGAAAAATGAACATAGTTCTTATAACATTGCGGTAAGTATAATTTAAAATAAGTAAGAATAAAATAAGTTATATTATGTAAGTTATACATTATTAGGCAAAAACCTAGAAACAAATTTTGTTTCCTAGTTTTGAATGTGTATATAATAAAAGGGATGAAAATATTCCAAGTAAGAACTTTTACATTGAGGCCATCAAAATAATAATTAGTCTTTGTGAAACATAATATGGGAATACATAAACTACCACAGCGATTGAAGAAAAGCTTTCTTCTCTGGAATACATCCAAACAATTAATAAGAACCTTTTCACTGAAGCCATCAAAATAATAATTTAGTCTAAGCTTTTCACTAACCAAAATTTGAGCATATGTATTGTCTCTGCGGGGAGAACTGTTGAGTGAACCCCAAGTTTAAATCTGACTTTTCTAGTAAATTAAGTTAAAACAAAATTGCTAATTAGTCTTACTGACTAGATTGTAATAAAAAAAACACAGTGTGTTTGACAAATAAAAAAATAAAAAAAATGTATTGTCTCTGTAGTATGATTATGTATTTTTTATTATTTTCTAGATTATATTGATAGCCTCAGTATGTAAGTATCTACACCTTATGCCTAATTTACTCAACAATGTAAGGGGCCATTCTTAAATTATGTAATGCCACAGGGAGGGAGGTTTAACCTAACCTTGTGTTACAACTAAATGTTTTTTTAATGTATTTTTTACAAAACTACCTTATCAGGGGGGGAGGGGAAGGAGGTCAAAGATACTGAATTTTTGAGTTAAATAATTTAAGGATGTGCCCTAATTTAAGTGCTTTCAGTGAACTTCCAGGGCTCTCTTTTTAATAAAATTATGAAAAATATGAAATTAAGAAAACAAAATATGAAGAAATTATGAATAAAAAATTTAGTTTCTTTTTGGGTCCTCCACCAAATGGCTTATGTCAAACCCAACTTTTTTTTAGGAAAACTCATTTATTAAGCAAAAATATATATTTCTTAATTTTATTTATTAAGAAAAGTTATAAGAAACATTTTCAAGTTGAATTAGGCCTGGATGGGGTATGGCCAAGCAAAAACAAGGCACATTTTTTTAAAGCATATTTTACGACAAGGTATAAGGTGTTTCCGTATTTTTAATCCAAGGTTTACTGGAATTATTCAAAGAAATAGAACAAAATTATAAATGCAAAAGTTGTAGGCTTTATCCTATACCATCAAAAAAAGTTATAAAAAACCACAAACATTGTAAATCTCTTACGGAATATCCTACAAATTAATATGTTTATGATTTAACTTTTGAAAAAATAGATATTTTCTTTCTAAACTCAAAAATATATGATAAACTGCCATTTGGTAAAGCCACTGTTAAAATATTAGCATCTACAATTTCTAGCAGTTTGGGACCTACTCTACATTTCTTGAAAATAGGTACCCTATTTTCTATCTCTTGAAATAAGTGCAGTAGACCTTTTTGGAAATATATTAAAACACCTTGTACATCTAGTAATACAGAACACTTAAGTATACTTGATGATATACTTGGTATACTTTAAACACCTATTCCGAGCTCAAACATTAAAAAAAACTCAACATTACAATTAGACTTTTTTAGAACTAACCACGGATGTCCAAAACAACTAATTAACATAAAAAATGCAACAACCATAACAATAATAAAACAAAAGGCAAAAAAGCCCTACTTTATTCAGACTTTGTCAAAGGCAACAAACTAATAACAAACTAAAAGGAACTCAAAATTCAAGACTAGGAAAAATATTGAAAATTTCCACACTTATTCTATGACTGAAGTTTCTTCATTGGGGAAAATATGAAAAATATGAAGTTTTTTCTAAAAATATGGAGTTTTATGAAGTCTGAAAAAAAATATAAACATTTTCATAAAATATGAAGGTCTTAAGTACCATTACTACATAGGTGGAAAAAAGATAGATTATACCTACGAAAATTAAGCAACAAGCTTATATTATGTAAATTGCATTTCTAAATAAATCAGCCTTTACTTATACTAGATGACACAAACTATTATTTAAAATTTCTCCTTTTTTATATTTTTAGTATTTTGTCATGTTTTCGCTTCCTTTAGTGTGATTTTAGGCAAAAAATTAAAGTTTTTATTTGCTTACATTATGGCTATAAAATTTAGAGCAAAGTTTTTTTTGTCAATTTCAACCTTTTAATACTATAAACTAAATAAAGCTTACCTTTCTAGATAGCGGGCAATCCGCTTTGCATCAAGATACTAAAAGATCGTTTTCACAATTAACACAGTCGAAATAAACTTTTAAAAACATTCTGTATTCAACAAAAATTATCTAATGGCATCCATTTTGTCAAATTTTTGACAACCCGTCTTCCAGCAGAGCTATGAGTTAGACAGCAATAAAATGAATATACTGTGCATTAAAAAGAGATGCAAATGAGTATGTTCCAAAATTACAATTTATGTCGGGGTGCCAATGGGGTGCTAATGTCAACCTACGTCACGAGTCAGCGCCTAATTGACGCCGAAATAGGTGACAATCATACAGACATAAAAGTTTTAACGCAAAGTTGTCTGTCCAGAATTAGTGAAGTGAACAGTGCTTTTAGCACCAAATTATTTTCAAGCTGAAAAAAAAAACAGAGGTTTGCCTTTTTAAACATTTTTAATAAAATGTTGCCCAAAAACTGTTAAACTGAAATTAGTTTTAAAAAAATCTACATAAATTATAATGGTTCTTTTGTTTTAGGATAACTTAAAAACCAAATGCTAAAGAATGCTGAGATCGCCGCTTAATAGCCCTTACAAATCATACAAAAAACGTTTTTTTAGGCAGCTGCTGTGAAAAAACCTAAACTTTGTGTTAATAGGTACCAATCTACAAAGGCAGACCAAGGTTTATTTTTTAAAAGTTGGTTTTATCAAAAAGTGTCCCAAAAATATATATTTTTTTAATTTGCTGAATCAAAAAAAATCTCCATGAATTAAATAGTTTTCTTTGTTTTGCAATTCCTAAAAAACCATTTATGGAACATGTTTCACCCGATTCTCCAAAAAACCAAGCTCTTTATCAAAAAATGTCTCATACTTGATTGTAGAAAAAAAATTCCTTTTCAATGATGTATAACAAGGTAAGAAAAGTTTAATTTTTAAAACTTTGGGGACGTCCGTAAATTAAATTAATGTTTAAAAATCACCAAACAAATTAATTTTGGTTCGATTTTTTTTAAGATTCTTAAAATTTGAGTCAGTGGCGGTAGTAGGCCATCCCCCCTCACATATCTAACCGTACCTACAAAATTATGGCGCAAGATGTGTAGAAAAGGTGAGTAGTAGGATCACCTTTGCTGCTAGCCATACCTAGAATCTTTTTTTGGGGGGGAGTTTCATCTTTTTTTTTTGTGGAGGAGGGATGAAAGGAAAGGTGGGGAGGTACAAGGGGTGCAAAGACTATCAATGCAGATGGCCGGTATAGTGTGGTGCTTCATTTGTTAATTTTTAAAAATTTATTTTATTTAATTAATTAAAGTTTTAAAAATGAAATTAATCTTACCAAGTTATATATCATTTAAAAGTGGAATGGCTCAAATGTTGTAATGTAATTTTCATATATTCTTTACAAAATCCATTTTCTAGTTTTTTAATAATAAAGGTGGCCACATAATGATGTTATCCCATTGTTGATTGTTGCATTGGATGACTAAAAACCAAAAAAAAAACTGCCATGGGACTCATAATAGTAGGTATTTTATACAGGTGTTAATAAAGTATGCAGCCAAACTTCAGAGGATTATCTTGAGTGATTTTAAGAAAAAAAACTTTGTATAACCATGCTTAGTTTTTGAGATATGGGTTATTAAAATATTAGTTTTTTGTTTGCTTTTTATTTATAACTCGTGCAGTTTTTGAGATATTTAGCTCAAATCTGGAACATGTATTTTGTTACAAGGCATACATCATTAAGCATGTCAAATATTAGGAAAAAACTACAGGGTGATAATTTTTCCGCGGTTATGCCCCCTTTTTTCCCCAGAACTTTTTTGCAGTAAGTCACTGGCAGATTCAAAAATGTAAAATGAATTCCTTATTTTATTCAGAAATTTTTTGATCGGCAATATTTTTATCTCTAAACATTTTTCAGAAAAAAAAACAAAATAAAATAACTTGTATCTTCAATTGCTATTTAGAAATTACATAAAACTCGCATAAAACTAAAATAATGCAGGGTACAAATTTTCCTTTTTTGTCTTGGAAACAGTTAGAGTTATAAAAAATTGCAGCAGATCAAAAAGTTTCTGAGTAAAACAAAGAATCTATTTGAATCTACCATTGGCTTACTGCAAAAAAGTTCTGGGGGAAAAGGGGGCATGACTCCTAAAAAAATATCACCCTGTAGTTCTTTCCTGATATTTGGCAAGCTTAATGATATATGCCTTGCAGCTAAACACATGTTCCAAATTTGAGCAAAACATCGCAAAAGCATTTGCGGAACCATGTTTATTTAGTTTTTTTTCTGAAAATCCCTAAAAAAAATTAATTTTGCTTTCTAATTTCTTTTCTGAACAGGGGCGTCGCTTAAATCACAAATAAAATTTTAGGTAGAAAGAATTTTGGAGGCAAAATATAAAAAAAATTGAGTGAGGACATTTTTTTCTGTTATTAACTTTTTCTCTGTAAAACCAAAAAAAATTGAGTAAACAGTTTTTGGACAAAAACAAAAAAAAATTGGGTGGTAACATTTCTTTTTGGTAATCTAAAATTTTTTGGATAGTTTAAAAAAAATATTAGTTAGGAAAGGTGGCTGTTGCCTCCCCTACCCCAATAAGCCTTTGTGTCGACTCTGTCTGAAATATGTGTTTATATGTAATATAATTTCAGGGGCTAACCAAATTTTTAAGGAGGAGCTTAGCTCTTGAAGCTCTGCCCTAAGTACACTTTGGGCCTATTCTTAAATTATGTAGTTGACCCACCTCCCCCCTTTGTACAGGATTTTCAAGAAACAAAATACATAAATAAAAGTTATGTGTAATACAAGGCCAAACCCTGCTCCCCCTTTGAGCATTACTTTTGAACATATAATTATATGTTAAATCAAGGGCAGATCCAGAGATGCTTCTCGGGGGGGGGGGGGTTCGGTTCGGTTCGGTTTATATTTCTCCTACTACCTAAATGAAAAAACATTTGCAACCAAGCAGTGTGTACTCAATGTGATGTAATGATCCATACAAATCAATAATGTTTGTGTACCTAAAATGTAAAAGCAATAGCTAGAATTATGTTCAAACACTAAACTAAAAGACAGAAGCCTAAGGATTTTTAGACATTTTCCATATATTTCATGAATAAAAAAATTAAATAGGTGAAGATATGACATAACTGAGTCTCGGGTCCCCCCAAGACCTATTCTTGGGTGCACTACTGACTAAAATATCTACTAAAAATGGAAAATGCTGAAAAGGCAATACATCAATAATAATAAAATTATATGGACAATGACCCATAAGAAGGTGCAGATCTACGGGAGGGGAAATCCCCCCCCCCCAAATCTCAAACTATATTAAGTTTTTACATACAGAATACACATCCTGGTCACTATGCAAAACAGTTTTATGCAATATTCATTATGATATCTACCCCCCCTAAATAAAGTTCCTAGATCCACTCCTGCCATAACTGAGGGGTGAACAGCTGAAGAAAATTTGTACACCATCCTACAATTCTTGGCCCTGTAGTGTATTTTAGTGTCCTGTGGAGTCCTATTCAGTCCTGTTAAAAAAATTTGTATACCTACTGTGGACAGATGATCACCCCTCCCTAACACACACAGCCTTTTTCCTCGAGGTTCCTAGTCACTTCTATAAGTAACTCGAAATGACATCACAGTTACTTGGAGTGACCAGTTGTATGACATCACCAGTCAGTGACATGATTTTTCTCTAAATTCATTGTAAAATACACTTCAATTTTAAAGATTTTGGAATTACCAAGTTTGAAATATAAACGAATGCACTTAACCTTAAAATTTTGAAGCAACCACTTCTGCTAAGCTGGTGAGCCTGTGTGGTTACTTGTGATGTCATGTTTAGTGTTACTCAGCAAGGAAAAACCTAAAATGAGTAACCAGGTTACCTCGTTACTTGGAGGAAAAAGGCTTACAATGCACCAATACTAAGTTGACACATTTTATCTCAAACCAATGTATATGTTCAGTGTCAATCTGTATATATTTGCCTGGCCCCAAAGGATAAAAGAATTAAAAAGCCTTAAAAACATCTGTTTTTTTATTAAGAAGCATTAAAGCAGAACTTATGACTATCAATGGCAAAGAAATCTGCCTTAAAAATGAGAAACAAAATGATTGAAGGGAATACCCGAAAATCTTCTTGAAAAACATGAATAAACTTTTAGAATAACAAGTATATAAATCGACCCTAACTTCAATAACATAAATTATCTTTCTTACCTTGTCTTAGTCACAAAACAAGAATAGTTTTGTCTAATAACACACGCTTTAACAAAAAACAGATCTCATTTGTAGTGAAAAAGTTATTTCGTAGCAAAATTTTTGCATCCGAAAATTCCAGAAAAACAAACCAAGAATTTGAGGTTAGGTCTGACTCGACTGCGTTTACAATATACTTGTAACTTGCTTTTAAAAATGACTTGCAATTTGTAATATGGGTAGAATCATCGAAGAAATATGTTCTCTGGTAGAATATACTTGTATTATTTATTTATTTTTTGGTTGCAACTTCTGATTGATGAATGTTACAGATGTTCATACCTATGCAACAAGTAATATCAGCAATTTTTATTTAAATAGTATAAATACTGAATTAGGATATAAGTCATTGTTTTATAAAGGAACCAGATTATATAACAAATTACCATTAGACATTAAAAATTGCAAATCAAATAATATGTTTAAGAGAAAACTTAAGAAGTACTTGTTGCCTAGTCAGCCTGATTGTTTAAGTAAACCCTTGGTACCATATTATATTATATTATATTTTGTTATTTTAGCCTCCATATTATTTTCTTGGTGTGTTTTAGTTTAGTAACCTTTTCTCATAAAGAAATATGGTGGCAATGTTTTTTTTTAGGATAGGATTAAAAACATTTTACAGTACAGTGTAAGTACTTAATAAAGCTGTGTGTTACTAGATTATTCTTTTAGTAGGTAGGTATAGTTAGTTCTGTTGGGAATGATACAGGAATGCTTATAATGGTGTTTCGGTATTATTAGAGAAATATAGCCAGGCCAAAATTTTGCCTGGCACAATTATAGCGTGGCTATATTCAAATAATTCTCTAATAATACCGATACAAGCATTCCTGTATCATTCCCAACAGAACTAACTATACCTACCTCCTGAAAGAATAATCTAGTAACACACAGCTTTATCAAGTACTTACACTGTACTGTAGAATGTTTTACATCCTATCCTAAAAAAAAAACATTGATACCATATTTCTTTATGAGAAAAGGTTACTATACTAAAACACACCAAAAAAATTATATGGAGACTAAAATAAAAAAATATAATATAATATAATATGGTACCAAGGGTTTACATAAACAATCAGGCTGACCAGTGGCGTATATATGCCCCCCCCCCCCGCCCCCCCCCCCAGAAGCTAAGATTTTTTTAGATATTTTCCACATATTTCATAAATACAAATATAAAATAGTATAAAATACGTCTTTATAAGGTCTGGGCCCCACCCGAAACTTTTTTCTATATACGCCACTGAGGCTGACTAGGCAACAAGTACTTCTTTTTTTTTTCTCTTAAACATATTATTTGATTTGCAATTTTTAATGTCTAATGGTAATTTGTTATACAATCTGATTCCTTTATAAAACAATGACTTATATCCTAATTCAGTATTTATACTGTTTAAATAAAAATTGCTGATATTCGTTGTTGCATAGGTATGAACATCTGTAACATTCATCAATCAATGTTAATAGAAGTTGCAACCAAAAAAATTAATAAATAATACAGGTATTCTACCCATATTACAAATTGCAAGTCATTTTTAAAAGCAAGTTACAAGTATATTGTAAACGCAGTCGAGTCAAACCACAGAACACCAAAGGGAAGAAATGCAAACTACGTGTTAAACCGTTGGTAACACGAGAATAACCTTAACACGGTCCAGAAAGAGAGAAGACTATAGCTCTCTGTCTAGATCAAACATGTCGGGACACAGCTGATTTTTGTCAAAATAAATCAGCTGATATCACAGAACACCAGCTGAGCTGATATTAGTTAAAATAAATCTGCTGGTCAGTGAAAATCAGCTGTTGATGGGAAAAACGTTTGTTTTTGTTAAAATGTATTTTTTCAGAACCATCCCATTTAAATCATGGCATACTTTTTCCATTAAATTTGCACAAAAATATCGTCAAATAGTAAAACTTTGTGGACAATAATTTTTTTACAAAATTTATGGAAAATACCAAAACTTTATAGGAAATGGTTCTGAAAAAATACATTTTAAACAAAAACAAACTTTTTTTACCATCATCAGCTGATATTCAATGAACAGTATTATATTAATATTTAAAAATTAATTAATAAACATATTATAGTACTTACCAGCTTTTTTACTGCTAAAGATACATTTATATGAACTGTGATATTGTTATTTCAGTGTTGAGCAGATAGTAAACTAAAACACTTTCCGTGATAGACACAGTTTATTGAACTTAAACACTTTTCCGGATAGACAGTTCGCTCAATTAAAACCCTTCCCAGGACAGATCCTGCGCCGAGGGGCTGATCAATGCGCTTCGGACTAATAAAAATCAGTAAAAATTAGGTCTTGGCAGGACCTTTGGTTTGGTATTATTCGTTAGTCATTTTTGTCTTTTTTTTATCACTTTATACCTAAATAAGACCAAGAAGGACTTACAGGACCAACAAAAATATGGATTATGTAAAGAATTGTACACAATTTTTGCTATTGATCAGCCTTTCTCCCTGCAATGAATTGCAAGACAAGCAGTGATAGAACCACCATACAGCAAGACCTTCTGCAGGGCAGAGGTGCTCCCACCAACTAAACCTTTTTAATTTCGCTGAAATCATTTTTTACTTATCACTGTGTGTGTGTGTGATCACTCCAGCCCTTCGGGCTCTCTATGGAGCATACGCCTCTCAGCAACCCTGTGCCTTGCTGCATTGTAGTTCTGCCACTGTTTATTTACATATTGAAATAAGTTTTTATAAAATACACATTATACAGGGTGTTTCATAATTCAATAACTTAATTTTAGTGTTGAATTCCTTAAGTGGTTTCAAGGCAAAATTTTTATATAACCTTAAACGCCTTGTTTTAAAGTTTCTTTTATTTAGTTTTTTATAGCTCTTGTACTTTTCGAGATATTTAGTTCAAATTTGGCATACTAAGCAATAGGCACTACACTTTTAGACATGCCAAATAATAGTAAACATGTACAGAGTGACCCTTTTTCAGGGGTCATGTCGCCTTTTCCCCCAGAATTTTTTTGTTTTAAGCCACTGGTAGGGAGAAGTAGGGATTTTAAAACAAGAAATAAAATCTTTGTTTCATTTGCAAACTTTTTTGTTTTTCTGAAATTTTTTTGCATCTTTAACCATTTTAGAGAAAATCGCTGTTGCACCAAAGGCTGCTATCATAAAATAAAAAATGCTCCAGTATGGTATGGCGAGTATATCAAAATAAACAAATTAATTAAAACCTATTTGACATGCCTTAACTTGTAGTGCCTATAAGTAAATATACGAGCCAAATTTGAGCTAAATATCACAAAAACTGTAAAAGCTATATAAAAAAAGTAAATTTAAACACCCTGTATCTCTACTACTAAGTGTTTGTAGACGTTTGTTTATATAAACTTTTTGTCTTGAAATCACTCTAGGAAATTATCTTTAAAAATATTTTATTGAATTTCACAACACCCTATATAATCCATTTTGGCTTACATGCATTACGAATAATGTTTCAATATTGCACTAGTGCTATAATACAAATCCTATTTATTTTTTTGTTGTAGTCTGCAATTTTTTGTAGCGGTTGACAAGAATATGCCTGCTTCCCCCATTAAAAAACAAGCACATTGAATATAATGCAAGGCTAAATCCTCTCCCCCTTGAGCATTACATATTTCAAGAATGTAGTCAAATTCATTAGGTAATATAGGCACACTATATCCCCAAATTTTAAATACAATACAATTGGGAGCTTTCATTGGAGCAATATGAACTCACTATTATATGTAATAAAAATAAGACAAAATGGGCCACTTGTATATACAGTTTGACTTATTGTATCTGATCCTCAGCACAGAAATCAAAAAATATGTTTTTACACAATACACAAGTCAAATTTTATGAATTTATATGATTTTGTGGATGTCCTGATATTGTATAGTTTTGAATTTTACACAATTGGGCTTTATGTTTTGTGTAAAAATATATTTTTTGATTTCGGTTCCGAGGGTCGGATACCATTAGTCAAACTAGATAAGATTACTTAACAAAGTAATGTGAACTTTCTATTTTATGCCTAATTTACCCATAACATAATGCACAATGGAAAGATTTAGTGTTTATACTTTATGTCTACAATACTAAGGAAATGGAAACAGAGATATTAAAATTAAGCAATGAGTTTGTTCATTGAACATTAAGTTTTTGGGTAAACCAGGCCTTACTTACAAAAATGCCATGATAATATAAGTTATGTGAATAATGACCTGTTCTAGTTTAAAGATTTCTGAAGTTTTGACATGTAATAGAATTTGCAGACAAAATAACAACTACCTTTTTCAGATAGAACAGTCACACCCCCCACCATATTCAAAAGTTAAAAAAATATATATTTTTTTTACATGTGTCAACAAGTGAAAAAAAACATTTTTTGACATTACAATTGACATGTAAAAAAAATTATTTAGTTGTTTTCTTTTTTCACAAGCTATAAAATATTGTTTGTAAATAGAATCCTCTTTTGGGGGACCAACAAAAATATTTATGTTAGAAAGAAAACCTGTCTAAAATAATTAAATAAAAATAAATAAACCAAAAAAAACTTTGTAAAATTTTTATTTTAAAAGATTTTACAGTAAAAAATGCTAATAATAAATAATTACTACTATCACTACCATAAGAAATTATTATTATTTTTTTACTTCACCAAACCAAACTTTCCACTAAGATTGTTAAAAAATTTAGATTTATTAAAATAAAACTAAGTGAAACTTTATAAAACACCTTAAAAAACATGACTGCTGAAGCTCTAACTGACACCTGTTCAAAAAACATTGCATTACTACCCTGATTACAAATTTAGCTTTGAGTTTACATTGTCGGGTATTTATGCAGAATAAAATATTATTTTACAGCTTATGCAGTGTCGCACCCAGGAATATGTCTTGGGGGGGGGGGGGGGGGTGCGAGGCTTCATGATGTCGTATTTCATGCTATTTTTTGTGTTTATTCATGAAATATGTGGAAAATATATAAAAAAAAATCTTAGGTTTGGGGCCCCCCGCCTGGCTGCGCCAATGGCTTATTGCAGTACAGATTTCTTGACATTAGCCCAAGATTTACATGGCATTATTAGCAAAACAGTACAAATTACAGGTTAGCTGTTACCACTTGGTTAGTACTATCTGAGGGGAACACAAAGCTGCCTTTGCAAAATTAAAAAACAGTGTGTTTTACTTAAAAATAAAACAAATTTTCATTCATTTCCAAACAAAGCATGCAACTTGTTTGTTCTGTCTCTCTTTAAGTAACATCATCTGAGTGAGAGAGAGGACACAAAAGTTACATGCATGGAAAAGTTGCACAGTCCGAACAGGGTATTAGGCAATAAAAAATGCTATTTATAAAACTCAAGGATACTGTTTCAGTTCCATATTGACACATCTCTTTCTCCCCAGAAAAGAACAGGTATGTGCCATGATCAAATTGATACAGTAAAGTTGAGTTTATAGTTGGGGCTGTAAAGCTGGTTTGTCACTATGAAAGTTTCTCTAAAATGCATGTAACCATCTCATTCCAAGTGCCATCATCGGATATAGTGACATGGGTTTGATGCAGTCAGAACAGGGCTTAAGTCAAACTTATTAAGCAGGGAGGCAGGAATTTTAAAGCTATATAGCAATACCAATAACAAACAAAGCCATATTGCCATAAAGTAAGCAGTAAGATGCAACAAAAAATGTATTATCCTACAAACATGGGTCTACACAGTGGCATATATGTCAGGGGCAGCCCCCCCCAAAAGCTAAGTTTTTTCTAATATTTTCCACATATTTCATGAATACAAACATAAAATATGGCCTCATGGGGTACCACCCCCCCCCCTACCTATATTTTACAGATCAAAATTTTAATGACCTTTTTATACATTTCGATATTGCAGCGTATTGTTTGAGGTTAAAACAAACCCTAACTAATAAATCACAGCTGCTACCACACCCAAACAGTTACCTATCTATCTATCACTTAGGTACAGATCAGGTTTACACTAAAAACCAACTACTATCCCCTTGGATTACCTTCTACCACCAAAAAACAAACTACTACCAACTTTTGCTACCTTCTACCAGCAATAAAGTAACTACTTCCACCTTCCCCTAGCTTCTACCAGCAAAAAACCAACTACTACCAAGTTCCCCTAGCTTCTACCACCAAAAAACCAAATAGTACAATCATAATCAAAGGAGGTAGTAGTTGGTTTTTTAGTGGTAGAAGATAAGCGTTGGTAGAAGTTGGTTTTTTGGTGGCAGAGACTAGGAGAAGATGGCAGTAGTTGGTTTTTTAGGGGTAGAAGCTCAGCGAAGGTAGTAGTAGTTTGTTTTTTGGGGTTAGAAGTAGGGGAAGGTGGTAGTAGTTGGTTTTTTGGGGATAGAAGCCACAGAAGGTGGTAGTAGTTGGTTTTTTGGTGGTAGAAACTAAGCGAAGGTGGTTTTTGGCATAAAACTGTGTCGCAGCTGAGTGATAGATCACTGTAACTCTTCAGAAGAAGTAACAACTTATTAAGTTAGAACCTATTTGTTTTTATCATAAACAAGGCGGCCTTACTTAAAATAGAAATTTCCATTGTTCATAGTGGAAAGTTTGAAGTAAGCCTAAATAAATGAACTTACCCCTTACCTTACTTTAACGAACAATAAATCCACCTTAAAACTCACTGGTATGGGATCGTTGAATTGACTGCTTTTTATATGCTGCTCCTTGTTTTTTATACTGCTGCTGCTTCTTTTTTACACTGCTACTGCTTGTTAGACTCACAAAATATGCCGATCTAGTACACAATGATTTGATTTTAGATTTTTTTTTCAAAAATCAGATTGAGGGGAACCACCCGACAAAAATAACATTCACCACAGAATAAATTCAGGTGTGTCGCGTGTCTCGCTTTCTGTCTGTTCTGGTAGGCTCTCTCTCTTTCCCACAACAGCAGTCAAACCACAGAACAGGATGACACTGTCAAACGTCATTATGTTTAGTTCCAATTTAGTCCCTTGTCCAGATCGCAAGCGCTGTTATATTCCGTATGTCATTTTCACGGGGGTGAGTCAAACCTAACCTCAAATTCTTGGTTTGTTTTTCTTGCAAAAATTTTGCTACGAAATAACTTTTTCACTACAAAGGAGATCTGTTTTGTGTTAAAGCGCGTGTTATCAGACAAAACTGGTCTTGTTTTGTGACTAAGACAAGGTAAGAAAGATAATTTATGTTATTGAAGTTAGGGTCGATTTATATACTTGTTATACAGATTGACACTGAACATATACATTGGTTTTGGATAAAATGTGTCAACTTAGTATTGGTGCATTATGTGTTCGGGAGGGGTGATCATCTGTCCACAGCAGGTATACAAATTTTTTTAACAAGACTGTGTAGGACTCCACAAGACACTAAAATACACTACAGGACCAAGAATTTATTTGAGTCCTGTAGGATGGTGTACAAATTTTGTTCAGCTGTTCACCCCTCAGTTATGGCAGGGGTGGACATAGGAACTTTAGGGGGGGTAGATATCATAATAAATATTGCATAAAACAGTTTTGCATTGTGACCAGGATGTGTATTCTGTATGTAAAAACTTAATATAGTTTGAGATTTGGGGGGGGGGGGGGGGGGAATTTCCCCTCCCGTAGATCCACACCTTCTTATGGGTCATTGTCCATGTAATTTTATTATTATTGATGTATTGCCTTATCGGCATTTTCCATTTTTAGTTTTAGTAGATATTTTAGTCAGTAGTGCACCCAAGAATAGGTCTTTGCGGGACCTGAGACACAGTTATGCCATATCTTCACCTATTTAATTTTTTTATTCATGAAATATATGGAAAATGTCTAAAAATCCTTAGGCTTCTGTCTTTTAGTTTAGTGTTTGAACATAATTTTAGCTAGTGCTTTTACTTTTTAGGTACACAGACATTATGGATTTGTATGGATCATTACAATCACATTGAGTACACACTGCTTGGTTGCAAATGTTTTTTCATTTAGGTAAGTAATAGAGAAATATTGGTTAATAAGTTCTGTCTCTTTCCACACCCATACTAGGGCCTATTCTTAAAATACATAATGCCATTTAACATAATAATTATATGTTCAAAATTAATGCTCAAAGAGGTAGCAGTGTTTGGCCTTGTATTACACATAACTTTTTTTTGATGTATTTTGTTTCTTGAAAATTCTGTACAGAGGGTGAAGGTGGGTCAATTACATAATTTAAGAATAGGCCCAAAGTGTACTTAGGGCAGAGCCTCAAGAGCTAAGCTCCCCCAATTTGGTTAGCCCCTGAAATTATATTACATATAAACACATATTTCAGACAGAGTCGACACGAAGGCTTATTGGGATGGGGGAGGCAACAGCCACCTTTCCTCAAAAACTTTGATCTTCTGCAATTTTTTGTAACTCTAACTGTTTCCAAGGAAAGACAAAAAAGGAAAATTTGTACTCTGCATTATTTTAATTTTATGTGAGTTTTATGTAATTTCTAAATAGCAATTGAAGATACAAGTTATTTTATTTTGTTTTGTTTCTGAAAAAT
This sequence comes from Aspidapion aeneum, assembly GCA_963576565.1. NCBI lineage: Eukaryota > Metazoa > Arthropoda > Insecta > Coleoptera > Brentidae > Aspidapion > Aspidapion aeneum. The sequence continues at coordinate 62,249,031 of OY755042.1, forward strand.
GGTTAGAGATAAAAATATTGCAGATCAAAAAATTTCTGAATAAAACAAGGAATTCATTTTACATTTTTAAATCTGCCAATAACTGCAAAAAAGTTCTGGAGAAAAAAGGGGGCATGACCGCTGAAAAAATATCACCCTGTAGTTTTTCCTAATATTTGACATGCTTAATAATGTATGCCTTGTAACAAAACAACAACATGTTCCAGATTTGAGCTAAATATCTCAAAAACTGCACGAGTTATAAATAAAAAGCAAAAAAAAACTAATATTTTAATAACCCATATCTCAAAAACTAAGTTATACAAAGTTTTTTTTCTTAAAATCACTCAAGATAATCCTCTGAAGTTTGGCGACATACTTTATTAACACCTGTATAAAATACCTACTATTATGAGTCCCCTGGCAGCTTTTTTTTTTGCTTTTTAGTTATCCAACGCAACAATTAACAATGGGATAACATCATTATGTGGCCAACTTTATTATTAAAAAATGGATTGGAGAATGGATATTGTGAAGAATATATGAAAATTACATTACAACATTTGAGCAATTCCACATAAACCTAGAAATTAGAAAATTGAAGACTGTAAAAGTGTGTTCTTATTTTTTTTTAAATATTGGTTTTATTAAGGATTATTAGGTGGTACATGTTTAACTATTTTTAAGTTTTCTAAAAATCCACAGTTTTTTGTAATATAAATACCTAGTTTATACATTTAAGAAAAAACATTATATTTGTTAAATATTTTTAGATTTTTCTAAAACAGTACTCATTTTTAAAAAAATAAATATTAATTTTTTTAAAAAACATTGTTTTTTATTTAAGTATTACATTTTCGAGGTCCTGCAAATTTTTATGTATGCGGAAAAAGTTTGGATATCTTACAGGTTTACATGACTAAAATTAATATATTTTTGATATCCAAATTCTTTTCGCATACATGAAATTAGCCTGACCTCAAAAATAGCACCTTTACTAAGAAAAAAATCATTTAAAAAGCCCGCCCGCGCATTCTTAATTCTTCCAGTAGCCAAGGGTGGCGCTAGCGTAAACTTGTTGCCGCTTTTGAACCATAGAATTAAGCACTCTTTTATTATTTTCTTTTATTATTTTCTCTATGAATATGGCCAACAACCACTTGGGAAATTTGTGATTATTTTTGTCAACACAAATCAGCTGTTCACTAAGTTTTTTAAATTACCAAAATTTATTTAAAATTTCAAACCACCCTATGTCAATTTAGGATGCGTTTCAACGATAAAGAACTGATAAAAGTAGGCGAACAAAAAGGAACCCTTGAAGGCATTCTGCAATATATGAAGCCTCAAGGCAGTGATTGGTCTGACTGGTATCAGCAGCCCAGCTTCAAAGAGCGCTACTTCAAACTTGTATCGAACCTGCTTTTCTACTACAGGGTGAGCGATAACGAGCTCCTTGGAGTTTTAGTCCTAGAAAACGCTCAAATAGCCTTCGAAAGCCCACACAGGGGTATTCCATTTGCATTCTCTATCACATTTAAGGTAAGCGACAAATTCCGCGATGATGACACAAAGCACATCTTCTCTTGTCGATGTGACATGGATGTTAACAAGTGGGTTTCAACTTTGAAGCAATCCTCATATGAGTACTGGCGTACACAATACCTCATTTTAAAAGTTAAACTTGGTATGAAACATGGACAGGATCCAGTATCAGAATATACCCAAAACAAGTGTGATACCTTTAAAACGACAGTACAGGCAACAAAAAGGACAAAGAAGAAAAAAGCAACTGTGAAGTTTTATAATGGTGGTGAAAATGTGCAAGAATCTGTAGAAACAACTTCTAGCACATTTTACAACTCAGTTACAAGCAATGGGGTTGAAACATCAGCTAGCAATGTAACTAAAGAGTGTTTTTTTATGACAAATAACAATAGTTCAGAAGCAAATAGTGCAGTCACTACAGATTTAATTACATTTTAGTAAATTATGTAGAATTTATTGGTAAATTTTATTCACCTGCCACCTGCTATTATGCTTGCTTTTTGAAGTGTGATGATATAAAAAAGAACAATGCAGGCCACTAAAATAACAAAAAAAGCAACTTCTAGCACATTCTATGCATTTATATAATTGAAGTGAAGTTGAACCATCACTTAGCAATCTGACTAAAAATATTTTTTTATAGTAAATAATAATAGTTTGAAAGCAAATAGTGTGGCTACTGCAGATTTAACCACATTTTAGTGGTTGGGTAGAATTTATGTTTAATGGCTAATTACTGCTCCTATATAATGCTTTCTTTTTCAAGTGTGATACTGTAAGTTTTTTACTAAGATTACAGTCTAGGCAACAAGTAAGAAAAACCTGCAGAAATCAGTTGTAGAATCAACTTCTTTCATTAATACCTAATTAAGTTAAAACATTTACTAGCAGTGTGATAGAGATTTTTCATGACAAATAGGTAAGAATACTTCTAAACCGAGGGGTGAACAGCTCTCACAATCGGTGTACATATTTCTCACAATCTGTTCACAATCTTTACACAATCCCTCCCAATCACCCACAATCCTTCACAATCTTACCACAATCCTTCACAATCCCTCACAATCTTGCCACAATCCCTCACAATCTTTCACAATCCCTCACAATCCCTCACAATCTTAGCAAAAGATTGTGGATTTTCACAATCAGTGTACACATTTTGGGTTAGCTGTTCGCCCCTCGTTCTAAACCAAATAGTGTAACTGCAAATTTATTAGTAAATTGTATACTAGTAAGATTTTAAAATTTTACATACTGCCATTTATATTAAGGTCACTCATCGTCAAGCAAGCTTTACAGGTAGCAAAGCCTAACTCTGATTTTCTATTTTTTGGTTATAATTTTTGACATGTTTTCCTCGTTTTCGCATTGGCGGCTCGTTGTTATTTTAAAAATGTGGTTTTAACACAGTCTAAAGATCTATTTAATAATGATATAGTTTCAAGATAGTTTGCAGCATAACTTTTTAATTCTAATTACATAAATATATATAGTTTAGGTACCTTCATACTGTGTAAAACAACATCTTCAAAATAAAACAGAACCGCCAATGCGAAATCGAGGAAAACATGTCAAAAATAATAACCAAAAAATAGAAAGCCTGACGTTAGCTTCGCTACCTGTAAAGCTTGCTTGACGATGAGTGACCTTAATTTATATAATAGTACAACAAGCCACTAAAAGAACAAAGAAAAAGGAAACTGACAAGTTTTATAATGGGTAAAAATTGGTAAAACTATGAAAAAAATCTGTAGAAACAACCTTTAATACACTTTATGGAAAAGGTGCAATACTCTAAAAAAATTACTATTAGTTTTGGTTTTTTATAAAAATAAAACAACTATAAATGATAGGTAACTGTAATTCGATTAGATGTAGGTAATGTCTGAAGTGTTCTTTTGTTAAAGGAGAAGAAACGAAAAGTCCTGCTTACTTCACAAATATTTTATTGTCTAATCACGACGCGTTTCGGTTTTTAAAAAACCATTATCAAGTGGTCTGGTCTGTAAGAATAATGAAAAAATATAACTAAAATATAATATTTAAACTAAAATATGCTAAAAAATACTTTCAGACAGTTAAGAATCATCTTTGAAACAAATGAAAAACTGGAACACACAAAAATAAAAAATTAAAAAACATTTGAAACAGTCTAAAACAACATACATATTAAAAATCAGTCAAACGGACATAAACACGTAATTTTTTAATATACAAATAAGATATAGGTTAAAATAATAAATAAATGAACAGAAACAATTTAAAATTGACAAAATCAATAAATAAAAGCAGTCAAAGAAATCTTATTTGAAATTGTTTAAAACTTTAGCTACCTCTTTGAAGTGGGCGTTAGTAGTGGTTTCATTTAAACTAACTGACGATTGATCAATTTCGAGTTTAGCAATCTCAAAATTTTCCAAAAAATGCAATTTTCTGCCTTTTTGGGTATCATGTAACATTCGAAAATTATTCTCTATATTAAAAGAATGTCCCGTTTCCCTCAAATGCATGCCAAAAGCGGATCTTTTATCGTTTGGGGACTTCTGAGAGTTCAAATGTTCACGTACCCTAACCTTAAAACTACGGCCCGTTTGTCCCACATATTTAGCGGGGCAGTTATCGCAAGAGAGTAAGTAGACTCCGCTTTTTTCTATGGTTGGAGTTAGGCGAGGGGTCGACAGTACCACGACAGGACCCAACAGTACTCGACAGTACTCAACAGTACACCGACAGGACCCAACAGTACTCGACAATACACGACAGTACCCAACAGTACTCGACAGTACACGACAGTACCCAACAGTACTCAACAGGACCCAACAGTACACGTCAGGACCCAAGTCCTGTTGGACGCTGTACAAAATTTTAGGGTGCCGATGACCCCTCGGAGTTAGGTCTTTTATTCTCGAAAAAAGGCTTCTAATATTTAAAAAAGATTTGTAAGCAATCTTAATATTGCAATTTAAAGAATTTAAAACATTTCCCACTTTCAAAGAGATGCTGCCCAGATACGTTAATTTTACATATTTAGGTGGTTGGTATGGAGGAATGGAAATATCCAGTGGATCAGTCAATAAATTTTTTAGTAAAGAATTATACTTTTTCTTAATAAGTCTATTTATTAAAGAAATTTGATAGCCATTATTAATTGCAATCTGAAAAATAATGTTTTTTTCCTATTCAAATTGTAAAGGAAAAAAACATTATGGAATGGTAAAACGGCGATGAATTAAAGCGTTAAATGAAGCTATTTTGTGTGAAAAGAAGTGATTGGAATCTGGCGGAATAACATGATCTGTTTGAGTAGGCTTTCTATAAATGGAAAATTGTAAATTGGAGTTGTACGGTATTCGACCAACAATCAAGTGCACCATGGAAATTGAAAAAGATTCGGCCTTACCTTTTTTGGATGTTCTTGTCAAACGATTAGACAGAAACATTCAAACCACTGTATATAGGAAACCTACACACACGGGACAGTACCTAAATTTTAAGTCTAATCATTCTGTTGCAACAAAACAAGGATTTATAAGAAGTTTGTATTTAAGAGCCGTAAATATTTGTAGTAATAATAAAGAATTAACCACAGAAATTAACAACATTAAAAAGGACTTACAACAGAATGGTTATTCCGAGAAATTAATAAACTCAACGATATTTAAAATTAAAAACAAACTAAATGTACCAAATTCTCAAAATAATAATCCGTTAGGTGTTATTAACATTCCATATGTTCAAGGGATTTCAGAAAACATAAGACGAATAGCTAAACACTATAATATAAAAACAGTATTTTCTTCGGGAAATACGATAAGAAGTTTTGTAACTAAAACAAAACCAGACAATCCCTCAAATAATAAGGAATGTATTTACCAAATCCCGTGTGAGTGTGGTAAATCATATGTAGGTAAAACGAAACGCCCTCTTCAGGTTAGAGTAAATGAACATCTAAAAAGTACCCAATTAGGGGATATTGAAAAATCCGGTTTAGCAGATCATGCATGGTCAAATGATCACAGGATTCAGTGGTCAGAAGCTAAAGTTTTACATAAGGAGTCGCATTGGCGAAAACGAAAGTTTATTGAAGCAGCGTATATAATGCAGAATAATGAAGTTTTCAGTCAACCAAGTACGGACATACCAAACATATGGAAACCACTCCTTAAGGAAAACAGGCGTCTTAGGATTAAAAAAAGGGGCGGGCCGTCACACCTGACTGCACACCAAGTAGTATAAGTAGTAGCCTAGAGACTAGATTGTTTAGTTTACACTTGATAACGGTTAGAGATATTTACTAACCGAAACGTCGTGTTTTAAAATAAATAAAGACAATGGAAGTCCGAAATTTTATTTCTACGAAAAAATTTATTATTAAATTGGAAAAAATCTAAATCTAAACATTTCTTTAACAAGAGTAATAAACCTTTTTTAACTTTTTCGCTTAAAGATAAATTTTGACTTAAAAGATCTTCAATAATTTTAATAACATCCTGTCTAGGTATGCTGGGAAATAAATTAACCATGTCAAAAGATACCAAAATGCAATTGTCGGGCAATTTAAGACATACAAGTTTTTTTTGTTAATTCTATTGTGTTTTTAATACTATATTTATTAGAAAAGTCCAAGATGTCCTTAAAAACATTATCCAACCAAACAGCTAAATGATAGGCTGTTGACTGAACAAAGCTTACAACGGGTCTAATAGGCATATTGTTTTTATGAATCTTAACCATACCATATAATAAAGGAGTTTTACAGTTCATGGGAATATATGGTTTATTCACAATTAGATCCGTAAAAACATCTTGGTTTTGATTTATTAATCTTTTTAATTCTGTGACATATAAAGAATTAGGGTCTTTTTTTAATTCTAAAAACATTGAATTACTATTAATGAATTCTTCGACCTTCTCAAAATATAAAGTTTTGTCTAAAATAACCAAACAATTACCCTTATCTGCTTTACCTAACACTAAACTAAATTGTTTTATTTTACATCTAATAGACCCAAGCAATTTCTTCTCTTTTAAGATATTCTTAGAACAATGTTTTTTCTTGCTTTGTTTTGTGTTTAATACTCAGTTTAATATAAAATTACATGGTTAAAATTATTTTTACAGCATCAATGCATTTTGATCAATTATCCCTGTTGTAGATGCTGATGGATGTGGGATACTGCATTCTTTTTAATAGATTATACAGGGTGTCCCATAACTTAGAGGCCATAGGCCAACAGGTGATAGAAGAGGTCATGTCTGATAAAAAACTCTTTCTTTGTCGAGATACAGAGCATCAAAGTTGGCAATTTTTTTACCTTTTTTGCTAATAACTTAAAAAAAAAACGCAGTAAAAATAAGAAATTGGGTAAAGTCGTGTATTAGAACAAGAGCAATAAATTGAAATAAAAATTATTTTGCAAAAATTAGTCTGTCAAGTTTTTTTAGAAAAAACTATAGAAAAAACTATTTTTCTGGTATAAACTTTTATAAATGCCATTTTAAATGCATTGTTTTTTTTATATTTTTTGTTAATAAAAACAAGTCTCTAGCGAGATATAATAATAAAATATTATTAATATTTTTTAAAAGAGTAAGTAAGCAAAAATTAATTAAAATTTTTTTTATAATTTTTTATACATTTTTGGAGCTTATTTTTACAGCCTGTATCTCCTCAACTTGTAATTTTATCAAAAAAAGGAGTACCACATTTTTGAATTAAAATTAGCTAAGTATTCAACTGGCTATGACAAATTTTCCTTTTTTTGTAAAACACGTTTTTCCCCCACTCCTTTAACTTTAAAAATCCTATATCTTAAAAACAGATTTGTGTTGACCCCCATGTTATATAAACTTTTTCTCGAAAATAACCTCCTCTATCACCTGCTGCACTATGGCCCCTAAGTTATGGGACACCCTGTATAACTAAGTACTAAAAAGAACTGCAACTAACGCATGGTCGAAAATTACTACAAATGGAGGCTGGGAATTGAGTAGCTGGCGCAAAGTTTGTTGATAATTTTATCACCATCTTTTTGCAGAAAATTTCTAGATTGAGAGACTTGATCATTAATGTACATTCTAACTTCCATATCGTTGACCTAACGTGCAAACGGTATACCCAACTGTTTGATTTTTCAGCGGTTTGGGTTGGGCTACCGCCAGTTTAGTTGATGATCAGGTCAGTCTGACCCGCCGTTTCGTTTGCGCTCAAGATTTTAAGAAAAGTTATAAAAAAAATGTACTTCACTCTATACTATTTGTTATATCGTTCTCTATCGGGCCTGTAATGGGTCTTGTTTTCGTCTTCGTTGCTGGTTCAAAGGACATATGTCACATTACATGAGAGATTAGATGTTTGTGCCATTACCTTGTATTTCCTGTCTATTTCTCTAAAATTAGAGACCCTGTATGTAGGTATGACATATTTTAAAGAAATAGAGACGCACTACTAAAACAGATTTTGCTTTTTATAGAGTTATTTTAGTGTTAATATAGAAGCACTAGTTTCTAGTTTAGTTATAAGTTAGAACATAGTCATTCTTTTATTTTACTATGTTAGACTTATTCAAAAGTGGAATGTAAAATTTGTAAAAGAGTAATTCTAACAGAATAAAGATTTAAATAGAAATAAACAAACTTATCAAAGTCAAATTTATCAAAATCAAAGGAGGGAAATTTCGGTATAGACAGATAAACCTTCCATTTTTGGTAAATTTTGAAAAAACAGATGCCGGGGGTGACGGACAAACGTGCGTATATGTTGCATGCTGATTGTTATCACTCACCGCTGACAACTTAAATTATTTTAATAAAATACTAATGAACTTGACATGAAAAGAACATGACCAAAACATTTGAGTTTCATTGAGTTTTATGGTGATACGTCACTTGGCGTAGCGTATTCGCTATATTTGCGTTATTTGTCCCAATACGGTAAAAAACTCTAAGAGCAAACACGCGTTTTGTCTTGTCGGTTTTTAATTAACATCAAAGGAGTCAAATAAGCCTATTTTGCGTTTCCCGTCTACACGTGGTTTCCTCAGTTGTTGTTGTTGCGGTTGTGTTCAACCTGTTTGAAAGTAAAAAGTGAGTGTTTTTGACAAAATGGACTTGACAATTTTGAGAGAAACGCAAACGAACATCTTTTTTACTAGCTTACGAAAAAGCAAAAGATATTTGACATGCTAATTTCGATCTTGTGTGTGGATGGCATGGAATATTTGCGAATACAACAAAGATTTGGATAAAATACAGCGAAACCGCTAACGAATACGCTACGCAAAGTGAAGTGCCATTTTTTAAAACATGTCATACATACTGTCTCTCTTTAAAATATCGTCGCTGAAAAGGCAAATGGGCGAATGCGTCATTTTTTTCTTATTGGAGTTATGTCCAGTTATGTAAGATTTATTGGTATCTATGAACTGACAAAGAGGCGAACATCAATCTATAGCCGTTTCAAATATACAGCCATTTCGTCTACAGGCGAATGCGACATTATTTATATTATATAGGATGAGACAAAGGGGTGTTTCGCCTATTTTGTCGCTTTCGCCCCTTTGTTTTTTCAGCGATGATATGTTATACATATATATATATATATATATATATATATATATATATATATATATATATATATATATATATATATATATATATAGCTTACACGTTAATGGCAAAAACCGTTTTGATGCTTTAGAATAAAAATAGTTTTGTTATGTAGTAAAACAAGAAACCCTGTATGTATGACTTATTTTAAAAATATGTCATACATAGAGGGTCTCTATTAAATAATACCTATGTTTAGTTTTTACAGTTTCAAATGAAAATAAATAAAAAAGTATAACTTATGGAAACTGAAAAATTATGTGAATAACAATTGTTGCCTATATCTATGATACTTTCAAAATTTTGTTTTACTTCATGTTCGGGGTGTTTTTCTTGAAGTTTCTTTAACGTGTTTATACAAAAATAATAATATTTAAGGTTTGCCAACCTTTGTGGATTTGTGGATTTTTTATTGTATTTGAAAATGGATGCTCACGTCTGTCATTCGTGTCATCGCTATACAGGTTTGCGGTTGCTATTGATATGACATAGCATCAATTCTTCAAAATTTTGAGTTTTTTTGCAAAAGCGACAAGACTCCATGAAAATACCGAAAAACTTTCAAAACACGAATCAGAAAATCAACGATCAGCTAAATTAATCCAAAAATAACAAGTTTGACAACAAATGATGAAAAATTACCTTCGCAATTTAATTACTGAGCTGTATAAACTGGGATTTTCGGAATATGTTTTTGGTTTCCCGTTCATCATTTCACATCAATAACTGAAATTAAATTGGCTTAAAAGTCGTAGTTGACGGAATTTTACATCAGTTATAAAGGTATGGCTGACCAATAAAATGATAATTTATCACTCAAAAATTTTTAAACTACGAATTTTAATAAGCTTTAATTAATATATTATTCTGTGTTTCTTCTAATAATTCTAGTCGCTTTTGTATCGAATTTTACAGACATATTGCCTTATAATAAAAGTTGAAACGTTTTGATTACTTTATTGACGGGTATATTTAATGCGGTTGTTAAGTTTATTAGAACTGAAGGGGTAAGAATAAAAAGGGCACAAGTTCATTTTTTTAAAATTATGGGATAACTACGTTTCCCTAAAGTTAAGGTGCATTTTTATTAGAATAAAAAGGATTCAATGATTTTAAATTTATCCTTTTTATTGTAATAAAAATGCACCTTAACTTTACGGAAACGTAGTTATCCCACAATTAAAAAAAAAGCACTTGTACCCTTCTTATTCTTACCCCTTTAATTATTATTTTGTTTATAAAATTTTACCCTTTCATTCGAAAGCTAATTAACAAGCTTTGCGTTTATGCATCAATATTTTTGTAACAAAATTTAGAATAAAGTATAATTTTAGACATGTAATTTTTTTTTGTTTACCTGGTTCCTTTGGGATTGTGATTCATATGCTTTTACCAATAAAATATATATATTTTCTGAACCTTCGTCTTTTTTTAAACACGTGTTTGATAGTTGGATCATTCTCATAAAATTTAATTATATTATTTATTAATAATTAAAATTGAATGAACGTAAGATGGACGGCGATAAATGTTTAGTAAAAATGTTTTAAGATTTACTTTAACTCCAATACTAAAACCAAAAAAATATAAGTTAGCTGAAACTCAATTGGCTTTCCAATAAATAACTACTACTTTCCATAACGTTTTAAAATACTCTGCCAATATATGGGCCCCTAAGCTCACACTAAGTACTATAGTTATAGTGTACGTGTGAGCTAATATAACTAAAAACTGAAATATATTTTATTCAACTCCAGACTAAATTACCTTTTGTTTGATACCACACAAGCCATGTTTTGACTTAAACTCAAATTTTTGAAATCTACCCCCACCCTTAAAAAAACTAAAATGTATTTTGTTAAACTCCGGACTCAATTACCTTTCGTTTGATATCACACGCCATTTTTTCACTTAAATTCTAATTTTTGAAATAAACCCCCACCCTTTTTTTAAAATAAATTAAAATGTATTTTGTTTAACTCCAGACTCAATTACCTTTCGTTTGATATCACACACGCCATATTTTCACATAAACTCTAATTTTTTTAAACTACCCCCACCCTTTTATTTGGTTTCTGTTCGGTGGATTTTGTTCATTTTTAAATGGGACCATCTCGACCCAAGACCCAGCCTAGGCACCAAATTTCATTAAAATTGGTCAAGCGGTTTTTGAGTTATGCGCGTTGGTCGTTACAGACAGACAGACAGACGGCGCAACAAAAAAGTTTCAAAATCATCTGAAACGCAAAGATATATAAAAATTTTTGAAATCGGAGCAACTTTTTTTTTCTCGAAAAAATTAGGATCACCATAGCTCACACTACTATAGTATAGTATATGTGTGAGCTAAAAATCGACGATAATGATCTTAATGACAAATAAAATTGAACGCATTTTCTTAAACGGTAAACAATTTTTGAAAGATTCAATAGTTAATTTTTTTTCTGATTTCTGGAATAAAATATTGTATTTTTAAATTTTTCAATAAAAGATTTAATTTAGTCTTCTTTCTATGCTTTACAGTTTTTGAGTAATATGCTTTTTATGAATTTCATAACAATAACTCATTTATTAAATGACAACTAGATAAAATTCTATGTATTCAAATTCCGAAGTCTTAAGGTAGGTGCAGCGTCATATAAACAAAGCAGCATTCTTATCAATTAAAATACTCTGCCAATATATGGGCCCCTAAGCTCACACTAGGTACTATAGTTATAGTTTACGTGTGAGCTAATATAACTAAAAACTGAAATATATTTTATTCAACTCCAGACTAAATTACCTTTTGTTTGATACCACACAAGCCATGTTTTGATTTAAACTCAAATTTTTAAAATCTACCCCCACCCTTAAAAAAGCAAAAACTAAAATGTTATTTGTTAAACTCCTTTACTCCTCCAATTACCTTTCGTTTGATATCACACACGCCATATTTTCACTTAAACTCTAATTGTTGAAATATACCCCCACCCTTTTTTTAAAATAAATTAAAATGTATTTTGTTTAACTCCAAACTCAATTACCTTTCGTTTGATATCACACACGCCATATTTTCACATAAACTCTAATTTTTGAAATCTACCCCCACCCTTTTATTTGGTTGGTGTTCGGTGGATTTTGTTCATTTTTAAATCGGACCATCTCGACCCAAGACCCAGCCTAGGTACCAAATTTCATTAAAATCGGCCAAGCGGTTTTTGAGTTATGCGCGTTGGTCGTTACAGACAGACAGACAGACTGCGCAACAAAAAAGTTTCAAAATCATCTGAAACGCAAAGATATATAGAAATTTTTGAAATCGGAGCAACTTTTTTTTTCTCGAAAAAATTAGGATCACCATAGCTCACACTACTATAGTATAGTATATGTGTGAGCTAAAATAGTAAATTAAGCAAAGTTAATATTAATTTAAATAGCTGTAAGTAGTAAAATAAGGACATTCTCAAAAAGCTACCCACTATTTTTCAAAATTTAGATTTCTTATCATTGTTATCGGCTGAGACAGTCAAATATGCTAGCATAGATATTATACGCATTAAATAGATATTAAATCAAATATGGGCGACCTTAGTAATGAACAACAACTCGAAGAAATAAAAAAATTTATGCTAAGCTGCACCACACGAATTGACAGTTCAATCGACGTTTTACGCTCGGACTTCAAAGAGCACGTGACTGAAACATCAGAAAAAAGTGTCAATTTGGAAAAGGAGAACGCACAGTTGAAATCCAGAATAGATTATTTAGAGAGGTCAAACAGAAGAAAAAACGTCACTTTTTTTGGCTTAAAATCGGACCTTAAAGGCCTAGAATTAGCAAAGTGGGCTGTAACAAAGGTTAACGCGCTAATTCAAAGGAGCCGCAAGCACTCAGAGTCAACCTCTTGTAATCGAGCTCGGAAACATTTTTATAAGAGATAGCTTACTAAAGAACGGGCATAAATTAAAAAATACGGGGGTATCAGTGCAAGCAGATCTGTCCATAAAAGATCAAAAAATTAATAAAGTACTCGTAAACAATCTGAAAGAGGCTAAAAAGAAAAACCTTAACGCTTTTATCAAAAACAAAAAACTGCACATATACCTACGAAGAACTACTGGAAAACGACGCTCTTTTATTGTTATCTGAGAATAACGATTTGCCATCTCCAATCCCTATCGGTAAGTTATCTCTGAGCGCTCCAAATACCCCCGTCATACCTACCATCCCCCTCGCTCCAACGCATCAAAACGAGAAAGATAAACAAAAGTTGCCGTCATCGTCGAGTGAAAACGAACCAAAAACGGTATTTGAGTTTACGCAGGCCACAGATAAGAGCAAGGACGGCACGAACCCGGCAACATCAAGCGGTATAGAAACAAAATTAGAGAAAAACAATAAAACCTCAACTAAACCAAGCAACCGCACTAAAGGGGGAAGTGTCAGCAACATCTCTCCAGTTGTCAAAGAACCACAACGGATCTCATCAAGGCTTAAAAAATAACTGTTTTGTGCCTTTTAATTATTGTTTTTTTATTCTCTTTCTTTCTTTAATTATTTCATTTTTATTTATTTTAAATTTTATAAGCGTACTTTTTTCCTTACTTTTGTTATTGTGTACTTTTTTTTTAGTTATAGATATTTAGTTTACTTTGTTTTAAGTCTTTCCAAATAAAAATTTCATACCATTGTGGATTATAAATAAAATACTTTGTCAAATTCCTGCCTTTTATCGCACATTCTTTACTATCAAAATTATACATTTTTCTAAATTTTAAAATAATAAAATATTTATTTATAGGTATAGGTACAGGTGGGTTTATTAAATAAATTGAGGTTCTCCATCTGGATAACAGTGATCTTCTAACTATATTTATTTAAAATGAACAAACTTAAAATCGGTTTTCTAAACGTAAAATCATTACCCGCTCATTTTGCTACTGTAAAAAGGGTGATTGCAAATGAAAAATTTGATATCTTGGGAATCTCTGAAAGTTTTTTAACAGAAGTTATTCCAAATAATATTTTAACAATCCCAAATTATTATCTGATTAGAAAGGACGTGGGAAGAAGGTGTTCGGGCTTGGCAATGTACATTAACCATAAACTTGATTTCGAGGTATTGGACACTGGTCGATTTGAGGTGCTGGAACAACTGGATAAAAATTAAATTACTTAAAGATACATATATCATAGGAACGCTTTATAGACCACCAAAAGGAAGCTATACAGAATTTTTTAACATTATGGAAACATTGTTGGAACAATTCTCAAATCATCAGATTGTTTGCGGAGGGGACCTTAATATCGATCTGTTCAAGCAAAATAACCATACGGAAAAATACAGTAAATTGATGGATATTTTTGGCCTTAAGCAGATTGTCAATGAACCAACAAGAATAACCGCGCACTCCAGTACCTTGATTGATCACATTCTGATACCAAAGGAACAAGAGAACTTTAATTCAGGTGTAAAAGACTGCTCTTTTATCGCTGACCACTCACTGGTGCAGTGCTCAATAAGCCACAAAATACAACATTGTGCTGAAACTATCACCTTTAGAAAGTACAAAAACATTGATGAGAGCTTTTGCGAGAATTTTTAGAACAAGCACCTTTTAAAAATCTTATTCAATACAATGACATTAACCAAAAGGTCTTATATTTCAATACATTGCTCTTACACATTTTTGATGTGCTTGCACCGGAAACAACTATAAAACAAAAATGCAAAAAGCCTGGGTGGTTAACAGATACAATCAAAGAAATGATAAAACTAAAAAACAAGGCTTTTAGGAAATGCAAATAATTAAACACCGTGCAAAACTGGAATTACTATAAGCAGCTGCGTAATCAGGTCAACATCGCGATTCAAAATGAGAAAAAGAGATTTTTTGAACACGCTCTAAGACAAAATAGTAGTCCTAAGTATATATGGAATAAACTCAAAGAATACGATATTTTTACAAAAAAGCCAACTAAAATAATACCGCAACACTTAAATAAGCCCAATGATATTAACAACTATTTTTTGCAAGCTGCTTCAAGTAATTCTACCTTAAATCAAGAAAAACTTAACTTTTATCAAAATAATTACAAAACGGAATTTAAGAATCTATTTGAGTTTACAGCAGTTCCTGAGAGCCAAATCAAGGAGCATCTTCTTTCCATAAAATCAGTTTCCACTGGAGCAGACGGCATTAACCTTAACATGTTACTTCTTAGTTGTGATCGTATTTTACCTTTTTTAACCCATATAATAAACTCATGCCTGATAGAAGGGACATTTCCAGACCTATGGAAAATATCTAGGGTGGTACCTCTGCCGAAAGTCGCACAACCAGAGAGTCTTAGTGATCTCAGACCTATAAGTATTCTTCCAGTAATGTCAAAAATTTTAGAAAAAGTTATAAACAATCAAATAAGACGACACCTGGAAGAATATGAAATAATACATCCAGACCAATCTGGGTTTAGGACGGGCTATAGTTGTGTTACGACTTTACTTGACATAACTGACGACATCATTCAAGCGTCAGACCAGGGTGACACCACAGCACTAATACTATTGGACTACTCAAAGGCGTTTGATAGACTAAACCATGGGCTTATTTTCTCTATTCTACATTTTGTGGGCTTCTCTAATAATGCTATAAATTTACTTAAAACTCAATTAATAGATAGATCGCAATTTGTGGAGACGGAGCAGGGACGCTCACAAAAATTAAGAACTACTAGCGGAGTTCCTCAGGGCTCGATTCTCTCACCCATTCTTTTGAACATATATACAACACAAATAACAGAATGCATCCAACATTGTTCATCAAAAAGATACTGCGATGACACTCAAATAAAAAAATCATTTAAACATCAACTATAAACTCGCAGGAAAAGAATAAATGAGGACCTCCAAAAGCTAATTGAGTCATCTGAAGCGCACAACTTATTTATTAACCCTATAAAATCTAATGTCTTAATATTTGGAAAAAAACCAGTGAATCAATTAAATATTAAAATTAACGACCAAATAATTGATACTGTAAATACAGCAAAAAACTTGGGTTTACTCTTTGACGAAAAATTGAGATTTAAACCACATGTCAATAAGTGCATTCAACGAGGCTATTACAACCTTAAAATGCTTTACCCAAGCCGGCACATTTTACCAAAAAATCTTAAAATTAAATTAACTGACACCCTCGTCTTAAGTCACTTTAATTATGCTAGTGCTGTTTACGACCCCTGTCTCGACGCTGTGGATACACAACGAATCCAAAAAGTCCAGAGGTCCTGCCTTAGATATATTTATGGTTTAAGAAAATATGACAGGGTGACACATAAACTAAAAGAAGCCAAATGGTTATCAATGAAACAAAGAAGAATATATATAATACACTCACTTTGTCTGTTTCATAAAATTATCCAGAATAAACAACCTCCTTATCTTTACAATAAAATCAAATTCAGGTCTGACAATACTCCCTTGGATCAAGACTCCAATATCACATAATAATGCCTGCTCATCGTACCACTTTTTTTGAAAGAAGTTTTAGATATAATATTTGTAAATTATATAATTCAGTGCCAAAAAAAGCCAAAGCACTTAAACCATTACAATTTAAAAAGTTTCTAAAAAATCACCTTTTTAACACGGGCAACTAACAATTCTTTCTCACTTAGTTAAAGCTTTTGCCCTAACTATAACTTAATATAAGTACCCACCTGTAGTTCTTTACTTTTTTAAATTTTACTTTATTTATAGACCCCCTGATCCACAATGTGTATGAAAACCTATTTCTACTAATATCTATACTATAAGTTTGTTGTATAAATGTTCTGTCTCTAAATGTCCTTCTTTAAGTAGTTAAGAAAAATAATTTTAGACTTTTTCTTTTTTTTCTAGTTCCGCTTGTTCAAAAAGTTACTAAATAAAAATCTA
Organism: Aspidapion aeneum; assembly: GCA_963576565.1. Taxonomy (NCBI): domain Eukaryota; kingdom Metazoa; phylum Arthropoda; class Insecta; order Coleoptera; family Brentidae; genus Aspidapion; species Aspidapion aeneum. The sequence continues at coordinate 62,266,087 of OY755042.1, forward strand.
CCAGGGGTTAAACTTAGATCAATTATGTAATTGTTTTTAACTCCTTTTTGCAACTGCTTATATGTTAATTTAAACTTTGTAAACCGCTATTCATTTTTGTTGCAAATAAAGATATTATTTATTTATTTATTTATTTATTATTTAAAATATAATAGTAACAATAATAAAACAACTATAGATTAACAACTGATTCTGTTTTGTTTTTTCTATTTGCCAAAATCGCCAGTTACAAGTTTAAACAGTAAAAATCAACAACTATTAATTGCCCAGTATTTTCTAAAACTCTAAACCTACCTAAAAAACCATTTTAAAAATTTATTGGAAACGTCAATAGTGCAAAATTTGTACATTTTGTCATCGTGGTTCCGGTGCAAAAAATCATACAGGTGTTAAATAATAGACAATTACAAAATTCTTAATTAATAGTTTAAAAATTACATAGGAACATATCTTAGATAAAGCGAGAAACATAATGCGTAACTAGTAGCATATAAGGTTTGACCAATCAGCGACTGACTTATTGGTTGAACTTATGCTTAATTATGCATTATGTAAGGTTGCATAAAGAGAGTTTATGACTAAAACTACACAAAAAACTAGAAAATGCTATTACATATAGATTCGTGGCAAGTATTTACCCAATTGGACAGAATAGTTTCTTGTTTAGGTCAGTTTTCGATTGGAGAGCATTATTTTTCAACTAAAAATCTAAAAATTACTAGTTTTATTTTCAGGGAGTGATAGTAACAGCTAGATCAACTCAAGAGCAAATAAAATTAATATATTATCTCGAAAACAAAATTCTAGCTAAGGCACAAAATTTCATCGAATTAAGTGTTAAAGAACTAGTAAAAAAAACCTCTTCAAAAACCATAAAGAGCAATTCCACGCCAAGTCATCGAATTTACAAAAAAACTGTTGCCGTGACATTTAATTTTTTTCTTTAATCATGCTTACTAAATGAAACAGCTTATGCTTAACCACTTTTGCACAATTTTAGATTTTTTAATCCAATTGTACATGCATTTGAAAAGTCTAAAAACGGGCAAAATGGGACTTTAAAGAAAAAAATTATGCTCATAGTAAACAGCACCTAAAAAAAATTAACCAATAATTTTGAAAACATGCATAAAAGTAGTTTTCAAAAAAATGTGATGTATAGCAAAATCTTTTATACTGGCTTAATTAGAGCAATTTAGAGAATATCCAAAAAACGCAGAAATTTTCGAAGTTTTCATATTTTTTTGGGGTATAAATGTAATGTTTTCTTAAATTTTTGATACAGTATTGGAAAGCTATACTCAAGGACTATATCTTCCTTGTATAAAACATGTTTAAAAAGTAGACGTTACCTTGGAGTTCCACGAAGAAGTTAAGAATGTCTGGGAAATCCCTCAACTTCAGCATCAAAAATGATCCTGTCTATCGGGGTGCTGGTGGTAATCAAGTAGGGTACATTTTTCACTGTATCATATACTTTTAAAAACAAGAATAAAAAATCTGGGTCTGTAATCCTTAAGGTCACTACACATTTTTTTGTTATTTTAATATTTTTAGTGATGTTAAATTGCATCACAAATTACAGGCGTGGATCTACGGGGGGACGCCCCCCCCCAGATCTGAAACTTTACTCAGTTTTGACACATAGAATACACCTCCTGGTCACTATGCAAAATAGTTTTGTGAAATATTTATTATGATATTTTCCCCCAAAATAAAGTTTCTAGTTCCACCCCTGCAAATTAAGGTTTATCAGAAGGTAAAGCTTATTTATATGAGCACTGTTCAATAAATTATGATCTAAACTCTCTTCATAAGGTCACTACACAAATTTTTTAAAAGTTTATTTACTTTTTTCGTAGTTACCTACTGTCATATTTAAAAAATCGGAAAAGAAGTTGAGTTCTATAATTCCAGAAACCGAACAAATTTTTTTTCTGAGCTTGATGTAAATATAGCATCTATAGTTAAATCATCCAGAGAAGTGAAAGAATGGTGTCCAGTTGTTGTTTGTTTGAGATTTTAATGTAAAACAAATCGTTTCACAGTACCTCCAAACGCATCACATGGGCTTTTACCATGCGTTAGTTTTGTACTTAGTTTTTTTAATGGCCAATGGCGTATGCAGAAATTTTTCAAGGGGGTTGGGAGAGGGGGCTTGAGTAAAAGCAAAGTCCTGGAAAACCATTTATTTCTTCTTTCAGAAAAATTCAATCTTTAGGAGAAGTTATTTAATGGTTTTGGAAAGATTAGGCCTCCAACCCCCCTCCCTCCTGCGTAAGCCACTGTTAAACCTGAACCATTTCATTTACCAAAGAAACAAACTAATTAATAATCAAACAAGTTTCGTGGCTAATCGGGCAAAAAAGAGTTTTTTGTTTCCCTTATATTTTTCCGTGGGCAGCCTGAAAGCTTAACCTCACGGGGGTCCAAGATCTAATGGACACCTAATAAGTGTTGACAGTTAACCGTTTCGTCCTTATGGGACTCCTCAGAACACTGCTGGTCAATGTGACAAATCTTGCGAAGTTAATCAGACGGTTTTGTCTCTAATTAAATATAAGTGAGCGAACTATAGCAAGAGGCGCCATCTACCGAGATACGAGAGAAACCAAAAACCAAAAGCAGGCAAAAACACTGCTATACAATATCGATCAATGTAAAGATCGAATGCAAATAAAAGAAAACAAATATCGTCCGTGACCTACGACAGCTCTTTGTCTTTCAGGCCGGATCAACACAGATTGCATTTTTACCCGTCTTCAAGACAGTGAGCGTCAATCAACGGAATTTTTAAGCCAAATAATACTAACAAACGTGGAATTTCGTACCCGTGAATTTAAAAATCAAACAAGTTTCGTGGCTAATCGGGCAAAAAGGAGTTTTTTGTTTCCCTTATATTTTTCCGTGAATAGCCTGAAAGCTTAACCTCACGGGGGTCCAAGATCTAATGGACACCTAATAAGTGTTGACAGTTAACCGTTTCGTTCGAAATTTGTTTGATTTTTAAATTCACGGGTACGAAATTCCACGTTTGTTAGTATTATTTGGCTTAAAAATTCCGTTGATTGACGCTCACTGTCTTGAAGACGGGTAAAAATGCAATCTGTGTTGATCCGGCCTGAAAGACAAAGAGCTGTCGTAGGTCACGGACTATAGTTGTTTTCTTTTATTTGCATTCGATCTTTTCATTGATCGATATTGTATAGCAGTGTTTTTGCCTGCTTTTGGTTTTTTGTTTCTCTCGTATCTCGGTAGATGGCGCCTGTTGCTATAGTTCGCTCACTAATTACATTTAATTAGAGACAAAACCGTCTGATTAACTTCGCAAGATTTGTCACATTGACCAGCAGTGTTCTGAGGAGTCCCATAAGGACGAACCGGTTAACTGTCAACACTTATTAGGTGTCCATTAGATCTTGGACTCCCGTGAGGTTAAGCTTTCAGGCTACCCACGGAAAAATATAAGGGAAACAAAACTCCTTTTTGCCCGATTAGCCACGAAACTTGTTTGATTTTTAAATTCACGGGTACGAAATTCCAAGTTTGTTAAACTAATTAATGTCCGTGTCTCACCAAAAATGTATTATTCAAACTAAAAAAAAAATTTCGACAGTGTACGAAGATGGGACTTGAACCCAAAAACAAGGATCTCACGCAAAACAGTATGTGGCTATAAATAAGATCCCCTAACGATGATTTTTATACATATTTTTTTTCCTTTTGCGACTGAATAAAAAAATTTGATTTTTTACATTCTTTAACCAAATAGCTTAAAAGTTGATGTTAAAATGACAGACCCAGATTTTTTATTTAGCTTTTATTTAGACGATACATTATCAAGTAAAACAACGCACAAGCGAAGTTTTAATAGACAGATAGACATGAAAATTTTTTTAGTCAAAAGTGGCCAATTCTGAGGTTTTTGCGGTTTTTCCAATTTTAAAAAATTTAGTTTTCTGAAAGCAATAGACCTAGAAATTTTTCTTTTACCTTGTATGATAGTCAAGCCACTGAGCTTTAATGTGCGTATAGATTTTTTTTTGATGGACCATATTCCGCACCGGTGTAAATAATTAAAAATCGAGAAAATCATAAAATTTAGTATTTTTTTAAAACTATTTTTGCCATGTCAAAAAAGTGAGGTTATTTTTTTTTCTGTATAGGATTATCCAACCAATATTAAAGATTTCTTCCGTCAAATTTGTTTTTACATAAGATTTAATACAATAGAAATAAAAAAAAATAAGGCCACAACTGATTTTCTTCGTTTTTTTACTTTTAAAGTGGCCTGTAAAATACGGGAGGCGACATTAAAAATTAAAATTTATTAATTTGGTATTCCTAAGGACACTAATACATGTTATCAAAATTTGGATTTTTTTCGTGACATGGCAGCTACCCCCATTGGATGATTTGGCGTGGAATTACTCTAAATAGTTCGTCTGATAGGTGGGACACTTTCCAAAATTTGTACACCTATTTCAGTAAAATACATATTTTCAAGTATGTAGTATGGTGTTTAAATTATTTCAGTGTATTTTAAAGTATGCCATTTTATTTAAGTATCGTATTTCATACCAAATTTGTAGTAGTTCAGACTTTAAAAGTATGAATCTGAAAATTAAAAAGTGAGTATAAGAATTTATAGGTTTATATTCAAGGCAATATTTCGGAAAATCGACTTTCTAGAAGCATTTTATATTACTTTTTGGCAAATGGTCTATTCCCCCTATTTCGCCCCGCTGAATCCGAATATCCCGGTTACCACCGTGAAATGTTGACTAGGCCAAAATTTTTAATTGCCTTTGTAAAGCCCCTATTGACATTTTTCATTCAAAATATATAATTATACAACCAAAAAATAATATCATATTAGTTTCTTTTTAAATAACTGCAAAAACCGCCCCTAGATCCCCCAAAATCTGGAAGTTTTAGGTTTTCGTCAATTTTCTCAAAAACTAAGCTTCTAAGAAAAGAAATGTACTTTATTGTCGACAATAAAATTCCCTTTTTAATAAAGAATAATTCGGTAGGATTAGACCGATTACAAACTCTCCAGCGGCGTCCGTTAATTGAAGTGATTTAAAAAAGTTTAAAACATACCCATGTTATTCCCATGATTTATGCGATTTTTAAAAAAACCAAGGTCTATGGACAAAATGTTTTATACTTTATTATAGAAATGCATGCAATGCAATGCATATTAGAAGAAAAAACTGAGTATTATATTTTTTTTAAACATAAGGATATTCATCGGTATACCTGGATTCAGCCAACAAGAAATCTTAGATCAATCATTGATTATGCTATAGGTGAACAACACTCGGAACTAAAGTGGTATGATGTGCGCACACTTCGTGGTGTTGCCTGTGAATCTGACCACCATCTGGTAAAAGCAAAAATATTATTCCCTGTAAGAAAAACAAATAAAGAGAAAATGAAAATCTAGAATGCATCGAAGACAATCAAAAATACAACTTTAGAAGTCTAGAAATTGAAAGTACTCAAAGATTGTATCAGAACCGATTAGATGAAAAATTAATAAACACAGATCACTCATTTGAAGAGATATATACAAACATAGTAAAAAGCTTGAAGGAAGCAAGCAACGAAGCTGTTAGGTACCAAGATAATAGAAATAACAATAAGATGTGGTGGACGGAAGTAATACAGGAAACGGTCAAGGAGAAAAAACGCACATACTTGAAATGGCTCAGTACTAAAGAGCAAAGAGACCTAGAAATCTACAGGCATACCAGAAGACAGCTAAGAAATTTGATACGCACAGAAAAGAATGAAATGTTCGAGCGCAAATGCCACGATATAAATACACACGTAGGAGGTAGGCAGAGTTCTGAAGTATGGAAATTCATTTCTACAGTAAATAACCCAACAAAAGAAAAAGTAAACATCCAGATCATCAAACCAGAACAATGGACAGAACACTATAAGGGACTGCTGCAGGAGAGGAGACCCGAATATCTGGCAGCCTCTCCGAGGAGAGACATAGAAGTACATGGAGAGGAAGTAATCATCGAAAAAGAAATGATAAGGAATAGTATTAAAAAGCTTAGATCCGGAAAAGCTAGCGGACCTGGGGGAATATATGCTGAAATGCTCATTATATCAATCAATGCATAAACGGACATCCAGTACCTGATGATTGCAAAATTGCATTCATATCCTCAATACATAAAAAAGGAAACAAGCTGGATTGCAACAATTACAGAGCAATTTCAGTAAACAGTACTCTAAGAAGATTGTACGGTAGGATACTTAGAGATCTAATAGAGAATGATTTTCATGATCAAGAAGAAGAAGAAGGGGTACGGGGTAGACCTCGTCAGATGTCTATCAGGAGAAATGAATCGACCCCTGCCCTCCGTAGATTCCAGGTACTCTCTGACTCGGAGAGTTAGCACCTGTTTAGGGTCCCATTCCCAGGGTTACGGGAGAAGACCACATCGGTATGAAAGGCGGAGAGGATGGACCTCGGTACGGTGATCATAGCGCAGGTGGCAACCCTTTCTTTTAGGGATAGTATAAAAGAAGAAGATGCTGCCTTGTAGTACCGGCGTTGGAATCGTCAAAGGCTAGCGGAAGAAAACCTCGATCAAAAATCACCTGGTCCTCCAGGTTGGGGGTTGGGGTATTAGACTAACTCTCTGATACCCGGAAAAAACGTACACTGTTAAAAAACCCAATCAAACGCTTCGGAAAGAAATGAAAAACCTAAGACGAACCAAGCAAAGAAACAGGAATATGATTTTTGGTACATGGAACGTACAGTCGGGGACTTTTTAAATTGCCGCCCTTGGAAATAAAAAATATTCCTATTTGAAATTCAAAAAAGTAGTTTGAACCAAAACAAAAAAATTGTGAACCTTACCTCTGTCTGTATACATATATATTTAAAAATTAAAATTTTTTGATTTCTTTAAATGATTAATCTTGATAGAAAAAAAATACAGCGGCAATTTAAAAAGTCCCCGACTGTACAAGGAATGAGTCGAAAAGTGAATGAAATAGTACATGAGTGCAGCAGAATGAAGGTTGACCTTGCTGTACTAACAGAAACGAAGAAGAAAGAAAAAGGATCTGAAAACCTAGGACAGTATGACCATTTCTATAGTGGAGTGGCAAAAGAAAAACATGCTCAACAAGCAGTATCTATTTTGGTCAACAAAAGATTTAGAAAATTTATCACCAACTGGGAAGCAGTAAATGAACGGCTAATAAAAATGAATATAACAATAAAAGGAATGAGACTTACGATTTTTGGAATCTCTGCGTATAATGACGGTGCAAATGTAGCCGTGAAAGAAAATTTTTTTGAAGAAATCCACAATGAAATATGTTAATATCAATAAGACAGAGTATATGTGTATTGGTGGAACGAAACAGGATCTAATCTTAAATACTGGGCAGCGAATTCAGTCCTGTGATGAGTATAAATACTTGGGTCTAAAAATTACAGCTGACGGAACACTAGACAAAGCTATAAAAGATAGAAACGTACAAGGAAGAAAAGCAATAACTTTATGAAATGGAATAATTTGGGACCAAAGTATATCAAAAAATAACAAAAAGCTTATATATAACACCATTGTAAAAAGTATTATTACATACGGCTCAGAAGTATGGCCAATCAAAGATAGAACAGAAAAAATGCTTTCCGCTACGGAGATGGACTATTGGAGAAGAGCAGCAGGGAAATCAAAAAGAGAAAGAGTTACCAATCAAAGAATAAGAGAAATTATGACAGTGGGTGAACGTACTCTAGTGGATGATATAAGAACAAAACAACTGGTGTGGTACGGACATGTACAAAGAATGGATGATGGAAGACTACCTAAACAAATATTACAATGGAAACCAACTGGCCGAAGAAAACGAGGAAGACCAGGGAGAAGCTGGAGAGAAGGAATAGATAGTGAAATAAGAATAAGAGGCCTAGATGATGAATTATGGGCAAACAGAAACGAGTGGAGATTGGGTATCGGAAGACGTAGAACGTTGTGAAACCGATAAATATATATATATACACAATGAAATATCAGCAGTAAGTACATCTAGAGAAATTGTAATATTGGGAGATTTAAATAGTAGAACAGGTAACAGAGTAAATGATCTGACAGTTGGCCAATATGGAGAAGATGTTGTTAATGACAATGGAAACCGGCTTATCACAGTATGTGAGCAATTAGACCTAAAAATCCAAAACGGTTTTTTCCAACATAAGAAAATACACAAATATACCTGGACCAAACCTTCACAAAACCTGAAATCCGTCATTGATTATCTTATCACTAAACAAAAGACAAAACTAAAAATTCAAGATGTCAGAACAAAGCATGGATCAACATGCATGTATTTTCTGGAGACCAAAATTCTCTTTCCTTATCAAGGCCGAAGCCTCCATCAACAAAATCTTGATGATACAGTGAATGAGGAAATTGATCACTGTCAATATAATCTACTAAGCCTAGAACATGACAGCGTAAAAAACTTATACAAAAAGAGACTGAACGAAAAACTTAATTCAAGTTCAGGTGAAACCCCAGATGAGGAATACGAATGTATCACATTAAGCATCCATCAAGCTGCAAAAGAAGCACTAGGATTAGTGGAAGAAACTCCTAAAAGAACAAAACCATACTGGTGGGATGCTGAGATTGAAAGTGAAATAGAGGAAAAAAGGAAATTATATCACATATACTTATCCCAAAAGACAGATAGAAGCAGAGAAGAATACAAAATCGCGCAAACAAAGGTGAGAAGAATGATGAGTGATAAGAAAAATGAATCATGGATGCAAAAGTGCCAGAAAATAGATTCTTACTTAGGAGGTAGGAGAAGTACCGAAAGCTGGAAAACTATAAGATCGATCAAAAAAGAAACATGCAGAGATATTATTTTACCAATACCAGACAAAGAATGGGATGAGCATTTTAAAAAACTTTTAACTGAAGATAGAGCAGAATTCAAGGAAGAGAAAGAGACAATATCATTAGAACGATGGGATCTCCAGTACCCCTCACAATATCTGAGGTCAAAAACGTGTGCAAAACCTTAAAAAGCGGTAAATCTGCCGGACCCGGAAATATCCCAGCTGAACTTATTAAATATAGCACTGAAGAATTGTTTTGGAGATTACGGAATCTTTTCCAAAGATATTTAAATGGAGCTGTAGTACCAACTGAGTGGAAAACGTCATATATATCCACAATACACAAAAAAGGAAGGAAAGATATATGTGACAATTATAGACGTATATCTGTAACTAGTACGCTAAGCAGAATATATGGCAAAATAATAAGAAATAAAGTGGAGAGCGAATATAAAGATATGGAGGCAGAAGAACAAGCTGGTTTCAGGGCGGGTAGATCGACTTCAGATCATCTCTTTTGTATAACCCAAGTTATTGAAAAGAAAATGGCATACGGACAAGAGCTCCATCTGCTTTACGTAGATTTTCAGAAGGCATATGATAGTATACCACTAAATCTACTTTGGAAAGCGTTGGAAAAGACAAACATAAGCGTACAACTAATTAAGGCCATCAAAGAGTTATACCGCAATAGTAAGGCAAAAGTTAAAATAAAAGCAAAACTAACCAAAGGCTTTCAAGTAAATAAAGGTCTTAAACAAGGTTGCTGTATCTCGCCTACGCTCTTCAAGATATATTTGGAACAGGTCCTTAAAGTCTGGAAGAGAAAATGCCAAAACATGGGAATTCCGTTGGAGGAAACCATCTTGTATACTTTATGTTTCGCCGATGATCAGATAGTGGTGGCTCAGGATTATGACGACCTCGAATATATGACACGAAAACTAATAGAAGAGTACAATAAGTGGGGACTAGAGGTTAATATCAATAAGACAGAGTATATGTGTATTGGTGGAACGAAACAGGATCTAATCTTAAATACTGGGCAGCGAATTCAGTCCTGTGAGTATAAATACTTGGGTCTAAAAATTACAGCTGACGGAACACTAGACAAAGCTATAAAAGATAGAAACGTACAAGGAAGAAAAGCAATAACTTTATTAAATGGAATAATTTGGGACCAAAGTATATCAAAACATAACAAAAAGCTTATATATAACACCATTGTAAAAAGTATTATAACATACGGCTCAGAAGTATGGCCAATCAAAGATAGAACAGAAAAAATGCTTTCCGCTACGGAGATGGACTATTGGAGAAGAGCAGCAGGGAAATCAAAAAGAGAAAGAGTTACCAATCAAAGAATAACAGAAATTATGACAGTGGGTGAACGTACTCTAGTGGATGATATAAGAACAAAACAACTGGTGTGGTACGGACATGTACAAAGAATGGATGATGGAAGACTACCTAAACAAATATTACAATGGAAACCAACTGGCCGAAGAAAATGAGGAAGGCCGAGGAGAAGCTGGAGAGAAGGAATAGATAGTGAAATAAGAATAAGAGGCCTAGATGATGAATTATGGGCAAACAGAAACGAGTGGAGATTGGGTATCGGAAGACGTAGAACGTTGTGTGTACCAGGAATTCTTTTGAAAGTCGATTTCCAATTTTAATTTTAGATTTATATATATATATATATATTTCTGGCGCTCCTTTTCTCAATTACTTGTTTAAGACAAAAAACATTATCACTACAAGATCTGCCTGCACGAAACCTACTTTGCTCTTCTTCTTCTTATTTATTTATATAAAGTTTCGTGCAGGCAGATCTTGTAGTGATAATGTTTTTTGTCTTAAACAAGTAATTGAGAAAAGGAGCGCCAGAAATATAGAGACTCATGTTACCTTTGTGGACCTACAAAAAGCATATGATACCGTTCCAGTAGAAAAATTATGGACAGTGTTAGAGCACACTAGTATCAATCATACATACATAAAAGCGATAAAAGAACTATACAAAGGGTCAAAATCTAAAATTAAAATTGGAAATCGACTTTCAAAAGAATTCCTGGTAACGAAAGGCTTAAGACAGGGATGTTGTATCTCTCCAACTCCCAAAACTGGAAACGCAAAGTACACGGCATGGAAATACAACTTAACGACCGATTTACCATATACACACTACAGTTTGCTGACGAACAAGTAATTGTAGCTAATGATAAAGAAGACATGGAGTATATCATGAGAATGTTAACGGAAGAATACCAAAAGTGGGGGTTAACAGTGAACGTGGACAAGACACAGTACTTATGTATTGGAAATGCATCAAGTGAATTAGAACTAGAAAATGGACAAACAATATCTCCATGTAATGAGTATGTATACTTGGGTGTCACATATGATAAGACGGGAACAGACTGTAAAGAATTGGAAAAAAGAATAGTAAAAGCAAAAAAGGTTATTGGTTGTCTTAACAGTATTTTATGGAGCAGAGAGATAAAAAAGAAGGTAAAATTTAACATATATGAAACAATGGTGAAAAGTACGCTGTTGTATGGAATAGAGACTTGTCGCGTAACAGAAAAATACAAAGCAAAAATGGAAAGTGTCGAAATGGATGCAATAAGAAGATCAATGAGAATATCTAGAACAGAACAGAAAGAATGGGAATCGAGGGAAGCATAACGGATGACATCACTAAAAGGCAACGGATATGGTACGGCCATGTACAACGGATGAGCGACAAAAGATTCAAAACAAGTCCTAGAATGGCAACCAATAGGGCGCAGAAAAAGAGGGCGTCCTAAACTGGAATGGCAACAGTCAATCCAAAAATCAATGAGTCAAAAAACCTGACGGAAGATGACTGTCAGGGTCGAAGGAGGTGGAGAATAGGCGTCGGACAACGTACAAAAACGTTCTAAACCGACATAGTAGTATTAATCTTTCCGCAAATCAGTTAAAGATTTCTTAGTCGAAGACTTTCTACAGTTTAAGGGAATTTTATGAGGGTTAAATTGTTTATTTTTGAGTGTTTTAAAACTATCATGGTTTTCACAATCAGTAACTTTAAATTTTATTTATTTTTTTATTTTTGCTGTAAATTTTTTTAAAAATGATGATAAAAGTTTGGATTGGTTTTATGACTACAACTTTAGGGGCGTCCGTAAATTAAATCAATTTCGAAAAATCACAAAATAAACTGTTTTTGCTACAAGTTGTCTAATTTTCTCAGAAACCAAGCTTAATATGAAAAAATATGTACCATACTTTTCAACAATGCGGAATTCGGTGGGGTTTGACTTATGAAAAACTCTTTATCAAAAAATGTGTTCTATACTTCGTCGTGGATCATAAAATTTATTTTTAAACACTGTATAACAAAGTGAAAGTTATTATATAGTTACCGCTCCAGTTGTGTCCTTAATTTAAAGTAATTTTTTTAAATCACCAAACTAATCAATTTTTTACAGGTTTTGTCCAAGTTTCTTAAAAACTAAGCTATTTTCAACGAAATGTCTTCTTTACTTTTCGGTGGATAATAAAATTTCCTTTTAAACATTGTATCACAAAATGTGACCCAAGTTATAGGTAACTTTCCAGGGGCATCCATAAATTGATATAACTTTTACCAAAAAAAAAAAGGTCAGTAGGACAAAATAAGATAAAAAAAAAACAATTTTTTACATAAAAAGCTTAGTTTAAAAAAAAATTATACGAAAATTGCTTATTTTGGTTATTTTTGACATAAACCTCACATTTTAATACAGCGTTTAAAAGAAAATTAAATTTTCTACCATAAAGTAGTCCTTGCTATATGCAGTTACACTTTTGTGAAATTTCCAACCTCTTTATTTTTTATATGCATACTGAGAGCAACAAAAAAAAATCTGAAAAATGCCATGTCTTTGAATTGTTTTTATCTGTGCGTTTTTAACTTTATAACAACATGACATGTTTACTTTTTAATATATTTCTGGTTAGGAAATATGTTTATTTCATGTCAAAGTCACGAAAGTGTAACTGCGTATGGCAAGTACTATATAGGACACATTTTTCCCAAGAAGGGTAGTTTTTGATTTTTTTAAATAAAAAATAAATAATCCCAATCTACGGACGCCGAAACGAACGCGACTGCAGAGCCACTGTCTTCTCCCAACCTTATCGTTGAAAAGGAAATTTTTTTCTCCACAACCTATTCTTTGCAATTTTCGATAAAAAGGTTAGTTTTCGAGAAAATAGCCATTCAATGGATTCAACAGGGAATAAGAACACTCCAAACCTTTCCGACTGAACTTACCTGTGAAACAAAGTGTAATTTTAGGCAATTTGTAAACTAGAGCAAGATTGTGCCTGTGATGCAAGTCACTTGAATCTTCTTTAACCTAATAAAAGATCTTACTACTCAAAGCTCAGAATCCTTATGGTTTAGGGGTCGCCTGGGCCATGATTCGATTTCTAGAAGAGTTTCTCTTGCGTTCTGCATTTTATCAACCTAAAAAAATAAATATCCCATAAAGAGACGTAAACAATTCGAGCGAGTGAAATGTTAGTTAATTATGTATATTCATATTTTTGTAGTAAGTTGTCAAGTTAGTAGATTAGTTGGATTAGTGACTCTTTCAGCCTCTTTGCAACTTGTTGTTAGTGCTTTGAGTGGCAAACTATGAGGTTTGAACTTAGAGTAATAATAATATAAAGAGAAGAAGTAAACCGCGGCCCCGTGTAAATTTTCCCTATTCGTGGCGGTCATTCCTGAAAACTTAGAATTTCCAGAATCCCCGGCGATGGCAACATAGCTGCGTCACTGGAATCATCTCGAAAAAACCACACTGGGCTGAATTTTCACAGTATTTTCAGAAACATAGCACTTCTTGTTTATTTTTACGTCCAACTAAATTCTTTTTTACAAAAATAAAACTCAGCACACAGAAAAAAAACACCAAAAATTCAATATACCGAGTCCGACGGCCAAGACAACACTGCATTTAATACAAACACATGTTACTGTCAATGTCGACCTTAGAGCTTAGGAATATCTGGGCTAACCGTTCACGACTTGAGGACCCACCTAATTAAACTTATTGCCATTATATAAGTGAAAAAATAATCTTTTGTTTAAAACTCGTAGACAATGATTGAGTAGAAATAAAACTTTGGACTTCCATTGTCTTTATCTGAGGGCACGGCAGTGCCTCGCAAAGTTCGCGCTGCCGTACCATCTTTTCTTAAAACATTTCAGCCCATATTTGACCTATCTAAAGCTCTACTTCGGAAAGAGCTACGAATCTCATACTTTGCACAGTCGTAGAACTTCATAGAGTTAACAACCCCTCCAAGTTTCATGGACTTCTATAGAGTAGTAAAGTAGTTACGAAATTTAAAAAAACGTCGAAATTGCCACTCACTCACTGACTCACTCACTCATGTATAGATCACCAAAATTCTACTGTTCTTCCAGACCTACTATAAAGCTGAAATTTGGCGGACTGATAGAAATTATGACCAAACCCCTGGAAAAAATCAAAAAGCCCCAAAATTCTAATTTACTTCCCTCCCCTATATATGTAAAATTATTTAAAAGTAACATTACCCACTTCTAGCAATGCTAGAGAGCTTTGGCAGCCTGATAGGGACTATAATAAAACTATAGGAAAAAATTATAACACCCCAAAATGCTAATTTACTTCCCTACCATATAAATGTAAAGTTATGTAAAAGTAACACTGCCCACTTCCAGAAACGCTAGAGAGCTGAGCTTTTTAAGACTGAAAGACACTATGATAAAACTATAGGAAAAAAATTTAAAACACCAATATTTTAATTTACTTCCCTTTCCTATAAATGTAAATTTATATAAAAGTAACATTGCCCACTTCCAGAAATGCTAGAGAGCTGAGCTTTGGAAGGCTGATAGAAACTATGATAAAACCATGGGAAAAAATTTAAAAACCCCAAAAATTTTCATTTACTCTCCTCCTCTATAAATGTCAAGTTATGTAAAAGTAACATTACCCACTTCCAAAAACGCTAGAGAGCTGAGCATTGGAAGACTGATAGGAACTATGATAAAACTATAGGAAAAAATTTAAAAACACGAAAATTTTAATTTACTTCCCTCCCCTATACATGTAAAGTTATGTAAAAGTAACATTGTCCACTTTCAGAAACGCTAGAGAGCTGAGCTTTGGAAGGCTGATGGCAGCTATGATAAAACCATGGGAAAAAATTAAAAGACCTCAAAATTTTAAGTAAGGCATTGCAAAAGTTTTGAACAATATTCCGCATATTTTACTATTTAAAAATTAAATATTATCCAATTCCTTTAAAAAAGAAGTGAAATCATAACAAAAACATTTCATGTAAAAATAACCAAGTACGCGGCATTCCGTACAAAGAATTGAGATAAAAGTAAAGTCAAGTTCTCCAATACAAATTTCAAAATGAAAGTAAGAAACTAGTTTGGAAATGTTTTTCTAAACTTGGCTATTACGGCTGTAAATGACTCAGGCACAGTGCTTAATTGAACATAAAGAAGATTGGCCTAATAGCAAAGGTTAGAAAAACATTTCCAACTAGTAAAAATCTTTCATTATGAAATTTGTATTGGAGAACTTGGCCTTACTTTTATCTCAATTCTTTTTACGGAATGCCATTTTCGCGTACTTGGCTCTTTTTTACATGAAATGTTCTTGTGTTGGTTTATTTTAAACAGGACGTTTCAGTAAGTAAGTATATCTAACCGTTTTCAAGTGTAAACTGCCCGCCCCTTTTATACCTTCCTAGCCCGCACAGCAACTGCTAGAGAAGGTATTGTTTTCGACAAAAATTTTTTTTGAGATAACACCGAAAATGTGTTATTTGGGTGTATTTTGACCTACCCTAGCAATATCGTCGTGATATCTGTCTGTGATGTGTGTGTATGTATATCTGTCCGTAACGCGATAGCTCCTAAACCGCTTAACCGATTTACATGAAATTTTCAGGTAAAATAGTACTCGATACTGCAACGAGCTGATTAGATTTTAGTCAAAATTCGTGAATGCTAATGACAGTTTTTTTGACAGTTAAAAAATGCTAACTTTTTAATGGAACGTCGCATCAATATGCGGTTTTCGGAAAATAGTAGCGCGGGGATATAGTCCAAGTAGCTCAAAACGAAACCCGGCCCTGCTAACACGAAATCCGTAATATGATGTCATACACCTGTTGCCACGTCCTGAAAAAATTGTGGGAAAAGGGGCCGTTCATAAATTATGTTGTCTAAATGAGTTTTTATCGCAGATTGTAATAATAAATACACAGCATAAAACGACGCGACGCGGGCTAATAAGCGCATGACAAATTATCGCATGGTTTAAATAGTCTAACCAACTCAAAGCACTAAAAATTTGGTAAGGTAAGAAGTTGAACCTTACTTATTATTTATAAAATTTTACAGAGGCAGAGGAGCCGGCAACAGCGGAAAAGCTACATTGTTTATCAACAAATGAATGAATGACCGCCGAAACCGGGGTTACTACTTCTCTTTATATGTTATTACTCTGAGGGTTTGAACATCAAAATAAAAAATATCGACGGCTTTCACTATTGCGCAGCCTTCAATAGGGCGAAAGGAACGTTGTCTGTTTCGTGTTCTATACTACTTTACACTACTCTATAAAGTCTCGCTAACACAGTTTATTTCAAAAACAAATGAGTATCAGAGATTTGATCTGAATTCATGTAAAATATATTATAGCATGTTATTTAACAATGACAGTAACATACAGTACGTCACCTGATAACATTAAATGACATAAATGGTAAATTTACACTTTTAAAAAACAGGACAGTATGAATTCAGGCGGGATAATTTTCTTTAATAAACCGTTTAAAAGTAAAAAGACAAGTTACAATGCTTTATAAAGAAACACATTCGGCAAAAGTTTAGAGTTATTCAAAAAGTTTAGTGCGCATTTCAATTTCAACCAATTTCTTCTGGCCCGGGTAGATTTGATAGATAGTGTTCTGTATAAAAAAATCACTTTTTTCAGGAAATATTGAGAACGACCTTAATTCTGTTAACACTTTTAAAAAAGGGAATATATATAAAAAAAAATAAACCGTCTATATAAATATATTTTAATAGCAAATGATAATGATAGTACATCGTGTTGGCATTGGTTAACTAAAACGATTTGGCGAAAATAAGGGGTGGTTCAAAAATAGTTTGAAGTGGCGTATAGTTGATGCGAAAGAAAATAATTTCTAAAATTTACTTTACCTTTTTCTCGAACGGCGTTAAATATGTTTCCATCCACTCGCTAATTGTATGCCGATCGTAGACTTCCTCCATGGCTGCCAGCAGATCTATCTTGATTTCTGCAAGTTCTCCTCTGATTTTAACCAGATTTTGCGTGACGGACCAAACATGCTGTGCATCCAAAAAAATAATAGCATATTTATTTTGGAGTCGGTATATTGATTTTTTAAAAATTCTTCAATTATAATCAGGACAGGATTTACAATCTACGCTAGAATAATCTACCTCTATTCCCTATTCCAAGGTCTGCTCTTACAAAAAATGTCATCATTTATGAGAGCATAAAGATCCTTAACCATCTGCCCCAGGACATACAAGTAAAAACTGAGTATAAATCTTTCCGCAAATCATTTAAAGAGTTCTTAGTCGCTAAGGCTTTCTACAGTTTAAGGGAATTTCACGATCAGTAACTTTAAATTTTATTTATTTATTATGTTTTTGCTGTTAATGTTGTTTTTGCGTCTGTATTTTAAATTTTGACTGAGTTTTATAGAGAACACATAATATAATAATTATTAGTAGTAAGTTCGTGTCCGCTTGTGTAGTGGTCCTGCTTCGGATATAGCGCTGCTATGATGGCAGCTTATATATGACGGGACTGCCTCGATCACGGCGTTGCGCGAGCTTATGGGATCGAATCCTACTTAACGCATGGTTGTATTGTTATGTCTAAAAAGCTATTTTCGACGCAAAAACTTTGGCAAAAACTGGGCGATTGATCCTAGTATGGATGGAAAAGTCCCAGTATAAAAAAAGTATAATAATTATTAATTCTTAGGTTTTGTTAGGTTTTTAAACTGTCATTATTTTCACGTTCAGTAACTTTAAATTTTATTTATTCTAATTTCTATGTCTTTGCTTTTAATGTTGTTTTTGCGTCCGTATTTTAAATTTTGACTGAGTTTTATTAGAATACATAGTATGATTTGTTAATTCCTAGGTTTTGTTCGATAAATTTCTCAGTGTTTTTGTGTAGAATCGCTTTTAAAGATTTTATATAAATTTTTTTAATACAATTTTGCTTACCCTAAGATTGCCTATGTGAAAATAGTTAAAATCTTGAACTTAACTTAAACCTGGTTGTGACAAATAAAGGTAGCTACCATTAAGTACATTATAGGATTTGCTTTGTCAATGAAATGTATTAACATTCAGACAGTAAATTTTATTTTGAATTGAATTGAATACTTATCCAGGAAAAAACTGTAAATAATCACTGGGCAACTCCACTCAACAAATAAGTGATTAAGCTTATAATGGGGGATATGTATTGTTAATAAGGGTACTCTAACAGACATGGATCTCCAGAGTAGTTCGTTAGTTATATTGCTCTCATCAGGAGTTTCTTAAACTAACTAAAAATAACAATATATCAAACATTTCGATAAATTACATAGTTAGGCATTTAAATTCTTGAAATGTTTGTCAAAGAAATTTAACTTTAACAGGATCGTGAAATCCTTGTTAAAAGCACATTAAGACACTCCAAATGAATTCCATTCTATATCAGCCTTAAAAAACAGCTCCTACGAAGTTTTGAGTTATAGCACATATCATCCTTTGGAAAGTTAGCCATTTTTTAATTTTTATCTTTCATTAGCATTAATAAATTTTGACCAAAATCGTCGAATACTATTTTTCACAAACATTGATCGAGCGGTTCCGAAGCTATCGTGGGCCGGAGAGACATACAGACACACATACACCGACAGACCTCACGACGAGATTGCTAAGATTGGCCAAATACATCCAAATAACACATTTTGTGTGTTATCTAAAAAAATTGTCATAAAAAATAATAACTTCTCTCAGTGGTGTGCAGTGCTAAACAAAGAAGGGCAGGCAAAAATTGGCATTGTTTTGCCACGCACACGGTTACTGCACATACATAGGTACTAGATTACAAGTTAAACATTTCCAAAAAAAAATTTACAAACTCTATATAATCAAATATTAAATTAAAATAAGCAAACATAAAATATTGAAGCCTTTACAAAACCAAACAATTATTGCTATTATGAAATCGAGATGATTTTGTCCAAATAAGAGAAAAGGCAGTAATAAGCAAAAAAAAAACAAAATGCGTTTTTTTGTTACCACCCAATTTTAAATTATTTTATATTTTGCGCCCAAATTCAAACTAAAAAATAAGTGGTTCACTTTATTTGTTATAAATATTCGACAAAACATCTACTGCTTTCTCGCAAAGCTAAACCTTTGCTAGTTAGTCAATTTTTCACAATTTTGTTCTATAGGGGGCCAAATTAATTTTAACCAAGCAATGCACACGCATGCATGGGACACGAATATTCGTGCGCAAGGGACGCGGACCGAATGCGGACGCGAAAAAAACACGCCATGCCTCCTTGTTATGTCTCTCTCATTCTTACAGCGCTAGCGGTCTGCAGAATACAACTTTTTTCTCTTTCTTATTAGCGATAATAGAAATAAATGACGCCCCCCTTAGAAAAGTCTTATGGAACACCTATCAGGAAAATATTAGATGAGAAATGCGCGATAATGCTGTGTGTGCAATTAATCGAAACTTGTCTTATGCAATCTTTACAATAAAAATTAATGAAAAAATGCTTTTCGTGTCAAACTCGTAGACAATGATTGAGTAGAAACAAAATTTCAGAATTCCATTGTCTTTATTTATTTTAAACACGACGTTTCGTTTGTATCTAACCGTTTTCAAGTGTAAACTAAACAATCTAGTTTATAGGCTACTACTTATAATACTTGGTGTGCCGTCAGGTGTGACAGCCCGTCCCCTTTTTTAATCCTAAGACGCCTGTTTTTCTTAAGGAGTGGTTTCCATATGTTTGGTATGTCCGTGCTTGGTTGACCGAAAACTTCTTTATTCTGCAATATAAACGCACCTTCAATAAACTTTCGTTTTCGCCAAATACGTTATAGCATAAATACATGTTCAAAGAATCGAAAAGTGAAGCCGTCATAGTTGGCTTTGGAAAAAATGGCAAATTTAAATTCGGGAACGCGAATTTTTAAGTACGCATACGTGTGCCTTGTCATGTCGGCACACAGCTGCCGTGTAGATTGAGGCAATCTTTGTTGCTTATTTACATTTTGAGGTGTTTTGCATTTGTCGTGTAAAATTATGTTTTATTCTGTAAAAAATTGGAAATAATAAAACTTGTGCGGTTTGTGAAAAAATGTCCGGGAGAAGTAAGGGAGTGCAATTCCATAGGTAACTAGTTATATTTTTCTTCATAATCTGTAAATAAAGTTAAGAGTGGTTTATAAATGTAATTAAACACTTTTCATGGTGTCGACAATAAATCTGCACAATTAGTTTTAGAAAAACTACAATTTTAATCCACAATTTGATACATTTTCACCCAATCAACTAGTTTTTAGAAAAAAAATAATAGACAACTCTAAACTGTTGACAATTTTCAAATAATTTAGAGACGTATCGGAGTATGTTCCAAAACCATCAAAACTAATGCATGCGCAGTAACCGAAATCCTGTCTACCCGAGAAAGGAACATTAAGAATTAAATAGGGATCCTGGCTTCAAGTATCGCGTGTGCCCCATATTTATGCTCTAACGTATTTGGTTTTTGCCAATGCGATTTCTAATTTAAAACTTTAGCTTCTGACCAGTAAATCTTGCGATCATTTGACCGCTAAACCGGATTCATTAACTCTAACTCTAAAAAGATCGAATTAGATCCCGACGATAGATTTGTTTTGATGTAGAAAGTCTTTATACCAACGCAACGTGCCAATAAATGAGTCATTCAGCATTATTTTTAAAAAAATTGCAAACTGATGATACACTTCACAAGAGAACATCGCTACCGGTGGAGGGGGTGATGGATTTGTTGGAACTCTGTCTCCATAACTCGTACTTTTAAGTGAAATATAAGTTTTACTCGCAAAATGATGGACTTCCAATGGGTTCGTCGCTTTCACCAGTGGTAGCAAATTGCTTATGAATATTTTTGTTGAATATGTCATGAGGCAAGTTATTTAAAATGATGATCATAAAAAAAGTGTTTCGAATTTTATCTAGGGTAAGCAACGCCATTCCGCCTACATTGTATGCACGCCACTACCTTCTCTAGTCATTGCTGCACGGGCTAGTATTTTAAAAATACAGCAAAACAAAAATGTTACAAGTAAGCATCTGTAACCCTTATGATCATAAGCGGTTTTTATTAATAACTTGATAAAACTAAAGTAAGCAAACTTCGGTTAACAATGCCGAAATTGAATGAATTCATTGAACAGTTATTTTGACAAAAATAATTTCTGGTAGTGGTAATGGGTAACGGAACCTCCGTGTAATCAGTACAGCGTGTCCCAGTTTCGATGGGATTAAACGGGAAACTCGGTTATTATTAAAGATAACGATTTTCTGATTGCACCTTACCGTGCTCTTTTTGTGAGCCGGTAAAAATGGTGTAATCAGATTTTTGCTATACCCCGTGGTTTTGCTAATACAGGAAGTTTTAGAAAAAAATGCATTTTTAATAATTCCTTGTATTTCGGTTATTTACCAAAATATTTTTATTCTGTAAAAATCTTTACATGGCAACTTTTTAGAGCAAAATAATGACGTTGTCAACTTTTTGAGATATGGTATTTATCATAAAAAAATTAAATACGGACCTGGATTTTTTTTATATCAATATTTTAATTGATTTCATGTTATTATTATCTTAAAATGATAACACTTTAATATTTTTTTTAATTTAAGGTTAAAAAAAATATTTATTATTTCTATAAAAAATTTTGTCCGAACTTGGAAATTTCCAACGTAAATATAAATTAAAAATTGCAAGACACACTAGTTGAACGATTTTTAGTTTATCTGTTTTGAAACGTTAATTGAAAGATTAATAAATAAAGTTAAACATGTTAAGAAGTTACAAAAATATCATAGTAATTATTTGATAGCACAGCAACTCATGAAATTTAGTTCAACATGGAAAAACAAAAGTGTGGAATTGACATTGTCATTTTACTTGTCATTTTTGTAAATAGGTCACTCAAAATTATTCTAAAATGGCTAGAAATCGACCACATCCAGATTTTGAAAAAAGTGATATGTTTGACTGCTTTATTCAAGCAACAAAATCCCAATATCTAAACGGCAGAAATATTTTTATGCGCTAAGAAAAATTACTCAAAAATGCCAACAATATCTTACACATAATCGCAATCAGTTTAAAGATTTATATCACTAAATAAAATTAGTTATTTATTTTGTCGTAGACTTTGTTTCATATAAATCTTTAAATTAGTAAAACCAGTTTAATTTGCTAAGTTTCAAAACATTTAAACTAAAAATCGTTCAACTAGCAATTTTTAATTTATATTTATGTTAAACATTTCAAGGTTAGGACTAAAATTATTTTTTATAATATTTTTTTCTTACAACAAAAAAATATTAATTTTTTATTATATTGTGATAATAATGGCATAAAACCAATCAAAATAATAATAAAAAAAATCCAGGTCCGTATTTAATTTTTTTATGATAAATACCATATCTCAAAAACTAAACAATATGTTAAAAAATTGACAACGTCATTATTTTCTTCTAAAAAAGTTGCCACATAAACGTTTTTACAGAATAAAAATATCTTGCAAAATAAACGAGACATAAGGAATTATTAAAAATGCAGTTTTTTCAAAAACTCCCTGTATTAGCGAAACTACGGGGTATAGTAAAAAATCTGAATACACCATTTTTAAGGTCTTGATAAAAGAGCACGGTAAGGTGCAATCAGAAAATCAATATCTTTAATAATAACCGAGTTTCCCATTTAATCCCATCGAAAATGGGACACGCTGTACATATACGCATTTTTCCTTGTCTCAAGTTGAAGTTAACTATTGTACACATTGTGAAAAAATGGATTATCACTCATTTTCTTTTTTTAATATAATATCACAAATCTCTTATTGCAATAAAATATTCACTTTTGTGTGTAAATTGGTTAAGTACGAAAAGGTTAAGTTATGGAATTGAGGTTACTCTCCATACAGGGTGTCCCATTTTTCTCCGCGTTTGGCTTTTGTAAGAAAATTATTTTTCTTAGTGCAAAAGTATTAAATCCTAAGTGGTCACGATTTTCAGTGATATCGCGACACTAGAAGGGACTGTATTAATGTGACCTGTTATCGAGCGCTCTCATGTGATACTCGATTCACACATGTGTCTGTCTCTTCGTGAGCTCTGTGATCAACTCTCTTCTCCCTTCTCTTGCCGAGTCGTTGCGGGAACCAAAAAATGTCTATTGTTGCATTTTCGCGGATTTTATAGATTGTCACGTTTACATGTCTTGTTTTAACTTATGTTTAATTAAACACTATTTTTTGGTAAATGTCTACCACACCGGCCGCCTTGAAACGATCCAGTTTCAAAAAACTAGGATTATGAAACACACTAAAAAGTAACTTGAAACATTATGATTATTTGCATTTATGTCCTATGATTATCGCATTTATTAGTCTTAAATGAATTAAGTTTATTCCCGTTTTTGTTTTTACGGTTACTACCCGCACAACTCCATCTGTACCGGGATGGACTTCACTAATTCTTGCCATTTTCCACTGTAATGGCAAAACATTGTCTTCATGCATAATGACCATTAAACCGGGTTTTAAGTTGTTAATTTC
The DNA here is from genome assembly GCA_963576565.1 of Aspidapion aeneum. Taxonomy (NCBI): domain Eukaryota; kingdom Metazoa; phylum Arthropoda; class Insecta; order Coleoptera; family Brentidae; genus Aspidapion; species Aspidapion aeneum. The sequence continues at coordinate 62,289,948 of OY755042.1, forward strand.
TGTCATCCACCCTTTGCGGACTTGTAGATTGTGCAAATATTCTGTTGAAAAGCCTTTCCAAAAATGTTGAGTTATCTGCTGAATTTGTTGATAACGTGACAAACGATTCATTGGAATGTCTTCAACATTGTGTTTAGGTAATGCGTTTAATTTGCATCCGATAATAAAATGTCCAGGGGTAAGGACTTCAAGATCATTTGGGTCTTCGGATAAAGGAGTTAGAGGACGGGAGTTTAGGATTGATTCTACCTGAGTTAGAATTGTATAAAAACTCTCGTATGTTAAATTAACTGAACCCTGATCCTGACTAAATGATATTTCATGATTTTTACTGCGGATTCCCATAATCCACCAAATGTAGAACTCCGTGGTGGGATAAAAGGCCATGTCACCTTATTTTCAAGCAAAAAAGACTTAACTGAGGGATCGTCGTAAAATTTCTTCAAGTTTATTTCTAGTTTTTTAAGGTATGTACTAGCGCCCCGTAAATTTGAACCACTGTCTGAATGTAAATCTTTGGGTAAACTTCTTCGCGCTATAAAGCGTTTTAATACATTGAGGAAACAATCTGTGGACAGATTACCAGCTAATTCCAAATGAATTGCCTTCGTACTCAAACAAATGAAAATGCAAATATATGTTTTAACTAATTTTCGACTTCTTAAAGTCCCATCTTTAACGAGAAAAGGACCGGCAACATCCATGCCGGTGCAAGTCCAAGGACGAGAGCGTGTAAACCGTGCGGATGGCAACTGACCCATGATAGGGGGTGCGACTTTGATCGGTTTTACTTTGAAGCACGGTACGCATTCGCGAATTACCTTTCGAACTGATCCTCGTCCATGGATTGGCCAATACTTTGTTCTAATCGATGATAGAACTGTTTGAATCCCACCGTGTAAGGTTTTTACGTGTTCGTTTCTTATGATCGGAGTTGTGAAAAAATGATTGTTTGGCAATAAAATTGGAAACTTGTGATCGTACGTGATTTGTGTAGCGTGTTGTAAACGACCGTCTACGCGTAAAATATGATTTCTGTCTAAAAATGGATTTAGATTTAATATTTTACTGTTCCTTGATAAGCATTTCGTTTCCTTTAAGTCTTTGATTTCCCGGAAAAAAGTTTCCTTTTGATCAATCTGAATTATTTTAATTTCGGCGTTTGTAATTTCACATGGAATTAATGATTTTGATTCAATTTTATCGTGATTACTTTTTGAGCGACAATTTTTAATAAATCGCAAACAATATGTTAAATATATGAAAATGATCACCTTTATCAATGTAAATAAATTAGAATATTTATAAATTAACTGAAATTTTTCTGTGTTTGTTGAAATCAATGTAAACTTTGCGTTTTTCCTCTCGGAATCATGTTCTGAATTAAGTTCAGTGGCTACCAATGTTGGCCATTGCGACTCATTATCTAGTAAAAACTTTGGTCCATGCCACCATAACGAGCATTCCATAAGCATGCTAGGTTTACATCCCCTAGAAATGATATCTGCCGGATTGTCTTTAGAGCAAACATGACGCCACTGCATTCTATCTGTGTGCTCCTGAATTTTCGAAATGCGATTGGATACAAAAATTTTATAAGTGCAAGGTTCCTGAGCTATCCACGATAAAACAATTGTACTTACTGTCTGTCCAATAAAAAATGTTGGATTTGTCAATGTTGATTTTTAACGCGCTTTGAACATTGTTCACTAGCTTTGTAAGAAGCGTAGCTCCCTGTAATTCCAATCTTGGGAGACTAATCACTTTAGTAGGCCCAATACGCGACTTTGAACATAAGATATGTGAATAGTTTTTTCCGTTTGAATCTGAACATCTCAAAAAAACTACTGCGCCGTAAGTTCTTATGGGCGCATCGCAAAATCGATGAATTTCCAACCTGATGTACCTTGAAAATAAAGCATGTCTTGGTATTGATATTTCGTTAAGCATTGGCAAGTCGTTAAAAAATTGCAAAAACTGTGAATTGTAAGGTTCAACAATTGGATCGTCCCAGTCAAGCTTTAGCTTCCAAAGTTCCTGCAAAATAATTTTGGTTTGTGTTACCACCGGACCGACGATACCGAGTGGATCAAAAATAGTGCTGATGATTGATAAAATCGTGCGCTTTGTCAATGTTTTAATGTGTAAGTCCGATTTTACTATAAATTGAAATTCATCAGTGTTTGGGTTGCAGAGTATTCCCAATGTCTTAACACTCTGTTCTTCTGAAATTTTGATATTAAAACTTTGTTGTGAATTAATTGGATTATCAATGACCTCGCGACTATTTGACGTCCATTGTGTCAAAATAAAGCCCGCGGTTTCCAATATATTGCAAATATCATTTTTTAACGTTTTAAGCTCCGCCACTGAGTCGCAACCTGTGATTAAATCATCTACGTAAAAGTCAGATAAAATAATATTGCTTGCAAGCGGATACTTATTTTGATAATCTATTGCTGATTGATGCAATGCCCGAATCGCTAGAAATGGTGAAATAGATATGCCATATACCACCGTGTTTAATGTGTAATGCGATAGTTCTTGGTTTGGACTGTCGCGCCAGCGTATTCTTTGTAAATTCCTTTGGCATTGATCTATATTGACCTGCCGATACATCTTTGTGATATCGGCCTTTAAAACAAATGTATGTTTTCTGAACCGAATGAGAATTGAAAATAGGTCTTCTTGAATAACGCAGAAGATTGAGTTGAAAAACGAAGTTTGCGCAGTAATGAAGTTATCTTTTAAAATGTTAATGTTTTCTTAGAGCGGCATTTTTACGACAAAACGACCAGTGCTATCGCGCCAATAATTTTCTAAGAAATGTGACTCACAAAACTGCTCAGTTTTTGTGTAATTAATTTTCTTATGTTTCGCGAAATCGGTTTCTCGGATTTCCTCAGTTTCCCAAAATGTCTCCAATTGTTTTTGCATACCCAATGTATGAGGCTGAATGCCGTTTATGCTTAAACAACATACTTGTGCTTTGCTTTGACGCAAATCCATGGTTTGCAATGGTCCGGCAATCACCCAACCTATTTTTGTCTTTGTTAAAATAGGCATGTTTTTACCTAAACGAATTTGTCCACCCAATAAAAGTTCATAAAAAATCTGTGCTCCTAATAAAACATCTATATTTGTTGATTTGTAAAAGCCCTTGTCAGCTAAAACAATATCTTTCGGTATGTTTAATTTACTGACATGAATTTCTTGAAAGCTTTGGGGTATTTTACCAGTGATTTTATCTATAACTAAAAATGCTGTTACATATTTTTCGCGCGAACCTCCGATACCTAGAATAGGCCTATCATTGACTCTAACCGGCAATTTCAAACGGTTTGCGAGATGCGTAGTTATGAACGAAGACTGGGACCCTCCATCTAATAAGGCCCTGCAGCGTATGAAATCGTTATTCGAATCGCATACGAACACTTCAGCTGTTCCTAGAAGAACAATTAGGCTGCTTGAATCTGTGCCCGTATTGTGATTTTCCTCGAGCGCCCGCTGCTAGCTCGCTGAAATCAACGTAGTTGTGTGTGCCGAGACTGATGCCCGGTTTGTATCTGATGCGCTGTTGTCGGATTGTCGCCGTGAAGTTTCTTGACGTTGGGTTGACGAACTACCCGATCGTGACGTAATGTGTAACAATGTATTGTGACATGTCGAAGAACATTTTTTACATTGGCCCTTGCACTCGAATCTTCCTTGATGTTCAGGTCTTAAACAATTCGTGCAAATTTTTTTGATTTCATTTAATCTGACCTGTGGTGTCATGTCTAAAAACCTTTTGCAATAATATAAAGAATGTTCTTCTTTGCATAAGTAACATGATAAAGTTTTATTTTGCGTTGTTGCCATGTTGTTGTACGTGTGTTTATGATTGCTTGTTTATCTTGATATCCCAAGGTAATATTATTTAGAAAATAAAATTTCGGACTTCCATTGTCTTTATTTATTTTAAAACACGACGTTTCTGTTTAGATGACATCTATTGTTTATAAGGTTAGTAAGCTCTTTTAACATGGGCATGATCTTGGGTTCTAATTGACCGTCCCAATTGCGTTTTTATGTCTAACTTTTCACTTAACCAATGAATCAGGATTCTATTCCATTGGTCCGTTGGTTGACCAAGGGACTCCAATGTTCTGACTTCTCGTGAGAATGAATCTATCAAATTTCTCAAACCCGCATGATTTTCTTTTGTTAAATGAGGCAGCACACTGATGGCCTTAAGATGACTATTTATTATCAAACGTTTGTGATCATAGCGGTCCTGAATCATGTCTACCGCAATGCTATAATTCGCATCTGTAACGCCCAATGAAACAATAATTTTTAAGGCTTTCTCCTTGAGACAACCCTTTAAATACCTTAACTTTGAAACGTTTGGCAACGCTGTATTTGAATGAACCATGGAATCAAATGCGTCCCAAAAAGGTAAGTAATCACTAAATTCCCCTGAAAACGTGGGTAAATCAAGCGGGGGGAGGCGTACGTTTGAACTGACGTTCGAAAAGGGTGAGTTCATTGTTGCCCCTGTTCCGCAATGTTCCCTTCATTCGCCATGACCTGCTGTTGGTCACTAAAACCTACCGTGTTGACCCCACTCGTGTTGCACTGCAAAGTAGGTGCAGATTGAGCCCGCAATTTTTCTATTAAATTTTGTGCCAAACTACAAGTTGAAAAATAGGCTGTTTCAAACTGTTCGAACTCTGTGCCGTCCGCATCCTGGCCTAAAACTTCAATTTGCGTTTGAAGCTCCAAAAATTCATCATACAATGGATCAATTTTCCCGAGCCTATTTATGATCTCATTTAAATTTCCCGCTGTTTCATCGAATTTCCCCAAAAAGTTTGAAAATCTGGTGACTTGGCCTTTTACGACCCCTCGCTGGGTTTTGAGCTTAACTAATTCTTTTTCAGCTTCTGTGGCCATGTTTGTTTTGTTAAAAAATTAAAAAATAATATAACTTTTTAATAGTTTTTTGTGAAAAATCTTGATATTTATTCCCACTCAAATAGAATCATGGAAAACTATGGTAAAAGGAATAAAAATAGACAGGATAGGACTTACATGCGTTGATTTCCGTGATGGTTTACTGATCCGGAACAATTCTCTGTGATTCTGTCTGTTTTTAACAAATTTTATTCACTGTTGCTGTCTTTGTTTCACTCAATGTCAATGTTTCTGTGTTTCACTGTGCTGTAATCTAGGCGACGACCCGTAAATTTGTATTTTATATTTTTATCCGGTCGAATTGACCAAAACTTATGGTCACGATTTTCAGTGATACCGCGACACTAGACTGAATGGACTGTATTAATGTTACCTGTTATCGAGCGCTCTCATGTGATACTCGATTCACACATGTGTCTCTTCGTGAGCTCTGTGATCAACTCTCTTCTGCCTTCTCTTGCCGAGTCGTTACGGGAACCAAAAAATGTCTATTGTTGCATTTTCGCGGATTTTATAGATTGTCACGTTTACATGTCTTGTTTTAACTTATGTTTAATTAATAAACACTATTTTTTGGTAAATGTCTACCACTAAGTAAAAAAAATCTAACTTTGCTGACAAAATATGGATGTGTCCAAACAACAAATCTTTCAAAAAAATTAAACAACACAGATTGCAGAAACTCACCTGTGGGTTCGAAAAACGATGATTTATATTGTAATCACTCAGCCATCCTTTAACGCGGTTGTCTTCCTGAAGCCTGTTGTACTCCTCGATAAGCTGCTGGAAAAGCAGAATGTTTTCCAATATATCACCGCCTAAAAAAAAGGTAAGATGATGAGGTAAGTGGGACCCAAAAACTTTAATAGTTGATTTTATTATTCTGTAAAAAATAATTAGATGGTGCTATAGAGCCAAAATTGTTTGAAAGAGTTGTGGGAGAGCTTACTTTTAAATAGTATATTTATTTTGCTTTATACAGGGTCTTCAAAAATAAGTCGGCACTATTTTTATACTACTTTATTTGAATAAAGCAGCAAAATATATGTTAGATCTGGATTTATAGAAATCACTTTAAAAAAAAACTATATTTTATTAAACACAATTCTTATTACAATGCTTAAGCTTAGATGTTAAGAGTTAGACGTTCAGATTTTAAATGGGTTACCTTACTATAGCCTGCATCTGTTTATATACTTAAAAGAATACTGACCCAGCTTCTAGAACGTTAGAGACTAATTGCGACTTAAATAAGTGGTAAACAAACATATCAAGTTACGCTCTGAAGCTTATTTTGTCACGTAGATATCTTTTAATAGCAATGAATAAGAAAAGTATCATATTACAGTAAACAAGATAAGCATACTGCGAATTAACAACTACGTCTTAACAATAGTTTTAGGCATCTAACATTACTTTCCCCTAATAGAACAAGTTTGTGCTTTATAGAGCAGTAACTTTTGTTAAGCATTTAAAAGCATTTTAAAACATTTTAAGCATTGATTAACATAAGTTTATAAAACTTCTTAGTCTAACTTAATCTAAATCTTAGCAATAACTTTACGATAATAATTTACGAGAACAGTGGTCTAAATTTAGCTCAATTTCTTCTTCAATTTGGTCTTCAAGATGAATTGACGGTCTACGTCTTAGTTTAAGTATATCTGCGACTCTTCTCCTAAATCTTGCAATTCCCGGAGAGGGTGGAAAAGGTTGATCATTATTATCATTTATTGTAGGGGCTATGCCTATTTGAAGTTGTTTTCGTTTGCGACAACATTTGAAGTAGATATAAATCAAAAACCAAATGAAAAATAAAGTTATTACTAAGTATATTGTCCGTGAAGTGTATTTATAAATTTTAGGTTCTTCTAGTAAATCAACAATTTCAATGTTATATTGATCGAGTTTATGCTTCGCGATTTCTAAATCTTGGAGATTTAATTTAGTAGTAACTTTATCTGGAAATTGATCACAACAGTTAAATGGTATTTGAATAAATTTTGAATAATTATAAGTTAATATAGACTCTTTCTCATAAGTTGCTTCTATACGTGTAGAACCTAAAAAGCTATACAAGTCGATTTCATAGCTACCAACGTATTTTAGAAACAATTTTTGTATAGGATTCGGAGTTTTCACAATTAACTGTAATTGGTAAGTAAGTTGTAACGCTTACTAGCCAAAGATTTTCTTTAAGGAGCTGAACATTGTACTCTTCCGCTAATATCAAGACCATTTCACAAGTTTGTGAAAGAGTTAGCACTTTTTGTGTTTTAAGAAGTTGTGCTTCACAGATCGCGTGACTGTTAATTGTAGAAGGATACATTTCTTTGCAGAATTTTGTACTTCTATCAAGAATTTGACATTTTTCACTATTTTCTATAGAGATATAAAAATCATTATTCTTTTCAATGGCAATAAAACGTTTTGAAATAGGTAAAATATGATAAAGCATTGTGCGATTGTCATAAATCGGAATCGGAAAAAGCTTGTACAAAATATACAATTCTGGCTCAAGTAAAGGAACATCCAAAGCAAATACTAATCTTTTATCCGTTAAAAAGGCTTTTAAAGTTATGATTTCTAAATATTGAGGTATTTTGGCATCAAAAACTTGATATGGCTAATTGTTTTTATGTAAATTTTGAGCAATATATTGTAAACCGCTTTTAATATCTTGAGGCAAAATTATTGAAGTATGAATGATTTTTAATTTTGAAAATGTTATAGCATTCAAGATGTCATCAACTTTGAATATATGTGTATGACTCTAAAAGGTTCTCACAAACATTAATTAATTGAAATTTTAGATCAAGTAGTTTCGTACTCGTTGTCAAGTTTGAAAGTTCTGTTTCTATTAATTTAATGTTTTTATTAAAAGTTTCTTCATCAATTTGCAAATTTTGAAGAGTTGTATTAAAGCGTTGGATGACAGCTGTTGTGACACTATTGGTTGCTTTAATAAATTTTCAATTTCGCGATCATCTTTTTCAAGTTTATTTATGCAATTGTTTCCTGTTAAGGATTTCCAAAGAGAGGCACCAGCATTAATTAATCCTCGTCTGAATCGAATTGTTGTATCAGAAAATATTTCTTTAAATTTATCATTAATGTTATTTGCGATTTGACTTAAAAGTGTTATATAAGGTTTAACATCAAGTTAGACATGGTCTATATTGTTAGCTTTACGAATTAAAAATATTTTTAAATTCTCCAAGATATTGTTATTATTAAGAAAAGCATTTTGTAGAACTTCGATGTCTTTATATACTAATAGGGTCCATTTATCATTGGAAATTCTGAGATAGTTTTCTTGGTAAAAGTAAACCCCAACTGTGGTATTAATTTCTTGAATTGAAAACTGTTCACGGCTGTTAACTAGGCTTGACGAAAGGGCTGTTAAAATCGATCTGAAAAACCGAAAATTTTAATCAGTAGGTTGATTTGGTTGTTCTTCTATTTGATTTTCTTCTTCTTCTTCTTCTTCTTCAGGATGATAAAACGGTTTCATTAGATCAAAATTGTATTTTAGAGTTTGATTAGTTATAGGGTTATAAACAGAGGCTGAATTTTGAAAAATTTCTTTAATTTCAAAAGGACCGTTAAATTTTGGGGCTAATTTACCTTTAATTTGAGTTTCTTTAATATAAACTCGATCTCCAACTTTGAAGTTATAGTTTGGGGTAACATGTTGATCAAATCTTTCTTTTGCTTTTCTTTTTGAAAGATTAGTTCTTGTTCGTGCTATGTTATAGTAATATTTTAGTCGAGGATTTAAATCACGTATTTCGTAATAAAGCCTTGAGGTTGAATTATTGTAACATATAACCGTTTAGAGGATTAATTGATAAGGATGTTCATTTGGATGGTCTGTTCGATTAGTTCGGATCATTTCAAGTAAAACTGCATGGAAACGTTCTATACTTCCATTCGATTAAGGATGTCCTGTGCATGAAAACGTTAATTTGATATCATATAATCTACAAAGATCTTTCATTGTTAAATTCTTTTCCAAGATCACAATGAATCCTTAATGGTGTTCCATAATGTTGGAAATATAATAATAATGTATTTACTACAGATTTAGCAGTTTTATCTGGTATGAGGTAGGCTTGAATGAATTTAGTTAGTTTATCATTAATTGTCAAAACTAAGTTTTTCTCTGGAATCTCTAAAATGTCCAAATTAATTATTTTAAAAGGAGTTTTGGGAATTTCTGTTATTATAAGAGGGTTATCAAGATGTTTCGAAGAACTTTGTTCTTTTGACAGTTTTCACATTCTTTAATGAATTTTTCCACGTCTTTTGTTAAATTTTTCCAATTGTATTTTTGCCTTATTCTTCTTACTGTTTCATTAATTCCTCAGAGGAAGGTTGTTTTCCCAGTGTGATATTGTTCTACTATTATTGGTCTCTGATCTTCTGTAGGTTCAGTTATGACATTTAAACAGACAACCAAGTTTATTTCTTTTTCAGCAAAAATATAGCTAAACATTTCCAAAAATGGTAAATCTACGTTGACTTCTGTGTAATAAGTTTTGGCTGGTTCTATTTCGTTTTGATCTCTATAAAGAACGTTGAATAGAATAACAACAGCTTCCTCTTGTACATAGGGAAGAGGTATTATAAAATATTTCCTTTTTGCGACTGATTTTGAGTTTACTATATTAATTTTGTGGAGGTCGAATTTAGGGTTTTCTTCCAAAATATCTTCTATAATTTGATGATGTAGATCACTTAGTTTGTCTTGCTGAAATATCACGATAATATTTTTATGATCCTTGTTTAATAGTTGGTCGTTAGAATAACGAATTTTTGTGTAGTTTACAAATGATTGATTTTGGTAAAGTTGCTGAAATCTTTGATATTCATTTTCTACAGATTGGGGTGACATTATATTTTGATATTCTTGGTCATCATTTGAGGTTTCTTCTGAGGTTAAAGCATTTATTAGATGTACTGGTTCAGGTAATTCATAAATATAAATTTTTATGTCTGTATTTTGAAATATTTCTTTTATCATTGAATAAACTATGTTCCAATTAAGTTTATCAAGACCACAAGCTAGTCTTGGAATGGCTAAAAAGTTATCATTATTAACACACATTTCTTCTTCTAAATTGTTTAAAGCTTGATACTTGGTGGAAATTTTCTTTCATAATAAGATAGTAGATGTTTCGATTGGAAAGTTTGAGAGATACAACTTCATTTACATTTTTATTTTGACTTTTAAGATTTTTAATGTTATAAAATTTATTTTTGAATTCTTTTGCAATTCCTTTGTCTATTTTAAAATCTTTAGAAACACAATGTGCTAAAGTAAAATGTTGAGGAGCTTCAAATAAGTTTCCTTGAAGTATTTGAATATTCGTTTCTGTTTTGATAGTTAGCAATTTTGATTCTGGACAATGCATCAGCATTTTTATTGATTTTGCCTGGCTTGTAGATTTCATTAAAATCATATTCTTCTAATTTGAGATGCCATCTTGCTAAACGACTGCCTGGATCTTTGACTGACATGAGCCATGTTAGAGGTCTATGGTCTGTAATAAGAGTAAAATTTCTTCCATAGAAATGTTTGACTGACCAAACGATTGCTAATAATTCTCTTTCGATTACAGAATAGTTTCGTTCAGCTTTATATAAAGTTCTTGAAGCGTAGGCAATTGGTAAATCTTTTCCAATTGGCCCTTGGGATAAAACTGATCCAATGGCAAATGCACTAGTATCTGTTGTTAAAATAAATGGTTCTTCAAAGTTTGGATAGATTAATCTTGGACTGCTTGTTAATCATTGTTATTAAATTATTCTCTAGAGGATGTGTCAAAATGAAACTCAGTATCTTTCTTTAATAGACTTGTTAATGGTTTAGCTAGTTTCGCAAACTCTGGGATAAATCTTTTGTAATATCCACATAAACCTAGGAATTGTTTAATTTGCTTTGCTAAGTTTGGTTCTGGATAATTGACTAAAGCTGAAATCTTTTTTGGATTTGGTTTGACACCTTCACTTGTAACGATATGACCAAGATAATTTACTCCTTTTCTTAAAAATTTACATTTGTCTGGTTGAATTTTGAGATTTGCTGTTTGCAATCTAGTAAAAATCTCTGCTAATCTCTCTATGTGCTGGTCAATTGTAGCTGAGTATACTATTATATCGTCCATGTAGACTAAACACGTTTCGTTTTGCACTCCGGCTAAAATATGATCCATTACTCTTTGAAATGTCGCCGATGCGTTTTTTAAACCAAATGGTATTCTTATGAACTCATAATGGCCATTTTCTACCGAAAAAGCAGTTTTTGGTATATCTTCAGGTGTTATTTGATGAAAGCCTGACGCTAAGTCTAGAGTTGTGAAATATTGACAATTTCCGAGTTGATCTAGCAAATCTGATATTAAGGGTAACGGATATTTATCATCAATTGTTACCTCGTTTAGTTTTCTGTAGTCTATTACAACTCGCCATTTCTGTTTCATTGAAGCATCTAGTTTTTTGGGAACAACCCATACTGGTGATGACCATGGAGAAGTAGATGGTTGTATTATTCCTTATTCCAGCATTTTATTAATTTGAGTTTTTACTTCTGTTTTATGAATTCGGGTATCTATAGGATTTAGTATAAATTGGTTTGGTTTCTTTCGTATTTATTGAATGTTTAATTTGATTTGTAAAAGTTAGTTATCACCCTCTAAGTAAAATATGTCACTGAATTCCATACATAGATTTATAATTTGTTATTTTTCTTCATCATTTAAATGATCTAGTCGTAATTGGTTTTTGACTTCTTCTTTCCTACTAGTCAATTTTGGTAAAACTGCATAACAAGATTTAGTTTGATCATGTTGGATGTTGGTTTCCGAAAATTCTTTAAGTTCAAGATTTTCAAAACAAACTTCTACTGAACTAGGTCTAACGTTTAAAACTGTGACTAAAAATTCTCCATTTTCATTTATTTTGACGATACAATTTGGAAAAAAAACTTTATTAATTTCTTGAGAAGATAAAATTGCTTCAGTATTTTTTAATTTGTTTGTTCTCAATAGACAGACTTGTTCACATCGGGGTTCAATTTTTATTTTATTGATAATTTTTAGGTTAGGTTCATTTGGAAAATCAATCGTACTTTCAAAATTATTTAATGATTTATTTAAATTTTCTAATTGTTTGTATGATTCTGCTGTTTTAAAAAGAGGCAAAGTTTTAAAGTTTGTAATAAGTTGTTGATTTTTATAATCTAAAAGACAATTGTAATAACTTAAGAAATCAGAACCTAAAAGTCCATCGAAGTAATCCAATTCTAAATTAGGCATATAAACTTTAAGTGGATCATTTGTATTAAAGGGTATTAAAACTGATTCGGTAATTAATTTACTCTGTGATGTTATTCCTTGTATTTTAATATTTTTTTTTGTCGATTTTTATATTTTTCACAAACATAGGGTTTAAATATTGAAGTACTTGCTCCTGAATCAATTAAAATTTTGTAGGTTTTTAATTTATCGTAAATATAGTATAAATTAATTTCATCTGAATTGTAAATGTTTACAGAAATAGTTCGTCTGTTTGAGTTAGGGGGTTGAAATTGTCTTGTAAAGTTAGGTTCGATAAGTCCGGGTTGATTTCTAGTTCCGGAGCTTCTATAGGAAAATTTACATTGTCTTCAAAATTGTTTAAATTATTTTCAAAATCATAGTCAAAACTATAATTATTTTTAAAATTATATTCATTTTCAAAATAAAAATCTTCATTTTCAAAGTTAAAATCCTGATTTTCAAAATTCAGATTTTCAAAAGGAGAGTTTTGGTCAATATTTTGTTCTTCTGCAACGCATAAACCAACTGGCCTGTTGCGATCAGTATTAAATCTAAAAGCGTTTGGTTGTATCACTGAAGGGCGGTTTTGATTTTGTTGGAAAGGTCGGGTTTGAATCTGATTTTGTTGTAAAGGTCGATTTTGATTCTGGTTTTGTTGTAAAGGTCGATTTTAAAAAGAAGTTGAAGGTCTAGGATTATTATAAAAATTTTGAGGATGCATTTGAGGTATTTGCCTTGTTCTGCATTCATTTTTAGTATGACCGGGCCTTTTACAAAAATTACAAGTTTTGTTAGGTCGGGGAGTTCTTTGAGTATTTGAGGTATTGCTTTGTCTCAAAAATTTTTGATTTTCAAAATAAGATAATTGCAATTCTCTTTTTACCCTAGTGGCTGCTTCTAAAACATTACGGGGGTTACTTGCCCTAACAATATAACCAAATTTTAAATCTAATCCGGTTAAGAGTGTATTTAACAACATTGTTTCAGTTAAAGCTACTTGAGCTAGTTTTTGTTCACGTGTAAGATTTTGTTTATTTATAGCTGAATAAATTTTGGAACTATGTGTCTGAATTCGAGCAATAAACGTAAGCGGATTTTCCCCACCAAGTTGATGTAATCTTTGTGTATCTTGTATGAGAGTAGTTAGGTCTCTCTGATCTCCAAAATGATTTTTTAGTAAATTTGAAATTGTTTGCCATGTTGTTAAGTCTCGCGAATTTACAAGTTGGGATGCTTTACCTTGAAGTTGGTTTTTAATTTTAACTACGAGAAAACGTTTTTGGTCAGCAGTGCACATAGCATCTGCTAGGTGACAAGCATTAATAAAAGTATTTAAATTAATCGGATCCCCATCATATTCTGGGATCAAACTGAAAATTTCGAATAATCTATAGGGCTCAAACTCATCATTTTGAGCTGCATTCTGAGGTATATTTTGTCCTGCGTTTTGTTGTTGTTGTTGTTGCAAAATTGCTTGTTGTAAAGCTAGTTCGACTTGATTTTGGTCTTCCATTTTACAAATTAAAAGTTTTTAAAATATAAAAGTTGAAATGGTTTTGATATTAAAATTAGAACTAAAGTTATTGTGAACCAACTCAAAATAACTGACGCTAATTGATAATGAATTGAAGAAAAATTTGAGTAATAAGGTTTTTAAAAGTACTAAAATATAAGAAAAGCAAACTCAAGTGTTTGTTCGTAAAATATTTTTTTTTTTACGGGTATGCGCACTCGCAAGGAGATTCCTATCACGCTCGAGGAGCGGCAAGTGTGCGAAAATGTTGGTGTGTGTTGGTTTTGAAACGGTTCAGGTTGTAACCTGCAGGGAAAACTGTCGCAGGGAGTTTATTCCACAGCGATGCTGTTCTCCAGAGATATGAATTCTGATATAATGAGGTTCTTGGTGCCTCCATTTTGACAATAAATTGATGGTTACCGTCTGTTTGACGTGTTCGCCTAGTAGGTGCTACTCCCGGGGGGATCATACGTGCCAACTCTTCAGAGCATTTTCCGTGATAATACCTGTAGAAGAGAGATAGATCGCCCACAGTTCTTCGATGTTCGAGACTATCCAAGCTACGGGTAAGTGCGGGGTCATTGATCAGCTTGATAGCTCGTTTTTGCACGGTGTTCAAAAGCATTAAGGTATGTTTGGGTGCCGCACTCCATAGTCGGTCGAATCTGGGCTTTGTAGAGTGTCAGCAGTTGGCTTGGTGTATACAGATGTCTTGTACGAAATAGCACCCCAAGCTTTTGGGACGCCCTTTTAGCTATATCTGCCACGTGACTGTGCCAAGACATGTTGGTCTCTGCAGTGACTCCTAAGATGTTCAACTGGCTCTGCAATGCGACAGCACTTCCAGATAGCATGATGTTTGGCTCACCGGTGCTGGTCTTTTTTGAAAACAGGGCTGCTTGGGTTTTCTGCGCGTTGAACTGTACAAGGTTTTTGTTGCCCCAGTCCTCTATTATCTCCAAGTCGTTATTTATCTGTGATATTTCAGTTAGTCTAAGGTAATGGAATTCACGTGCGGAGAGACATGTGGGTGGTATGACTGAGGAGACTACATTGCCATCATCTGCAAAGCAATAAAGTGGATTTACTGTTTTATCTATGAGGTCATTTATGTAAATCAGAAAAAGTGTTGGCGAAAGGATTGCTCCCTGTGGCACACCAGCATTTATTTGGTAAGAGTTGGAGTTCCGGCCATCCAGTGCAACATAAATGGATCTATCCTTAAGGTAACTTTCAAAAAGTGCAAAGTCTCGGCGACAATCCCGTTGCTTTGAGCTTGTTGAGCAGATTTTCATGCTAGACTTTATCGAATTCTTTAGATATATCTAAGGCAATTGTTCTTGTTTCACCTCGCAACTCAATCGCTTTTTGCCATAAGTGAGTGACGTATGTAAGTAAATCGCCAGTTGACCTATATTTTCGAAATCCGTATTGCTTGTCGTTGATAATTTTGTACTTTTCCAAGTACTTGGTTAGGTGATTGTTCACAACTCTTTCCATTACTTTTGATATCACCGGAAGTAGAGCAATTGGTCTATAGTTTAACGGATCTGTCTTTTTTCCTTTCTTTGGAATGGGTTGTACTGCGGCAGACTTCCATGATGATGGATATACTCCTTGCCTATAAGATAAATTGAATAATTTTGCGAAAGTTGGGGTGAGTTCGCCAGCACAATTTTTGAGTACTATCGCGGGAATGCCATCTGGACCCATTGCTTTGTTTGTATCCAACTTTTTAAGGGATTTTCGTATTTCTCTGTGACAAAAGGGTACCCCTGGCATACTGTGGGAAACCCTTTCAATGAACGGTGGAGTTTTTCCATTTGGCACTGTTAGGTTTGAGTTGGAGGAAAAGATTTTGGCCAGCATATTGGCTTTTTCCTCTGATGTTGTGGCTAAGTGAGTATTTTTATCTGTAAGTGGTGGTATGGATGACTTGGTGAAGTTTGATCCAACGGATTTTGCAAGAGACCAAAAGGACCTAGAACTACTTGGACAATTCAGCAACCTGTTTTTTATTCTTTGATTGTATGTTTCTTTGGCGGCGTCAATAGTAATTTTGCAACTATTTCTGGCTTCTATAAATTCTGTGTGGTTTTGAGCGGTTTGTTGTCGTTTCCAAAGGTTATATGCTCTGTGTTTTTTCTGTACAGCCGTTTGACACTGGCTGTTGAACCAAGGTTTTGCATTAGCTCTGCGTTTTATTGTATTCGGGATATATGCATCCATTCCAGATAAGATTACTTTTGTTATTTCATTACAGCAAATAGTGGGATCAGCTGTTTTAAAGCAAACCTCTTGCCATGGAAAATCCAGGTAAAACTGTTTAATGTCATTCCATTTTGCCGATTTATAGTGCCACATTTTACGAGGAAGTGATTGTTGGCTTGGCGGTATGAACATTTCGCATTTTGTTCTTATAAGTTTATGATCGGATGAACCAAGTGGGAGATCTACTTGAATTGTGTACAAGTCAGGATTTGTAGTTAGGAACAAGTCTAAAAGCGCTGCAAATTCACCCCTTTCTGAGATACGGGTAGGTTCATCGACAAGCTGCGTTAGACCACAACTTATGGCAAAAGCTTCTACTTCCCTGCCTTCATTATCTGTTTTGTTGTGGTGTTTTAGCCAGGGTATATTGTGGACGTTGAAATCGCCTAAAAAAACAATTTCCGCATGTGGATAGTTAGACTGTATACTATCACAGTGTTCGGATAATGTCGCAAAAAAGTTTTGATACTCGGTGTTACTTGGCGGTCGGTAGAGGCAGCAAATGAACTTGGTCGATGACTTTGAGGTGAATTTCAGCCATATGATATCAAGGTTCGCTGGTTCTAGCTTCTCCTCTCGATGACATGAAAGGTCATTTTTAATGTACACACAGATCCCAAAATTATGTCGAAATCGGTGGTGTAGGTCATAGCCGGGATAAAGATAGTTCATAGTAGGTGTCGCAGAACTGATTTTAGTTTCAGTGAGAACAAGGATGTCAGGTCTTTGTTCTTCAAGATGTTGGTGAACTGAATTCATGTTGGTACTTAATCCTCTTATATTGCTAAAATCAATTCTGAGTTGAGTTTTTGGTCTTCTTTTAATATCTTTGCATGAAGGACCCCCAGGATCACCCGACGCCCGGAGATCCGAGTGGTCGGGTATTTTACCTCCGGAATATTTTGATCCTGGAGGCGCCATCATGCTATCTGTTACTCATTGTTGGAACCGGACTGCCAGCGCAGTAGCGGAACGTGGTGATACCACTTAGCGCTACTCACTTCTGGCATGGTGGTATCTCACCGGTCGACGCCCAATGAGTAAAAAGCGTCTACCACCTGGTGTAAAGTGTAAAATAATAAATCGTAATTATTTGTGATTTACATAAACAGTATTATTTTCATTTCTTTCTTCTTACTTCTAAGGAGTTGAGGTACCACCTTCTGCGTAGCAGACCTACTGTAGAGGCACTGATGCTCGGCCACAAAAGGTCACGGGTATTCTCTTCTCTGACTAGACTAGATACCACCTTCCGCGTAGCAGACCTTCTTCCGGAGGCACTGATGCTCGGCCACGACAAGTCACCGGTATCCGCAGTTTCTTAATTCTAAGTTTTCTTCTTTGTTCCTGGGTTTTAAGGTGCAAACCCGTAAACCAGTATTGATTATTTGTTTTTGTATTATATTCTGGGTTTTAAGGTGCAAAGCCGTAAACCAGCAATTTTCTTTTCTTCTAATCAGTCTTCTTAATTTTGAATTGTGTAAGCACTGTGGTTTGTTTAAACTATTAAGGATTGGAATCCACCAACTTTTGAATTTTTGAAAGTCTTTGGTGCACTTTTACTATTGACACACTTGACAAACTTTTTCACAAAAGAAGTCGGTTAATCCCACTTCTGACACCAAATGTTAGATCTGGATTAATAGAAATCACTTAAAAAAACTATATTTTATTAAACACAATTCTTATTACAATGCTTGAGCTTAGATGTTAATAGTTAGACGTTCAGATTTTAAATGGGTTACCTATTATAGCCGGCATCTGTTTATATACTTAAAAGAATACTGACTCAGCTTCTAGAACGTTAGAGACTAATTGCGACTTAAATAAGTGGTAAACAAACATATCAAGTTACGCTCTGAA
The DNA here is from genome assembly GCA_963576565.1 of Aspidapion aeneum. Taxonomy (NCBI): domain Eukaryota; kingdom Metazoa; phylum Arthropoda; class Insecta; order Coleoptera; family Brentidae; genus Aspidapion; species Aspidapion aeneum. The sequence continues at coordinate 62,307,879 of OY755042.1, forward strand.
GCTTATTTTGTCACGTAGATATCTATTAATAGCAATAAATAACAAAACTATCATATTACAGTACACAAGATAAGCATACTGCGCATTAACAACTACGTCTTAACAATAGTTTTAGGCATCTAACATATATATGGCGCTGATCCCAGAGCCGGACTACAGTAATTTATTTTAATAGTGGATCGCTATTAAGAAATTGGGCACTGGAATGCGTATAAAAGAGATTCCTACATATAACAAGATTCGACTGTCAATAAGAGTGCCAAAATATCTATATTTAAATTACTAAATACTATCTCAGTTCCTGGAAGTTTTGCAATATAACGAGCATAATAAGCTTAATCATGATTAACAAATATTAAAAAGCTACCAAAAATAGAATATCAGTTGTAGCGGTGGGTCCAGGGGGGACTAGGAGCAAATGCCTCCCGCCAAGAATTATTTCTATACAGTGAATATCGCTTATAACGATATCGGATATTACGACATATTAAGCTCCCGACCGAGTTCTATATATAACCGATTTTGTTACCTTTTTTCTCTTTATAACGACGCTCGGTTATAACGACTGAAATTCAGCGGTCCCTTCAATGTCGTTATAACCGATATTCACTGTATACGCAAAATAGGTGAAAAGTTTGGATGAAAGCGTCTTTTTTAGTATTATTTTTATTAAAATTGTACCACTTAGTCATACTGGTATATATTTATCCTGAACAACGAACCTGCAGAATGTTTCGCCTGCGGTACCACTGGTGCCACAAGTAGCTACTTACCTATCAATATGATAAAAATATGAAAAAAAGTAAAAATAGGGAATGAGTGACAGATCAGAGACAGAAAATAAAAATCAGGAATTAAAAGGGACAGATTAGGGATAAAAAGTAAAAATTAAGGATGAAAAGTCACAGTTCAAAGATAAAAAGTAAAAAGCCCTAAGAAAACCTAAACACCTCAAGAAAAAATCTAAAAAACTCTAAAAAAATGTGTATAAATCTTGCAATAATTGTCTTTTTAACCCTTGATAATTGTAGCCCTCGCAACGCTCGTGGTACAAACTTTTCGCCTCTGGATAAAAAGTGCCCAGCTTATTTCTTGGCATATAATATAGACATTACCAACCCAGGGAAAGCACTTCTGAATCCGCTATTCGATTTTGATAAAAAATTTGGTGTATATTGTACAGGGTGTTCTCTGGATTACTACCATTACATTAGAATCGGTGTAACTTTTTTGTGCCTTGGTATTTACATTTTTTTACTTTAAAATATGAGTTTCCTCATCATTTTTATGTAAAAAAGTTATACTATTTTCATGTCGCTCAGAGCAACGGTTTTCGAGATTTTTGCATTTAAAGTTTTTATTGCATGGGTAAAGAGTAATTAAAGAAAATAATAGAAAAAATAAAATGAAAACCGTTACTCGGGGCGACATTTAAGCATTTTACCTTTTTTCCAAAAAAATAATGGAGAAAATAGTTTTAAAAAAATTAGTATACACCGAAGCACAAAGAAGTTACACTTATTTTAATCTAAAAAAAGTATAAAAACTGGTATATACTGAGGCACAAAAATATAACATCGATTTTAATGGTGACCCAGAGAACACCCTGTATAATGTACAATAAATTTTTTACCGAAAACGAGTACTATTATAAAAATATATTAAATTATATAGTACGGGCCTGTATTATGTTTACAATTACCTATGAAATGCTATTCCACTGATTATTTATTTATAGACGCCTTGTTGACTTCTACAGCTACGGACTGCATACGAAGCAATTCTTAAACTTCACAATTTTCTTAAAAAATATCCAAAATAATTCAACTAAATTACTAAAACCCAACAAAAACCGCACACAAGTGGGGCGGAAGTAAAACCGTTTTGAAAACAGGCATGACGCCTCCCCCCTATTCAACCTCGTTGGGGCTTTGGTGTTTAAATCTATCGAATCTTTAGATGAAAAAGTCCAGGAACAACATTTGTTTACAATTAAATAAAAAACTTTTTACTATAACTCAAGTAACCAAAGCAGCTAGAAAAAAATAATGTTATGACCACAAGCAAAATAAATTATATATTTTCATTTGATAAGCAGACATGCCAAAATATACAAAAATGAAGCATTTTTAAAAAAAATACTTTTGTTTTTTATTTTGCAGTGCCGTAAAGTAGGTCATTTATCGTTAAAATATTGAACTAAAAATATTTTATAAATGGCTAGTTTGAAACCTAAATTACTCTGCTTACTAAAATAAAACTAGAAAGATACAAAATACCAGTAATTGCTTAAGATATCTAGTTTGACATTACATATTTTTTATCCTGAAATTGTAGCTTAATCGTAGATAACTAAATGTAAATGTTTTATCGAATTTATGAAGTTCTCAAAAAAATTATTTTATATGGATTATGTTTTTAGTAACTAAAGGTAACTCTAAGGATAATTTATTTTGGTATTACTTGGATCTTCAACTTTAACACCCTGTATAAAAAATTACAGTCTTTTACAGACTACGCAGTAAATAAAATATTTTTAAGGTATGTTTAAAATACATAAATTTTAAAGAAAATAATGGTACGCCACTGTTTTCTAACATAAAAATTATTATTAAAATTATTATTCTTTGTGATAGATATGTACGGATTTCGAATAAAAAATATAAAATTTATTTACTAGCAAACAAGAAAAACAATTTATTATTTTCTTCAAAAATACCAAGGGAAATTCCCATATGAACGCCACTGGTCAAAATAAAAAAACATGTTACGCATCAAAAAATTCCTGTTGATAAATAGAAACTATGTACTAAATTTCACAAAAATATCTAGAGCAGTATCAAAGATATTATTAAAAGGAGATTTGTTAAAAACCTGTAACTTCCTGTTCGTAAAAGTTAAGACGTTTTAAGACATATGTTCACAAAAAGTTTTTCTCTCAAAATGGACCCAATAATTACCTTATTAAAAGCAGGTTATTCAAAAACACCCTGCATATCTTGAAATATATGAATATTTTCTACCAAGATTGTGCTTCTGAAACACTGTGCGCCGTTGTCAGCGGAAAAAATACTAAACATTTAACTGACCCTCTAGCTCTAAAAATAACAAGGTTTGCAGTAGCCCCGACTTAAATTTGAACACCTTGTATATGCCAATAGGTCTCCCTCAAGGTCTTTATAGTTTTACAAAGGTTGTGTGTAACTGGACGACTGTAGCCACGTCACAGCGCCATAAAACATAATGGTTTAAGGCAACGCGGTGAACTATATTGGAGGCTATAAGCCACGGCACTGCAAATACGTAACGTACGTTATGCAGATAAGATACGTTGCGTATAAATAACAAAGTGAAAACAGGCTTAAGGCAAATGCGTAACGTAACCTCTAGTATGTCATTGTGAATTTAAACGGTACTAGGATAAGATAAACGCCATTTAAAGGGAAATTCTATGGCCTATAACACAGTGTATAACGTTTCTCTCTGAAGGCTTGGTTTAAAAAACAAAATAAAATAAAAAGTATGAGTATTAGTAAGTGGAGGTTTTTACTCCAGCTAAGGCCTTATGTATTCTGAAAACCACAAGCGAACACAAAACACACACAAAAGACTAGTTTTTTTGAAACCATACCCAACTTTGTTATTTCTTATGACCGCCATATTGAATTTATATGTCAATAAAAAGAGCATTAAAAGAGCTTTTCAACCATGTATAATAAGCCTATCTTTGAATGACGGAAAATGTGAATTTATTTAACAAACTGTTTCGCACTTGGTTGGCTGTGAAACAAAGGCCGTAGTTGCGTTCATCTGTCAAAACTTTATCATTTATTTGATTTATCTGTTGGAGTTTTAAAGTTTCTAAATTACTTACTTACTTTACTTTGAACATTATCAACCAAATTTAACATGGAAAGGTCTCCGAAGGGGGAGAAAGTAGATATGTATGAATGTTATATTTTGTGTACGAAGAATGCTGAAAGAGCTCGAGATATGTACTTTCAGAGATATCCAGAAAGACGACAACCAGGTTTGTCATTCTTCAGAATACTTAGAAATAATTAAATCGTTCTACAAAGTGTCGTTGACAATCCTCGCATCTCCCTTCGTGAACTGGAAAATAATGTTAAAGAACCCAAACCAACTGCACAAAGAATTCTTAAAAATCCATATGCAACACATATTAGTCAAGTACTCCGAGATGGTGACTTAGAAAGAAGAACCTTGTTTTGCAATTGGTTTATACAAAAATCGCAAGAAAACCCTCAATTTCCGCTTAAGGTTCTGTGGTCCGATGAAAGCAGGTTTACAAACTGCGGGGTGTTCAGCAGACATAACTACGTGTACAGGGCCGTTGAAAATCCGTTCTTAAATCGTAAGGTGCACCATCAAGTTAGGTGGGGTTTAAATGTATGGCTAGGAGTCATAAACGGACACATACTATTTAACATTTTTCATAATAATTTGACGGCACCTCGATATCTAGAAATTCTACAAAATTACGTTGACCAAATTTTAGAAAATTTGCCTCTTCAAGATGTAGCAAACATGTGGTTCCAGCAAGATGGAGCACCTCCACATAATGCAAGAATCATAACCGACTATTTAAATCAGCAACATGGAAATAACTGAATCGGAAATCCAGATCTTACGCTTCTTGATTTTTGTATTTGGGGATACATAAAGGATAAAGTTTATTTTACTACTCATAATGCTATAGAAGAACTTGACCGAACCGAACCGAGCCGTTGTTCAGGTCATAGAAGAAATTCCTGAACAAATGGTTAAAGATACATGCATGTCTCTAATTCATCGATGCAGGATTTGCATGAATAACAACGGTCGAATTTTCGAACATTTGCTTATTTAATTCAATGCTTTGTTATCAGTTTTTAGTTTTATTTTAAATTAAATACGAAATTTCCGAAATTAGTGGGACCCGCATGTCTCTTTTTCTTAGGTTGTGTACGGACGCACGTTAAGCGGGGCATCGTACGTCTGTCAAATTCCGGACATTCGCACAATGCAATAACGTACGTTACGTCCAAATATGTGTCGTGGCTTATAACGCCTATTAGAGACTAATAGCCACGACCTTGAGTAAACGTAACGCACGTTACGTAAATAGTCAAAGCGTATCCACTTTTAACCATAGCATTTGTAATTGGCCTACCATTTGCTAAAAAGTAGACTCTTTGGGCTCGAATTGTCGCTATTTTAATTTAATTTTTCTTCACTACAGGGCACCAAAAAAAAAATAAGGCACGTAGAATAACAGTGGGCTAACTCCAATTTTTTCAGAAATGCCAAATGCAATCTAAAACGCATTGCTTTATGTGATTTTATCAGAATGTAATTGGTCTATCTCTTTAGAATTCAATGTTTATTTTATAATAATTTTTTTTTTATTTAATTAACTGTGACAAAATTCACAAAACCCTTATTATCTCAAAACTAGTCTTGGTTGAGTTAGCCCACTGTTATTCTATGCGCCTCAAATCTCGAATTTAAAATATTAAAATTTAATACATCAAAACATTTAAAAAATAGAGTTAAAATAACCATAACACACTCTTAGAGTCAAATTGGGTTGAAATTCGGACGAACTTTTTTTTTGATCTGTGGTTACGCTTCTACGTTTTCTAGCTGGTGTACGGATACAACGGGTACGGAATCAACGCATCGTACATCCCAAAGGCATTGCACATGCGCACTTTACCAAAATGTACGTTACGTCAAGATACGTGCCGTGGCTATTAGTCTCTATTTAATCTGATTGCTATGGCATTACAGTTGGCCAGTCGAGTTCAATGACCTTTCAAATTTTGTAGGTAACCTGTGTTACAAAGACCTTGGGTCTTACTTACCTTGATATGTAGGGTGAGACCGGTTAGACACTCACTCAGTGATGTAAAGATCCTAAAAATTCTACTATACTTCCAGAAATGCTAATAGGCTAATTATGACAAAAACTTTGGAAAAAGTAAAAAAACTTTAAAGTTTTAATTTACTCTCCTCCCCGATACATGCAAAGTTATGTAACACTAACATTTCCAACTTCCAGAAACGCCAGAAAGCTGAGATTTGGCAGACTGATATAAATTATAACAAAACCATTAAAAATTTAAAAAAAAAATACAAATTCTTAATTCACTTCACTTCCTTATACGTGTAAAGTTATGTAAAATAATTATTGCCCACTAAAAGCTGGGATTTGACAGACTAACAAAATTTAAAGAAAAGTTCTTAAACATAACCCTCCCCCCCCTTCCGACTTTTGTCCTTGGAAAAGCACGTATTTATTAGTAAATCAGGCATTAACAATATATCAAAATCAAACGCGCACGCGTAAAAGCTCTCGTTTCTGAGATATTTACAAAAAACTGTTTTCAAGGCTGACATAGCGTGCTAATGGGCTAGGAAGGTATCAGATCCGTCATGGATCCATTACCTACCTATGATCCATTTTTATTTTAACGAATCCATTTTGTACAAATAGACAACTTTTTATTTCTTTAAAGTAATACAATGTACACTTATAGAAATCGAGAATTAAATCTTATATTCAAAAGTGGAAGAAAAAGGGTTTCTTTAAAAAAAATTGCCTTTTGGGATAGCTGGAAAGGGGCTCTCACTAGAGGTAGGAGTAAATTTTGTGTGCACAAAATTAACTCCTACCTCTAGTGAGAGCCCCTTTCCAGCTATCCCAAAAGGCAATTTTTTTTAAAGAAACCCTTTTTCTTCCACTTTTGAATATAAGATTTAATTCTCGATTTCTATAAGTGTACATTGTATTACTTTAAAGAAATAAAAAGTTGTCTATTTGTACAAAATGGATTCGTTAAAATAAAAATGGATCATAGGTAGGTAATGGATCCATGACGGATCTGATACCTTCCTAGCCCATTAGCACGCTATGTCAGCCTTGAAAACAGTTTTTTGTAAATATCTCAGAAACGAGAGCTTTTACGAAGTTTTTAGGTATAACACAAATTATTTAAAAAAACGAGTCCTACTATATCCCGAATTCTGCATATTCATGCGATGTTCCGTTAAGAAGTTAACGGATTTTGAGCAAAATATCATCAACTCGTTACAGTATCGCTCACTTTTTTTATTAAAAATCTCATGAAAATCGGTTCAGCGGTTTAGTTAGTTAAGATCAACGTACACCCAAATAACACATTTTTTCGTCGAAAATAATACCTTCTCTAGCCATTGCTGCGCGGGCTAAGAAAGTAGAAACTAACACTTCGTGTAACAAATTAAACATTGAAAAAATTCGCAATCCAACCAGGCATAGAATTGCACATACACAAAATTACCAATACCCTTAATACTAATAATGTACAAATTAATTAAAAGAAAAATATAAATTTATTCATTTTAATTAAAAAATTAAACAAGGTAAAAGCTTGAAAGCGATCGGGCATAGACATTTATTGTGAAAGTCAGTTTTGAACATTATTCCACAGATTTTACTATTATTTTAAAACTCAATATTATCCAAATACTTAAAGAAATGTGTAAAATCATATCAAAAATATTTTATTCAAAAAAAGGCCAAGTACGCGAAAATGGTACTCCCTAAAAAGAATTGAGATCAAAGTATAGCTAAGTTTTTCGATACACATTTCGAAATGAAAGGTTCTCATTTATTTTGAAATATTTATTTAAACTTGGCTATTACGGCTGCATAACTGGCTATTAGATACAGTGCTACAAGAACCTAAACAAGTTTGGCTATAATAGCAAAGTTTAAATAAACATTCCCAAATTAGTGAGAACATTTTATTCTCAAATGAGTATTGAAAAACTTGGCTATCCATTGATCTCAATTCTTTTTACAGAAGACCATTTTCGCGTACTTGGCCTTTTTTTATATGAAATGTTTTCACCCGATTAGCCACGAAACTTGTTTGATTTTTAAATTCACGGGTAAGAAATTCCACGTTTGTTAGTATAATTTGGCTTAAAAATTCCGTTGATTGACGCTCACTGTCTTGATGACGGGTAAAAATGAAATATGCGTTGATCCGGCCTGAAAGACAAAGAGCTGTCGTAGATCACGGACTATAGTTTGTTTTCTTTTATTTGTATTCGATCTTTTCATTGATCGATATTGTATAGCAGTATTTCGCCTGCTTTTGTTTTTTGTTTCTCTCGTATCTCGGTAGATGGCGCTTCCTGCGATAGTTTTCTCACTATTTACATTTGATTAGAGACAAAACCGTCTAATTAACTTCGCAAGATTTGTCACATTGACCAGCAGTGTTCTGAGGAGTCCCATAAGGACGAAACAGATAACTGTCAACACTTATTAGGTGTCCATTAGATCTTGGAACCCGTTGAGGTCAAGCTTTCAGGCTACCCACGGAAAAATATGAGAGAAACAAAAACTCCTTTTTGCCCGATTAGCCACGAAACTTGTTTGTTTTTGTTATGATATAGTTTTTTGTTAACAGAAACTGTTATAGAGTGCAAAGCGGCGCGACCACGCGAACTTGTCGAAGTGTGCTTAAAATATTGTAGTAAAAGTGAGCAAAACCATTTGCCTTTTGAGCTAGGTTCCTCGATATCTCAACAAACTCGTACCTGGAAATTTGCATTTAGGCGTGCCAAAAGCAGTTCCGATCAGTCCGAATGGCTGGCTGCATTGCAATATCATGGCCACTTCTTTCGGGGGATCTATAGGGGAATCTAGAAAGCCTCTGAGCAGTCTTAAAGACATACCTAAGGCTGGCATTCCAACTGGAAGTAGTTCGCAAAGTACCTGAAAATAAATCGGCTTAATAGTATTCATAATTGTTTTTAATACTAATTGCTAAAAACTATTACCCAATTCCAATCAGGAATAAATGGTTAACTATGAGGTGTGTGCTATATTTAAAGCTTCTTTCCAGCAAATCAAAAAAACCGGCTTAGCCGTCGGCAGCTGCGACTGATTTTTGATTTCTTATTTAATTTCTACTTAAAAAATTACTTTTTAATGGCACCCATTCTACCCTTTACAAGATAAATGACAACGGTATGGAGAAAAAACGAAAATCTTCCGCAATCAGTCTAATGATGCCCATAATAATGAAATTTACACCTACTAGGAGGCTCTATTCTCGTAGTCGTGTGATTTAATAGCTCACAGCGTGCCAAGTGAATCATGCTTTGTCCCAAAGTTAGTTTTAATATCTTTGACAATGTCTCTATTTTTTAACAGTTGTAAATTGTAACTCACCGCAAAGTGGTCATATCTTTGCCATCCTGTAATAAATACTCCCCGAAATTTGATTTCGTGTTTATGCTCTGCTACAAGAGACAACCAACTTCTGTGGTTCATTACGTAATGGTGGGTGTTTGGCATATATGCGTTTCCACCTACAAATATATCAAGTTTTCTAAACTCAAACAAAAAACTTTAAATATTTTGATCATCAGTGAATTTTAATAATTTTTTTTTGTACTATGTTGCCAAGGGGGTATCTTGGTGCGATTGTCGGACTATTTTGTCCCTATTTGTGATGCTGGTGCTTTAAGTGTGAGGTTGTCGAATGAGTAGATGTTCCAAATGGAAATAATCAATTTTTAGCTACTATTGGTCAAATAAAGAACGGTCCCCACCTTTTCTACGATATTGAAAAATCAACCCCATGGGATCAAATAATATCTTTATATCTTCAGAAAATTAGACTTGTTTTTGGGTTGCCTACCCGTATCACTTCTGGCGTACCTGAAGCTCCTTTAAAAGCACTACCGATCCACACTTCTTTGAAAACTTTTTTGTACAAAGTCCACAAACTGGGCCCCAAATCATCGAATACGTTAATGGTGTACTTCCATACGACAGGTGTCAAATTGTCACTAAAAAAAGTAAAAAATCTTTGTAAAAATTTAGGTAACATATTATGGTAAAGCGTAACGATGCGGGTTTTTGAAACTGAAACAAATCTACAAATCTCTTAGGCCGGCACTTCACTTGGCGTACCATTTCGTTGTATTTCGCCAAATATGTTTACTTATTCGTGAACTAGAAAACAAGATCACCATATTCCTTTGTGTTTGTGCAATCCATTTTGTCAACAAAAAGCACTTTTAATTTTTACTATCAAAGCAATACATGCTAAACACGGCTGCTGCACGGTAGATTTGCTAGATAATAAAACCCAGTGTGGACGGTAAAACAAATATATGGCTTATTTGACTCCTTTAATGTTGAATAAAAACCGACAAGTCGACTTCACATGTTTGCTGTTAGCGCTATTTGCCGTATTTGAACAAATAAAACAAATGGCTCCTCTACACATCGCCGGACACAAATAAATCAAATATACAAATACGCTAAGCCAAGTGACCAGTGGCGGAGGATTTCCAAGTGGGGGGGGGGGGCGTCAAAGTGGCAGCAGACATCAAAATATTTTTTATTAGCAGTTTTTGATAAATCTGAGGTGTGAAAATTACTATTTAATTTTTTTTTTAAATAAGTAGAATTTTTGACAAAGTTTACACAAATAATGCTGCCAAAAGTTCATTTCAAATGAAATCAACCAATAGAATAGTGATTTTCATCTTCCCGATTTTAATAATTTTTGGTACACTTATTCTAATCATAAAATAGATGAAAAAACTAAATTTTGAAAATTTTTGGCCCAGTAGTTTTTTGGTTATTAATTAAAAAATTACCAGGTTTTGCTCTTGCATAGGTATAGAGAAATAGGAATATCTTTAAAACTACTTTACAGAAATCTATGAATGAGACCTTGTTGAAAAGATATTTTAAAGACCTTTTAAATAATGTATCACATGACACATTTTAAAAATAAAATAAAAAAAAAACTTTTAAAAAAAATTATTTTAATTTTTTTCAAAAAAACATATATTTTTTGTCATAGTGAGATACTGAACAAATTTCAAGATGGAGAAATTATGGATTTAGGTAAAAAAAATAAATAAAGTTTTTATGACATGATTTTGCCGTCAATAATTTACTTTTTATTAGAGCTATTTGGTTTCACGTGGTTTTTGTTCCTGTAAATTAATTTTTGAAATAGATACATAAACCTACCTGTTGAGAGAGAAATTATGGATTTAGGTAAAAAAAATAAATAAAGTTTTTATGACATGATTTTGCCGTCAATAATTTACTTTTTATTAGAGCTATTTGGTTTCACTTGGTTTTTGTTCCTGTAAATTAATTTTTGAAATAGATACATAAACCTGCCTGTTCATGTTTTATCTAGGCCACACCTCATTTTCTCTGATTGGTCCAATCTTAGAAATATGCAGGTTTATGCAGGAAAAATCTTGCATAAAAAGAAGCACAGACGATATCCTTTTTTAAATTTATTTGAGCTTAACAAGTAGACGTTGGTGTATCTATTTTGGTGTGTGAATATGTGTGAAAATGTGAAACATTTTTATTTTCTTTGTCGAAAATAGTGATGGCGGCAACACAATGTCTGAAAACCAGACACGAGAATGGTACAAGTTTTCAACAAATAAGTGTTGTGATCCATTAAAAACGAAAAAACATTCAGGAAAACTAAGAAATTTTACTGAAGTCATGTGCAATCGGGTAGACATAAAAACAAGGATGAAGATTTGTGATAAGTGTAGGCTAAAGTACATGAAGACTAAAAAATCCTGAATCCCCTGGCTAAGTTTTAATTTATTTTTTTTTACAAAACTTAACATTTAATTATTTTTTTCTCTTAAACATTTTAAATATTACAAAAATAATGTTTTATTCAATATTCAAATTATTTTAGACAAATGAAGTCCAAGTGAGTTTTTGCACACAAACGGGCCAGCCCCCTTTTTTTGTTACCCTACCCTAAATCAGATATTTTAATTATGGAAAGAAAAATGATTTTAAGAAAAGTTCAACCCATTACCGCTACAGGTCGGACCTACACATTGACAGAGGAGGAAATGTCAGATTCGACCCAAATTTTGGAAAGAAAAACAATTAAAACAATATTTAATTTACTTAAAATTTTGAGAAGCGTGTTTATTATTCATAAAATATTGATTCTTATGTGTTTCACTTCAAAAAGCTATTTTACTATTTTTTACATGTTTGAATATTGTTTAATTCTTTTTTCATATAAAACTCATTATTTCTCCATCTTGAAATTTGGAAAATTATATATTTTTTTGAAAAATATTAAAAATTGTGTTTTTTCAAAAAAATAAAAAAAACAGTTTTTTAATTAAAAAAAATATATATTAATTTTTAAAATGTATCATGTTACACACCATTTAAAAGGTCTTTGAAATACCTTTAAAAACAAGGTATCGCTCATGCATTTCTGATAAGTAGTTTTAGAGATATCCTTATTTTTCTGTGTTAATGTAAGAGCAAAATTTGGTAATTTTTAAAAATTAATAACAAAGAAACGACAGAACCACAAACTTTAAAAATTAAAATTTTTCATCTACTCTATGAATAAAATAAGTGTACCAAAAATTATCCAAATCGGAGAGGTTGTCTGCCAAACTCCTGGTTGATTTCATATGAAGCGACCCTAAACTAAAAAACAAGTTATATGTCTGGGAGGGGGGGGTTCGGTTCGGTTCTCCTCTGGCCCCCCTGGATCCGCCACTGCAAGTGCCACCATTATACAGTATGTCTAGCTAAGTAGGAACCATATGGAAACTTTTTTTATTGTTATTTTTAGGACATAAGTTCTGTATTAAAACAATATATATTTCTTGTTTAGTTAACTAATTACATAAAACAAGGTATAATTAATGTATAACAATTGATTAAATTAATAATAAAATCAAAGAAATAAATCAAATTGTAAACTAACAAAAAAACAAAAAAAAAGGAAACATCAACAATAAAAAATTTCCTCTAAACCAGTATCGTCTGGGATTGTTCCAAGAATTGAAGCTGCGTTGCCGAGTTGAATTGCAAGACCTATTTGTTGTTTAATGAAGCAATTTGCATTTTTATTGTTTATTAATTTTGATAATTTTTGAACAAAAGATTTAGCTTCTTTACCCCAGGGCCCCAATGTTTCGACGCTAAAGGGTACGAAAATGTACCCTTTGGTTTCCAGCTCTTCGTATTTTTTTTGCTTTTGTTTTTCTCCGTTACGGGCAGCTTCTCCTGATTTTATTGATGTTTTGTCAAGATAAGAAAATGCAAAAGTATCTCTGCAAGTGGCGTCCCAAATTAGGGATTTTCCTCTACACCAGGGAAACAAAGACAAACCATCTACTCGCTTTCCATCTCCCCTGAACATACCAGGAGGTTCAAGCACTGAGGATATTCCTGCAGATACAAGAGCCCTCCTGATAATATTGTTGAGCAACCCGTGGCGAGACAAACGACCGGCACTTTTGTAGCAGCTTAGGGCGTGGTGCCCATAAATGTCTACGTAACGAGATGGAAATACGAAAAGTGGAATCATCCAAAAGGTTCCCTAGAGCAGACGAAGGTAGAGCCTGTAACCAGGCGTTGCTCTCCGGTTCTTGCAGAGCTAGAAGCCTAGCATGATGTTTGGGATCACTGGATGAATTAAAAATTGTATCGAATTTAGAACGACAAATTATATTATCAAAATCTTTTTGGCGATAGACGTTATTGAAAGGGATATTATTGATATTAGAAAAAAAGTAAAAAAATCAAAAGCTTCTTTGAAATCAGTCAGGATAACTTAAAATTTCAGGTGATAATATAGTTTTAAGAAGATTTGAAGCATCATTAACTGAGCCAAGGAATGCAGAAAAACAAAGACTAGAAGCATCACGAATGCCGAGGCCTCCCATTTTTATGGGAATGTTACATTGAGACCAAGCAGTGTTACCTATATGGCAGTTGGTAATATTTTCCAATGTTATTTTTAAATTTTTATCAAAATCTGATACAAGATTTTGGACTTTCCAGCAAGGAGCACAGCGAAGTAAATAACTTATTCGAGGTACTGCAAAAGAATGTTTTAAAAGATAATAGGCAGAGTGTGAATCAATTAAAGATAGATTTTTTTGATAATTTATTAAAAATATTAATTTTCTTTTGTAAACAGTCAAAAGTAGATTGATTAGAAAAAGGGCTTCCTAAAAGTGTTAGGTCATCTTTATCTATTTGTAATATTGATGAAAGCTCAGGATTTTGTATTACAAAATTATTAATTCTAAAATCTTTAGAAAGAGAAGATAACTCACATTTTTTTCAAATTTACTTGTAGGCCGGCAGAAGAACATTCTTTAAGAATTTTTCTAAAATCATTTAATACGATTTCTGGCTCACCAGCAAGGCTACCGTTATCTAGGTACCATAAGTTTATTTCTGATTTTAAGGAAAGAATGATAGGTTGAATTGATAAGCAAAATAAAAGTGGACCTATAGGGTCTCCCTTGTTGCACTCCTCGCTGAGAAAAAATCAGCTCCTTATTAAATGATAAAAATGATTTATCCCTGTAACAAGAAGAAATGAAATTATAAAATTGGGGAATAGTCTCTTTTACTTTAAGTAGCATATCGCCTCTATTAATCATATTGAATGCATTGAAAAAAATCAACTTTTAACAATATTTTTGGGCTATTATGAGGAAAAGTCATAAATTTTCGAACTGCATGGACGGTGGCTTCACAGCCGGATTTGGTAGCAAAACCCAATTGATGAGCTCGAAAATAGTTGCCGAGTTGTGAGTAAACCTTAGAGCAAATATATTTTGCAGCAAGCCTGCGAATAAACATGCCAACTGCGATAGGGCGTATACCGCCATCTTTTTTGTTTAATGCACATAGTAATGCCCCCAAAAAAAATTGGACGGATTGAATTTGGCAGGGAATCAAATAAAACAAAATCAATAAAAAACATCGTTTTCAGAAAGTTTACTTTTAATTTTATTTTTTAAATGGTCGACATTAGATTTCTTCATTTTTGGTTTTGATTTTGACTGCGAAGGTTTATAAAAATCTTGAAGTAACTTGTTTTATCCATAATGATAGATTTTGTTTTATTAAAGTGGTTAAAGAATGCTTTTTATTTTTTCTTGATTTTTCAGGAAGCCTTAAAACAGCATAAGGGAACAGAAACAAATTAAACCATGATCGGGAAGAATTTTCGGAAGTACATTTTCTTAAAAGGCTTGATAGTTCGTTTGCTATACTGGAACGAGCACCTTTTGGAATGCGGCGAATTACTGGGACAGCAGATCTAAGTTGTGCTTAATATTCGTTTATTCCTTCACTACTTAAAATACAATCGTCAGTCATTTCTTTTGAAATATGTTTAATTGATTTATGTGGTTGTAAACCTCTTTCACCTTGAAAAAGTTTTCCGCAGATAGAACATTCAATTTTATTTATATATTTTGAAGAATTAGGCGATTTGATTCTTTCTCCAAGAGGTGAAGAGCTAATTTGGGACGTATGATTGTCAATATCAGTTATGTTACTTAATGAGAAATTTAAATTTAGAACTCCAAAATCCTTATGGACTTTTGACTTATGTATATTAAGGCCATTTTTGGTTTTAAAAGATTTGCGACATAAAAGGCATTGATTGCGCTGGTCCGAAATTAAAGGTATGGTGTCGTTTCAGGTTATTTAATTATTTATTTATCTATCTATCTATCTATCTATCTATCTATCTATCTATCTATCTATCTATCTATCTATCTATCTATCTATCTATCTATCTATCTATCTATCTATCTATCTATCTATCTATCTATCTATCTATCTATCTATCTATCTATCTATCTATCTATCTATCTATCTATCTATCTATCTATCTATCTATCTATCTATCTATCTATCTATCTATCTATCTATCTATCTATCTATCTATCTATCTATCTATCTATCTATCTATCTATCTATCTATCTATCTATCTATCTATCTATCTATCTATCTATCTATCTATCTATCTATCTATCTATCTATCTATCTATCTATCTATCTATCTATCTATCTATCTATCTATCTATCTATCTATCTATCTATCTATCTATCTATCTATCTATCTATCTATCTATCTATCTATCTATCTATCTATCTATCTATCTATCTATCTATCTATCTATCTATCTATCTATCTATCTATCTATCTATCTATCTATCTATCTATCTATCTATCTATCTATCTATCTATCTATGTATATATGTATATATGTATCTATCTATCTATCTATCTATCTATCTATCTATCTATCTATCTATCTATCTATGTATCTATGTATCTATCTATCTATCTATCTATCTATCTATCTATCTATCTATCTATCTATCTATCTATCTATCTATCTATCTATCTATATATCTATCTATCTATCTATCTATCTATCTATCTATCTATCTATCTATCTATCTATCTATCTATCTATCTATCTATCTATCTATCTATCTATCTATCTATCTATCTATCTATCTATCTATCTATCTATCTATCTATCTATCTATCTATCTATCTATCTATCTATCTATCTATCTATCTATCTATCTATCTATCTATCTATCTATCTATCTATCTATCTATCTATCTATCTATCTATCTATCTATCTATCTATCTATCTATCTATCTATCTATCTATCTATCTATCTATCTATCTATCTATCTATCTATCTATCTATCTATCTATCTATCTATCTATCTATCTATCTATCTATCTATCTATCTATCTATCTATCTATCTATCTATCTATCTATCTATCTATCTATCTATCTATCTATCTATCTATCTATCTATCTATCTATCTATTTATCTATCTATCTATCTATCTATCTATCTATCTATCTATCTATCTATCTATCTATCTAATCTATCTATATCTATCTATCTATCTATCTATCTATCTATCTATCTATCTATCTATCTATCTATCTATCTATCTATCTATCTATCTATCTATCTATCTATCTATCTATCTATCTATCTATCTATCTATCTATCTATCTATCTATCTATCTATCTATCTATCTATCTATCTATCTATCTATCTATCTATCTATCTATCTATCTATCTATCTATTGTGGCCTATTACAAATGCGTTGGGTGACATTTGTGGCAACTACAAGACGTTGCCGCCATTTTGTGACACTGTAAATAGAATAATAACAATTTGCCAATTTGTGACACTAAAAAAACCACTAAGTAATTAAACAAATATCTGGAAGCAGAACTGTATTTTCCAGCTAGGTAAAACATTGATATGCCCGGTAACTTTTATACAGTGGAGAAGGCGCCACAGTGTTTTAATATCAATGTTTTACAAAGAAGATCTTAATTAAAATACAGTTCAACCCAAACGTTGTAGCCAAACAATGAAATTCTACCTACTTCCGAGGCTTCCAGAGTATTTGTGTAATTAAAAAACCAAAAAAAATTGACTAATAAACAAGATAAAATTTAAAAGATTTTTAAATGAATCAAAATGACACAAACAGAAAGTCCTTTATAGGTAGATGCACATTTCCAGCAGGTCACCGTGTACCTACCTTTGAGTCAGTAGCGTAGAACTCAATTATATGAATGATTGTTAAAAAAAAATATATATATACTTCCAAAATTATAGGGGAGATCTGGACCAAATATCTGCTGTCATCATTCTACGTTAGGTAGAATGAGACAGACAGCAACCCCGTCCGAGATCCACCCCATGAGGTAAAACAATGTAAGGAAACCGCAAAAAAATATAACCTCATCTCTCTTTTGTCTCTGCAAAGTTGGTTCACGTTGGATTGTACAAATAACACAAAGATTTAGTTCATCTTGTTTATTTTAAAGGTAAAGCAAAAAAAAATACTGGAGACATGAAATATGCAAAAAAAATTAAACAAGTTCGGGCCAAAGTAGCAAGGCACTTTAACTTTGACAGAGAAATTGTCTTAAATAAATGAAATGAAGGAAAACAAGTCAACTTAGTAAATACGCCGCAAAATTGTGGTTATGACGTCATACCGTTACCTTGCGTTTACAAGCAATGTTGAAATTATACTGTGAAAAATTATATATGAAAAGATTACGTCTAAATTATATTAAAAATTTATATGAAAAGATTATGTCTAAATTATATTGAAGATTTATGTGAAAGATTATATCTGAAGCTTGCTCCTACCTTGGTCCTTGATTATTTTATGTGTGTTTTATTTTGTAAACCTGGAAATGGTGTACTCCGCCATTCCTCACTGCTACTCTGGTCCCGGTTCTGCCCACGCCTCCCCTCGTGCTTGCTTAGCACATGGTGCTAGGGCAGCACATGGTTGTGGGATCCTTGCCCGAGCGTAAAACCCTGTGGAAAATGAAATGTTTCAGTTTCCTGGAATTCGTCTATTTTGCACGAAGTTCCCCTACACCGAGTAATTTAATCAAGAACCCCATGTCGACTCAATAAAATAAAGTAGATTTAAACAGATGAACTAAAATAATCCTAACGTACCTTTCCCAGGGTTACAAGGCTTCACACCAGCGTCCAGCACAACTGTCGATGGAATGGACAGGGCTGTAGACAAAGGAAAAAAACAATATATAGTTTTTATCCAAAACGTGGTTTTAAAAAAATAAAAAAACTCCAAAAATTCCCCATGTCTCTTGTCGAAAAGTACATTTCACACGAAAAACAATTACAATTTGGGAGGCAAATATTGTCTTGAAGAATTCAAAAAAAAATAAAAAAAAAAAATCGAACTTACCGTTCTTATTTCCCGTACAAATGGCGTAGGCCGACTTAAATCCCCCTTAAAGGGTGTGAGCGTCACTCTAGATTTCGCCTAAACACGACGGCTCACAGTAAACCGTCTTTGGTATAATCCGCAACTACTGTAGTGCCAATAACCACCAAAAACAATGGCGGCACCAACAGACGGCCACCAGCCCAGCCAAGATTCGTTAGGAAAGAGATAAGGCACTCCGTCGAGAACACAAAAAAAATGAAGCCGCAGGTAGCGGTTCGTAGAATGTGGTGGGGACAGTACACACAGTACCAACCAAATTTTCCCGGTTAAATTCAAATAAGGATGCGAACCCATTTATAAAAAAAACGCTCTCACCGAAAAATCACTAACTACGGTTTGCGACACTGGAGGAAAAAAACCCGCGGTTTTCAAACTAACCAATGAGGAAATACACCAATACTTCCATACCGGTATATAGGGGGCAGCATCGACCAAGGGGATATTGAAAATACGTAAAACGCACACTGAGGTGTTGTCGGATCTATTTCCACGGTTGGAATTTTTATAACAAGGACGTCGAGACACCCTCCATACATCGACCGAACATTTGCATACCGGACCCCTGTCGACATAGCAAGTAGGAGGAAAATAAGCAGATGGACTATAAGAAGCTCAGCATTGAAACCATCAACTGTAAAATAAATTACTGGAGATCAGAGCTTGCATCAAACCCAGGAATATTCGAACACTCAACCAATTCCCATATGAGTAAAGCTATACTGAGTGTAGAATTTAGTTGTATTTTAGTTACAGTCTTAGTCAAAAGTTTCCTTTGCTCTTTATAAATGTTTTCTCTAAGATTCATATGGTTTAACGCCATTTTTGTAAAACATTTCTACATTAATAAAGTTGTTTCTGAACCTGAACCTAAAAATACACACTACTGCTTAAACTCGGCACAAAAGTGTTCAGATGTTAAGTTTGCTCACCACTAGCTAGCCCTACAAAGCCCTTCAATCCGACTTACTGAGCTAGTTATTAACTTTATATAACTATGATTATATATAAATTTATATAATATAAAAATACGATTTTGTTTATTCTTTTAGTCCTGGTTTTTATTCCTCGTTTATCTCTCATTTACAAAAGTGCATAACTCGTATTTATTTTATCCTTTCCCTATCAAAATAATAAATATATCAAAGTGGGCGGAGCCTCGGTTGTTCCTGGTAAATGTTTCCTTCCTGTTACTGAAACCATTTGTGATGCGGCAACGCCGCCATTCCCCAGCAGAACAGCTGTTCATCTTCGTGAATGTCAAAGAAAACTTTGAACTTTCACAGGTAAACAAAACAATCGAAAGTTTTTATGTGATTTCTCCCGAAACCTGTGATCCTAAATTCCAATTACGATGTCCAGATAATACGGTGTGCGCAATGTCCACAGTAATTCGATGGAATGCCTCCTTTATAAGGTAACTTTTGGACACTATATAACCTCCAAACCTAGCTCTATAAAATACCCTTAATTTGTGTACAGAAAGACGATAGCCTTAATTATTTACCTAAATAAACAAATATGTAACGTTGCCTTAAACGTAAAAATGAGACGTTACACTATCTATCTATCTATCTATCTATCTATCTATCTATCTATCTATCTATCTATCTATCTATCTATCTATCTATCTATCTATCTATCTATCTATCTATCTATCTATCTATCTATCTATCTATCTATCTATCTATCTATCTATCTATCTATCTATCTATCTATCTATCTATCTATCTATCTATCTATCTATCTATCTATCTATCTATCTATCTATCTATCTATCTATCTATCTATCTATCTATCTATCTATCTATCTATCTATCTATCTATCTATCTATCTATCTATCTATCTATCTATCTATCTATCTATCTATCTATCTATCTATCTATCTATCTATCTATCTATCTATCTATCTATCTATCTATCTATCTATCTATCTATCTATCTATCTATCTATCTATCTATCTATCTATCTATCTATCTATCTATCTATCTATCTATCTATCTATCTATCTATCTATCTATCTATCTATCTATCTATCTATCTATCTATCTATCTATCTATCTATCTATCTATCTATCTATCTATCTATCTATCTATCTATCTATCTATCTATCTATCTATCTATCTATCTATCTATCTATCTATCTATCTATCTATCTATCTATCTATCTATCTATCTATCTATCTATCTATCTATCTATCTATCTATCTATCTATCTATCTATCTATCTATCTATCTATCTATCTATCTATCTATCTATCTATCTATCTATCTATCTATCTATCTATCTATCTATCTATCTATCTATCTATCTATCTATCTATCTATCTATCTATCTATCTATCTATCTATCTATCTATCTATCTATCTATCTATCTATCTATCTATCTATCTATCTATCTATCTATCTATCTATCTATCTATCTATCTATCTATCTATCTATCTATCTATCTATCTATCTATCTATCTATCTATCTATCTATCTATCTATCTATCTATCTATCTATCTATCTATCTATCTATCTATCTATCTATCTATCTATCTATCTATCTATCTATCTATCTATCTATCTATCTATCTATCTATCTATCTATCTATCTATCTATCTATCTATCTATCTATCTATCTATCTATCTATCTATCTATCTATCTATCTATCTATCTATATATCTATCTATCTATCTATCTATCTATCTATTTATTTATTTATTTATTTATTTATTCTCTCTAAAATATTTATGCTATCAATTTGGTTATGGATAATTTTATATAGAAATGTTTGAGAGGCCGATTGCCTACGTGTGTCGAGTAGCTGAATATTAAACAGTTGCATAAGGCCAGTGTGGGGGTGACCTTGTAGAGGATAATTACCGGTTGATTTAAAGTACAAACGCTTAAGTACACGTCTTTGGATCTTTTCTAGCGATTCTTTCTGAGTAAGTAGTTGTGGTGACCATACTCCGGAGGCATATTCTAATCTTGATCTAATAGAAGTATAATATAAAAGTTTTATGGTTTCAAGGTCTTCAAAGTTTCTGCTAACTCTTACCAAAAATCCGTATGTTCTGGTGGTTTCAACTATAGTAGTATCTATGTGCTTATTAAAGGTTAGCTTAGAGTCGAAGGTAATTCCAAGATCCCGAACAAACTCAGGTCTATTTAGTACTTTTCCATTTATAGAATAGTCAAAAGCGATTTAGTTTTTAGGGTGAAAGTCATTACTTGACATTTTGCAATGTTTAAAAGTAGTTTATGTTCATTACACCATATGCTAAGAGAGGTTAGGTCATTCTGAAGATTCAAGCAGTCTTCGATTGAGTTAATGCATGCTTCTAATTTTATGTCGTCAGCATATTTTTTAAGTTTCGTCGTTTTAAGGCATTTGCTTACTCCATCAATAAACAGATTAAACAGAAGTGGCCCCAGGACTGATCCTTGAGGAACACCGGAAGAACATTAATCTCCTTTGACTTTATACCACGAATTTCCATAAACTGTTTACGATTAATGATAAGAGATTCAAAGAGTTCAGTAAGGCCAGTGGAGAAACCAAAGTAATTTAGTGTTTGTACTAAAAGCAAGTGATCCAGTTTATCGAAAGCTTTTGATAGGTCAGTGTAGATTTTGTCAATTTGAGAGGAAGAGTTTAAAGCTTCAGCAATTTCTTGAGTGGTTTCTATAAGATTTGTTGTTGTCGATCGACCTGTTATGAAGCCATGCTGATCAGAGGTTATTCGATATTTAAGACTAGGATAAATTGTACTGTGAATAAGAGTTTCAAAGCATTTAAAAAAATTATTTATTAACGTAATTGGTCGGTAGTTACCTACCTCAGTTCTACTATCTTTTTTGTGAATCGGAGTTTCCAGATGTTAGGTATTTTTTTATTGGCCAAGCAAAGGTTATACAAATACGTCAGAGGTTTGCACAAGGCAAAGGCACAGTCTTTTATAATATAGGAGGGTATCAGATCTGGTCCAGCTGTTGATTTTGGCTTCAGTTTACGTAGGATACAGCATACCTCTTCTTCCTTGAATGACGTAATGGAAAGGGGCTGAAACAGCGAGTTTTGGTCAGTGATTGATTGATCGGGTTAAAGGAAGTTTGAAAGAAGTCAGCCAATGAGTTTGCTATTTGAGTATCTGAAGTCACAGGTAAATTATTAAAAGACATGGATTCGGGAACGCTGCCGGTGAAAGAATTTGTACGAAAAAAGGACCAGAATGTATTAGGATTTGAATATTGTGTTTTCAGCTATCCGTGCATGCTGCTTATATGCAAGATCAATATCTTCTTTAATTTTTTGTCGCAGATTGCTCAACTCTTGGTATGTTTCGACATTATTATTATTCTTAAGCTGGCGATGAAGAATAGACTTTTTCCGAATATCTTTTATTAAGGTTTTAGAACGTTTTGGGACACAAGAATCAAGAATGGAATAAATACAGTTGTAAAATGCCTCAGTGGCATCCTCGATATTAGAAAGTTTTTGTAGGAAGGACCAGTCACAAGTTAGAATTTTGCCGTATAACTTTTGAAAGTCTTTGCGAAAACTATAAGTTAGTGAAGAATTTAGTCCGATATTTTTATTAAGATTTTTAGTTTTTTGAATGGAAAATATAGATATCTCAAGGGCTGGATGATGTGGGCTTCTCTCATAATAGGATCTATGGCTCTTTCTACTTTATAAAGGTTGGATTTAAATAAGACTAGATCTAGCAGTCTGTTGTTCTCATTTTTTACAAAGTTGTGCTGTTGCAAGTTTAAGATTTCCAAGATATTATTAAGAGAGGTCACCAATGTTATATTATTCAAGGGATTTTTTTTCAAGAAAGCCTACATAGTCTTTTACATTAAAGTCTCCCAAAATAAGTATGTCCTTATCGTAGGTATATTTTTGACAAAGAAAGAACTCTAAAACACTGTCAAGATCGTCAGCAGTGATGCGTGATGGTATATAAACGACAAAGATAAATAATGGTTTATGCTGAAGGGTTATTTTTGCTCCAATGATGTCAATGTGGGGAGGAACTTGGGGCCTGAAGCTAGTTAGTTCCAGTGGAAAAGGAGACAGCTGTTTGTTTACCGTTAGTAGCAGTGCGATCTCTATCGCAACGAAAAGTCTCAAAATCATTGTGCATAAACTCCCTATTATTTATAGCAGGAACCAGCCAGGTTTCGGTGATCGATATTACGCTGTAATAGGAGCGGGTACTCGAGTGAAAACAGTCCTTCAGTTTCGAGCGCATACCGCCTACGTTTTGATAACATATATCTAAGATACTTTCAGTGGGGGAAGAGACGCGCGTTGTGTTTATGAATCGTGTTCTCGGTATGGCTATAGATTGCTGCTGCCAAAGTGACCCTGCTGAGATGCGTTCTAATTGCTATTCACACAGAACATCGGACTTTCGTTTGATAAGAGCATTTTTGTATGCAGTACAGTTCTCTTTCTCCCACGCAGCATGGTTTGTTGCCAAATTTATACCCTTATCTGACTTTCGAAGTTTCATACAATTTGGACAGGATAGAAAAGTTGCCTTACAGTCTCTTGCCTCATGCTCACCCTCACACCGAGGGCAACAGAGGGTCTTTGAACAGAATTTTGACGAGTGATGAAACTCACTACATCTAAATCAGCGATATATTTCAATGCTTCATAGACCGAATAGCTGTCGAAACCAATAAAGACGTTACCCGCAAGCATAGCATTATCATATGTTTCCCTATCAACTTCGAGAACTGCCTGATAGATGTTAGAGTTTCTTTTCGTTTGACCAATTTTTATGACTTTATAAGAAAATGAAGAGTTAAAAATATCTGAATTAACTTTTTTAAGAATAGAAATAAGGACGTCATCATACATATCGCGGAAGCCAACAACACGGATTCTTGGGTGTACACCACGCATCTCTCTAATTTCATAATTTTCTGCCAATTTTTCCTGGGCAAGTTTTTTCAGTTTTTGATTTTCAGATGGGTTTTTGCAGCCTTTTTTAACGTGCTTAACTTTTGAGATTTGAAGACTACATTCAAACGGATCAATGTTTTCGCTTAAGGCTTTTTTAGTATCAGAGTTCATATGAGTGGTATCTTTCGGTTTAATAAGAATAGCCGGTTTCGTATTATTTTTCAGAGTATCGGAATCTCTTTTAGGAGGAGCCAAAGTCCAGGATTTTTCAGTAACAGCGTTAAGTTTTTCTTTCGTAAGTTTAATAAAGTAATTTTTCAGCGAATTAAATGTTTCCGACAGTTTTTCCAGAGATTCCTGAACTTGTTTTCTATGGTAGCTTTTAAAGACGACTTGTCTACAGTTATACAGGTTTTAAGACACTCAGAGCATGTCCAACTTATAGTAGAGTAAACTTGTAAAATAAAGCTGCAAAAAGGGTATATTTTTTTATATTTGGCATAGTAGTACCTAAACCCAAAAGCTAAATTTTCATTCGAGGATCCCCGATTTTCCGGCCTCAGAATCCAAGATGGCGGCTGTCAAAGTTAAGAAAAAAAATGATTTTGATAAATTTACTTTAAGTGGGACCTACTCAATTTAAAAATGTAAAAAAAAATTCACCTGTCACTGCAAAACAAAATGGCGGCTATATTTTAAAAAAATAGTTTTTCTTCGATATTTTCTGTATTTTTTGTGCGATATTTACTTTTGATACCTCATATTAAAGCTACTGACCAGCTCTTTAAACGTGCTTAAAAGAAATTATTAGTTTCCCAGCCGACACAAAGATGGCGCTTAATTTGTCAAAAATAAAACAGACCTTTTCAACCTGTAGACCAAATATAATTTTTATACAAAAATTTTTTGGATTTTGTCAGTCGTAAGCCAGATTGTGTAAAAATTCATAAAAAGTTACAATTTGACATTTAACATTTTAAGATGGCGGCCGAAGTTCAGATAAAAAAGTTATTTTTTTGTTCTTTTTTAACACAACTAGTATTGTGTAATATATCGATTTATACTAAATGGGGGTCGCCGATTTTAAATATTTGATAATAAATGACATGTTTGTTGTTTATTTTTTCGAAATTTAATAAAAAAAACTGAAAAAAACAAGACATCTCGTTAAACAAAACACAGATCTTTTAAAAATGTCAAAAAAGTTGACATATGTTACGTGCCTGGTGATTTGAATAAATTGACCATATTTTACTTAATAGCTATATCCATTAATATTGATCTAACAGTAGCGTTTAAATTAGCAAAGTTAAATAATTTTTGATAAATCCTCAAAATATGATGTCAAAAATGACATATGTCATACACTTGTCAAACTATTGACATATGGTTTATTCTTTTAAATAAAACACCCTGTATATAATTTTTTATATTGATAGGGCTCCTTTTTCTGATTTCAAAAATATATAATATGTTGACATTTAGTCAAGCCGTTGTTGAAATATTTGCATTTTAAAAATTATATTCATTAACAAAATGGCAACATCCTTATTGTTTATTTAGGTTATTAAAATGCAAATATTTCAATAACGGCTGGACTAAATGTCAAAATATGATATATTTTTAAAATCAATTAAAAAAATTATAAACAGGGTGTTTTATTTAAAAAAATAAACCATATGTCAAAAGTTTGACAAGTGTATGACATATGTCATTTTTGACATCAGATTCGAATAATCTAGGAAAAATTATTTAACTTTGCTTATATAAACGTTACTGTTAGATCAATATTACCGGAGATTAAGCTATTAAGTAAAATATGGTCAATTCAATCAAATCACCCGGTACGTGAAATATGTCAACTTTTTTGAAATTTTTAAAATATATATGTTTTGTTTAACGAAATGTCTTATTTTTCCAGTTTTTTTTGTTAAATTTCAAAAAAATAAAAAAAAATGTTTTTTTTTTACTTTTTCGGCCGCCATCTTTAAAAAATAAATAAATTATATTTTGTTTGTACATTATAATTTAAATCTAATTCAGGATAATATAAAACTATATATCTTGGTAAAAAATGACCAAACCAAGAAGATACTGTTGTTTTTATATTTTGAACGCCGCCATCTTGATTAATAATAGACATGTGTCATTTATTATGAAATATTTAAAATTGGCGACCGCTGTTTAGTATAAATCGATATATTACACGGCAATACTAGTTGTGTCAAACAAGAACAGAAAAATAACTTTTTTATTTGAACTTCGGCCGCCATCTTAAAATTTTAAATGTCACATTGTAACTTTTTATAAATTTTTACAAAACTTGGCTTACTGTTGATAAAATCCAAAAAATTTTTTTGTCAAAATTTAATTTGGTCTACAGGTTATAAAGGTCTCTTTTATTTTTGACATATTAAGCGCCATCTTTGTGTCGGCTGGGAAACTTATAATTTTCGGTAGGTTTAAAGAGCTGGTTATGGGCTTTAATATGAGGTATTAAACATAAATATCGCGCAAAAATTAAAGAAAATATCGAAGAAAAACCATTTTTTCTAAATATAGCCGCCATTTTGTTTTAAAGTGACAGGTGTAACTTTTTTTCACATTTTTGAATTAAGTGGGTCCCACTTAAACTAAATTTATCAAAATTAGTTTAATTTCTCTTAACACAGGGAATTATTTTTTTTTTCTTAACTTTGACAGCCGCCATCTTGGATTCTAATGCCAGAAAATAAGGGATCCTCGATTGAAAATTTAGCTCTTGATGTTAGCTACCACGATGCCAAATATAAAAAATATACCCTTTTTGCAGCTTGTTCTTGAAATACCCTACAAATTTACTTTGCTATTAGGCCTTCGATTTCACTAAGCAGAGATGATAAGTCGGCAGATTTGTGTAGACAGGCAACGTGGCAATGTTGTTCGCAGGACGCACATTGTATGCTTTTCTTTCTATGATTAACGGATTCGGCGCAGATAATACATACAGCAATTTTTTAGTTACTTATAGTAATTATTTCGCAGCAGTCGAATATTAACTGGATCTGGAGTAGAATTAAACGTCGTATCAGGATTCACTATTGAACATACCATTAGATTTTAATATCACTTAAATATCAGATTTTAGACGCACTATTTGCAGAGCCTTTTCGAACGACCTATTGCAATCAAGGTTTGAGAAGTCTTGATTTTGCCTAAGAGTATTACATTTTTGACAATATGAAATTATGTTCGAGCTATATTATTTTCCTAACGCTATGAAAGAGAACGAGAGAGCCGCTTATTCGACCAAAAGCGGATAATAATTATAGAA
Organism: Aspidapion aeneum; assembly: GCA_963576565.1. NCBI lineage: Eukaryota > Metazoa > Arthropoda > Insecta > Coleoptera > Brentidae > Aspidapion > Aspidapion aeneum. Next base: position 62,335,791 of record OY755042.1, read on the forward strand.
TCTCTCTCTGACCCTTAGTGTACGTCAAATGATGTCAACGGAAAACGATCAACCACAGACTGGAAACCACAGACCGCAACACCCAGCGAAGATCTCGAAAAAGGTTTTGGGAAATAGCTAAACTTTATGAGAGTTAGAAACTAAAAAATATTTGCCATAAATAAAAGCAGATGGAGATAGGGGAATATGCACGAAAAGACCAAAATTCACAAAAACTTGGTATATTAATTGGCAGTACCTTAAATTCGCTCTCAAAAGTTCTGTTTCCGGCATATCACGGAACATGTCGTCCCATATCAAAACTTTAAGTGTGGGGTATTTACGTTTGATCATTTGGGCGATAGAATTGAGATGATTTAAAAATAGGCCGTCCTTTGAAAGATTATCAGCTGACATTCGCGAGGAACATTTCTGGCAGTTTCCTAAAATAAAAGAGTTCGATCAATTGGGTTTGGTTGACACAAGCTTCTTATTGTTCTAGACTAAAACCAGTCGATTTTTAACTTCTTTAAGCACTAAGCACGGTAGGCAATTTTCTTTTTGCCGCTCTAGAGGTCAAATTTACCTGATACTCTTTGTCGAACAGAGGAACCTTTAACGTGTATCCTTTTACTCCCTCTTTTTAGCTTACTTTTTAAGGCATTTTTACATTTATTCTGTTCAATGGAGCTAATTACCTAAATAATAAACTTCATCACAGCCAATGTGCAACATTTCAATGTTGGGATGGGCCTTAACTACTTGGTCGACCATGGCCTCAATAATTTTGGGAGTATCGACGGTGGACGGACATATGGCCTACAAATTACATAAAAAATGACAATGTATGTACAGGGTGTTCTATCATAAATGCAACCCCCTTCTTCTCCGTTATTATGCATGCTACTAAAAAGTATCCAATAAGAAAGTTATATAACATTTTCCCTACCAGTTTTTAGAATATGTACACCAAAGTTGTCAAATATCATCACAAACGTCAAATCTTGACAGGTAGATGTTTCTTTTAAAGGGAATAATATTGTGTTTTTGAATCCGCCTTTTCTTTCTAATTTTAAAAATGTATTTAAGTATTTTTTGAGATATAGCTTATTTTCATTTGCTCACCGCAGTCCCTCCTATATTTTCTAAATAAGCTTAGAATTGTGAAATACCGGGTGCGCCAAGAAAAACCGGACAATTTATTTTTCATTATAACTTTTGAATATACAATCGATTTTAATGGGACAAACTGCACTTGGCAGAAAATTAATCAGAGGTTTGACCTGTTATAATTTTTTGTCCGCCATATTAAAATCCAAGATGGCGGACCAAATTAAAATGTACCCTTCAAAGATGCTCGTTTATTCTTGTGTTGCAAACATGTTCTAATTATTTTTTTAAATTAGTAAAAAAGCTGCGGTCTCGCCACGCACAACAAGGTACGAATCAGCAAAATCGGTTCAGTGGTTCTAAAAAAAATATTATATACGATTGCTTGCCAATCATGTCTGCATTTATTTCCTTATAAATTCATTACTACTGAACCGATTTTAATGAAATAAAAAACATCCTGATGAGAATTGATTGCTTTTTAAAGATCATCATATAAGTTTATCGCCATCTTAAATTTTAAGATGGCGGATAGAATCATACTTGATTCTTCAAAATGGCGTGTTTATTCTTATTTTCCAAAAATGTTTTAGTTTTTTTTTAATTTGTAGAAAAGCACTACTTTTTTCCCACACAACAAATTATTCAAATCGGTGTGGCGGTTCTCAAAATATCTATTTTTGTTTCAACCATTTATTTAGACATTTATTTAGAGATTATACGATTGTCTGTCTGTCATTAATTTTCTTATAAATTCGTTATTAGTCAACCGATTTTAGTAAAATAAAAAAAAATCGTGTTGACAATTGATGACTCTTGATCGAAATTTGCCGCCATTTTAGAATTTAAGATGTTGGACAGAAATTGGCAATGGTTAACACAAAGATTTTGTGAGAACCACTTCGCCGATTTTATTAAATTGTACTTTATTAAGTGGGAGAAAAGTAGTACTTTTCTACAAATTAAAAAAAAAACATTTTCAGAAAATATTTAAATAAGAATAAAAGTGCCTCTTTTAAGGGTCAAGTATGATTCTGTTCAACATCTTAACTTTTGGGATGGCGGCAAATTTCGATTATAACCCTGAAAGAACAATCAATTCTCACCATAATTTTTTTTATTTTACTAAAATCGGTTTAGTCATAATGAGTTTATAGGGAAATGTATGCAGACAGGATTGACAATGCAATCGTATAATCTGTAACACAATGGCTGAAACAAAACTAGATTTTTTGAGAACCACCACACCGATTTTAATTATTTGTACCTCCTTGTGCCCGGGAAAACCAGTGCTTTTCTACAAATTAAAAAAAAATCAAAACAGTTTCAGAAAATAAGAATAAACACGCCATTTTGAAGAATGAAGTATGATTCTGTCCGCCATCTTAAATTTTATGATGGGGATAAATTTTAATCATGATCTTTAAAAAGCAATCAATTCTCACCAGGATGCTTTTTATTTCATGAAAATCGGTTCAGTAGTAATGAATTTATAAGGAAATAAATGCAGACATGATTGGCAAGGCAATCGTATAATATTCAAAACAATGGTTAAAACAAAAATATTTTTGTTTAGAACCACCGAACCGATTTTGCTGATTCGTAAGTATCTTGTTGTGCGATGCAAGAATGCAGCTTTTTTACTGGTTTAAAAAAATAATTTAAACATGTTCGCACACAAGAATAAACGAGCATCTTTGAAGGGTGCAATTTAATTTCGTCCGCCATCTTGGATTTTAAGATGGCGGCCAAAAAAGTATATTAGGTCAAAACTTTGATTAATTCTCTGCCAAGCGCAGTTTGTTTGTAGGAAAAGTTATAATGAAAAAAAAAAATTCCGGTTTTTTTTGGCCCACCCGGAATATGCAACAATCACGTTGTTATTTAAAATGTCACATTAGTATGTCAGTTTAATGTCATTTAGTAGTAGGTAGTTCGAAAGTCTTTACCTGTTTGGGGCCGGGTTAGAATAGCCCCAAGGTAACTCCTGCCTGTAGTAAAAGGCGACTAAGAGGAGACCTAGCAGAAGTGGTTCAACCTCAATAACAGCAATGAAAAAAATGTCGTTGCTCAAAGGAGAAAACCTTACTCAGACTAAAAAACCCCTGGCAGTAGTGTAAAAAATGTATAGGAAGAGAGATGAAATGGAATACAAGTAAAGATGAAAGTTCCGGTCGGTGTCAGTGGTGAGCGAACAGGCCCTGTCCGACCATCAACAAATGACTGTTCAGGTTGTCCAGTGGGAACCCAGGCTGGAAACTAAGTAAATGAGACTGGGAAAGGTAATGACAATGTGTTTGACGTAAGCATAGACCCTTTCAAAAGAAGAGATTCTTTGGCTCGTTTACCCCCACGAAGCAGGACATCTTTGACAACAATGGAAGCTACAAAGGGAAATGAAGAAGAAACCAAGAAACGAAAAGAAAGAGGGAGTCCAGAAAATATAGAGGCATTCTCCAAAAAAGCAAGAAGCATAGAGAAAAGCTGGGAAAAAGCAAATATGGTGGAACAAACAATAGATTTTGTACAGCAACTTTTTAAATTGCCGTTGTATTTTTTTTCTGTCAAAATTAATCATTTAAACAAATCAGAAAAAATAAATTTTTAAATATGTATGTATAATATGGTTTACAATTTTTTTGTTTTTGTTCAAAATACTTTTCCGAATTTCAAATAGGAATATTTTTTGTTTTTGAGGGCGGCAATTTAAAATGTCCCCGACTGTACACAAATGCTTTAAAGAACTAGAGGTATTTGTATCATTTAATGCAAACACCAAGAAATAAATTAAAGATACAACTGCTAAATTAGGAAGATATGTTAAGATCTTGCATGGAAAAGATACAAAAGAGTGGATACAAGAAGGAAGAGATGCATATGAAAACATTTTGAAAAACAAAGAAATAAAAGATAGCTAGTGTGCAGATAGAAGTGCAAACAATAGATTTTGGGCAGCAGTTTAATGGAGAAGAGCAGGAAATGGAAGAGGAGAAGCAAAAATGCCAAAAATAGTGAAAGAATTAGAGAACTACTTGATATACAGTGGCCAAAGGATCTCTATGCTAAAACAAAATTTGAGGAGGGCAACCCAATAAATAACAAGGATCACATAGTAGTGTATGTAGAAAATGAATACCCTGATAAAGGTATAGGTAAGCAATTTAAGGAGCGCTACTCTGAACTCTTTGATAGCGGAGAAAATGAAAATCAGGAAAAAATAAGATATGTAAAACGAATTACAGAATTAAAGACAAACATCCATACCAAGTTCATTTTACGAATTCTGCCGAAAGAAAAACCTGATGAAATAAATAGAAGATTTATTCTCGGAGATGACAATAAAACTAAAAGCAGAAATGATAAGAGAAGGTATACAGAAAGTCTCAGTAGTAGCTCCAAATGACATTGAACAAGAAGCAACACGAAAGATAGTAGAATGTGTCTTTGTAGATACAAACCAAGAGGTTAAAATAGATGTACCTACGGGAACACAAAATATGAAAATGTACATGGAGGACCAACAAATTTCCCAGTCCAAAGAAGCAGACAAATTAAAATAGAAAGACCCAAGAGTATTGTGCAAATAGAGCCAGGAAATAGATCATATGCTGGACTACTAAGAGACGTAAAAGTGCTTGTTTGGAAGTGTCTACATCGGAACAACCAAACGGTCCGTAAATACAAGAATCAACATAAAGCCAACTGTCGACTCAGACATACGGAAAAATCCGCAGTTGCAGACCACACACTAAACAATGAAGACCACCGAATAAAATTCGAAGACACACAAGTTCTCTGCGCTTCCTCTTCATACTATCTAAGACTATAGAGAAGCAATCGAAATTCATAAACACCAGCAGAACTTCAACAGATCTGAAGAAACTCTTAAAATTAACAGAACATGGGTACCGGTTCTTAAAAACACTAAACGGCTCGCTTACAATAACAAAACTGAATCAAGGGAATGTGACCAATCACCGACCAGCTCTGATATACGCCCCCCACCATAGCGTATATAACCTGCGCCCGCGACAGACTAACCACCAGTCTTCGAGAAGCCGACAAACAGTCAACATCTCCTGAAGATGCCATCCACTCGAGATGCGAAGCGTCGAGAACGAATTTCCAACGACGACGGCCGAACAGCCCGAAAGCACACCCACCAAGAGGAATATTGTTTTAGTTGCCAATTAAAAGGACAACAAGAGAAAGAAGAAAGAGAGGTGGACGGGCAAGTACGTAATTTTAAATTTAAAATTAAGATGCTACAAATAAATGCAGACAGATCCAAGAAGGCACTATATTCTAATATAAAAGTCAGTAAAAAAGGAATAGTTTCTATTAGTACAGACGCTTTTGACATCCAAGATTATATTAATACTCTTAGGGAAACGATAAGAGAAGGAGATCGTAAATCACTTGTACTGGAGGAATTTAATTCCAAATCCTATGAATGAGGGGCACCAGTAACAGACCGCAGAGAAATAATAGCGGAAGCAGATCTTATAGTACATAATACTTGCGGCAAACCAACTTTTGAAAGACGCGGCCAAAAATCATAGATAGAGACTCTGACGACAAGAAGACTTGCAAATAAGCTACGAAATTGGCAGATACTGGATAACGAACCGTTGACACCGCATAAATATATAGTTTTTGAAATAATAGATGCTACTCCGAAAAACACCGAGATGAAGGGAAAAGTATTTATAAACAATGATAAATTTCAAAGAGAAATCAAAGAGGAAATAAAAATAACAAGACAAAACGAAATGACGGCTAGTATTATTAAAAAGTGCTATAATGCAGCAAAAGTTTGTAAACTCAAGAAAAATAGTGCTCCCTACTGGTGGAATAACGAGATAAGTAAACAAAGAGAGAAATGTACACAAACACAAGTCCAGAAGCTGGCAATGAGAGCCTAGGAAGGTTGTGCATGCAAGTACTGAAAAATAATGGAATTTCCTTCGACAGGTCGCCGGTTTGGCTTTACAAGCACATTTAAAAATAATTGTCGGTATTGACGATTGTAAATGGAAAGTTACGATACATATGGAATTTTATATGAAAAGGGACCTACCTCGGACTCTCTTGCGGCTCCAGTCAACGTTTAAACGTCCAGTTTTTCACCTCAAAATCCACTTTTTCGGGAACGTGATTTTTCTAGTGTCTTGTTGTGGCGGTGGTTGTTTGCGCACTCATCGCGGCGCTGCTTGTCCTCCCACGTGTGCGGTGCCGTGAAAACCCATATGCATATGTAAAAGCGCGAAAATTTAAATTATTTTAAACGCGCAAAAAAGGAAAAGAAAATGAAAATAGGAAATTCATTGCTTGCACCAACATTTTCCGGCCGCCAAAACACGTGTGTTTTTACTTAGTTAAGAAAAGGAAAGGAAAAAAAAATTAAATAATATTCGCCTATTAGCGATTAAACGATACAATTTAACATTATCCCAAATATGCATTAAATTATGCATGTAAATTAAAATTAAAAGAAAAGAAAAAAATACTTAGAAAAAATTAAGAAAGAAAAAGAAAATTTTTGCCTTATGCGTCGGGCATAGGCAAAGGACATAGTTTCACTACTGGTCGACGATATGTTCCTGTAGCTGTCTTAACGGTCACAACACGAATATGACCGTCTGAGCCAGGGTGTACGTCGACAATTCGCCCAACAGACCATTGCAATGGCGGTTTTTGTTCATTTTTTACCACGACTAAAGTATTTAGTTTAATATTGTTAGAAGCCTCTGTCCATTTAGAACGCTGTTGCAAGGTGTTTAGGTACTCCAAGTTCCAGCGTTTCCAAAAATCGGACTGGAGCCTTTGCACCAGCTGCCAGCGGGACAGGGTGTTCAACTTGGAATCAGAAAAATCGGGATCTGGTACGGAATTCAACGGTTCCAGGGTAAGAAAATGACCAGGGGTCAGTGGAAGAAAGTCATTCGGATCCATACTTTGGGCATACAGAGGCCGGCTGTTTAGTATGGATTCGACCTGACACAAAAAAGTAAAAAACTCTTCATAGGTTAACCGTTGCTCACCTATTACACGTTTTAAATTTGCCTTGGTGGATTTAACTCTTGCCTCGGCTAGTCCGTTTAGGTGCGGACTACCAGGACTTGAAAAATGCCAGGTAATTTGTAAACGATCAGCTCCCAAGAACGCGCTACCACAATCTGAGTAAATGTCAGAAATTCTTCCTCTTCTTGCCACAAATCTCTTAAAAGCCGCAAGAAAGGTAGGGGTGGAAATATCGGAGGTAAGTTCTAGGTGAACTGCCTTTGTTGCGGAGCAGACTAAGACAAGAATATAACCTTTGGATACCTTTGCACCTCGGTACTTTCCCATTGTAATTGGAAAGGGACCACAATAATCTATGGCAACATGTGAAAATGCCTTTACTTGAGAGATGCGTTGAGCAGGCAAGTTGCCCATGATTTGTACGGAAGGTTTAGGATTTAATCGATAGCATAAAATGCAATGCGAAGTTATACTCTCGATTGCATAGCGAGGGGAAAGGATCCAAAATTGTTGTCTCAAGAGGTAATGCAACGTTTTTTGACCGGGATAACAGTACCTTTTGTGAGTGTACTCAATGACAAGTTGAGTAAGACGGTGAGAACGTGGTAAAAGTAAAGGGTGTTTTGCTGAATAAGAGAGTTCGGAAGAATGTGGTAATCGACCCCCCACTCTTAAGCAGCCTTGTGTATCTAGAAAAAGTGAAAGTTTACGAAATTGTTTAGGAAGTAGCCTTGCGTCATTCAAACGTGAAATGAGATCAGCAAAGATGGAACGTTGAACATGCCGAACGAGAACAATAAGAGAATGTTGAAGTTCTACTTCGGTAATATTTTCGTTAGGATATTTAGATTTCTTTTCGGTAAGGCGAAAAATATAGGAAATTATGCGTTGAATTTTCTCTAGGGAAGAGTAACGAGAAAGAAAAGTATCAAGCATGTGTGGTTCAACTGTGCATGTTTGAAATACTGATTTTCGTTCTTCCAGAATAACCTCGTTTTCCGGAGGGTCTGGACAGCGAAAATCATCAGGCCAGCTCTCTTTTGGTAGCCTAAGAAAACAAGGACCTTCCCAATACAAGTCATGTTTGACAAGTTGATTAGGCATAAGACCGCGCGAAGCACAGTCGGCTGGATTTAGCGCTGATGGAATATATTTCCAGGCCGTAGTAGAAATGGTTTCTTGAATCTGACAGATACGGTTTGCCACAAACGTTTTAAACCTGTGAGGTGAAGCCGCCAACCAGCATAGAACCACTTGGGAATCACACCATGCACAGATTTGGTTGAAGTTAAGAATATCTGAATAAGTGTTTTGAATAAAGGAAAGTAGGTCGCAAAGTAAAGTGGCACCAAGAAGCTCCAGTCGCGGAAGACTGACTGTTTTCACTGGTGCGACCTTAGATTTGGCCATTACAAGAAAGGTATGGATTTCTCCGGAAACTGACTCCATTCTGAAATAGACCGTAACCGCGTAACCTATCATAGAGGCGTCTGAAAAGCCCTGAAGTTCAATGCTACGTGGTTGATCAATGGAAAGGCGTCTAGGTAAATGAATATTTGAAAGATTTGGAAGTTCGGTTCGAAATTGATTCCAAACATTTACGATATGCGGAGGAGGCTGAGAATCCCAGTCCAGCTTCTCCTTCCACAGATCTTGCATAAAATGCTTAGCAAGTAAAGAAACGGGAGAACAGAAACCTAAGGGATCAAAAATTTTCATGATTTGAGATAAGATACCTCGCTTGGTGCATGGTTTATCTTCTGGTACGACCAAGTAGGTAAACGAATCTGAGATAGGATTCCATTGGGGACCCAATATTTTTACAAAATTAGGTTCGGATTTGTCGAAACGAATGGACATTTGTGTTTCTGATTCTGAGAATGAGGAGAGAAGTTCCGGACTGTTGCTCGCCCATTTTTTAAGTTCAAACCCTCCTAGGCGCAACAGGGAGATTAACTCCGACTGAAGTTCTTTGGCAGAGGCCACAGAATCCTGCCCAGTGAGCACGTCGTCGACGTAAATGTCTTTAAGAAGCACCTTGGAAGCATTAGGATACCTTTCAGACTCAAGTTTAGCTAGTTCTTGTATCGTACGAATAGCTAAGTAAGGTGATGACTTAAGTCCATAAACAACTGTTCTTAAGGAGTAGGTTTGGACTGGATCATCCTCAGAAAATCTCCATAGAATATTTTGATAACGCGTGTGCTCAGGAATAATTAAAATCTGTCGGAACATTTTTACTATGTCAGTAACAAAGGCTACAGCATGAATTCGAAAATTAAGTAGAATTTCACGGACATCCTTTTGCAGTTTAGGACCTGCGCACAACGTCTCGTTGAGTGAGACACCTCTGGGACTACGTTGAGACCCATCAAAGACCACTCTTATCTTCCCAGTGTTCCAGACACTGTGATGAGGGATAAAGTAGGAATTATCCAAGACATCTTTAGATATAGGCGTAGGAATAGGTATCATGTGACCAGTGTCTAAATAATCTTGCATAAAATCTTTGTAAGCTTGATAATTAGCTGAGTCTTTGAGAAGTCTAGCTTCCTGAAGCTTGAAACGTTTTAAAGCGATTGGATAGGTGTCACCCAACTGGGGTTCTAAGTTTATGAAAGGTAATGGAACGACGAATCTACCTGATTCGTTGCGTGAAACTGATTGTGAAAATAATTTTTCGCACATAATATCCTCAGGACTGTGATGAACCTTATGTGGAACCTGCTCTATCTCCCAGAAGCGCTCTAGGCAGATATCCAGGGATGGTTCGATGGAAGTGTAACAGCTTATGAGTGATTGTGGATTTTGTTGCTTTGAAGTTTCAACTTTACCAATCAGCACATAGCCAAAGATGCTATTAAAAGCACTAGGTTGTCCACGCTCTCCGTGGATAACTCCCTCTTGTAAGAGATGCGGAAAAAGTTCACAACCTACTAGGACATCAATGGAACTTGGTATATGGAAGTTTTGATCAGAAAGTTTGATATTGCGAATGTGATTCCACTTGCTCGAGTCGACAGCGCAAGAAGGAATCTCTGTACAAAGTTTTGGAAGTACTAAAGCCTCAAAATCAAAGGTAGGTCCCGCTTGACCTTGAGGTTTGATAAGACATTTCGTCTTACCGTGTCATTTGATTTAAGCCTTGAATAGAAGTAGAAAAGAAGCTTTTCGAAAGACCTAAACGATTTAGACATTTTTCTGAAATAAAGTTTGCCTCTGAGGCAGAATCGAGTAAGATACGAACTGGTTGGTAATGTCCCCTTGAGTCTAGCATGTCAGCTACAACGGTAGAAAGTAGAAAAGTGGAATTTTTGGAAATCATTGTCGCATGACAGTTTGTGGAATGGCTTCCTGACATAGGGGTGCTATTGGAATTGGAAAGTGGAATATTAACGTTCTCTGGAGGATAAGAATTAACACTCACAGAGGGCGCTACCGGTTGTGGAACGTGAAGAAGACTGTGGTGCCTAGCTCCACACGTAAAGCAGTTGTAGGAGGAGGGGCAATTCACGGTCTGGTGAGCAAAATGTAAGCAATTTTGACATAGATTCACCTGCCGAACATAACTCATCCTTTCCTGTGGACTTTTGTTTTGAAATTCGATACATTTCGATAATGCGTGATTCGAAGAACATAGGTAACATTTTATTTTTGGATTAAAAGTTCTGTTCTGATTATTTTGTATTTGAGGGTTGCTGCGTTGATTGCTATTTTGTAAAGTATTTTGTTGATTTCTTGAATTTGAACTTTGATTTGAAATAGTTGTATTGAAAGCAGAAGGTGAATTAAAATTATTAAAACTGTTTCTCTGAAAACTGTTCTGTTGAGAATTACGCGTAGTTTGAGGTTGTCTAGGGGTTTGATTTTGCCTACTAAAACAGGGCATTTGCACTACAGATTCGAGCGCAACGCAATGATTTTCTATAAACGTGTAAAGATCAGTGTAGGACGGAATTTCTGAATTGTTTTTCTCTCTACTATAGTAAAGTTCGAAATCAGTCCTCATCTTGACTTCAAGTTTTGAGAGCATCATGTTAAAAGTAAGAAAGTCCCATTCTTTTGTAGGAAAACCAAGCTCATTTAAGATGACTAGATTCTCAGAAAATGTATCCAACATGGAACGTAATTCTTTCCCAGAACTGGATTTAGTTGAAAGAAAGTTAATAGCATTCAAAGCGGAAGTAGCAATAATTCGTTTATTTTGATACCTCTTTACTAAGGTTTCATACGCAATGTGATAATTGCTATCTGCGAGGGGAATGGTTTTTACTAGAGAAAGGGCTTCATTCAGAACAGAACTCCGCAATTGTTGAAATTTCTCTATATCACTTAAATCAGAATTTTGATGTACCATGACTTTAAATAAGTCAAACCAGTGTTGCCAGCTTTTATAATTACCATCGAAAATTGGCAACCTTGGTTGTGGAAATGATCTTGTATTTGACCTCTGAACAATATTTTGTTGGTTAGGGTTGCCTACGTAATTGACAGGGTTGGCCCTAAAAAGGTCGTAGTAAATACCCTTACATTCATAATAAAGGTTGTTGTCTTTTCTAGTTTTATCCTGCTCGTCAAATGAAAGTTTAAACTCTTCGAGAGAGCCAATAATTTGGTTATGAAAATTATAGAATTGAGCATGACATTCTTCGACGTCTTCATATCTGGATTTAAACAAAAAGTGAAACGCTGTATCCGAGTTCGCTTTCAAAGCTACCTCGTGAGCTTCCGCCATTTGGTTGAAGCTCAAAAGCCTTTTGTCGCAAAGTTTTTTTCTGTTTTTGCGTAGACATTTTTGTTTTTGAAAGTTAATTTGTTTTTAAAATTACCCAAAAAAATGCTTAAAATATAGCTTAAAATATAACCCGAATTTTAGCAAAAATTAAACAATTTTATTATTTTAATTTTATTAACTTTTTTCGAAAATTTTGAAATGAAATGTTTGTAAGTTTGTCTGTATGTTATTATTTGAACATATCCTTTAAAAAAAAACTTTTATGTCTCACCAAGGATTGAACCCCGCACCTCTCGATTCCAAGTCGCACACTCTGTGCATACGACTAGCGGTCCTGTTTGAAAGTTTTTAAGAAAATCGGTATTCGAAGAAACAAGCGCGCAACGTGAGACCCACGTCACTATTCGAGCGGGATGACCCTGGTGACGGCGACACTTGCACCTGCGCGTTAACGCGACACCTGTAAAATCGATAATTAAAGGAAAGTAGATGGAAGAACCGCCTTAAAATTTCACTTTCGGCGTATTGACGCCACTTTTACTGAAAATGTAATGAACAAAGCGATCAACTTTGATGAACTAGTAAACTATACGAAATATGTGCATTGGATATAGCTATTTTTGAACGGTAATAAACACTTCGATCAACTTTGAAGGAACATATCACCAACCGGTCGAAAATCAATATGGTCTGTTTTATTACTGATTGTAGAAATAATTGAAATTGGAAATAAATTTTGAAAATATATAGAAATTTGGAATTTTTGTAGGAAATTGCTGAGCCACAGGAGTCTAGGTAGTTTGGAAAACTATTAATTTGGAGAGAAGGACCATTAAATGTGCATGCAAGTACTGAAAAATAATGGAATTTCCTTCGACAGGTCGCCGGTTTGGCTTTACAAGCACATTTAAAAATAATTGTCGGTATTGACGATTGTAAATGGAAAGTTACGATACATATGGAATTTTATAGGAAAAGGCACCTACCTCGGACTCTCTTGCGGCTCCAGTCAACGTTTAAACGTCCAGTTTTTCACCTCAAAATTCACTTTTTCGGGAACGTGATTTTTCTAGTGTCTTGTTGTGACGGTGGTTGTTTGCGCACTCATCGCGGCGCTGCTTGTCCTCCCACGTGTGCGGTGCCGTGAAAACCCATATGCATATGTAAGAGCGCGAAAATTTAAATTATTTTAAACGCGCAAAAAAAGAAAAGAAAATGAAAATAGGAAATTCATTGCTTGCACCAACAAAGGTTATGGGAAGAATATAAAAAAGAAAAGAAAGAATTAGGAAGAATGATAATAAAAGAGCAAAGCCTATAATGGGAAAAACTTTTAGACGATCTAAACGAAGATGTTTGGGGTGAAGGTTACCAAATTATTAAAAGAAAATTCAAATTCAAAGACCAAAGATTAAAGAAGTCACTAACGTATTAACACAAGAAGTCTCGCCCTCGGAAAGCATGTGATAAACTCAAGCCCGGAAAAGCCAGGTCCTAATGGAATTCCGCCCGAGGCAATCAAAGAAACATGAGATATAGCACCCGAAATAATCCAAAAAGTTATGAATGAACTGCTGATGCAACAGACCTTCCCAGAAGCTTGGACAATTTCCAAACTCGTTCTTATACATAAGGCGGGAAAATCATATGATGCTCCAAATAGATATAGGCCTCTTTGTCTTACAGACACTCTTGCAAAACTGTATGAACATCTTATCAAGGAGATACTCGAAAGAGAAATCATTAAAAGAGAAGGCATATCACCTAACCAATACGGTTTCCGCCAAGGAAAGTCTACTATAGATGCGGTAAAAATAAAGGAAAAGAAACAAACATTCTTGGAGAAGACGAAAAATTGTGTGCATTTATAACACTAGATGTTAAAAATGCATTTAACTCAGCCTCTTGGCAAATTATATTGGAAAGGCTTGACGAACCCAATCCCTCAGAAACGTTGTTAGAGACTATATTAACGATAGAGCGATACTATGTGGCAAAGAAACACTAACTATCTTGGCTGGATTACCACAAGGGTCAATCCTTGGGCCATTGCTATGGAATATGTATTATGATTTAGTTTTAAAACTTAGACTAGAAAAAGCAATTACAGCCACGGGTTACGCAGATGATCTAGGTCTTACAATTAACGCGAGAAATAAAACCGACTTAGCAGAAAAAGCAAACGACGCACTCAAAAAAATAGATCGATGGATGAAACATAATAAATTAGAATTGGCTCCACAAAAAAGTGAATCAGTCATACTCTGTGAAAAAAGAGGCAATAAGATATTTAGGAATAATCATTGAAAATAATGTCATTTGGAGAGCATGTTAAAAGAATAATACAAAAAGCATCAGAAAAAACCACCAATATCAATATATTAATGACAAATAAGAAGGGACCATCACCTGCAAAAAGAAAGCTGCTTTAGCAAGGTGGATCCTTGCTATATGGTACAGCCATTTGGGGAAAAGTGGTAAAAAGAGACAAATATAAAAACATCCTAATCAAAGTGCAAAGGAAAGCGATACTAAGAGTAGCAAATGCCTACCGCACTGTATCAAATGAAGCCCTACAGATCATAGCAGGAACACCGCCTATTGACCTTGTAATAAAGAAAGATTATTTTTAGAAAGAAACACAGAAGAACGGAAAGAGAAAGCTATAAAGGTTACACTTGAAAATGGCAAGAAAGGTGGGAAAAAGATACCGGAAAAGCTGTTTGGACAAAGAGAAATACCAAATATAAAACGATGGATAGAATGTAAACATAGATATATCAATTATCAAATAACTCAGATTTTAACAAATCATGAGTGCTTTAAAGTATACACAAAACGCATAGGAAAAACAATAAGCGGTAGATGTATGTACTGTATGGGCATAGACGACGCAAAGATTCATTGTACAGAGTTCAGAGAAAAAGGAAACATTATGCTAGAAGCCTTACACATACACCAAGGAAACATACTCAGAACAAATCATAAATGAGATGATAAAAACCAAAGATAATTGGAAGGTAGGTAACCAATTTATCAAAGAAATAATGGATAATAAAAGTAAAGATGAACACTCAGAACAAACAATAATACTAGAGTAAAAATAGAAATTGTTTGATAACAAACGGCTTAAAAGTATTGAAGTATTGCTAGAAGTCTTCAAAAGACGTAGGATGTTTAAGTCAGTAATGAGAGTAAAGGAGCACGACAAAATAAAGTGACAAAGAGAAATTAGATGATATGCACGAACACCTAATCGCCAGAGCGAAAGGGAGATGTAGTGACTACACAGAAAGACTGCTGTGCAACCTGATGTAATGTTTAGAAAACGGTTCCGGGGGTACATGCATTTCAAAGGGACCACTTGTTTTCAGTGCTTGCACTGACTGGTCGGGCAGCAAAACGCTATTTTCGTCAATTTTTGAGGGATTTTGATAAGCATTGGCACGTTTATACATCGACCCAAGAAAAGCAAAAAACCGAAAATTTTTTCGTGAATTTGTCTCTCACAGCTGCGTGTCAGTGCCCTGAACTTTCCGGTTTGCACCTTTCAACTTTTGTCAAAATATCTCAAAATCAAAAAAAGCCAAAATATTTATTGCTACGGTTTTCATTAGGCAAGACCTGTCTCTATAGGCCGAAGTACCACAAATTTTAAAAATATTTATCGATTGAAAAAAAAATAATTTCAAAGTCAACAATTTACAAATTTACCAAAGTAGTGAGTTTCTTAAAACTTGAATTTTTGGACGCTGTCAAGAAATTTCTAAGGCGGATTTTATCTGACATACTTTTTTTCTGCCTTTTGAGTCTTGCTATACTACCCTTTTTAAAATAATAAAAAATATAGCAGGGAAAATCTGTAGTAGAATCACAAATACCAAGCTGTCGCGTTTTTCGCAAAATTCAAAGACTTTGCACTGCTTATACAAATCAATTTTTTAAAATTTTATTTGAACAAAACGTAAAAGGCTATTTACTTGTTCTAATAGACAACTAAATATAAAATTTACTCTCCTGAAAGAAAATTTAGAAATTTAGTCCAAAATATTTAAAAATTTACCGCAAACATGGAAAATTCACTGACTCAAAATAACGATTTTTTAAGAAAAAACTACACATTTGGAGATAAACGGCTGAGGATTTTTTATTTTGCGTTTAATTTTGGGTCCCCCGAAAACCTTTGTTCTAATATAGATAAGCTTTTAAACGGTATGAATTTTTTTTCAAAATATACTTGGTGGTAGCAAAAAAGCGTTTAAAGTTGGATATTTTTCAGTTTTTTTAAAACATTAAATTCGTATACTGGTCGGTCACTCAGCCGCCATTTTCGTCAATTTTGATGGAAATTTCATAAAAATTGGCAAATTTGTAAATCGACTTTAGGGAAGTAAAAACTTAGAAAAAAGCTGGTTGGTTCTCTACTCTAAGCTGGGTTTCAGTGCCCTTAACTTTCCAGCTTGCACCTTTTCACTTTTTTCAAAATAACTGAAAATCAAAAAGAGTCAAAAAAAATTTTATTACGGTTTTAATTAGGTAAGGCCTGTCTCTATCGACCTGTCTTAGATAACTTTTAGAAATATTTTTTATTTTAAGAAAAATAATTCCAAATGTAAAATATTGAAAAAAAAGTAGTGATTTTTTAAAACCTAAATTTTTTAACTCTGTGAAGAAATTCTAATATTAAAAAATATTGCAGAAAAAATCTGTAGCACAATCATAAATACCAAGCTGTTGCGTTATTCGCAAAATTCAAAGATTTTGGATTACAAATGCATTACCACTTACAAACTCTATTTGACCATAGTTTAAAAGGGCATTTACCGTTTCTAATAAAAAAAAACTACATACCAAATTCACTTGCTTAAAAAAATATATTATTATAATCCAAAATGTTCAAAAATTTGCCGCAAACAGGAAAAATTCGTTGGTTCAAAATACCGGTTGTGTTAGCAAAAATGACGCGTTTGTAGATAAACCGGTGGGGATTTTTTAGTTTGCGTTTAATTTTGGGTTCCACGAAAATCTTTTTTTTACTACTATATGGACAAGCTTTGAAACGGTGTAATTTTTTAAAAATATACTTGGTAAGTGATAGCAAAAAAGTATCTAAAGTTGGATATTTTTTAGTTTTTATAAAAAAATATCCAAGTTATATAGTGGTCGGGCCAATTTAAAGATTTTGGACTGCTTAAATACAAAACCATATTTTAATTATTATTTGACTAAAATTTAAAAGCGTATGTTTCTGATAAAAAAAACTAATATACAAAATTATTTTAAAAAAATAGAAAAATAAAAAATCTACTACACAATTTTTTCTGGTTCAAAATGATTTTTTAGTTTGTGGTTAATTTTGGGTTCTTACAAAAGTTACCGTATACTAAAATAGTGTTAAGTTCTTAATATACTTTAGAAGCCTGAAATAAATGGAATTAGCACATTAGTAATGGTGCTAAATTTATTTTATTTATTTACAAAGCTCAGAAATATTTATAATTTTCCATAAAAAATATTAATCTCTTAATAAATACAAAAGGTAAAAAAAAACAGAATTATTTCATACATTAAATAGTACATGGGTGCTAGTATAGTATCTCATAATATACTGCTTTTCAAAAAAAATTGTACACCTATCATGGGTTTTTATATTGCAGGTGTACAAATTTCTTTGATAAGTAGTGTACAAGCGAGCCATTAGAAATAGTTTCTTCATAAAATTATATTTCATTAGAGACAAATAAGCTGATATAAGTGCTAAGCCCATTTTACTGGAATAAGTGTAATTTTAATTTTTTTTTAACAATTTCTTTGGATTCATTGCAAAGACATAAATGTCATATCCTGTCCTCGGTGACAAATCTGTTCATTTTAATTAATTTTGCCTCTAATAGCCAGCCATTTAAAGGTTTATACATAAATAAGTATTTATTAGCATTAAAAAAAACACAAGCCAACATATTGAAACATTTTTGAGATTGATCGCCCTTAATCCGCCTTTCGGTACCGCTTTAAAACAAAAAAAATAATTTAACATTTTTTTAAAAATAATGAACATTACCCAAACTAAAATTGTACCTATTTTTCCTACAATATTTTTTAATATTTTAAAAAGCAAATTATAGGCAGACTCAAAAGGAAGAAAAAAAAGTACGTCAGATAAGATCCTCATTAGAAATGTCTTCACTTTAGGTTTTAAAAAATCCCTACTTTTTTTTCAATATTTTTAATTTGAAATTATTTTTCTTAGAATAAAAAATATTTCTAAAACTTATGTAAGAGAGGCCGATAGAGACAGGTCTTTTCGGGGGACCTAATTAAAACCGTAATAAAAAATATTTTAACTCTTTTTGATTTTCAGTTATTTTGAAAGAAGTGAAAAGGTGCAAACTGGAAAGTTGAAAGTGGAGTACCAACCAACTTTTTTTTTATTTTTTACTTCTCTAAAGTCGATGTACAAACTTGCCAATTTTTATGAAAGTCCCATCAAAATTTACGAAACTGGCGGCTAAGTGACCGGCCAGTATACGATTTGGATATTTTATTAAAAAACTGAAAAATACCCAAATTTAAACGCTTTTTGCTACAACTTATTTTTGTATTTTGAAAAAAATGCACACCTTTTAAAAGCGTGTCTATATTAAAACAAAGGTTTTCGAGGGACCCAAAATTAAAGGCAAAATAAAAAATTTCCAGCTGTTTATCTCCAAATGTGTAGTTTTTTCTTAAAAAAACCGTTATTTTGAGTCAGTGATTTTTCCATGTTTGCGGCAAATTTTTTTTTAGTTGAGTAAATTTTATATTTAGTTGCCTATTAGAACCAGTAAATAGTCTTTTAGGTTTTGTTCAAATAAAGTTTCAAAAATTGATTTGTATAAGCAGTCCAAAGTCTCTAAATTGGCGAAAAACGCGACAGCTTGGTATATGTCATCCTGCTACAGGTTTTTCCTGCAATATTTTTTAATGTTTTAAAAAGTGAGATAGAGCCAGGCTTAAAAGGAAGAAATGAAAGTATGTCAGATAAAATCCGCCTCAGAAATTTCTGGACAGGATCCAAAAATTCAAGTTTTGAAAAAATCATCACTTTGATTTTGACATTATTTTGTCTGAAATCGATAAATATTTCTAAAAGTTGTGGTACATGGGCCCATAGAGACAGGTCTGTCCTTATTAAAACAGCCATCAAAAAATTAATTAGCTTTTGTCGATTTTGAGATATTTTGAAAAAAGTGGAATGGCGCAAACCAGAAATTTAAGGACACTGATACGCAACTTATAGTCGCGTACCAACCATTTTTAAAAAAAAAATTTACTTTGCTCAAGTTGATGTACAATCGTGCCAATGTTTATCCAAACCCCCCAAAAAATGACGAAAATGGCGAATTAATAAAAACTGAAAAATAACGAACTTTAAATGCTTTTTTGCTACCACTTACCAAGTAGATTTTGAAAAAAATTGCATATTGTTTGAAAGCTTATCTACATTACAACAAGGGTATTCGGGGGACCCAAAATTAAACGCAAAATAAAAAATCCCCAGCCGTTTATCTTCAAACATGTCATTTTTGCTTAAAAAACCGTTATTTTAAACCTCTGATTTTTCCATGTTTGCATTAAATTTTTGAATATATTGGATTATATTTATTATTTTTTTTTAAAGAAAGTAAATTTTGTATTTAGTTCAGAACCGGTAAAAGTTATTTTAAGTTTTGGTCAAATAAAGTTTTAAAAAATTGTTTTGTATAAGCAGTCCAAAATCTTTGTATTTTGCAAAAACGCGACAGCATGGTATTTGTGACACTGCGACAGATTTTCCCTGCAAGATTTTTTCAAATTTTAAAAAGTGAGATATAGCCTGACTCAAAAGAAAGAAAAAAAAGTATGTCAGATAAAATCCGCCTCAGAAACTTTTTGACAGGGTACAAAAATTTAAGTTTTAAAAAAATCACTACTTTGGTAAATTTTCAAAGTTTTGAGTTTAACATTATTTTTCTTAATATAAACAAATATTTTTAAAAGTTGCGTTACATGGGCTTATAGAGACAGGTCTTACCTAATCAAAATTATCATGAAAAATATTTTAGCTGTTTTTAGTGTTAAGATATTGAAAAAAATGTAAAGGTGCAAATTTGAAATTTAAGGGCACTGAAACGCGGCAATCAGTAGAGTTCGAGCCAAAAAAAATTTCTTTACTTCTCTTGGGTCGCTCTACAAACGTACAAAGTTTTACCAAAATCACCAAAAATTGTGTTTTGCTGCCCGACCATGACTACGCCCTTAAAAAAAAAAGTTCGAAAGTCAGGAGGTTATTATTTTTAATATATTTTTAAAATAAGATAACCATGTTTTATTAAGTTAAGTAACACAAGTATAGGGGAAGAAGAAGGGTAAAGGGAAGAACAATCCCGGTAAACCCACCTACAAAAAGGGACCTTCCTGGAGGAGGCGGCGGCGATCGCGAACCTCCCCAGACAACCGCCTAAATATAGGCAGGGAACAAAAAAAAATAAAATAAAATAAAAATGGCAGGCGCACAACAACGTCAACATCAAGGCCTGCACTTGATACAAATAAATCTACGCCATACCAAGACAGCAACGTACACTATTGGTAGAGTTTTCAAGCAACAGAGGTTAGACATTGCTCTGTTGCAAGAACCGTGGCTATCAAGTACGAAGCAAGTAGCTGGACTCAGCCGAACTCTTGGTAACATCATCACACATAACTCAGGTAATAGACCACGAGCATCTATTCTTAAAAAGATATTAACTACTTTGTCCTTTCAGACTTTTGCACTGATGACCTAGTAGCGCTACGATTAATTGTCCCTGGCGAACAGGGCATGACAGAACTAGTTGTCTGCTCAGCATACTTCCCGGGTGACAGAGAAGCACCACTGTCCCCTACACCAGAGGCAGCAAACCTGATTGCGTATTGCAAAGAGAGGAACGTACAGCTCATCTTAGGCTGTGATGCGAATGCGCACCACACATCGTGAGGTAGCACTGATATCAACAGGAGGGGTGAGTATCTGTTCCACTACATTATTAGCTTAGGGGCTTTTCGTTAATAATGTTGGCTCCAAACCAACCTTTGTCGGCCAAAATAGGGCAGAAGTACTAGATCTAACAATAAGCACAAAACTAATTAGCAATAAGATCACTGACTGGAGGGTTACAGATGAGCCCTCTCTGTCA
Organism: Aspidapion aeneum; assembly: GCA_963576565.1. Classification (NCBI taxonomy): domain Eukaryota; kingdom Metazoa; phylum Arthropoda; class Insecta; order Coleoptera; family Brentidae; genus Aspidapion; species Aspidapion aeneum. Next base: position 62,356,836 of record OY755042.1, read on the forward strand.
GACCATAATCATATACAATTCACCGTCGGCATGGGATCTACAAAAACAATTAGATATAGAGACCCAAAAAGTACAGATTGGAGTGGATATGCTAAATCCCTCCAAGAAAAGCTGAATTCAGCAATGACCGACGTGTGGGATCGTGATAAAATAGAAATAGCCTCTGTACAACTCAGAGAGGCTATCATAACCGCATATCACGAAAACTCACCTCTTAAAACCAAGACTGATAATCGCGGAATTTCTTGGTGGAACAACTCTCTGTTCAAAAAAAGAAAAGAGGTCAGACGTCTATTCAATCGGGCGAAGGAGACGGGTAACTGGGAAAGCTATCGTGCCTCCCTTAGCGAATACAACAAGGAGATTAGAAGTGCCAAAAGAGAGTCGTGGAGGAGGTTTTGTCACGGACTCACTAAGCTTCCTGACACCACAAGAATTCACAAAATTCTGTCTAAAGAGCCCGTGGACAGACTCTGCGCAATAAAGCTCTCTGACAGCACTTTAACAAGATCTGAAAGGGAGTCCCTGGAGGCACTAGCAAACCATCACTTCCCAGGAAGCACGCTCCTTGAAAACGTGTATACTCCTGAGCAATTGACTCATGGACACCGTCCAAAACAGGCGGATTGGAAAATTGCAAAAGAAATTATCAACGCAAATGCGATAAAAATGGCGTTCACGTCTTTTAAACCGTACAAATCACCGGGGCTTGATGGTATTCTTCCAGTGCTAGTACAAAAAGGCCTGGAAGTGCTAGTACCATGCCCTGCGAAGCGGGAGACTACCAAGGCAGCCAAACAGCTTGCAGTGGCCAACCTACCCAAAGGCCCGGGAGTGACGAGGATGAGCAAGGGGGTGCTACCAGGTATCTCCGGGCTCCAATCCTCCACTCCCAAGCGAAGCCGGGCGGAGAAGACCACACCGCCGGAATATAGAAGCAAGAGGGTCAAACGGGGCGCGGGCTAAGGGGGAGGGGGTGTAAACGACAACAGGTCGCCTCTGTTAAGAGACAACCTGGGGTCGGACAAACCCTCGGCTGAGCCCGCGTCCCGGAAGACCGGACAGCCAAGTAGGAAGGCGATGAAGGTCGTCTTCATGTCCGACAGGGTAGACGGCAAAATCCGAGAGGAAGAGGGAGCAGCTATCCGCTGTGAGCTTCTGGAACGGATGCTCCGGACCATGACGGGACCACCCGAGGGACCGTTGCTCCGTTTTGTGAACTCTGCCCTGGTAGAACCAGGCTGGATGCTGTTCACAGCGGATAATTCAGAGGTCACAAGGGACTGGCTACTGAACCAGATCGTAACGGTCGGAGGAGTCAAATTCCGTCCTATAAGGTCGGATGAGGCACCCTGGCCGGAGCGGATCACGTTTTGGATCCGGTCCCAACAGGAGGTAGACATCGCCAGGTTAATGGATTTCCTAGGACTCCAGAACAGGCCGCTCGATATTTCGGGCTGGCGACATCTGGAGACCACAGGAGGACCAGGCGCCTGGCGATTGACTTTCATGGCAGGGGTGGACACCATAAGGCATCTGGAGGGAGTCAATTGGCGGCTCGCATATGAGTTCGTAACCATCGCTGTGTCGAGGATGCAAACTTATAGCGCAGCTGCGCGACGACCGCCCAGAGGGCCCGACGGTGACCCGCCTACCAAGAGAAAGACGGAATGATAGGTTCCCCTGCTCTCCCCCATGTAACAACCCCCACATGGCGATGGATAAACTGCGGGTAAGTCAAATTAATTTGCACAAGAGTCTCGGACCAACAGGCGAGCTTGTACGGACTGTGACTGGAACCACCAGTGCCTCGCAAATTGTATTTGTACAAGAACCTTTTATCGTTTCAGGTAGCAAAGTAGGGGGCCTAGGGAGTACCGGCATGAATATCCTGACCGGGACAAGGGAGGAAGCACCAAGAAGCTGCCTAATGGTGTCAAAGGACCTGACAGTTGTGGAGTTACCACAACTAGGGACCCGAGATTTGACGGCAGCGCTTTTGGAATTAACGGTGAGTAACAATAGGCTTAAGATCGTGGTATGTTCCGCATACTTACCATATGACAGTGAGCACCCACCCACCACCCACCCACCCACCCACCACCACCCAGAACTAGCGCGAGTAATCTCATTCGCGGAGTCTAACAAATTTCCGGTGATCGTAGGGTGTGACGCAAATTCACATCATGTAGCGTGGGGTAGTAGTGATGTGAATAAACGTGGAGAGGCTCTTTTTGAGTTTCTCGCCAACTCGGACCTGGAAATAGCTAACAAAGGCTGCGAAACAACGTTCATCAATAACACCTGCGAGGAAGTCATTGACATTACGCTGGCTTCACGAGACATTTAGGAAAAGATCGTCAATTGGAGGGTCACGAAGGACATCGTCACATCTGACCATCGTATGATCAGATTCGAGATGAAGACCGACGAGACACCGCCAGAACTTAGGAGGAACCCAAGAAGTACGGACTGGGGACGCTATCTGTCGACTCTGGACCGGAATAGGGACCCTCTTGAAATAAACATTGACACAAAAGAACAACTTGAAAGAGCAATCGGCGACCTGGAAAAGACCATCATAGCCAGCTATGAGGAGGCCTGCCCCTTAAAACCCTTGCCGACTCGACGTGTCCCCTGGTGGAACAGCCAGCTAGACAAGCTACGCCGGAAAACCAGGAGGACCCTTAACAGAGCGATGAGGGATGGTGGGGAGGCCACCTGGGTACAGTACAGAGAAGCCAGAAGAGAGTTTAAGACAGAGGTAAGATCAAGAGAGAGATCAATTCTCTCCCAGGGACCTCCAGACTTCTCAAAATACTGAGTAGTGATTCGAGACAAACACTCACGTCTCTTAAAAACCTGATGGAAACTGGACCGCCTCCGGTGAGGAGTCATTGCGACATCTCCTTGAGGTTCATTTCCCAGGGGAGGAGAGCGACCACGAAAGGCAACCCGTCGCCGGACCACAGTTTAGGGTTGAACCCGACTGGGAACTGGCAGATAAAGTCGTTACGGACGCCACCATAACCTGGGCGATCAACGAGTTCAGCCCATACAAGTCACCAGGGCCGGACGGGCTGTTTCCGGCGCTATTGCAGAAAGGGCTCGAGGTTCTCCTTCCGTACATGAGAGGAATCTTTGGAGCGAGCATAGCGTTGGGCTATGCACCTCCAACATGGAGAAAGGCAACCGTAGTCTTTATCCCTAATGCGGGGAGAAGAGACTACACAGCGGCCAAATCCTACCGGCCCATAAGTCTGACATCTTTTATGATGAAGGCAATGGAGAAAATGGTTGACCGACACCTTCTAGGAGGAGTCTTGGCAAACAACCCGTTCCACAGAAATCAGCTTGCCTACATGGAGGGCAAGTCAACTGACTCGGCCATACATGCAGTAGTGCATAAGGCAGAGAAGGCTCTTCAATTCAAGCAATACGCACTTGCGGTGTCCTTTGACATAGAAGGGGCTTCGACAAGGCCAAAGTGCAGATGATAACATCCGCCCTTCAAGAGAGGAGGGCAGAAACCCCCATTATTGAATGGGTAGGATCTGCACTAAATCAACGAGCAATACAAGCTACATTCTGGGAGTCAACGGTCAGGATTGGGGTCACGGGAGGGTGCTCACAAGGCAGTTGCCTGTCGCCCCACCAGTGGTGCCTGATTATGGACACCTTACTGAAGCGCTTGTCAGAGAACGGATTCGACGCCTATGCCTATGCAGATGATGGCGTGGTGGAAGTGGTTGGTCGCTTCCTTAACGTTGTCTGCAGTAGAATGCAAATGGCTGTTCGCATCATAGAAGACTGGTGCCAAGAAAATGTATCCTCTGTTAACCTAGGTAAAACAGAGATGATACTGTTCACCAGATAGAGAAAAATCGAAGGTTTTAGAGCACCCGTGATGTACGGAAGACCCCTAGCTTTAGTACCAAAGCTGAAGTACCTGGGTGTCATTCTTGATAGCGGACTCACCTGGACGCCACATGTTACCAATATGATCGTAAAGGTCCAGGCAACAATGTGGCAGCTACGACGGGTAGTCGGCAGGACCTGGGGACTATCCCCCAGGACCCTCCACTGGATGTACACGGCAATACTGAGACCGAGGATCCAATACGAATCCATAGTCTGGTGGCCGGCAGTGGAGAAAATGACCACATACCTAAAACTCAGAAGCCTACAGGGGCTGATGTGTAGAGGGATAACCGGAGCTATGAGAACTACCCCGATCCTGGCCCTAGAGACAATTCTGGGACTACCATCGTTACCAACTTGGATCAAGAGGGAGGCGATGGGGACCTACCTACGTCTAAGGTATAACGATTATATCGTTATATTGTTTAAAAATTAAGGAATTACATATTTTGTAATAAAAATATATTATTTAATTAATTAAATTTCCTTAATGAATAATAATCAATTTTACTGGCCTATTGAGCTTTGAATGGCTATATCATTTTGACTGGCCTAAATTATTTATCAAAATCTCCGCATTCAGCAAAAAAGGCAAGCATATGTATCCATACGCTGAATTGAGCCAATCTATCATATTTCCTCTTTGTTTTACTTTCGCGCGAGGCAAAGGATAAACAGTCAATGATCTGCATAGTGTTAGTTGAGATGATTTAAGATAAATACGTTTTTTATTAAAAAGTATACTCCATAGGATGTCTGTTTTAAGAGATCTTAAATATTAAAATTCAGTGTGTTTTCGATTTTTGGTCTGACGACATTGAAATTCAGGTCAGTTCGTTCCTTTTTTCACTCAAAATTATTTATCTTAATTTAGCGCAAATATGCATAATTTGATTGCATTTATCTTAATTTTTTGGTAGAAAACCAAATTTTGATAAAATTTAATGTTTGCTAAAATATTGGCCCATAGCACAGGTATTTCTCGTGGAATATTTTTTTTCAGATTAACGACCCAAGGAGTTCAGCCAAGCTTCCCTTTTCAGTCATATAGGACAAATTTTAGCCCACCTGACTCATTCGATCAATGCATTCCAAGGAAGTGGATTCTTGAGGTTGATGGACTTTGGAGATATAGATCTATTTGGATAAATTATCTGGTAAGTTTTTTTATTCATTTATATTTTAATAGACTTTAGTCAAATCTGCTTCGAATGAAAAACTTACCAGAATGATTTTCTAATCTCCATCAAAAGTCCTCAAAAATCTAACTTCTCAGAGAAATATTTAGCTTGCTCATTCTTAAATGAACGGCGGCCATTTTGTATTTTTTTTTTCTGCTTGCGTTCTTGAGTGAACAGCAGCCATTTGTGTTTTTTTTTGAGTGAATAAATTAAATTCATGAACGACCAGATTTCAATTTTTGCTTCCCCTTTTTAATTATATTTTCTTTAATGAAGAAGTTATTTTCCTTTTAAGGAAAAAATAAAAGGAAATATTTTTTTTATTGCCCTCCCTCAAAAGTCGAAAACATACTCACGTTTCAGTTAACTTTCCCTTTGTTTATGCGAAAGACTGAAATGTTCCCCATGTAAAATTTTTAGATACATTTTTTTTATAAATTGTTAAAAAGATTTTATTCTTTCCCTCCATTTTGAATTATTGGCTGGCCACCATTATTCTCAGATTATTTTGTAAATTTTTCTAGCTTTAAGAAGCAAAACCAACATGTCTGAAATTATATTTTTATTTTAATATTGGGTATTATTTTAAAGTTATAAAATCCAAACAGTTATATTTTTTATCTTAAGAAACCAATTGTAAAGATGAAATAGATAATAACCTGTTAAACATTTATTTTTTATGAATTTATTTGATAAAATTTGTAAAATTTTTGAAATTAAATTTAGAAAATATTTTTTTTTTCTAACTCAGGAATCTATAAATAGGATTCATGTAAACCTGAAAGGTCTAAATATATATATATATATATATATATATATATATATATATATATATATATATATATATATTTATCGGTTTCACAACGTTCTACGTCTTCCGATACCCAATCTCCACTCGTTTCTGTTTGCCCATAATTCATCATCTAGGCCTCTTATTCTTATTTCACTATCTATTCCTTCTCTCCAACTTCTCCTTGGTCTTCCTCGTTTTCTTCGGCCAGTTGGTTTCCATTGTAATATTTGTTTAGGTAGTCTTCCATCATCCATTCTTTGTACATGTCCGTACCACACCAGTTGTTTTGTTCTTATATCATCCACTAGAGTACGTTCACCCACTATCATAATTTCTCTTATTCTTTGATTGGTAACTCTTTCTCTTTTTGATTTCCCTGCTGCTCTTCTCCAATAGTCCATCTCCGTAGCGGAAAGCATTTTTTCTGTTCTATCTTTGATTGGCCATACTTCTGAGCCGTATGTAATAATACTTTTTACAATGGTGTTATATATAAGCTTTTTGTTATGTTTTGATATACTTTGGTCCCAAATTATTCCATTTAATAAAGTTATTGCTTTCCTTCCTTGTACGTTTCTATCTTTTATAGCTTTGTCTAGTGTTCCGTCAGCTGTAATTTTTAGACCCAAGTATTTATACTCATCACAGGACTGAATTCGCTGCCCAGTATTTAAGATTAGATCCTGTTTCGTTCCACCAATACACATATACTCTGTCTTATTGATATTAACCTCTAGTCCCCACTTATTGTACTCGTCTATTAGTTTTCGTGTCATATATTCGAGGTCGTCATAATCCTGAGCCACCACTATCTGATCATCGGCGAAACATAAAGTATACAAGGTGGTTTCATTCAACGGAATTCCCATGTTTTGGCATTTTCTCTTCCAGACTTTAAGGACCTGTTCCAAATATATCTTGAAGAGCGTAGGCGAGATACAGCAACCTTGTTTAAGACCTTTATTTACTTGAAAGCCTTTGGTTAGTTTTGCTTTTATTTTAACTTTTGCCTTACTATTGCGGTATAACTCTTTGATGGCCTTAATTAGTTGTACGCTTATGTTTGTCTTTTCCAACGCTTTCCAAAGTAGATTTAGTGGTATACTATCATATGCCTTCTGCAAATCTACGTAAAGCAGTCTTGTCCGTATGCCATTTTCTTTTCAATAACTTGGGTTATACAAAAGAGATGATCTGAAGTCGATCTACCCGCCCTGAAACCAGCTTGTTCTTCTGCCTCCATATCTTTATATTCGCTCTCCACTTTATTTCTTATTATTTTGCCATATATTCTGCTTAGCGTACTAGTTACAGATATACCTCTATAATTGTCACATATATCTTTCCTTCCTTTTTTGTGTATTGTGGATATATATGACGTTTTCCACTCAGTTGGTACTACAGCTCCATTTAAATATCTTTGGAAAAGATTCCGTAATCTACAAAACAATTCTTCAGTGCCATATTTAATAAGTTCAGCTGGGATATTTCCGGGTCCGGCAGATTTACCGCTTTTTAAGATTTTGCAGACGTTTTTGACCTCAGATATTGTGAGTGGTACTGGAGATCCCATCGTTCTAATGATATTGTCTCTTTCGTCTTCCTTGAATTCTGCTCTATCTTCAGTTAAAAGTTTTTTAAAATGCTCATCCCATTCTTTGTCTGGTATTGGTGAAATAATATCTCTGCATGTTTCTTTTTTGATCGATCTTATAGTTTTCCAGCTTTCGGTACTTCTCCTACCTCCTAAGTAAGAATCTATTTTCTGGCACTTTTGCATCCATGATTGATTCTTCTTATCACTGATCATTCTTCTCACCTTTGATTGCGCGATTTTGTATTCTTCTCTGCTTCTATCTGTCTTTTGGGATAAGTACGTGTGATATAATTTCCTTTTTTCCTCTATTTCACTTTCAATCTCAGCATCCCACCAGTATGGTTTTGTTCTTTTAGGAGTTTCTTCCACTAATCCTAGTGCTTCTTTTGCAGCTTGATGGATGCTTAATGTGATACATTCGTATTCCTCATCTGGGGTTTCACCTGAACTTGAATTAAGTTTTTCGTTCAGTCTCTTTTTGTATAAGTTTTTTACGCTGTCATGTTCTAGGCTTAGTAGATTATATTGACAGTGATCAATTTCCTCATTCACTGTATCATCAAGATTTTGTTGATGGAAGCTTCGGCCTTGATAAGGAAAGAGAATTTTGGTCTCCAGAAAATAGTGATCACTTCCGCATGTTGATCCACGCTTTGTTCTGACATCTTGAATTTTTAGTTTTGTCTTTTGTTTAGTGATAAGATAATCAATGACGGATTTCAGGTTTTGTGAGGGTTTGGTCCAGGTATATTTGTGTATTTTCTTATGTTGGAAAAAACCGTTTTGGATTTTTAGGTCTAATTGCTCACATACTGTGATAAGCCGGTTTCCATTGTCATTAACAACATCTTCTCCATATTGGCCAACTGTCAGATCATTTACTCTGTTACCTGTTCTACTATTTAAATCTCCCAATATTACAATTTCTCTAGATGTACTTACTGCTGATATTTCATTGTGGATTTCTTCAAAAAAAATTGTCTTTCACGGCTACATTTGCATCGTCATTATACGCATAGATTCCAAAAATCGTAAGTCTCATTCCTTTTATTGTTATATTCATTCTTATTAGCCGTTCATTTACTGCTTCCCAGTTGGTGATATATAAGATTTAGAAAATAAAAAGGTCTAAATATTCTGCTGAATATTTGGTTGAAATTTTGTAAAGATTCCTTCTACATTTTCTTTATATTTTGAATGTATATATTTTCCTTTTGATAAATGACATTTCCCATGATGATTGTCATTTATAGAAATTTGTAAACTAAAACTATTTTTTTTGTGACACTCTCAATGCTAGAGTTATACGTAATTTTTTTGGAGAGTTTTGTTGAGAAAGCTAGGTCATCAAGTCTGACAAATTGTTTCTACGGTTGCGTAAATAGTCTTTCTTTTCATGTACAAAAAATCCGCGACGACAAGTTCTCCACCACTGAGTAAAACCAACAAAGATAAGCCACATACAAGTCCTCCTGGATTGCACACCTGCTGACGAGGCGAAGACTGGCTCTGAGACCATGATGGGAATGTTGTGAATATGATCTCATGGTGGGAGATGATGCTCTACTATTGGTGATGCTATTTTTTTTTAATAGATTTTTTATTGAAAAGAAAAGACAATCTAAAACTTTAAAAAGCAAGTTTCAAAATTAAATAAGACTTGAGGCTCTTCTTTCTTTAATAAATTTTCTTCATTTTTTTTAATAAAAAGGTTTAGTTTTTTTGTAATTTTTTTTTGATTGTCACTGATAATTTTTTTTCTAAAATAAATTGTAAAATTTATTCTCTAATCCAGAATTTCTTTATACTCTAAACGAGGTGAGATTGTTTGGAGGATTCCAAGACAATATTTCATTCTTTAATTTTTTTCCATTTATTATTATATTTTTTATATATAATTTTTTTTAGTGAATGAATTTTGTCCTAAAGGATCTTCCAGGTAAAGCTCAATGGCGCCCCATTACCCTTAAAAGAGAACAAATTGGAAGAAACGTTAGTAGAACTAAAAACAGAAGGTACGACCCTGAGATAGTCATTTCAATATTTTGATTTGAAAGAGTTTCTGTTCTTTTGTTCTTCCACTTTCTTTGCTTTGCTAAAAAAAAAAAGGAAAAGGAAAAGTGAAATAATACCAGGCAAATATCAAAGATCTTAAAAAGCATAAATTGGCACTCCACCATAAATGTGGTGCTAACGTGCTATGAATTTGGTGCTCTATACTAGTTATAAATCTGATGCTCAACGTGGGCTAGTTATAAATATAGCGCCCAACGACTATAATAGTTATAAATTTGGCGCTCAACGCCTTATAAATTTTGCCCCCAACGTGAAAGAAAATACCTTATAAAGGGACACGGGTCAGTGGAGAGGAAGAGGGGAAACAGCTGGTCATCTAGCTATAGAAGAGCTGACAATAGAGAAATCCCCCTCACGTCAATGGCGGTCAGCAGAGCACACGCACCTTGGAGGCTCGAGAAGAGGTACAAAATCCACATCCCAGACAGGGAAGCGTGGCAGAGAGACGAAAGGATGTTTGAGGAGAGCGCTTTAGTTTGCTACACTGATGGATCCAAACTATCAGAGAGGCAAACCACAGGAGCGGGAGTATACGTGTTCAGAAGAGCTACTCGCTCGGTGAGCAGGCTACTGTTTTTCAAGCAGAAGTCTACGCCATAATAATGGCGGCAACCCTAGAAGAGGTTCGGAACAGCGAAGAGGAGGAGGATATATATATATATATATATATATATATATATATATATATATATATGCTCCGACAGTCAAGCCACCCTGAAGGCGCTAAACGCACCCAAGATTGCTGACGGCTTGGTGGAAGAATGCGCAGAGGCGCTGGAAACCCTAAGCGATGGCAAACGGGTGACGCTGGTTTGGGTTCCGGGACATACGGGGATACCAGGCAACGAGAAGGCGGACGAACTCGCACGACTCGGGGCAGGAACCGCCTATGTAGGACCGGAGCCACTTTTGGGCGTGACAAAAAGACAAGTGCAAAGCGGACTCAACAAATGGGCCCAGGACGCGCTATTAAACTCCTGGGAAACAGGAACGGGTTGCAGACAGACCAGAGAATTCGTAGACCGTCCAAAAGCGACCAGAATTAGATGGATGCTGGGACGGACACGAAAAGACCTCGGACTGCTGATAGGTACTCTAACCGGACATAACCGGTTGAGGAAGCAGATACGTATAGGAGTCAAGAATGACCCTACCTGCCCAGCCTGTGGACAGGAAGAAGAGACATCAAGACACCTCGTGGCAGAATGCGAGGCCTACGCAAGGATGAGACAACAGGCACTCGGAGCGCCAACTCTGAGCGAGGAAGAACTGCACATGCTCAAATGGGCAGACTTACTGGACTTTGTAAAGAGAACAGGAAGGCCCAATGAGTTACCCGACCATCACAGGAAAGTGCAGAGAGTGGGTTAAGGGACAGACTTGGGGCATGGCAAAAAGGGCCAACTCTGGCCTATTTGTCAGACCTGCGGGTCAACCTCCCCACTACTACTACTACTACTTCAAAAGAATTCCTGGTAACAAAAAGCTTAAGACAGGGATGTTGTATCTCTCCAACTCTTTTTAAAATATATATCGCAATAGCTCTAAAAAACTGGAAACATAAAGTGCACGGTATGGGAATACAACTTAACGAACGATTTACCATATACACACTACAGTTTGCAGACGACCAAGTAATTGTGGCTAATGATAAAGAAGACATGAATGATGATGAGAAAGTTAACAGAAGAATACCAAAAGTGGGGATTAACAGTGAACGTGGACAAGACACAGTACTTATGTATTGGAAACGAATCCAGTGAGTTAGTACTAGAAAATGGACAAACAATATTTCCATGCAATGAGTATGTATACTTGGGTGTCACATTTGATAAGACAGGTACAGACTGTAAAGAATTGGAAAAAAGAATAGTAAAAGCAAAAAAGTTATTGTCTGTTATGTCTTAACAGTATTTTATGGAGCAGAGAGATAAAAAAGAATGTAAAATTTAACATATATGAAACAATGGTCAAAAGCACGCTGTTGTATGGAATAGAGACTTGTCGCGTAACAGAAAAATACAAAACAAAAATGGAAAGGGTCGAAATGGATGCAATAAGAAGATCAATGAGAATATCTAGAATAGATCACATAAGAAATGAGATCATAAAAGAAAGAATGGGAATCGAGGGAAGCATAACGGATGACATCACTAGAAGGCAACTGATATGGTACGGCCATGTACAACGGATGAACGACGAAAGATTACCAAAGCAGGTCCTAGAATGGCAACCAATAGGGCGCAGAAAAAGAAGGCGTCCTAAACTAGAATGGCAACAGTCAATCCAAAGATCAATGAGTCAAAAAAATCTGACAGAGGATGATTGTCAGGATCGAAGGAGGTGGAGAATAGGCGTCGGACAACGTAGAAAAACGTTCTAAATCGACATAATAGTATAGTAAAAATTGAGATTAAACAATCCTATTTATTGTTTGTTCAAAGGATGCGTTCATAAATTCGCTCTAATTTTAACAATAAATTTTTTTGAACAATTTATTTTTCTAAACCTTTTAACCACTTACAGTAGTTCTAATATATATTTTTTTATAAATAAAAAATAACAATAATAATAACACAATGTTTTTTGAGGTAAAATTTCGTGTACATAACAATAACTCATATCTGAGACAAAAAAAAATTAGAAAATTATGCAAACATTTAAAATTATTAGGATAAAATATAACATACATTTTTAAGTACGACAAATCTAACAAGATTAAAATATTGTAAAGCATTTTATTACTATTATATAGTTATGTATTAAATTAAGTTTACAATCACAGGCAGTAGAGTAGGTATAGGAACTTAAGTATACTATGACTAGTTTTTTGAACTCCTCTCGGTACTACACTAAGGTCTTTATGATTTATTTTTTTTGGTAAATATTTAGGATATTACTGTATATAGGAGCTAGTCCCTCTGTATCGGTTTTTAGATTTACTGTATTATTTAAGTTAATGTGTATCATTACACTTATCTTTCTTTTGTATTGATTAGGCTCTTTTGTCAAAATAGTGGTTTGTTCAAATTGAAACCTGTGACCTGTCTCAAAGTGATGATACATACACCTAGCTAATTTTTCTGTTTCCCTGGGGCTTGAAAAAGTTTCAATACAGAAAGAAACGACACGTTGCCACAAGAAAAATCGGTTTTTCTTTCATTACTCCCTATACCCAAGAAAAAACTACAAAAAGAAACAATTTTGCTTTAGAACATTGTGTTTCTAAAGATTTTAAAATGGACAAAGGAATTGCAAAAGAATTCAAAAATACATTTAAGAACATTGAAAATCTTAAAAGTCAAAATAAAAATGTAAATAAAGTTGCATCTCTCAAACTTTCCAATCGAAACATCTACTATCTTATTACGAAACAAAATTTCCATGAAAAATCAACATACGATTCAGTGTATCAAGCTTTAAACAGTTTAAAAGAAGAAATGTTTGTTAATGATGATAACTTTTTAGCCATTCCAAGACTAGCTTGTGGTCTTGATAAACTTAATTGGAACATAGTTTATTCAATGATAAAAGAAATCTTTTAAAATACACACATAAAAATGTACATTTATAAATTACCTGAACCAGTACATCTAATAAATGCTTTAACCCCAGAAGAAACCTCAAATGAAGACCAAGGATATCAAAATATAATGTCACCCCAATCTGTAGAAAATGAATATCAAAGATTTGAGCAACTTTACCAAAATCAATCATTAGTAGACTATACAAAAATTCGTTATTCTAACGACCAACTATTAAACAAGGATCATAAAAATTAATATAGTAAACTCAAAATCAGTCGCAAAAAGGAAATATATTACATAATACCTCTTCCCTATGTACAAGAGGAAGCTGTTGTTATTCTATTCGACATTCTTTATAGACATCAAAACGAAATAGAACCAGCCAAAACTTTGTACACAGAAGTCAACGTAGATTTACCATTTTTGGAAATGTTTAGCTATATCTTTGCTTAAAAAGAAATAAACTTGGTTGTCTGTCAAAATGTCATAACTGAACCTACAGAAGATCAGAGACCAATAATAGTAGAACAATATCACAGTGGGAAAAGAAACTTCCACAGAGGAATTAATGAAACCGTAAGAAGAATAAGGCAAAAATACAATTGAAAAAACTTAACAAAAGACGTGGAAAAATTCATTAAAGAATGTGAAAACTGTCAAAAGAACAAAGTTCTTCGAAAAAATCTTGATAACTCTCTTATAATAACAGAAACTCCCAAAACTCCTTTTGAAAGAATTAATTTGGACATTTTAGAGATTCCAGAGAAAAACTTAGTTTTGACAATTAATGATGAACTAACTAAATTCATTCAAGCCTACCCCATACCAGATAAAACTGCTAAATCTGTAGTAAATACATTATTATTATATTTCCAACATTATGGAACACCATTAAGGATTCATTGTGATCTTGGAAAAGAATTTAACAATCAACTTCTTAAAGATTTTTGCAGATTATATGATATCAAATTAACGTTTTCATGCACAGGACATCCTCAATCGAATGGAAGTATAGAACGTTTCCATGCAGTTTTACTTGAAATGATCCGAACTAATCGAACAGACCATCCAAATGAACATCCTTGTCAATTAATCCCCTACATGGTTATATGTTACAATAATTCAACCTCAAGAACACATGGCTTTACTCCACATGAATTGCTCTTTGGTCACACCAGTTTAAGACCTCCGGAAAAACTATACAATGAAGAATTAATTACGAAATACGTGCGTGATTTAAATGGTCGACTAAAACATTACTATAACATAGCACGAACAAGAAGTAATCTTTCAAGAAGAAAAGCAAAAGAAAGATTTTATCAACATGTTACCCCAAACTATAAGTTCAAAGTTGGAGATCGAGTTTATATTAAAGAAACTCAAATTAAATGTAAATTAGCTCCAAAATTCAGCCTCTGTTTATAACCCTATAACTAATTATACTCTAAAATACAATTTTGATCTAATGAAACCGTTTTATCATCCTGAAGAGGAAGAAGAAGAAAATCAAATAGAAGAACAACCAAGTCAACCTACTAATTAAAATATTCGGGTTTTCAGATCGATTTTAACAGCCCTTTCGTCAAGCCTAGTTAACAGCCGTGAACAGTTTTCAATTCAAGAAATTAATACCACAGTTGGAGTTTACTTTCACCAAGAAAACTATCTCAGAATTTCCAATGATAAATGGACCCTATTAGTATATAAAGACATCGAAGTTCTACAAAATGCTTTTCTTAATAATAACAATATCTTGGAGAATTTAAAAATATTTTTAATTCGTAAAGCTAACAATATAGACCATGTCTATCTTGATGTTAAACCTCCTATAACACTTTTAAGTCAAAATTGAATTGAATTTAATTAAGTCTTGATGCCTCCGATGGAGAGTATTACAACAATTGCATAAATAAACTTCAAAAAGATGATCGCGAAATTGAAAATTTATTAAAGAAACAAATAAGTGTCACAACAGCCGTCATACAGCGCTTTAATACAACTTCAAAATTTGCAAATTGATGAAGAAACTTTTAATAAAAACATTAAATTAATAGAAACAGAACTTTCAAACTTGACAACGAGTAGGAAACTACTTGATCTAAAATTTAAATTAATTAATGTTTGTCTTGAATGCTATAACATTTTCAAAATTAAAAATCATTCATACTTCAATAATTTTGCCTCAAGATATTAAAAGCGGTTTACAATATATTGCTCAAAATTTACATAAAAACAATTTGCCATATCAAGTTTTTGATGCTTTTTGCTAAAATACCAATATTTCGAAATCATAACTTTAAAAGCCTTTTTAACGGATAAAAGATTAGTATGTGCTTTGGATGTTCCTTTACTTGAACCAGAATTGTATATTTTGTACAAGCTTTATCCGATTCCGATTTATGACAATCGCACAATACTTTATCATATTTTACCTATTTCAAAATGTTTTATTGCTATTGAAAAGAATAATGATTTTTATATCTCTATAGAAAATATTGAAAAATGTCAAATTCTTTATATATGTTATACTTTAAAGTTTACTTTTAACTTTTTAAAAAACTTTATTTTGATTAAATACAATATAGGACTTAAACGTTATAATTGAACGTGTACTTAAGAACGATTCTAAAGAGAATGACTTAACATTACAATGATTTGAGTTTATATAAAGAAAAGGTGCTGATTAAGCAATGGAATAATTCCTTAATATTCTAGATTTAAACTTCTTAGAACTAAAGTGCAATTCGGCAGGAATGCACATGGTGTTTATTCCATGAGAGACGCAAGTCAGCAGAATGGTCTTCTTATCTTGAAAGGTTCTGAGAAATAAAGTGCTGATTCGGCTTGAATGCACGTGTTGTTTATTTCATGGGAAACGCAAGTCAGCAGAATAAGCTTCTTATCTGGAAGGTTCTCGGGTTTCATAGAAGGTTCTGGTTTCTTCTAAGTGTAGGCAGGATATTTTCATATAACAGCTCCCCTCTTTTTGAAAAAGTTGGCGTTATACGGCAACTTTTATTAAGATGATTGATTGATTATTAATTTTGCATTGGGTTCGATTTCTTCTTCGATTTGATCTTCGATGTGTATGCTAGGTCTTCTTCTTGGTAAGATATTCGATAAATTCCTAATTCTTTGTAAATTAGGTTTTGGAAATGGTGGAAAGTCATTACCATTATCATTATCGTTATTGGTATTATTACCATTTCTTGTTCTTCGGCGTCTTCAACATTTGTTAATAATGTAAAGAATTACTAGTAGTACTATCAATATTATTGTAATGATAGTAAACCAATCAATGTGTTTTTGAATGAATGGTTGATTGATCATTTTATCTAATTCTTCTGAATATTTGGTGTAGGTTGCTTTTTCCTAAGTGATAATTTTCTAAAATTATTGGGATTTCATCTTCGTCGGGGGTTGTTATTATATTTTGGCAAATTTTTAATTTTATGTCTTTATCAGAAAAGATGTAAGATAGCATCTCTAAAGTTGGTAAATCTAGATTGTTTTCGATGCATTATGTTTTGTTAATTTCAAATTCATTTTGGTCTTTAAAAAGGCAATAAAATAAGTGTTGTGAACAATCGTCATTATCGAATGGTAGGGCTATAATAAAATATTTGCGTTCTTTAACTGTTTTGCTAGAAACAATATTAATTTTTAATTCTTCAAGGTGAAATTCTTCTTCAAAAATATCGTCAATGATTTTGAAATGTAAATCTTCCATTTTATTTTGTCGGAAAAAGGTTACTATTAATTTATTTGATTTATCTAATAATTGATCATTCGAGGTTTCGATTTTAGGTTTTTAATTCTTCAAGGTGAAATTCTTCTTCAAAAATATCGTCAATGATTTTGAAATGTAAATCTTCCATTTTATTTTGTCGCAAAAAGGTTACTATTAATTTATTTGATTTATCTAATAATTGATCATTCGAGGTTTCGATTTTAGAATAATCAGTTAGAGATCGCGTCTTGTAAAGTTCAACAAATCTGTTAAATTCGTCTGTAATTTTTTGATCATCTTCTTCGTTAAAAACTGGTTCTTGATCGTTATTTTCGTTATTTGCAAAAATTTTTATGTTTGATTTAAAGTCTATACAGTCTTTGAAATGAATGATTTTTATCCGCGATAAAGCGTCTGCATTTTTATTGATTTTACCGGGTTTATGAATGATTTTAAAACTATATTCTTCTAATTTTAATCGCCAACGAGCTAATCTGCTACCGGGGTCTTTGATTGAAAGTAGCCAGGTTAGAGGTCTGTGATCAGTGACTATAGTGAATTTCCTACCAAAAAGGTAAGGTCGAAAGTGTTTTGCGGACCATACTATTGCTAATAGTTCTCTTTCAATAGTGGAATATTTAGTTTCTGCACTACAAAGGGTTCTCGATGCAAAAGCTATCGGAAGGTCTTTACCAATTGGACCATGTGAAAGTACGGCTCCTATCGCAAATACGCTCGCGTCTGTAGTTAAAATGAAAGGTTCTTCGAAATTTGGATAGATTAATATTGGATCAGAAATTAATGCATTTTTGAGTGTTTCAAAAGCTTCTTGACATTCTTTAGAGAAAATAAATTTTGTATCTTTTTGAAGTTTTGTTAAGGGTTTTGAGATTTTCGCGAAGTTCGGTATGAATCTTCGATAATATCCGGCAAGTCCGAGAAATGATTTTACGTCACGAGGATTTTTTAATTCTGGAAAGTTTTGTATACATTTTACTTTATCAGGGTTTGGTTTTACTCCATTTTCGGTAATTAAATGTCCGAGGTATGCTACTTCTTTTCGTAAAAAATCGCATTTGTCAGGTTGAATTTTCAAATTTGATTTTCGTAATCTTTGGAAAACTTCGGAAAGACGTGAAATGTGTTCATGAATAGTGGGTGAATAAACAATAATGTCGTCCATATAAACTAAACAACGTTCATTTAGAATGCCTAATAAAATGTTATCCATCACACGTTGAAATGTGGAGGGTGCATTTTTTAAACCAAATGGCATACGAACAAATTCGTAGTGTCCATTTTCGACAGAAAAGGCTGTTTTTTGAATATCTTTTTGATCATTCAATTTGGTGAAAACCGGATGCTAAATCAAGTGTTGTAAAATATTGACATTTACCTAACTGATCTAATAAATCTGAAATATTTGGAAGTGGATATTTATCGTCAACTGTTACTTCATTCAGTTTTCTATAATCGATTACTACTCTCCATTTTTGTTTGTTAGAGGCGTCAAGTTTTTTTGGGACTACCCAAACAGGTGATGACAACGGGGAAATTGATGGGCGGATTATTTTTTGATCGAGCATTTTATTAATTTGTGTTTTTACTTCCTCTTTGTGTATTTGAGGCTACCGATATGATTTAGTAAAAATTGGATGAGCATTGTTGGTTTCAATTGTATGTTTGATTTCATTAGTGAAAGTTAATTGATCTCCTTCGATATAGAAAATATCAGAAAATTCAAAACAAAGATTTGAAATTAGTTCTTTTTCTTCGTAATTTAAATGTTCTAGTCTTAACTGATTTTTAATAAAGTCGATTCTATCAATGAATTGGTCTTCATTGGTATTGAAATTCAAAATATCGTGAACACTTGGTATGGGTTCAAAAGACAAGTTGTTAAAATTTATTGTTTTAGGAATGGCATTGGGATTTATTACTGATGTATAAAATTCACCATTTTCGTTAATGTGGACTAGGGCGTTTGGTAATCTTACTTTTTCTATTTCTTGACCAATTAAAATTGCATCTATGTTTTTTAAATTACATTTTAATTTAAAAACTTGTTCGGTTCGCGCTTCTAGAGATATTTGATTTCGAAAATTATTTGGATTTAAATTTATTCGCGGTTTTGGTATTGGTGGCGTTTTTTGATTTTGAATTAATCTTGGTTTAGGTATTGGTGGTATGTTTTGATTTATTTGGTTTTGATTATTTTCGAGATTTTGTTCAAAAGTTTTTTCTGTTACTTGAATTAAAGGTATTGTTTTAAAATTGGTGCATAGCTGTTTCGAATTTAAATCAATTACGCACTGGTAATGTTCAAGAAAATCGAGTCCTAATATTCCGTCAAATTCTATGTCTAAATTACAAATATAGACTTTTAGTGGATCGTCTTTAGCGAAAGGGATTAAAACTGATTGGGTGATTGGAATTTTTTCATCGGTTATTCCTTGTACTATTACATTTTCTGCAAATCGATTATTATAATTTTCGACTGCTTTTTCTTTAAATACTGAAATTCCTGCGCCGGTGTCAATTAAAAGTTTAAATTTATTTGTTGCGTCGTTAATATAAAAAAGATTTTTTGAGTTTAAATTATGTAGATTGGTATTTACACGAATGTTTGTTCTGAGGTTTGATTGATTGATTCTAATTGGGTATCTGTTTCTTGAATCGATTGGGGTGGATGGTTTTGATTGGAAGTAGTTTGAAAATTTTGGGTTTCTGGTCGCAAAATTTGATTTTGATTTTCAAAATTTTGATATCCTCCGGGTTGATTAAAATTGACTTATGTCATTTAAATATTGTTCATCAAGATTATTTGAAAATTCTTGTGAATAAGGATATTCGTAAGATGGTTGATAGATTTCATTTTCGTAATGAAACTGATTTTCATACTGAAAATTTTCAAAATTTGGATCATAAGGATCATAGTTGTTAAAATTTTCAAAATTGGGATCATAGGGATTGTAGTTGTCAAAATTATTAAAATATTCATCAGAATAGTTCACTACATGTGCTCTATGTTGTGGGGAATTGTAATTTGGATTTCTTTGAATTACTGATGGTCTAAAATTATTTTGTTGGTTTTGTGGTATAAAATTTCTAGAGGTGCTTGGTTGATTTTGGGCAAAATTGGGTCTTTGAAAATTTTGGTTAGATTGTTGATTTTGGGCAAAATTGGGTCTTTGAAAATTTTGGTTAAATTGTTGATTTTGATTTGTGTAGACCGGGGGTCTCTGTACAAAAGTACGGCATTCACTTCCGTGGTGACCTAAACGATTACATTTAAAACATTTTTGTGGTTGAGAAGCTGTTCTTCGCGATTGAAAATTATTTTGTCTATTTTGTATGGGATTATTTGAAACATTGGGTCGGTTTGGAGTTTTTTGTGTTTCAAAATATGAAAGTTGTAGTTCGCGTCTTATTCTTACTTGTGTTTCAAGTAAATCCTTAGGATTGCTAGCACAGACAATATGACCTATGCGCGATTCTAATCCTGTTAAAAGCGTATTTAATGCCATAGAATCTATAATTTGGATTTGTGCATCTTTTTGAAGCATATTTAAATTTGATTTTTGAATACAAGCATGCATTTTTGAATTCATGACTTGTAATCTATTGAAAAACATTAAAGGTGATTCATTTGTTTGTTGTTTAAGTCTTTTTAGATCTTGAATTAATGAAGAAAGGTCTCGCGTATCTCCATAATATGTTGTTAATAATTGCTCAATTTGAATCCAAGAAAGAGGATTTCGAGAGTTAGCTAATTGTGCGGCTTTTCCTTTTAATTTATTTTGAATGTGTATGACCAATAAATCGCGTTGATCTCTGACGGTCATGTTATAAGCACAATCGCAAGCATTGATAAAAGTTCCTAAAAATATTTGATCTCCATCGTATTCAGGGATTATTGAGAAAATTTCCGATAAACGATAAGGTTCAACCTCAACTATAGGTTGGTTTGCTGGTACGTTTGCTGGTTGGTTATTACGAGGTTCAGTCATTTTTAATGGTATTTTGTTTTCTTGTGTTTTAAACTTAAATTAAAACTTTTCTTAGGTTTTGTTTCTTAAAACTAAATTTTATTTTTATTTTTGACTTCTTTTAAATTCAAAAATTTTCCTTAAAAATTCAAAATTGTAAAAGTCAGCCTTAGAAAATAGAACAGATTTTTCAAAATATCAACTTATTTGAAAAAAAAATAAAACGTGATGATTCAATTGTCTTACTCACAAAAGCTTTAGCTGGACCATTTGTCTCCACGTGTTCGGCTACCAGGGGTTTCACTAGGTGTTCCTTCCGTATCCGTTGGTTGCGAGGACGCTTGGTTGGTTGCTGTCTAGCTTCTTTGTTGCTTATGTAACTTCTTAGTTGCTATGTAACTTCTTTGTTGCTTGTGTAACTTCTTGGTTGCTGTAGATTCTTGATAGCTTAAAGAGCTGGAGCTTTACCACTCGCGAATTAGAATACTCGTGTTTTCGCGTGTGTTAAACTATCCTACCGACTGCGCCAAATGTTATACTTTAAAGTTTACTTTTAACTTTTTAAAAAACTTTATTTTGATTAAATACAATATAGGACTTAAACGTTATAATTGAATGTGTACTTAAGAACGATTCTAAAGAGAATGACTTAACATTACAATGATTTGAGTTTATATAAAGAAAAGGTGCTGATTAAGCAATGGAATAATTCCTTAATATTCTAGATTTAAACTTCTTAGAACTAAAGTGCAATTCGGCAGGAATGCACGTGGTGTTTATTCCATGAGAGACGCAAGTCAGCAGAATGGTCTTCTTATCGTGAAAGGTTCTGAGAAATAAAGTGCTGATTCGGCTTGAATGCACGTGTTGTTTATTTCATGGGAAACGCAAGTCAGCAGAATAAGCTTCTTATCTGGAAGGTTCTCGGGTTTCATAGAAGGTTCTGGTTTCTTCTAAGTGTAGGCAGGATATTTTCATATAACATATATATAATACGTTGGTAGCTATGAAACCGACTTGTTTAGCTTCTATAGGTTCTACACGTATAGAAGCAACTTATGAGAAAAAGTCTATATTAACTTATAATTATTCAAAATTTATTCAAATACCATTTAACTGTTGTGATCAATTTTCAGCTAAAGTTGTTAACTATCCTAAATTAAAAACTTTAAAACTTACTAAATTAAATCTCCAAGATTTAGAAATGGCTAAGCATAAACTCGATCAATATAACATTGAAATTGATGATTTAGTAGAGGAACCAAAAATTTATAAATACACTTCATGGACAATATACTTCGTAAAAACTTTATTTTTCATTTTGTTTTCGATTTATATCTACTTCAAATGTTGTCGCAAATGAAAACAACTTCAAATAGGCATAGCCCCTACAATAAATGATAATAATGATCAATCTTTTCCACCCTCTCCGGGAATTGTAAGATTTAGGAGAAGAGTCGCAGATATAATTAAACCAAGACGTAGACCGTCAATTTATCTTGAAGACCCAATTAAAGAAGAAATTGAGCTAAATTTAGACCACTCTTCTCGTAAATTAATATCGTAAAGTTATTGCTAAGATTTAGATAAAGTTAGACTAAGAAGTTTTATAAACTTATGTTAATCAATGCTTAAAATGTTTTAAAATGCTTTTAAATGCTTAACAAAAGTTACTGCTCTATAAAGCACTAACTTTTTCTATTAGGGGAAAGTAATGTTAGATGCCTAAAACTATTGTTAAGACGTAGTTGTTAATACACAGTATGCTTATCTTGTTTACTGTAATATGATACTTTTGTTATTCATTGCTATTAATAGATATCTACGTGACAAAATAAGCTTCCAGAGCGTAATTTGATATGTTTGTTTACCACTTATTTAAGTCGCAATTAGTCTCTAATGTTCTAGAAGCTGAGTCAGTATTCTTTTAAGTATATAAACAGATGCAGGCTATAGTAGGTAACCCATTTAAAATCTGAACGTCTAACTATTAACATCTAAGCTCAAGCATTGTAATAAGAATTGTGTTTAATAAAATATAGTTTTTTTTAAAGTGATTTCTATTAATACTGATCTAACATACATATTATACATTTTTAAAATCAGAAGGAAAAGGCCGAGTTAAAAATGTAATAATATATACGGTGTTTCCTTAAACACACATCGACATGCCAAAAATTTACATTTGACAACTTTGGCATAACTTTTCTAAAAATCAGTAAAAAGCATTTATGATAGAACATCCTGTACATAGGTATAGTATAGTGTAGAGGGTGATAAAAAATATAAAATAGTGCAAAACTTGTGACCAAAACTTTGGCAAACATTTGAAATATACATTTTTTTTTTGAGTGCCATTATAACCCCTGGGTTTATTCTGATTGACCAGACCTCTCTGGTACGATTCTTCGCCACCTTCTTATTCCCATAATCTTGATGTCATCTTCGACATCGTCTATCCATCTTTTTCGTAGCCGCCCTTTTACTATTCTTCATTATTTTGCTTGGTGTTCTTCTCTCATTTATTCTCTGTACATGTCCCAACCAAGCTAATATTATACTTTTCATGAACCTTCCGATGTTGCGCCATCTTGATTGATCTAATTCATAATTCATACGTATCCGCAAAAAACTATCTTCTGTTTACACTGGTCCAAAGATCTTACAAATAATTTTTCTTTCAAATATTTTTGATTGTTGTTCATTCGCTTTTTTAAGTGTCCATAATTCGCACCCATATTTCACTACCGGTCTAATTATATAGTAATTTAGCGACTACGGCCAATAGAATGACGCTAACGAATTATTTCTCATCATCAATTTTTTTTGCAAACCTAACCAATTTTGTTATACCTTATAGCCGCCATATTGGATTTATACGTCATTAAATGGAGCGCAAAAAAAGCTTGTTAACCATGTCTAACAAGTCTATCTTTAGATTACGAAAAATGTGAATTTGTTAGAAAACGCTTAGTTTTTCGGTTAGTTGGCTGTGAAACAAATGTCGTAATTTTGTTTTATTAAATTGTATACAAGATGGAGGCGATATTTTTTTTTAAACACAATTTTCAGTTTTTACTCGATATTTTGAAAACCCATGTAGTTGTTTTTAATTTTGACAAAGCATCTGATTGAGCTAGGAGATACATATCACTTTTTTTTATTAGATAATTTTATGTGAGATATATTTTAAAAGATGTTGGAGAGTGTCTGTGTCCTTTAGACTTCTTGAATTTTACGAAATAAAATTAGGAACATACCTGTGGATACTCTTCTACCTCTCTGTACCGCTTGAACTCATCCAGCTTTAATAAAAATTCCATGTGCCCGAAAGTTTGAATGAGCGGAATAACTTTAAGATTAGTCTCTTTGGCCAAAGTGTTGATGGTATGAATATCGTCAAGATCGTATGCGTTCAAAGCCGATGTATTTCCTACAAATACAGTAAAAGTCGGATACAACAATCAATGACAAATGGACCAATGAAAAAGGGTCGTTATAAGCGATCGTTATAGGAGGGTCATTTAATATCAAATCAACAAAAAAATACTCTGCCAATATATGGGCCCCTTAGCTCACACTAGGTACTATAGTTATAGTGTACGTGTGAGCTAATATAATTAAAAACTGAAATATATTTCATTCAACTCCAGACTAAATTATCTTTCGTTTGATACCACACAAGCCATGTTTTAAGAAAAACTCAAATTTTTAAAATCTCCCCCACCCTTAAAAAAACAAAAACTAAAATGTATGTTGTTTAACTCCGGACTGCCATATTTTCACGTAAACTCTAATTTTTGAAATTTACCCCCACCCTTTTTTTTAAACTAAAATGTATTTTGTGTAACTCCAAACTCAATTACCTTTTGTTTGATATCACACACGCCATATTTTCACGTAAATTCCAATTTTTTTAATCTACCCCCACTCTTTTATTTGGCTTGTGTTCGGTGGATTTTGTTCATTTTTAAATGGGACCATCTCGGCCCAACATTCAGTCTAGGTACCAAATTTCATTGAAATCGGGCAAGCGGTTTTTGAGTTATGCGCGTTGGTCGTTACAGACAGACAGACATCTATACAGACAGACAGACAGACAGACAGACAGACAGACAGACAGACAGCCAGACAGACAGCCAGACAGATAGACAGACAGACAGACAGCCAGACAGATAGACAGACAGACGGCGCGACAAAAAAGTTTCAAAATCATCTGAAACGCAAAGATATATACAAATTTTTGAAATCGGAGCAACTTTTTTTTCTTGAAAAAATTAGGATCATCATAGCTCACACTACTATAGTATAGTATATGTGTGAGCTAAAAGGTGGTTTGGGAATTCATCCTCTCCGATTTTTATGATGTTTGGTACAGTTATTCTAACAATCAAAAAATTAAAAAACTAAAATATCTCAAAAACTGCTTAAACTAGAAGAGTGATTTATGGCTTGATGCAAAAGTATTTAATGACACAGCAAACATTTTTGAAAACATAATTGTTGTTTTTTGGAAAAGGGGAACATCTTTTGGCTAATTTTGTGTCTCGCTGAGGTCCACCCCCTACGAGGGGTAATTTTAACCCTTTTTATTTATATAGGGAACATAGGTTGAGTGGCACCTTGCTTTAAAGTGCTTTGGATTTTTAAAAAAATCGTTCTATTAGTTTTTGAGATTACTACTCTTATAGCACAGAAACTCTAACGTTTCCTCAAAGTTACCATTGTTTCGTTCTCACTCAAATTAGTTTTATTTTTGAGTTACAATTTTATTTATTTTTGTTTTTACAATTTTTGGGAATTTTACTGCGCTGCTGCGCCTTTAATAGTTTTTTTGTTTTTCTTTTTAATTAACTTAATACTATTTACAGGGTTCAAACCCTTCTAAATTAAAATTAGTACTAAGATATAAGTATTTACAATTATTTATATACAAATTACAACTTACTATTACGTGTGCATAATGAAAAAATACTTGCAATACAAATTTCAATTTACGCGATGGTCTTGACACCCTTTGTTCCGTTCCTTCAAATGAAATATTTTCCCACTTGACCCGCCTGTGTATTAAACATCCTTTTTACCTATATACGAAATGGCGAAATGGATCAAGGTGAAATGCCGTCGACCTCTAAAAATCAGTATTCACAAATCTGCGAAAGCAAACAGTTAATGCGTTCCTGTGATACTCGTACAAATATTTACGCCCTTTAAAGGCAATTTTTTACAAGCTCGCGAGCGGGCGTGATTACAAACTACATTACTAACTCTTTTCTCTGTGAAATCCTCCGGAGTTGAAGTGAAGATCTACCACAAGACGTCGCCAAATTGGATTACCCTTGTAGCTCCTTTTTTGGTAAGTCAAGACCTCTTCATTTCGTCCCTTTTACTTCATATTACTACAATAGAGATTTGGGTACAATTTTGGACGCAACTTAGAAATACTGTGTTTATATTTAACACCAAAACCAGTTTGGGTAGTCAGATTGATCTAGGTATTTTACAGTCCAGTTTGGGACTGATTTTCCCCTGATTTTCAATCTCAAACAAGGATTTTACATGGTCCTTCGAACCGGATCAGTCTGGTTTTCCAACCCTTTCTGAGTTGCCCTTAATTTTCGCAAATCTTTATTTTTTATTTTTTTTGCGATTTTTTTCATTACGCACAAACTTACGTTACAATTACGATTATTAGATTAGGTTATTACGATACATGATTACTAATGCTTTACTAGTGGTAGGTTTTAAAAACCGCCCTCTTACAATTTAAAAACCCAAGTTTTTAAAAATTTGCACCCATTAGGGGCCCCGTATTCGCATTCAAATTTACGTTTTTTGCGGTCTTTTTGCCTTCTTTAAGTTTGTTTTGAGCGCGATTCCTTATCAGTTTTAATTTTTTGTCGCCTGTCGGTCGAACGCTCGTTTTTCATACTTTTTACAATCGATATAAAATAAATTTATTATTTACAATTATTTACTATAATTCTTTGTAAATATACAATTGTTTTTTTAATTTTATTAAAATGCCTACAATTACAAGCGAACAAAAAAGAGAGCGTGCCTTAGCATTGCGAGGCGCCGTTTTAGACCAGTTAAAATTGATCGAGGATGCCGCCAAAAAGGCAGAATCAAATGCAGTGTATCTGAATCGTTTCAGAGTTGCTTTTCGGAGTCTTGGGAAGTTGCGTAAGAGTTTTGACGGTCATCAGAATACTTTGATCGCGCTTATTGCTTCCGAAAAAGAGGAACTTAAAATACAAAATGCCGTTGCGTACGATTTTTCAAACAGGCTCTTAGAGATTGAATCAATATTTTACACGATAATTGAGGAACCCGAACAGAGCCAAAACTCTAACACTCAAGCGAATCAAACCGTTTTAAATGATACTACGGTCGTGCATTGCCACGAACACGAGCATCATTACAAGCCAAGGATGGATTTGCTTACTTTTTCGGGTGACCATCAAAAGTTTACTACTTTCATAGAGGTTTTCAATGCCTTAGTTCATACTAACAAATCTATGAGCCCCGTTGAAAAGTTTTCAACTTTACTTTCAGTTCTTTCCGGCACACCATAATAGACGATTGCGTGCAGTTTCGTATTGGAAAAAATTGGAAAATTTTCCGCCTATGACATATGAAAATGTACAAACTTTACGTTTATTAATGGATACTTTCCAAGAAAATTTACAAGCATTAATTACCATGGAATACGAGGTCGAAAAATGGGAATTTATTACTACAAATATGCTCTTAGACAGATTAGATCCTCATACGAGGAAAGTTTTTGAGCATCAGCATGCCTCGACAGACATGCCTACTTACGATTCCGTTAAAGATTTTATTCTTAAACAATGTACAGCCTTAGAGACCGTTTCTCTAAGTGCAAAAATTTGCAATACAGAAAAATCTAAGATTTCTTTTACGAATAAAAATTACAATACAAGAGGTTCGCATGCTGCGCCTCAGCAGAATAAAAAATCTGCTTTTTTTACAAATACCAATCATACAATGGAGACTGCTACTTCCCACAATACAAATACCTTTAAGAGTTCTACAAATACTTGTTATTACTGCTCAGAAAGTCACGTGATCTGCCGGTGTCCCAAATTTTTGGCCAAAAGTCCTTACGAAAGATCGCAGATTGTGAAAAGTCATAACGCGTGTACCAATTGTTTGGCCAATTTTCACATTCAAACCCAATGTACTTCTAAAAAACGTTGTTTTAAATGTGGTTTCCCCCACCACACTCACTTGCATTTTGAACGTACTCCTGCGGAGAGTGTCCCTGCTATTACCTACAATCCGAACCCGAGTTCGGAAAATTCTTCGCATTCGTCGTCTAATTCGACTGGAGTAGTTGAGAATCGGACAGTCAATGTTAACATGGCGTTACATGATCACGCGGTTTTACTGAGCACCATTAGATTTAAAGTACAGGATCAATTTGGTCTTTGGCAAGAGGGTCGCGGAGTCCTAGACTCTGGGGCGCAGGCGTCATTTATTACAAAAGATTTTGCTAAAAAATTAAATTTACCCCGTTTCAGTACTTCACTGACGTTGCAGGGTCTAGATGGTATGTGTACTTCCTCTAAAGCGGGAGTCCGGTGTACGATTTCTACTTTAGATGACGTTAGAAAATATAATTTAGAGGTCATCATCCTTGAAAAAATTTGCGATAATATGCCTTTTTCTACCTTTTCATTAAAAGATTATCCTTACATTGCCAATTTAAAACTTGCAGACAAATACTGTTTTGAAAGTGGAAAAATCAATGCTATTTTTGGAGCTGATTTTTTCCCATTGATCCTTGAAAACGGCCGAATTTCTAACGGTCCGGATCAGCCCGTTTGTCTAAACACTACTTTTGGATGGGTGGTAATGGGAAAAATTAATTTACCAAATTCGAGGCACCAAAATATAAATACTTTTTTTACTAAAATGAGCGATTCTAGTATCGAAAATACTCTCAAGTTATTTTGGCAAACAGAAGAAGTACCAGAGGTAATTTTTAAAACTCCGGATCAAGAGTTTTGTGAAAATTTGTTCCTAAAAACTACCTCTAGACACCCGTCAGGAAAATACATAGTTGCGTTACCCTTTAAAATGACAGCCCCAGACTTTGGAAACACCCGAGATCTTGCGTTACGTAGATTTTATTCTTTAGAAAATCGACTTTTACGAAATAAAAAATTACATACTACATATTCGGACGTGCTAAAAGAATATTTAGAACTCGGCCATATGAGACCGGTTCCCCCTCCTACTTATTTACAAATAAATAATTATTTTTACATAGCGCATCATGCGGTAATAAAAAATGATTCTACAACAACCCCCGTTCGAATTGTGTTCGATGCCTCGAGTTGCGTTTTTGGTAAACCCTCACTAAACTCGACCCTACACGCGGGTCCAAAATTACAAAAAGATTTGGTAGCCCTGCTGCTAAATTTTCGTTTTTACAAGTTTACATACACATGTGACGTCAAACAAATGTTTCGTAACGTTTACGTCACCGCTGATCAGACTAGATATCAGCGTATTCTTTACAGATTTTCGCCGTCTCAACCTGTTACAGATTACGAACTTCTTACTCTAACTTTCGGTGTTGCCAGTAGTCCCTATTTAGCAATTCGTACTATGTTACAGCTAGCTGAAGATTACTCAGATTTGCCGCTCGCGTCAGCTATTGTAAAAAATGATTTTTATATTGATGATGGGCTCTTTGGGGCTGACACCCTCGAAGACGCCATCTCGATGAGAAATCAGCTGATTGAGTTAATGCACAGAGGTGGCTTCGAATTGCGTAAATGGGCTGCTAACGACCCGAGATTACTTACAGATCTCCCGGAAGATCATGTCCAACTCAAGGATTTTTCTCTTGATTTTGAAAATAATACGATTTTAAAAATACTTGGCCTTAAATGGCACCCAGTAAAAGATTACTTTTTTTACTCCTTAAATTATACAGATCAAATTTGCACTAAAAGATCAATTTTAAGCAATCTGGCGCGTACTTTCGATCCCATCGGCTTTCTAACTCCAATCACTTTTTTTGCAAAGTTACTTATACAGTACTGTTGGAAAGCTAACTTACAGTGGGACGATACCCCTAATTCAGAAATAATTACAAAATGGGAAAGGTACAAAGCGGAATTTAATACTTTATCTAAAGTTTCGATCCCGCGCCATATTGACTTAGCTAATATGACAAGCTGTCAGCTGATCGGTTTCTGTGACGGGTCCGAAAAAGGCTACTGTGCGGTTTGTTATTTACGAATTACTTACAAAAACAATACGGTAAAAACTTATTTTATTACAGCCAAAAGCAAAGTGGCTCCAATCAAAGTTTTAAGTATTTGTAGAATCGAACTTTCCGGTGCAGTATTACTAGCAAAACTCCTCAGTTTTGTTGTGCAAAGTTATGAAAATAGATTAAAAATTGATCAAATTTATGCATTTTCAGACAGTACAGTCGCCCTTGCATGGATAAAAAAACCTTCGTATTCCTGGAAAACCTTTGTAGGGAACCGCGTTGCATACATTCACGAAAGAGTCCCTGCAGAAAACTGGGCATATGTTCCTACTCATTTAAATGCATCCGATCCAGGGTCACGTGGTCTCTTTCCTAGCGAAATTACCAATTTTTCACTTTGGTGGAACGGCCCTGACTTTCTTTTACAAAATCCTAAAACTTGGAATTTTCTTTCCAATGATACTATTTCCTCTGAGTCAGAACTCCTAGTTCGTGACGAAGAACGAAAAATTACTTTAAAGGTAACAGTTGATTTAACCTTCTTTGATCAATTCTATACAAAATATTCTACGTTATCAAAATTAATACGAATTTTGGCATACGTTTTACGTTTTTATCAAAATTTCATTTTTAAAACTAAAAAGGAACCTGTTTTTCTTTATCAAAACCTTACATTTTTTGAACTAAGAAATGCTGAAATGTTTTTAGTCAAACACGCCCAACAAAGTTATTTTCAAAAAGAAATCTCCATGTTGGAAAATAATTTAATTTTGCCAAAATCTTTTCGAAAATTAAGTCCCTTTTTGGATACACAAGGTTTCTTACGCGTTGGCGGACGTTTAACGCATTCTACGTCCTTAAATTACAACCAAAAATTTCCGATTTTATTGCCAAGCAAGGCTTTGTTTACTACTTTACTTATTGGGGAGATACATAAAATTCATCTTCATTCAGGTATACAAACCACACATTTTTTACTAGTTCAAAATTACTGGGTACTTTCTGCTAAGAAAATCATACGAAAAGTGGTTTCTAATTGCAAGGTTTGCTGGAGGGTGGATCCGAAGCCTTATCAACCCTACATGGGTAACTTACCGAGATTTAGAGTTTCCCAACTTGGTGTTTTTAAACACGTGGGTGTTGACATGGCTGGACCAATCATGATCCGCGCAAGTCAGTTGCGTACTAGCAAACAATTAAAATCTTACATAGCTCTATTTGTTTGCTGTGTTACACGTTGTACACACATAGAGCTGATTTCCGATCTCACTTGTGATGGTTTCCTAGCGGGTTTTCGCCGTTTTATAGCCAGAAGAAGTAGATGTACTGAAGTGTACTCGGATAATGGAGGCAACTTCTTAGCTTCTGCTAAATACCTTACAGAAATCTTTTCTTACGTTGCGGAAAAGGAGGCCATAAAATGGCACTTTAATCCGCCAACTGCTAGCCACATGGGTGGCCTATGGGAAAGCAATATTAAATCTATGAAAACCCATTTAATTCGTGTTATCGGACAACAAGTCCTTACTTACGAGGAGCTATACACAGTCCTCACACAGGTAGAGGCTGTCCTCAATAGCCGCCCTCTTACTCCCATATCATCTGACGCGAATGACCTTACAGCCTTAACCCCAGGACACTTTCTTAATATGGAACCTCTTACTTGTCTTCCAGACCCTGATTTGGATGCAATTAAATTAAATCGATTGTCTCGTTGGCAATTGCTTACAAAATTACATTACGATTTTTGGCGTCGTTTTAAAGACGAATATTTACATACTCTTACGCAACGTCACAAATGGAATACTCCAGACGGGCTCGTTGCGAAAGAAGGTACAATGGTACTTATAAAAAACGAAAATACTCCACCATTGGAGTGGGTTCTGGGGCGAATCACGGAGCTCATTTTAGGTACTGATGGTATCGCGCGCGTAGCCGTGGTTAAGACCACCAAAGGTATGTTAAAGCGACCACTAGTAAAGCTATGTCCTCTCCCTATGGAGAATTGATTCCGAAAATGCCTGGCATTTTCAGGGGTGGGAGTGTTTCGTTCTCACTCAAATTAGTTTTATTTTTGAGTTACAATTTTATTTATTTTTGTTTTTACAATTTTTGGGAATTTTACTGCGCTGCTGCGCCTTTAATAGTTTTTTTGTTTTTCTTTTTAATTAACTTAATACTATTTACAGGGTTCAAACCCTTCTAAATTAAAATTAGTACTAAGATATAAGTATTTACAATTATTTATATACAAATTACAACTTACTATTACGTGTGCATAATGAAAAAATACTTGCAATACAAATTTCAATTTACGCGATGGTCTTGACACCCTTTGTTCCGTTCCTTCAAATGAAATATTTTCCCACTTGACCCGCCTGTGTATTAAACATCATTTTTACCTATATACGAAATGGATCAAGGTGAAATGCCGTCGACCTCTAAAAATCAGTATTCACAAATCTGCGAAAGCAAACAGTTAATGCGTTCCTGTGATACTCGAACAAATATTTACGCCCTTTAAAGGCAATTTTTTACAAGCTCGCGAGCGGGCGTGATTACAAACTACATTACTAACTCTTTTCTCTGTGAAAACCTCCGGAGTTGAAGTGAAGATCTACCACAAGACGTCGCCAAATTGGATTACCCTTGTAGCTCCTTTTTTGGTAAGTCAAGACCTCTTCATTTCGTCCCTTTTACTTCATATTACTACAATAGAGATTTGGGTACAATTTTGGACGCAACTTAGAAATACTGTGTTTATATTTAACACCAAAACCAGTTTGGGTAGTCAGATTGATCTAGGTATTTTACAGTCCAGTTTGGGACTGATTTTCCCCTGATTTTCAATCTCAAACAAGGATTTTACAACCATGTCGGCTAATTAACTTATTTATTTTTTGGCATGTTATTTGCAAATTCTCTCTTATGTAGGTTTTATTTAACTTTTTTAAGGGCTTACGTAAATATACCCAAACAAAAATAAGTCCAGTGTGGTAGCGGATCAAAAAATAGACCACATATTTAAATAAAAATTACTTCTTGAGCGACCGTGTACTTTGACGACCAACAACTGTTGCCGATAACTTTATGTATCTCTTAAGAACAGTATCCCGAAATTTATATTAATATGTTCCAAATTTTTATTTTGTGCTATAATAGGATTTATTCCTCTGCACTTAATTAAATTGTAATAATAATAAAAAATAATTTTATAAAAAGGGTTGTTTTGAGGCTTGTTGGAAAAAAGCCTTTCCGAAACGTATGGCACGTAATTTAGTCTTTGAAGCGTCTTTAAAAGGTCATTGCAACAAGCCATCAATCATAGTTCTGGTGTAGCTAGTTTTTCAGAAATTTCAGTTTTTTCTAGTACGTGTCAGGGCAAAACTGAAATTTAAAAAAAATATTAAAAACTGTTCAACGTTTTTCCATTTTTTGTTTTTTTAATGGCTACAATAATTGTAGCAAAAATCATCAAAATCGAAGATGATGAATCTTGGAGCCTGTTGGAGTTGATATGATATAACCCTGTAATCAGAATTAATATTTTTAAATTAAAAATTCTTTAAGTCTACCATTATTTGATTATAAACTTCTAAATACATAAAAGGTTAACGAAAAAATATTTAAAAAAACTAAACCAAGGCCAAAAAAGGTGCATTTCCAATAATTAGCTTAAAAGCCATGTGTTTTTTTTATACTGGGTTTTTTCCATCCATATAGCCATGCGTTAAGTGGGACTCGAACCCACAAGCTCGCGAGACGCCGCACAGTGCGGACAAAAATAGGGTTTTTGGACAATAATCAATATCTTTGTTTTTCAAAAAAGTTAAAAAAACTTTTTCAAATATATATATATGTCGTTTTATTTAAAATATTTAAAAAATAAATTAAAGTACATTCAGTTTAACCTACAGTTACGTTAAAAATAAAAATCAATTTACTTTTGTGTTAGAAATTAAACTAAAATTATTTTTTTATTCGGATTTATGGGCGTAGTTAGGAAGGGGGGCTAAGTCCCTTCCAGAAAAATTAAATTAGCAACCCCAAAATAATTATTTTTACCATACACACACACATTGCACCCTCAGTTTCTTTGTTCTTTTTTTTTTATTCTTATTTGATAACCGTGACTCTTTCACCGACACTAAGGCCGCCATTTCGGAACGCCTAATTGCAGGGGTCACCGGCCACCTTTGGAACCCCAGACCGGGTATTTTTTTTATCCGGTCCTTTTGTCCCTTAGAATGGCCTACCGACTGAAGGAGTGTGTAACAAAGTCCGCCTTCACGAGATATCCGACCTCATCCGGCCTGGTTACCGGCGTGAATGAAGGGGTAGGACAATATTACATTTTACACTCCCCAGGAATCCTATAAATGTCTGCCGCACCCGACCTCGGCAACCGACGGGGATCGAACCCGCCACTGTAGCAAGCGAGATTCCTTAACTCACTTGTGTTCAATGCGCGAACGCACTGAGCCACCACGGCTACTTTCTTTGTTCTTAAAGATGATTCTAAGAAAGCCGTTTTAGGCCGTCCACGACTCGGTCCGGTTACGGCCTCTGTTTTCAAATCTGTATTTTTTGATTTTTCTGAATCCGTTTTATAACAAAATTTCTCAGATATAATATCTTTATTTAACCATGCGAAATAATGGTTTTGAAAATAAATTTTGTTTCGTCCCGATAGCTTCCATTTGAGACTGAGACTTTTGCAAAAATTTAATGATGCCCATTGACTTCTATACCCTACGGGTAGACCCGGCATGGGCCAAAATTGCCATTATATCAAGCTTTTATCGCAACTGACCAAATACAAGTAAGAATTTAATGAGCAAAATAGGGATGAAAATAGAATTTCGGTTTGGTGAGTCCGGAAACATGCAACATCGCAAAAATATTCTATTTGCTTGTCTTGGATAAAAAAGGGCAGTGGCGGCGCAAAATAAAAATTTTGAATTCCACTAGAATTTTTTTATCAACAATTTTCTGTTTGAATAATAAATAATTCATGAATACTTACTTGTGTGTGTTTACAAAATTCTCTTCAGTAAAAAAAAAGAGTAAAAAGAATTTCTACGCATGCTAAGTGCAGTGGATGTATTAAAATTATTGTTTTCATCTTAGAACTTTACAAATGTTGTACCTTCCAGGTAAAATATTTTCTTTCTTTGAACAAGGGTCTTCTTCAACTCTTCTTTTCTTGGGTGGACTACAAGTTATGCTCGAGTCAGATGAAATTTCGGAACTAAAAATTTCAATTCGAAATGGGACAACCGGGCGCCGGGCCAACTCGGCGCCGCCAAAAGGGCGCCACGCCGGGCCTAATGGGCGCCGGGCCAACTCAGCGCCGGACTATTTTTTTTTCGATAAAATGTGCAGACAAAAACAAAATAAATATGTTATTTATACAAAACTTTCAACATCTATTAAGTCGAGTGTTGAAATTTGGTAGGTGTAGTGTTCTGCGACTTGAAACACCGCCAAGTTCCATATTCGATACATATCGATGCATAAATAAGAAAGTCCGCCATTTTGGATCCACCACATTAATTTTTTTAAGGTTGTTTTTCATCTGCACATTTTATCAAGAAAAAATATTTTATCCGGCGCCCAGTTGGCTCGGCGTCAAGTTGGCCCGGCGCCCAGTTGGCCTGCCGCCCAGTTGGTGGCGCCGAGTTGGCGGCGCCCAGTTGTCCTAGACTGCAACACATTTCAGGGGTCTGGTACGTTTTACCACCTTTCTTAAAACTACGAAGTTTTTTGAAAAATGATAATTTTAGACCATTTTATAGTGATTTCTAAAAAAAAAATTGCGGACAATCGTTGATTTTGTTAA
Organism: Aspidapion aeneum; assembly: GCA_963576565.1. Classification (NCBI taxonomy): domain Eukaryota; kingdom Metazoa; phylum Arthropoda; class Insecta; order Coleoptera; family Brentidae; genus Aspidapion; species Aspidapion aeneum. Next base: position 62,392,748 of record OY755042.1, read on the forward strand.
AAAATTGAAATTGAAACATTCTTAAAACCCCATTAAAACCCATACAAATTGCTACAAAAGAAGCATTTTCTCATTTCAAACTGAAACAAAACGGTCCCTGACGTCTATCAGCTGTCAACAAAAACTTGAAATAACTAAGGTCACTGATCCAAATCGGGTCAGTTTTTTTGGTCCTTTTATGAAAATGCACAATTTTTAAAAAAGCATGAAATTCAAAACAAAATCAAGAAAATTATGATTCCTACATTTTTACAAATAAAAATTAGTTTAATTGAACATTATATCAATTTTTATTCCTTAAAACACTAAAAATTAATAATTATTTACTTTTTTAAAATTTATCGAAGGTCTAACTGAACAAAAGCAAACTGAACCCATCCGTATCGAAATAAACCAAATCAAACCGAATCTAACGGTTCGGTTTGGTTCGGTTCGATTTGCTTAAACTGAACCGAACCTAACCGAATATAGCTAAACCTAACCTAAACAATCCTAGCGGAACCTAACCGAACATACTCAAACTGAACCAACCTAACCCAACCTAACCCAACCTAACCCAACCTAACCCAACCTAACCCAACCTAACCCAACCTAACCCAAACTAACCCAACCTAACCCAACCTAACCCAACCTAACCCAACCTAACCCAACCTAACCCAACCTAACCCAACCTAACCCAACCTAACCCAACCTAACCCAACCTAACCCAACCTAACATAACCTAACCCAACCTAACCCAACCTAACCCAACCTAACCCAACCTAACCCAACCTAACCCAACCTAACCCAACCTAACCCAACCTAACCCAACCTAACCCAACCTAACCCAACCTAACCCAACCTAACCCAACCTAACCCAACCTAACCCAACCTAACCCAACCTAACCCAACCTAACCCAACCTAACCCAACCTAACCCAACCTAACCCAACCTAACCCAACCTAACCCAACCTAACCCAACCTAACCCAACCTAACCCAACCTAACCCAACCTAACCCAACCTAACCCAACCTAACCCAACCTAACCCAACCTAACCCAACCTAACCCAACCTAACCCAACCTAACCCAACCTAACCCAACCTAACCCAACCTAACCCAACCTAACCCAACCTAACCCAACCTAACCCAACCTAACCCAACCTAACCCAACCTAACCCAACCTAACCCAACCTAACCCAACCTAACCCAACCTAACCCAACCTAACATAACCTAACCCAACCTAACCCAACCTAACCCAACCTAACCCAACCTAACCCAACCTAACCCAACCTAACCCAACCTAACCCAACCTAACCCAACCTAACCCAACCTAACCCAACCTAACCCAACCTAACCCAACCTAACCCAACCTAACCCAACCTAACCCAACCTAACCCAACCTAACCCAACCTAACCCAACCTAACCCAACCTAACCCAACCTAACCCAACCTAACCCAACCTAACCCAACCTAACCCAACCTAACCCAACCTAACCCAACCTAACCCAACCTAACCCAACCTAACCCAACCTAACCCAACCTAACCCAACCTAACCCAACCTAACCCAACCTAACCCAACCTAACCCAACCTAACCCAAACTAACCCAACCTAACCCAACCTAACCCAACCTAACCCAACCTAACCCAACCTAACCCAACCTAACCCAACCTAACCCAACCTAACCCAACCTAACCCAACCTAACCCAACCTAACCCAACCTAACCCAACCTAACCCAACCTAACCCAACCTAACCCAACCTAACCCAACCCAACCTAACCCAACCTAACCCAACATAACCCAACCTAACCCAACCTAACATAACCTAACCCAACCTAACCCAACCTAACCCAACCTAACCCAACCTAACCCAACCTAACCCAACCTAACCCAACCTAACCCAACCTAACCCAACCTAACCCAACCTAACCCAACCTAACCCAACCTAACCCAACCTAACCCAACCTAACCCAACCTAACCCAACCCAGCCCAACCTAACCCAACCTAACCCAACCTAACCAAACCTAACATACCTATTGTTAATAAATATAGTAAAAGTTGTTAGGTTTATGTCCAGGGGGTAACCATTGTCCATAATCGTCGGAAATCGAGTTAGGATTAGTGTATGCGACCATAAACATTGAGTGGCGAGTGAGTGTTTGGTCTTCAATTTTTTTAGGGAAATTTTTCAAAATCTTTTTTTGCGCACTCTGGGCACCCTAATAAACCGTGATCTGGTCACCCTAATCCATCGCAATCAAAGAAAATGGGTAATCGAAGTGTCACAAATTTTTTGTTGGTTTCTATTCTTCTTTTATATTATGTAGGACAAAATTATTAATTAAACTAAGTGACCTTATTAAGTAAGACAGCATGATAGTCAAATGACATTAGAAGGACATAAACATATGATACCGGCCTGTAGACCGGTCGCGGTGGTCATATAATAATAAATATATACTTTCGCGATGAAAGACCAAAATTTAACTTAAAATTACTGTAAAGTCCGCAAAAAAACATTAAATTTATCGAAATTTATAAAAACATAGATCAGTGTGTGTAACAATTCATCAAGATGTATGAAACTCGACCGTGACATGTCAAAAGTTTGGTTCGAAAAAACAAAAACAACTGGATAAAAATCGGTATGTAAGAATTTAAAAAGAAATCATTTTTAAGAAAATCAAATACTTTTTGTTAATTTTCATGCAATGCAAAAAAAAGTGCGGGGAAGTGACACTTTCTGCATCAAAATGTGTGAGGGTAAAATCGCACGGTCGCAGAAAAAACTATCTATCGTGACGCTACTGAACTTTCTCGTGTTTTAGGAAAAACTATCTGTCAAGACGACTTACCCATGAAATGTTGTTTTTTTATGGATTTTTTTTCTTCTTTTGCACAAAAAACAATTTTGGACCATGTTTAAACTCAAATAGTTACTTCTAAACTTGTTTTTAAACGTTTTAAGATTTCTTTTTGTAATATTCCCGCACAAAATTCAAAAAAACTCATTTCCGTACTTAGACAACATTGTCTATCAGTTTTCCCTGTATACACGGACTAACAGGTAGAATCACTCAAAATACGGCAGGTGGATTAAAGGTAGCCAGCTGCTTTTCTGTCGCACTTATGCCGTCAGTGTGAAAGAGATAAAAGTACCCTTATATTATCTAGGGTATTATTAGCATGCAAAATCACCCTATCTTTGTCCGTTTCACATGTTCAATAATGTCTATCTCTGTTTTTATTGTAAAAGAAATACCCGACCATAGGAACCAAATTGGATAGGGTCAATAAAAAATGCCTTGTCTTTCCGTCTCTAACGCCCTTTTAGGGCGTTATACAACTCAATGATGATGCCTTATTTAGAATTTGGTTATTTTTGTCAGCACATTCTTCTAATCCCAACAAGGGTTGAATTTTTTTGAAAATATTTAACACCTTCATATTTTCGTGAAAGGCCACTCATTTAACAAGTCGGAATGATTTATGCTTATGCGTTCTAAAAGTAAAAAAAAAAGGTATAAAATAGTATATTATCTTCTTAGGGACTTAAGTGGCACTTTTATCCCGAGAAGAAAAAATTGTATGTAGCCGAGTGCTCAAAAGATACTTTAGTCATTTTTGGGCCCCGTTTTTATTAAAATTATTTTGCAAGAAAAACAGACTTTCCATTTTTACGTTTTATCTTTGAACGTCACTTTTTATCCACGGGATAAAAAGTGATACTTTATCCCTAAAATTTGTGATAAAAGCGTACTTTGATCTCCAAAGTGCAAAAAAACTATTTTTTTTTTAAATATTCGCCCACACAAACACCAGAATAATTTTTGACATATATATTTTAAGACTGATAGCAGTATTTTTATAATTTTATTGACTACCTCAAATTATTGTTTTTGTGCGTTCCCATTGACAAAAAACGACCAATACCTCAGAGTAATAACATATAAAGAGAAGTAGTAGCTCCGGCTTCGGCGGTCATTCATTCATTTGTTGGTAAACAATGTAGCTTTTCCGCTGTTGCCGCCTCCTCTGCCCCTGTAAAATTTTATAAATAATAAGTAAGGTTCAACTTCTTACCTTACAAAAATATATAGTGCTTTGTGTTGAATAGGCTATTCAAACCGTGCGATAATTTGTCATGCGCGTATTAGCCCGCGTCGCGTCGTTTTATGCTGATTATTTCTTATTACAATCTGCGATAAAAATTCATTTAGACAACATAATTTATGAACGGCCCCTTTTCCCACAATTTTTTCAGGACGTGGCAACAGGTGTCTGACATCATATTACGGATGTCATGTTAGCAGGGCCGGGTTTCGTTTTGAGCTACTTGGCCTATATCCCCAGGTAAAAAGGGATTCCTTTTTCCTATTGTAGAGGACGATTAACTATTAGTCATTGTTACAACAGTTTTAACCGGTATTAAGGATATTCTATTTTATTATTTTAATATGCGGCTTTTCTGTTTGAAAAGTTGAAGCACTATTAACCGTTCAAACGAAAATTTCATAGAATTGTTTTAATTTTCTCTAAGTATTTAGTAGTTTTGTAGTTTTTCTGTGTGAAACCACACCTTAAGGAAAACAAGCGTCTTGGAATTAAATAAATGGATCCATGACGGATCTGATACCTTCCTAGCCCATTAGCACACTCCACGTTATTTCAACCTTGAAAACAGTTTTTTGTAAATATCTCCGAAATGAAAGCTCCTACAAACTTTTTAGTTATAACATATTTTTTTTCAAAAAACGCGCGCTACTATATTCCGAAAACCGCATATTGATGCGACGTTCCATTAAAAAGTTAGCATTTTTTAAACTTTTTAACTGTCAAAAATTTTGACTAAAATCTAATCAGCTCGTTGCAGTATCGAGTACTATTTTACCTGAAAATCTCATGTAAATCGGTTAAGCGGTTTAAGAGCTATCGCGTTACGGACAGATATACATACATACACACACAACACAGACAGACATCACGACGATATTGCTAGGGTAGGTCAAAATACACACAAATAACACATTTTCGGTGTTATCTCAAAAAATTTTTTTTGTCGAAAACAATAAGTAAAAGTTGTTAGGTTTATGTCCAGGGGGTAACCATTGTCCATAATCGTCGGAAATCGAGTTAGGATTAGTGTATGCGACCATAAACATTGAGTGGCGAGTGAGTGTTTGGTCTTCAATTTTTTTAGGGAAATTTTTCAAAATCTTTTTTTGCGCACTCTGGGCACCCTAATAAACCGTGATCTGGTCACCCTAATCCATCGCAATCAAAGAAAATGGGTAATCGAAGTGTCACAAATTTTTTGTTGGTTTCTATTCTTCTTTTATATTATGTAGGACAAAATTATTAATTAAACTAAGTGACCTTATTAAGTAAGACAGCATGATAGTCAAATGACATTAGAAGGACATAAACATATGATACCGGCCTGTAGACCGGTCGCGGTGGTCATATAATAATAAATATATACTTTCGCGATGAAAGACCAAAATTTAACTTAAAATTACTGTAAAGTCCGCAAAAAAACATTAAATTTATCGAAATTTATAAAAACATAGATCAGTGTGTGTAACAATTCATCAAGATGTATGAAACTCGACCGTGACATGTCAAAAGTTTGGTTCGAAAAAACAAAAACAACTGGATAAAAATCGGTATGTAAGAATTTAAAAAGAAATCATTTTTAAGAAAATCAAATACTTTTTGTTAATTTTCATGCAATGCAAAAAAAAGTGCGGGGAAGTGACACTTTCTGCATCAAAATGTGTGAGGGTAAAATCGCACGGTCGCAGAAAAAACTATCTATCGTGACGCTACTGAACTTTCTCGTGTTTTAGGAAAAACTATCTGTCAAGACGACTTACCCATGAAATGTTGTTTTTTTATGGATTTTTTTTCTTCTTTTGCACAAAAAACAATTTTGGACCATGTTTAAACTCAAATAGTTACTTCTAAACTTGTTTTTAAACGTTTTAAGATTTCTTTTTGTAATATTCCCGCACAAAATTCAAAAAAACTCATTTCCGTACTTAGACAACATTGTCTATCAGTTTTCCCTGTATACACGGACTAACAGGTAGAATCACTCAAAATACGGCAGGTGGATTAAAGGTAGCCAGCTGCTTTTCTGTCGCACTTATGCCGTCAGTGTGAAAGAGATAAAAGTACCCTTATATTATCTAGGGTATTATTAGCATGCAAAATCACCCTATCTTTGTCCGTTTCACATGTTCAATAATGTCTATCTCTGTTTTTATTGTAAAAGAAATACCCGACCATAGGAACCAAATTGGATAGGGTCAATAAAAAATGCCTTGTCTTTCCGTCTCTAACGCCCTTTTAGGGCGTTATACAACTCAATGATGATGCCTTATTTAGAATTTGGTTATTTTTGTCAGCACATTCTTCTAATCCCAACAAGGGTTGAATTTTTTTGAAAATATTTAACACCTTCATATTTTCGTGAAAGGCCACTCATTTAACAAGTCGGAATGATTTATGCTTATGCGTTCTAAAAGTAAAAAAAAAAGGTATAAAATAGTATATTATCTTCTTAGGGACTTAAGTGGCACTTTTATCCCGAGAAGAAAAAATTGTATGTAGCCGAGTGCTCAAAAGATACTTTAGTCATTTTTGGGCCCCGTTTTTATTAAAATTATTTTGCAAGAAAAACAGACTTTCCATTTTTACGTTTTATCTTTGAACGTCACTTTTTATCCACGGGATAAAAAGTGATACTTTATCCCTAAAATTTGTGATAAAAGCGTACTTTGATCTCCAAAGTGCAAAAAAACTATTTTTTTTTTAAATATTCGCCCACACAAACACCAGAATAATTTTTGACATATATATTTTAAGACTGATAGCAGTATTTTTATAATTTTATTGACTACCTCAAATTATTGTTTTTGTGCGTTCCCATTGACAAAAAACGACCAATACCTCAGAGTAATAACATATAAAGAGAAGTAGTAGCTCCGGCTTCGGCGGTCATTCATTCATTTGTTGGTAAACAATGTAGCTTTTCCGCTGTTGCCGCCTCCTCTGCCCCTGTAAAATTTTATAAATAATAAGTAAGGTTCAACTTCTTACCTTACAAAAATATATAGTGCTTTGTGTTGAATAGGCTATTCAAACCGTGCGATAATTTGTCATGCGCGTATTAGCCCGCGTCGCGTCGTTTTATGCTGATTATTTCTTATTACAATCTGCGATAAAAATTCATTTAGACAACATAATTTATGAACGGCCCCTTTTCCCACAATTTTTTCAGGACGTGGCAACAGGTGTCTGACATCATATTACGGATGTCATGTTAGCAGGGCCGGGTTTCGTTTTGAGCTACTTGGCCTATATCCCCAGGTAAAAAGGGATTCCTTTTTCCTATTGTAGAGGACGATTAACTATTAGTCATTGTTACAACAGTTTTAACCGGTATTAAGGATATTCTATTTTATTATTTTAATATGCGGCTTTTCTGTTTGAAAAGTTGAAGCACTATTAACCGTTCAAACGAAAATTTCATAGAATTGTTTTAATTTTCTCTAAGTATTTAGTAGTTTTGTAGTTTTTCTGTGTGAAACCACACCTTAAGGAAAACAAGCGTCTTGGAATTAAATAAATGGATCCATGACGGATCTGATACCTTCCTAGCCCATTAGCACACTCCACGTTATTTCAACCTTGAAAACAGTTTTTTGTAAATATCTCCGAAATGAAAGCTCCTACAAACTTTTTAGTTATAACATATTTTTTTTCAAAAAACGCGCGCTACTATATTCCGAAAACCGCATATTGATGCGACGTTCCATTAAAAAGTTAGCATTTTTTAAACTTTTTAACTGTCAAAAATTTTGACTAAAATCTAATCAGCTCGTTGCAGTATCGAGTACTATTTTACCTGAAAATCTCATGTAAATCGGTTAAGCGGTTTAAGAGCTATCGCGTTACGGACAGATATACATACATACACACACAACACAGACAGACATCACGACGATATTGCTAGGGTAGGTCAAAATACACACAAATAACACATTTTCGGTGTTATCTCAAAAAATTTTTTTTGTCGAAAACAATACCTTCTCTAGCCGTTGCTGTGCGGGCTAGGAAGGTAAAAAGGGGGCGGGCCGACTACACACCAAGTAGTATAAGTCGTAGCCTTTAGACTGAATTGTTTAGTTTACACTTGAAAACGGTTAGATATACTTACTTACTGAAACGTCCTGTTTAAAATAAACCAACACAAAAACATTTCATGTAAAAAAGAGCCAAGTACGCGAAAATGGCATTCCGTAAAAACAATTGAGATAAAAGTAAGGCCAAGTTTGTTGGTGATTTGAGGTTTGAGGTTGAGCGGCGGGACTGTAAGCGCACTGGTCGTTTTATAAAATCTGGGTGCAAAAATCCTTAAAAGGACGATGTAAAAATATTAATTTTTCCGAGCCACACAAAGACAATATAGAGGATTGGCACTCACCTTTTCAGCTGTTTCCGTCGTCCAGAGGAGCTCCTCTCGCTGGCCCAGTCGTTGCAGTCGATCCACACTAGAATCACTTGTTTGTGTAATGGTTTAGTTTGATTTTCTAAGAATGTTATTGGATTTTTTGGTTAATAGAATTTATCACCATGCTGCGTGGTGATCTCGATAGAATACGACAGACGAATCCTTTTTTGGTTACGCCTTTTTGCGCAGATTCATTTTTCGTAGATGGCGCTGGCGTTTTGCTTGTGCCAATCAAAATTGAAATTGTGTGGATTTTCCGAATACGGGAATTTGGCGCAAAATTTGAATTTAAAATTAGAGTTGCACGAACATTTTCCGCCCACTTAAAACGAAGTTTTACATTGAGATTAATTGAATAAACAAATGGCTATATAAAAAAATATATAAGTTAATTCAAAACCTTAAAGGGTAGGTAATTAAAATCCGTTTTAGGTTTATAGATTAAAAGGAAAAAAAATGCAAAAAATATATATATATATTCTAGATAACGACACACGAAACAAAAAGAAGTTGCTTGGGAGTTTAGTGCGCATCTAAAGGTAGTGGGCACAACTTGACCACGGGACGAGTGAAAAGTCCGTGTTGTGTTTTAACAGTAGCAACTCGAATGTGATTATCCCGACCAGGATGTACAGATACTATTCTACCCAGCAACCAGTGTAATGGCGGCCTAGTTTCATCCTTAATTAATACAAGCGTATCTAGCTTGATTTCAACCGAAGGGTCCGACCACTTAGAACGCTGTTGTAAAGTATTTAAGTACTCGAGTTTCCAACGCTTCCAGAAATCGGCATGAATTCGTTGGATAAGTTGCCAACGCTTAAGGGTATTAACTTTAAGGGTAGAAAGGTCAGGATCAGGACACGAATTAAGGGGTTCCTTTGTGAGGAAATGACCCGGAGTCAAAGACGTAAGATCGTTTGGGTCAGAGCTTTGCTCACAAAGGGGTCGAGAATTGAGTAATGCCTCTATTTGGGCGAGGAGAGTATAGAGCTCTTCGAAGGTTAGTATCTGGTCACCGATGACCCGATACAAATGTGTTTTTATAGATTTGACTCCTGCTTCTGCCAGACCATTTAGGTGGGGGGCTCCCGGACTATTAAGACACCATTTGATTTTTAAGCTCTCAGAAGCTAATTTCGAAAGATTATGGAGCTCCTTAATAGCCCCAACAAAGTTTGAGCCTCTATCACTTGTGATTTGGACACAAGTGCCACGTCTAGCGACAAAGCGTCGTAAAGCGGCGATGCACGCCTCTGTGGTTAAATCCGAAACCAGCTCGATATGGATTGCTTTGACAGAAGTATCGACAAAGACTGCGATATATGATTTACCAACTTGTGCTCCACGACGTCTCTGACCTACAAAGGTTTTGATTGGGCCTGCATAGTCTAAGCAAACGTGTGAAAAACATTTTAATTGTGACGTTCTAAAAGAAGGTAAATCCAACATGTACGGAGTATACGGTTTTGGTTTTAAGCGAAAGCAGGGAATACATTGCAATAAAACCCTCTGAATAGCTCGACGTGATGACATAATCCAAAACTTTTGACGAATTAAGCATTGGACTGTGTTTATTCCGGGATGTAAATTTTCGTTATGAGTTTGAATAATGATCAATTGGGGTAATCTATGAGATTTCGGCAATAATAAGGGATGTTTTGCCTCAAAGGAGAGTTGAGAATGCCGTAAGCGTCCGCCCACTCTAAGGAAACCCAATTCGTCCAAAAAGGGCGCGAGTTTGCGAAACGGCTTAGGTAATAGCTGAGTATTTTGAATTTTTTGAATGACATCCGAAAAACACTCTTCTTGGACCCTTTTAACTAAAACAAGTAGAGCCTTGTGTAGTTCAAAAGCGGAAAAAACGCCGGATAAAGGGTCAACTGAGGTTTTTCGATTGTGAATAAGTCTTAGAAAATGACAAATGATTTTTTGAATGGTATTTAAATTGGATATTTTATCGATTAATCTATCAAAAAAGTTTTGATTTTGAATTTCTGCCGTCAGCACCACTGAATTTTCCGGTTTTTCTTCTTTGAGAACCTCGTCTGGAACTCCCAAAGAACGTTCATTTATAAACCCTTGAATTTGCCACTCCGTAGTGGGCAAGGTAATCCATGGAGGGCCGTGAAACCAAAGAGGGTGATTTATTAAGTTATTGGGCGACAACCCTCTGCTAGCGCAGTCGGCAGGGTTCTCGAGTGAAGTAATGTGATACCATGGGACTTCGGGGATTGTTTCTTGAATACGACTCACGCGGTTTGCCACAAAGGTCTTCCACTTGTGAGGTGAAGATGTGACCCAATGAAGCGTGACCTGTGAGTCCGAGAACGCAAGAATTTCATCGATTACGAGTAATGATGAATATGTGCGAATAACTAGTTCGAGTAAATCAGCTAATAGAGTAACTCCAAGTAGTTCCAAACGCGGGATTGAAATAGTGTGTAAGGGAGCAACCCTTGACTTGCCCATGACTAGAGCAGTTTTGATAATTTTATTTGGTAATTCGACGCGAACGTATACGCAAGAAGCGTATCCTAGCTCGGATGCATCGCAGAAACCTAGCAATTGACATCGTTGAATATTATTCGAAAAAACATGTCTAGGTATACAAAGATTCGAAAGAGTGGTTAATTGATTATTGAATTGATTCCAAAGAGTTTTGATTGGATCGGGGGGTATTTCATCCCAATCAGTTTTGCATAACCAAAGTTTTTGCATAATCACTTTGGCTAAAAATGAAACAGGCGACAAGAAACCTATAGGATCCCAAATTTTAGCGATAGCTGATAAAATATTCCTTTTGGTGCAAGGTTTTTCACAAGGGGTACAAGAATAGGTAAAAGTATCTGTAGAAGGGTGCCACTGAAGGCCCAACACCTTAATCGATGTTGAAGAATCGTCTTCAAAGGTAACAGGGATCTGACAATCAGCGGGCGACAAATGTGAAAGAAGTTTCGGATTATTTGATGCCCATTTTCTTAATTCAAATTTTCCCAATTTAAGCAACGCTATTAGATTCTTTTGAAGCGATAAAGCACCTTCTAGAGAGTTAGCTCCACAGCAAATATCGTCCATGAAAATGTTATTCAAAAGGACCTGGGATGCTTCAGGATAATTCTTAGCCTCCAGGATGGCTAGTTCTCTAAGAGTTCTGATAGCTAAATAGGGACTTGAACTAACACCAAACGTCACTGTATTAAGCCTGTATTCCTGCAGGGGTTCATTGGGATCAAATCGCCAAAGTAGCCTTTGGTAGTCCCGATGAATTGGATTAATTTGAATTTGTAAAAAGTGCTGTTTTATATCAGTCAAAAATACGATAGAATAAAATCTGAATTTTAATAGAATTTCGGAAATATCGGCTTGTAATTTTGGTCCTATTAAAAGAGTTTCGTTCATGCTTAGGCCTTTCGAACCCTTAATCGAGGGGTTAAAAACCACCCGGAGTTTAGTCGTTGATTTGTCAAGACGAAGGACTCCGTGATGTGGTAAATAAGAACATAACTGAGGTCTAGGTTCGGATCTTGGAATTAAAGACATGTGCCCGTTTTTGAGATATTCTCTTATAAAATCCGAGTACATACTATAGAAATTTGAATTTTTTATTAAGCGAGATTCAAGAGACAAAAATTGACGATATGCCACTGAATATGTGCCTCCTAGGTCAGGAGGGTCAATGTGACGAAAAGGCAAATTTACAGTCAATCGGCCCGAAATATCTCTAGTGGTAGTTTTTTGGAAAATCTCTTCACATCTTTTTTCTTCGGGTGAGAGAAACGTTTTTGACTTAATTGATTCTAGTTCCCAAAATCTGCGAATATTAAAGTCGAGAGACTGCTCACAGGAAGTAAAGTAAGAATTGACTTGAGGTGAAATATTTATGTTTTGAGTTTGGCCCATCAAGACCCACCCAAAAACTGTCTCAAAAGCGGAGGGTAGGCCGTGAGGTCCTGGAATTCGTCCTGATTGGACGATTTCTGTGTAAAGTTGTGCACCTAAGAGTAAGTCAATTGGACCAGGGTTGTAAAATTGATTATCTGCAAGCTTTAGATTTGAAATATGACTCCAATTGGATGAATCTACCTGTACTGAGGGCATATTCGAACAGAGTTTCGGTAAAACGAAGACTTGAATAGAAAAGGTAGGCTCTTGTTGGCCTAGGGCTCGAATAGTGCAAGTAGAAATGCCGTTAGTGGCCGATGAAGATTGATTTAGTCCCAGAACAGGGATCGAAATTTTGTTTCTTGGCAAGCCTAACCTGTTAAGACAAGCTTCGCTTATCAGGTTAGCTTGGCTACCGCTGTCCAGAAGTGCTCGGACAGGTTGGTAGTTACCCCGACTATCCAGTACCTCTAATTTTATAGTCGCTAGAAGCACTGTCGTCCGGGGCGTCAAGGTGGATAACGAAGAGCATTGATTTGTAGATGTATTTGGATTCGAATTGATTTGAATTGAATTTGAACTGGGTTGAACAAAACTAGGGTTCTGTTGGCTAAGACTTGAATTTGAATTCTGATACGATAAGTTTGTGCCTGTGCTAGGCACGGCCACTTGATTTGAATTAAAACTTTGATTTAAGTTCGAATTTTGATTTGAATTTTGGCTTGAATTAACAAAGGATTGACTTGAATTCTGACGGATTGAATCTGTCATTTGCGATAGATGAATAAGACTATGGTGCCTATGTCGACATACCCTGCAGTTGTAGGTACTACTGCAGTCAATTACTTGATGATTTGAACGTAAACAGTTGATACATAACGATTGTTGTTTTACATAAGTAAATCGATCTGAAGGAGATTTGGAGATAAAAACACCACACTGCGAGAGTGGATGAAAAGAATTATTGCATAATTTGCACTTATAGGGTTGTTGGTTTTGTCGAAATTGAGTATTGGATTGTTTATTTGATACTTGTGAGTGCGTATGCGCTAAAAAATTTGATGGAGGGCTTGATTTGTACTGATTATTTGAATAAGAATTATATTTTTGGTTACTAGAATTCGAATAATTTGGTTTTTGCTGTTTTGAAGTCGAAGGTTGCATTTGCGTATTTTGGGGAGATAGCTGTACTGTTTCAAGAGCACGGCATTGGTTAATAAGAAACTGAATTAGATTTTGATATGTTGGAATCTCGGTAGTACTATACTTTAATTCGAAAGCGGTTCTTGTGGTTTGATCGATTTTTGATAATAAAATTGAAAATAAACAAAAACACCACGACGTTACTGGAAATTCAAGATTTTCGAGCGCCGCAATATTCTCGGAAAAGGTATCTACCAAGACTCTAAGATCCTTTGCTGACTGGTTTCCCTTTAAAGAATTTGCATAGTAGATTGAGTTCCAGTAGGTACTGGCTAAAAGTCTTTTATTTTGATAGCGATCTGTTAATACCTTCCAGGCGATTGCGTAATTACTTGCCGTTAATTTTATAGAACTTAAAATATTAAGTGGTTCGCCCTCAAGGAAGGTTAGCAAATGTTGAAATTTCCTTATATCGGAATAATTAGAGTTTTCGTGAACCAAACAAGAATAAACATCGTAAAAGGTTGGCCACTTTTTTACGTTTCCATTAAAGCAAGGTACCTTTAAAGGGCCCAGATCATCGCTACGTGAATAGTGTGAAGTTGCGGGGGTAAAATTTGAATGAACTGAATCGAAACATAAACTCGAAAAAAGAACTTTAGCTTGATGGTAGAATAGATCCGTATCTTTCCTAATTTTGTCCTGTACTTCGAATTCATCATCGTCGTCGTCTTTCAAGAGACCTATGATGTCATTATGAATGTTTTTAAATTGTTCATAGTGATCATCTAACGATTCGTAAAACGCCTTAAAAATTGGCAAGGAAGAACTATCTGATTTAGATTTTGTTCCCAAGTTATACGTTTCCGTAATACGAGATATTGAAACTTTGCGTTGATTCTCAAGCTTTTTTAACGACATATTGTTAATTAAAAAAAATAAAAAATATTTAAAAGGAATAAAACTAACACTTGACCCCTATTGACTTTAATCAGTCCAAAAGAGTTCAACAAGCATATATTTTATTATCGATTTCTCGAATAAATGCAAAAACTTATCAACAGCTGTTATCCTAGGTCGCGATTTTTCTCCCAAAATAAATGCACACAAAACAACTTGTACCTACTACAGCTTCTCTTATTATTTACAGGTAAATACTAATTCTACTAGATGTGTTTGTTTACCTGTTAAATAAGAATAAAGCATTTAACTCACAAGCACTTTTGTTGGGTTGAATAACTATAACATATTATTTAAACAAATAACTATTATTTAAACAAATTTCGATTTTTGAATCAAAACAAACGACGTACCAAGTGCCAATTTCGGCTGCAATGAAATGTGGGTGGAGCCACCGTTAAGCCACGCAAGGGGGGACGGAACCTCCTTTCTAAACTGGACACGGCAACAAACGAACCAAAATGGCGAGGCGAAAAAATCTAATATTTCTAGCAAACAAATTTTAAAAACTATCTGGGTCGTGGGACCAGAAAATGTTGGTGATTTGAGGTTTGAGGTTGAGCGGCGGGACTGTAAGCGCACTGGTCGTTTTATAAAATCTGGGTGCAAAAATCCTTAAAAGGACGATGTAAAAATATTAATTTTTCCGAGCCACACAAAGACAATATAGAGGATTGGCACTCACCTTTTCAGCTGTTTCCGTCGTCCAGAGGAGCTCCTCTCGCTGGCCCAGTCGTTGCAGTCGATCCACACTAGAATCACTTGTTTGTGTAATGGTTTAGTTTGATTTTCTAAGAATGTTATTGGATTTTTTGGTTAATAGAATTTATCACCATGCTGCGTGGTGATCTCGATAGAATACGACAGACGAATCCTTTTTTGGTTACGCCTTTTTGCGCAGATTCATTTTTCGTAGATGGCGCTGGCGTTTTGCTTGTGCCAATCAAAATTGAAATTGTGTGGATTTTCCGAATACGGGAATTTGGCGCAAAATTTGAATTTAAAATTAGAGTTGCACGAACAAAGTTCTCCAATACAAATTTTATAATGAAAGATTTTTACTAGTTGGAAATGTTTTTCTAAACTTTGCTATTACTGCCAAACTTCTTTATGTTCAATTTAGCACTGTGCCTGAGTCATTTACAGCCGTAATAGCCAAGTTTAGAAAAACATTTCCAAACTAGTTTCTTACTTTCATTTTGAAATTTGTATTGGAGAAGTTGACTTTACTTTTATCTCAATTCTTTTTACGGAATGCCGCGTACTTGGTTATTTTTACATGAAATGTTTTTGTTATGATTTCATTTCTTTTTTAAATGAATTGAATAATATTTAATTTTTAAAATAGTAAAATATGCGGAATATTGTTCAAAACTTTTGCAATGCCTTACTTAAAATTTTGAGGTCTTTTAATTTTTTCCCATGGTTTTATCATAGCTGCTATCAGCCTTCCAAAGCTCAGCTCTCTAGCGTTTCTGAAAGTGGACAATGTTACTTTTGCATAACTTTACATGTATAGGGGAGGGAAGTAAATTAAAATTTTCGTGTTTTTAAATTTTTTCCTATAGTTTTATCATAGTTCCTATCAGTCTTCCAATGCTCAGCTCTCTAGCGTTTTTGGAAGTGGGTAATGTTACTTTTACATAACTTGACATTTATAGGGGAGGAGAGTAAATGAAAATTTTTGGGGTTTTTAAATCTTTTCCCATGGTTTTATCATAGTTTCTATCAGTTTTCCAAAGCTCAGCTCTCTAGCGTTTCTGGAAGTGGGCAATTATATACATTTACATTTATAGGAGAGGGAAGTAAATTAAAATATTGGTGTTTTAAAATTTTTTCCTATAGTTTTATCATAGTGTCTCAGTCTTAAAAAGCTCAGCTCTCTAGCGTTTCTGGAAGTGGGCAGTATTACTTTTACATAACTTTACATTTATATGGGAGGGAAGTAAATTAGAATTTCGGTGTGTTTTTTCCTATAGTTTTATCATAGTTCCTATCAGGCTGCCAAAGCTCAGCTCTCTAGCATTTCTAGAAGTGGGTAATGTTACTTTTAAATAATTTTACATGTATAGGGGAGGGGAGTAAATTAGAATTTTGGGGCTTTTTGATTTTTTCCAGGGGTTTGGTCATATTTCTATCAGTCTGCCAAATTTCAGCTCTGTAGCATGTCTGGAAGTACAATAGAATTTTAATGATCTATACATGAGTGAGTAAGTCAGTGAGTGAGTGGCAATTTCGACGTTTCTTAACATTTCGTAACTACTTTTTTACTTTATAGAAGTTCATGAAACTTGGAGGGGTTGTTAACTATATAGGTCTACGACTGTGCAAAGTATGAGATTCGTAGCTCTTTCTGAAGTAGAGTTTTAGATAGGTCAAATATGGGCTGAAATGTTTCAAGAAAAGATGGTACGGCAACGCGAACTTGGCGAGGCACTGCCGTGCCCTCAGATAAAGACAATGGAAGTCCAAAGTTTTATTTCTACTCAATCATTGTCTACGAGTTTCAACAAAAGATTATTTTTTCACTTATATAATGGCAACAAGTTTAATTAGGTGGGTCCTCAAGTCGTGAACGGTTAGCCCAGATATTCCTAAGCTCTAAGGTCGACACTGACAGTAACATGTGTTTGTATTAAATGCAGTGTTGTCTTGACCGTGGGACTCGGTATATTGAATTTTTGGTGTTTTTTTCTGTTTACTGAGTTTTATTTTTGTAAAAAAGAATTTAGTTAGACGTAAAAATAAACAAGAAGTGCTATGTTTCTGAAAATATTGTGAAAATTCAGCCCAGTGTGGTTTTTTCGAGATGATCCCAGTGACGCAGCTATGTTGCCATCGCCGGAGATTCTGCAAATTCTAAGTTTTCAGGAATGACCACCACGAATAGGGAAAATTTACACGGGGCCGCGGTTTACTTCTTCTCTTTATATTATTATTACTCTAAGGCCAATACGATATGCGATTCTAAAATATTTAATTTTCCATTTTGCTCACAGTAGTATAAGGTGACTTAGTACCATAAATATTTTGAAATTTTTTTTTAAATTTATTATCACCTATAACCACTCGCCATCACCGAATAATAAGCCTCATACCTTCTCCAGATTTAGTGCCATTTTTGTCACCTTGCTGCCGCCATTTTTGACGTTGATGAGAGCTGTCACAATTTTATATTTGTCCAAATGGCGGCAAGACTAGTTTTAAGGGTATACCTAAACAGGAGATGATGTGAGGCCTCTCAACCGGGGTGGTAACCAATGTGTTAAAATTATTAGGATTGAAATATATTATTTAAAAAAATTCAGCACCCTTAGTAGCAGCCAGTAGCAAAAAATATTTATGCTACCTTTTTGCTAATTCATTGGACTAATATTTAGGATATATGCCAGACCTTGCAAATCTATGCAATTTTTTATAACCTTAATAAAATTTAAAAAATATTTTTTTTTGTAAGCATAACAGTTTTAATTAAATTATTTTAAAAGCGAGACGTCAATTTGACAAAATTTTATTTAAACAAATAGCGTAAATATATATCACTGTAATACTTAAAGAAAAAAAAAATTAAATGCAGAACCAGTAAAATTAATTTTCTAATAGGTATTTTACACGATTTTTTTGTACCTGTTTTAAAATAACGACTTTAACTATTTATTTTGTTCACTTTCGCAAGTGTGACTAAAAAGTAGGTTATGATTACAGATAAACTGGACATTTATCTATACTTTTGCAATATTAAAACTATTAAAATGTAACCTCAGTTTTTCGAATATTGCCCACAGGAGTCCGCACTGTGCGCCGTGCTAACATAGCAGCGATACAACAGAAGCAGGACAACTACACAAGCGGACCCGCACGCAATTTGTACGCAGAAGATGCGTCCGCCAAAAGACGCGAGCCGAAGGAGAGTGGTATATAGCAGACAAGTCAGGCAAAACCGCTTAGTAAACGGCAGACATATGTTTGGTATGTCCGTGCTTGGTTGACTGAAAACTTCTTTATTCTGCATTATAAACGCAGCTTCAATAAACTTTCGTTTTCGCCAATGCGACTCCTTATGTAAAACTTTAGCTTCTGACCACTGAATCCTGTGATCATTTGACCATGCATGATCTGCTAAACCGGATTTTTCAATATCCCCTAATTGGGTACTTTTTAGATGTTCATTTACTCTAACCTGAAGAGGGCGTTTCGTTTCACCTACATATGATTTACCACACTCACACGGGATTTGGTAAATACATTCCTTATTATTTGAGGGATTTTCTGGTTTTGTTTTAGTTACAAAACTTCTTATCGTATTTCCCGAAGAAAATACTGTTTTTATATTATAGTGTTTAGCTATTCGTCTTATATTTTCTGAAATCCCTTGAACATATGGAATGTTAATAACACCTAACGGATTATTATTTTGAAAATTTGATACATTTAGTTTGTTTTTAATTTTAAATATCGTTGAGTTTATTAATTTCTCGGAATAACCATTCTGTTGTAAGTCCTTTTTAATGTTTTTAATTTCTGTGGTTAATTATTCATTATTACGACAAATATTTATGGCTCTTAAATACAAACTTCTTATAACTCCTTGTTTTGTAGCAACAGAATGATTAGACTTAAAATTTAGGTACTGTCCCGTGTGTGTAGGTTTCCTATATACAGTGGTTTGAATGATTCTGTCTGATCGTTTGACAAGAACATCCAAAAAAAGGTAAGGCCGAATCTTTTTCAATAATTTACATAAGGAGTCGCATTGGCGAAAACGAAAGTTTATTGAAGCTGCATTTATAATGCAGAATAAAGAAGTTTTCAGTCAACCAAGCACGGACATACCAAACATATGGAAACCACTCCTTAAGGAAAACAGGCGTCTTAGGATCAAAAAAGGGGGCGGGCCGTCACACCTGACTGCACACCAAGTAGTATAAGTAGTAGCCTAAAGACTAGATTGTTTAGTTTACACTTAATAACGGTTAGAGATACTTACTAACCGAAACGTCGTGTTTTAAAATAAATAAAGACAATGGAAGTCCTAAAGTTTATTTCTAGTCGATATTTTGTTACTTCGCTATTTTGATAGTCGCTATTTTGTTACATCGCTATTTTGATAGTCGCTATTTTCTTAAATCGCTATTTCCAGTAAACAGCAGGCGTATCAGGCGGACTTTGGCCGACGCATCTGCTAAATATTAATATTCTTCGGGCATGCCGTAATTGACCGAAGGGACAACGCGTCTCCTATTTACAAATATGCGACCCGCACTCACACTAAAAAGCCATGTGTTTATTATTTCTAGCTCTGGCTCGGGTGTTAATGCTGTGTACTGTGTACTTAAAGCATGGAAAATGAAAATATTACTTATTACAAAGGTAAAGTTTAGAAAGAAAGAAGTAAAGAAAACAACAATTTTTCGTGGCTAAGCGGGCATAAAAAGATTTTTGTTTCTCTTGTATTTTTCCGTGGGCAGCTCGAAAGCTGTACAGCCACGGGGGTCCAAGATCTAATGGACACCTATTAAGTCTTGACAGTTAACTGTTTTGTCCTTAAGGGACTCTTCAGAACACTGCATGGTCAATGTGACACTTTTTTAAAAGGCAGGCAGATAAAATGAAAAAACAGTACACCAGACAGTGACATAATTTGACCTTCATTTCGGGTCAATGTATATTGCATTTTTCCCCCTTCGCGACATTTTATGTTGAATCAGCGGGGTGTGAGCCCAAAGTACTACAAACGTAAAGTTTAGTACCCGTAAATAAAGAAAACAATTTTGCGAGGCTAAGCGAGCATAGCATAGCGGCGTTTTATCTGCCTGCCTTTTGTTTTTACTCTGGGAGTTTATTTTGTATTTGTAGATGTCGCCACTTATGTGAAAGCATACGGTATCGTAGGCATTATTTTTTAATTTCAATGAGATTGATATACCGTCTCTGTAGCTTTACAAAGGTCTCACATTGACCATGCAGCAGTGTTTCCAGATTTAAAGATTTTCCTTTAATATGCAGGGTTTAAACAAAAATGTTGACTATTGAATGAAAGTTTTTATCTGAATTTGAAGGATTTTGACTATTTTGAGACAGTCATATAGTTTGCAAATATTCCAATAATTTTACCAAAATTAACTTATGTAGGTAAATTTAAAGACTTTATTTTTAATTTTGGTTTTTATAATTTATAATTCAAGTTATAAATCTTTAAACTATTTGGTTTTTCTTTCCACTGTTATTTAAAAAATTTGTTCATGGTATAAAGTTTTTTTTTTGGTTTAGTGTCGACCACCACTTGTTACTTAGTTCAAGGAAGGTCGTCAGAAAAGTCTGGCATCACTGCCATGCAGTGTTCTGACGAGTCCCTTAAGGACGAAACAGTTGTCTGTCAACACTTAATAGATGTCCATTAGGTCTTGGATCCCCGTTGGTGTACAGCTTTCGACCTGCCCAAGGAAAAATACAAAAGAAGCAAAATCTTTCTATGCCCGCTTAGCCACGAAAAATTGTAGTTTTCTTTATTCACAGGTACTAAACTTTACGTTTGTAGTATTTTTGACTCACACCCCGCTGACTCGACAAAAAACGCCGCGAAGACGTAAAAAAAATGCAATATGCATTGACCCGACCTGAAGAACAAATTATGTTACGGTCATGGGTACTGTTTTTCGTTTTATCTGCCTACCTTTTGTTTTTACTCTGGTAGTTTCTTTTGTATTTGTAGATGTCGCCACTTATGTAAAAGCATACGGTATCGCAGGCTTTATTTTTTAATTTCTCGTACCAATATCGTAAGAAGAGATTGAGATACCGTCTCTGTACCTTTACATTGACCATGTAGTTTCTGAAGAGTCCCTTAAGGACGAAACAGTTAACTGCCCACGGAAAAATACAAGAGAAACAAAATCTTTCGATGCCCGCTTAGCCACGAAAAATTGGTGATTACTTATTACTTTTTACCGAACTTTACCTAATAATTCACCATTATAAGGAAACATATCTTCATATTCAATTAAAATCCCTGTAGCTCCAAACTGTTTCAGCAAAGGAAAAAGCTTCTCAAAATAGGATATCTTTGGTGGTGCCCCTTTTAAGTCCAAGTGGACTATCCTCTCATCAAGTACGGTCTAGAAAAATTAAAAACCTGTTTTCTCTCTTGTAAAAAATTCTATTGGCAATAAACTGTTTGACTTTGACTAAACTTTGTTATCTTTTTTACAAAGTGTGTTCAGATATTTTTGTTAAAAAATAAGTTTTGTATAAAATGTTTTTATTATTATATTCATTATATACGAGGTGTCCCCGACCACCCGTCCTCCCTTTTTAAAACCAAGGGGATGGATTTTTTCAATGATCTAAAAAATGATTGTAGCCATATAGAGAATGCTCTTTCAATTGGTGGTATTTTTAGATTCCGGCGCCGACCGGAAGTGGTCTATTCAGGACTAAAGTCCGTTTTTTGACGAACGAACGAACAAATTCGGATTCTACGTAAGAAAACAAGTACCTTTTAATTGAAACATTTTTTTCTTAAACGTCATTATTTTTTTTAATATATGCCTATTTGAAAAACGGACTCCAGGCCTAAATAGGCCACTTCCGGTCGACTCCCAAAGTTGAAAATATCTACCAATAATCAAAAGAGTGTACTCAATCAATCGTTAAATAAACTTTTTCCCTAGGTTTTAAAAGGGGTGGACGGGTGGTCTGGTACATCTTGTATATACAGGGCGTTTCAAAATTCAATAACATAATTTTATTCTTAATTTCCTAGAGTGATTTCAAGACAAAAAGTTCATATAAGCATAGGTCCACAAACGCTTAGTTTTCAAGATACAGAGTGTTAAAATTTTGTTTTTTTATAGCTCTTACAGTTTTTAGGATAATTAGCTCAAATTTGGCACGTATATTTACTTATAGGTACTACAATATTAGGCTTGCCAAATAAGTTTTAATTAATTTGTTTATTTTGATACACTCACGATGCCATACTGGCGCATTTTTTATTTTATAATAGCAGCCTTTGTTGAAACAGCTACTTTCTCTAAAACGGTTACAGATGCAAAAAATTGCAAAAAACAAAAAAGTTTGCAAACAAAACAAGGATTTTATTTCTTGTCTTAAACTATCTAGTTGTACCTACCAGTGGCTTACAAGGAAAAAAAACGGGGAAAAAGGCGACATGACCCCTGAAAAGTATCACTCTGTAGATTTTTACTCTTATTTAGCATGTCTAATAGTGTAGTGCCTATAGCTTAATACACGTGCCAAATTTGAACTAAATATCTCAAAAACTGCACGAGCTATAAACAAAGAACTATATAAAAAACTAAACTTTAACACCCTGTATCTCGAAAATAAGGCGTTTGAGGACCTATGTTTATATAAATATTTTGTCTTAAAATCACTTAAGAAATTGAACATTAAAATTATGTTACACAATTTTCAAACACCCTGTGTATATACAGGGTGTCCCAGACCACCCGTCCACCCCTTTTAAAACCCAGGGGAAAAGTTTTTTTAATGATCCAAAAAATTACTCGAGTACGCTCTTTCGATTGGTGGTAGATGTTTTCAACTTTCGGAGTCGACCGGAAGTGGCCTATTTAGGGCTGGAGGCCGTTTTTTAAAAAGGATTGGGCATATATAAAAAAAAAATAATGACGTTTCAGAAAAAAATGTTTCAAATGAAAGGTACGTATTTTTTTGCCCATCCCTATTCAACAAACAAACTTTAGGCCTAAATAGGCCACTTCCGGTCGGCGCCGAAATTTGAAAATACCACCAATTGAAAGAGCGTACTCGATATGGCGACAATCATTTTTTAGATCATTGAAAAAACCCATCCCCTACGTTTTAAAAGGAGTGGACGGATAGTCTGGGACACCCTGTATATATATATATATATATATATATATATATATATATATATATATATATATATATATATATATATATATATATATATATCAATTCTATATCATGAGACATATCTCTCAATAATATTAATCATAAAATTAAAGTGTTTTCCACCACTCTAAACATCCGAAACTTTCTTAATATGCCCCTGTCCCGGTGAATTTACTATAAGATTATTTATATCCATTAGATAGGAATGTGCCAAATTCAATATCAATAAAATACAGTAGAAAATTATTTGTTTTAAATATAGATTTTTTGAAATTGGAGCAACAATTAAAGGTTTAGCCTTTGAAAATATATTTTTTTATAAACGTGTTTGCGTTAAAATTTAGTTTATGCATATTTTTATTATTTTTTTCTTGGAAAATATAAAATGTTTGATATATAACTTGATATATATCCGATATATATCATATGATCTGATATTTATATAAATATCATTATATTTTCAAACTCTGTGGAATAGTGCACACAATGTATATGGGGCATGATAATAATACGCTTTTGCTAAAAAAGCTCAGTTTTAAGTTTATCTTCGTCATCCGTTCAATACTAATTGACTGATAAGTATAATTATAAGGAATAAACTCTCTAAAAGCAGTTTATACATATTACTTACCTGCGCTTCAACAGGCTCCAAAAATCGGTTTGCTTCATCATTTAAGTTTAGCTCTTCAACTTCTTGTTGGTCAACAATATTATTTATATGCTTTTCATTTGTTTTGACCTTTGAGTCTGAGTAATTGATGTAGTAGAAATAAAAACATGCTAAAATAAATGAGATGTTTGCAGAAACTTTTGCAACCGGATTTTTTATTGTTGTTGTTTGAATTTAGAACTCAAAAAGTCAAAAATCTACATAGGGTCAGTAGATGTTATATACGGGTTCTGGATAACTTTTCCCATGTAAATCCCTATAAGACGAAAACGTGGTCATTTTTTAGGGTATGTCACAGAATATTTTATTCGAGGCAGTAATGTTTTTTTTTATTACCCATTTTAACCTTCGAAAAATTTTTGACCCTGAGCTGACCCTTTAGGTGTTGCAGATCATCTTGTATATCGAGCAGACCTGTTACTTGCTATATTGTGCTTGTTGCAGGACTGTAGTTAACTCACCTAAAGGGTGGGTTACTTGAAAGCGATTATAATGTTTTAACGAATGTCTATTAATTCTTTCAGTTTAAATCCCTTAATTTTCACCACTTAAAATGTTTGAATAGATTTTTTTAAAAATTTTTAGTATTACCTACTTAGACTGGGTTCATAGTAAACACTTTAAAATAATTTTTATTTGTTTATTTTAAAAAAGTTTTATATACCAGTACAACTGAAAATCTGCTCAACAAGCTTAAAGCAATGGGATTGTCGCCGAAACTTTGCACTTAGTTTGAAAGTTACCTTAAGGATAGATCCATTTATGTTGCACTGGATGGCCGGAACTCCAACTCTTACCAAATAAATGCTGGTGTGCCACAGGGAGCAATCCTTTCGCCAACACTTTTTCTGATTTACATAAATGACCTCATAGATAAAACAGTAAATCCACTTTATTGCTTTGCAGATGATGGCAATGTAGTCTCCTCAGTCATACCACCCACTCAGTGTCTATCCGCACGTGAATTCCATCATCTTAGACAAACTCAAATATCGCAGATAAATAACGACCTGGAGATAATAGAGGACTGGGGCAACAAAAACCTTGTACAGTTCAACGCGCAGAAAACCCAAGCAGCCCTGTTTTCAAAAAAGACCAGCACCGGTGAGCCAAACATCATGCTATCTGGAAGTGCTGTCACATTGCAGAGCCAGTTGAACATCTTAGGAGTCACTGCAGAGACCAACATGTCTTGGCACAGTCACGTGGCAGATATAGCTAAAAGGGCGTCCCAAAAGCTTGGGGTGCTATTTCGTACAAGACATCTGTATACACCAAGCCAACTGCTGACACTCTACAAAGCCCAGATTCGACCAACTATGGAGTACTGCTCACATATATGGAGTGCGGCACCCAAACATACCTTAATGCTTTTGAACACCGTGCAAAAACGAGCTATCAAGCTGATCAATGACCCCGCACTTACCCGTAGTTTGGATAGTCTCGAACATCGAAGAACTGTGGGCGATCTATCTCTCTTCTACAGGTATTATCACGGAAAATGCTCTGAAGAGTTGGCACGTATGATCCCCCCGGGAGTAGCACCTACTAGGCGAACACGTCAAACAGACGGTAACCATCAATTTACTGTCAAAATAGAGGCACCAAGAACCTCATTATATCAGAATTCATATCTCTGGAGAACAGCATCGCTGTGGAATAAACTCCCTGCGACAGTTTTCCCTGCAGGTTACAACCTGAACCGTTTCAAAACCAACACACACCAACATTTCCGCGCACTGGCCGCTTCTCGAGCGTGATAGGGACCTCCTTGCGAGTGCGCTTAACCGTAAAAAAAAACTAATTATATAATCTTATTCATAGCATAGATCGGTAGACTTACAAGTTCTATTAATCATATTTAGATGGTATATTGTAATAACATTACAGGTACTATGACTATCATTATATAAATATTTATTTTTACATTAACATATTAGGCGTTACTATTAATTCTACAGATTTTATAATATAATATATAGACAAAACCAAGATTAGATTTAGGTTATACTTATATATAGTTCACTACTAAAAACATCTAACCAAACACAATATAAACAAAGACATCATTGTTAAAATTACAGTTTACCTAAGTCATCACTCAATACTGTAGTGCCCCCACGGTAACGTTTCATAAGAGTCCTTTGAAATACATCTTTTATCATCCAGGGGACTTGATCCAATTTTTGTCTGTTTTACAGAGTATAGTTTGTGCTTTTCCGATCTTATAAGATTTTGCGTAAACATTTTTTCTTGAAAGTTATTTAGGCAGTCGACATAGTCCTCAAATAATATTTTCGATTTCACGTTTTGCTTTACACCCTTGGCTTTTTTAATCACTTTTGCAGCTTTACTCTTGGTGTCCACTACTTTTGTAGCATACATTTTAGCTCTAAGGCAAATAAAATGCGTCATTATTTCGCCATTGTTTTCATCTTTCATCATGCCTAAAACTTTTTTATTTACCCTCGGAATTTTATATATGTTATCTTCAGCATAATCTGAGGTATCAAAGTACTTGTAAAAGTTGCGTTGTATTGATTCATAAATATCATGATTTTTTATGTTATAAACTAAACTATCAGTATCTGTGTATGCCACAGTACAATCCTTCCCAAAAGCTGGTACCATGTAGTTATAGTGAAAATCATATATTGTTGTTTTGGCAATGTCCAAAATACACATTTCCACATATATCGGTTTATTTAAATATATTTCGGTTTTTTCAAGTTCTACGGCAACCAAGTTTTCATTGAATATTGTAATGCTTTTGAATTCGGGTCGAGAAATCAATGCTTCTGCTCCATATTTAGGGTTTCCCACAGTATGCCAGGGTACCCTTTTGTCACAGAGAAATACGAAAATCCCTTAAAAAGTTGGATACAAACAAAGCAATGGGTCCAGATGGCATTCCCGCGATAGTACTCAAAAATTGTGCTAGCGAACTCACCCCAACTTTCGCAAAATTATTCAATTTATCTTATAGGCAAGGAGTATATCCATCATCATGGAAGTCTGCCGCAGTACAACCCATTCCAAAGAAAGGAAAAAAGACAGATCCGTTAAACTATAGACCAATTGCTCTACTTCCGGTGATATCAAAAGTAATGGAAAGAGTTGTGAACAATCACCTAACCAAGTACTTGGAAAAGTACAAAATTATCAACGACAAGCAATACGGATTTCGAAAATATAGGTCAACTGGCGATTTTCTTACATACGTCACTCACTTATGGCAAAAAGCGATTGAGTTGCGAGGTGAAACAAGAACAATTGCCTTAGATATATCTAAAGCATTCGATAAAGTCTGGCATGAAAATCTGCTCAACAAGCTCAAAGCAACGGGATTGTCGTCGAGACTTTGCACTTGGTTTGAAAGTTACCTTAAGGATAGATCCATTTATGTTGCACTGGATGGCCGGAACTCCAACTCTTACCAAATAAGTGCTGGTGTGCCACAGGGAGCAATCCTTTCGCCAACACTTTTTCTGATTTACATAAATGACCTCATAGATAAAACAGTAAATCCACTTTATTGCTTTGCAGATGATGGCAATGTAGTCTCCTCGGTCATACCACCCACATGTCTCTCCGCACGTGAATTCCATTACCTTAGACTAACTGAAATATCACAGATAAATAACGACTTGGAGATAATAGAGGACTGGGGCAACAAAAACCTTGTACAGTTCAACGCGCAGAAAACCCAAGCAGCCCTGTTTTCAAAAAAGACCAGCACCGGTGAGCCAAACATCATGCTATCTGGAAGTGCTGTCGCATTGCAAGCCAGTTGAACATCTTAGGAGTCACTGCAGAGACCAACATGTCTTGGCACAGTCACGTGGCAGATATAGCTAAAAGGGCGTCCCAAAAGCTTAGGGTGCTATTTCGTACAAGACATCTGTATACACCAAGTCAACTGCTGACACTCTACAAAGCCCAGATTCGACCAACTATGGAGTACTGCTCACATATATGGAGTGCGGCACCCAAACATACCTTAATGCTTTTGAACACCGTGCAAAAACGAGCTATCCAGCTGATCAATGACCCCGCACTTACCCGTAGCTTGGATAGTCTCGAACATCAAAGAACTGTGGGCGATCTATCTCTCTTCTACAGGTATTATCACGGAAAATGCTCTGAAGAGTTGGCACGTATGATCCCCCCGGGAGTAGCATCTACTAGGCGAACACGTCAAACAGACGGTAACCATCAATTTATTGTCAAAATAGAGGCACCAAGAACCTCATTATATCAGAATTCATATCTCTGGAGAACAGCATCGCTGTGGAATAAACTCCCTGCGACAGTTTTCCCTGCAGGTTACAACCTGAACCGTTTCAAAACCAACACACACCAACATTTCCGCGCACTTGCCGCTTCTCGAGCGTGATAGGGATCTCCTTGCGAGTGCGCATACCCGTAAAAAAAAATAATAATATAAGCATAATAGCAGTCTACGCACCACCAGATGACGAAAGAGTAGCTACAAAACAAATGTTCTTTGACCAACTGGATGAGACTATCACCAAAATCGGTAATACCAGAGAAATAATTATGCTTGGCGATTTTAATACCCGAACTGGTAGACAAACCCAGAGCAAAGTGATAGGACCATTTGGAGAGGAAGTAACAAATGATAATGGCTTAAGACTGATGCAATTGTGTGAAACCCACAACCTAAAAATAAATAATGGTTTTTTTAAACATAAGGATATTCATCGATATACCTGGTTCAGCCAACAAGAAATCTTAAATCAATCATTGATTATGCTATAAGTAGACAACACTCGCAATTAAAGTGGTATGATGTGCGAGCACTTCGTGGTGTTACCTGTGGATCTGACAACCATCTGGTAAAAGCAAAAAAATTATTCCCTTTAAGAAAAACAAATAAGGACGAAAGTATTAGAGAAAATGAAAACCTAGAGTGCATCGAAGACAATCAAAAATACAACTTTAGAAGTCTAGAAATCGAAAGTACTCAAAGATTGTATCAGAAAGCTTGAAGGAAGCAAGCAACGAAGCTGTTGGATACCAAGATAATAGAAATAACAGGAAGATGTGGTGGACGGAGAAAATACAGGAAATGGTCAAAGAGAAAAAACGCACATACTTGAAATGGCTCAGTACTAAAGAGCAAAGAGACCTAGAAATATACAGGGATACCAGAAGACAGCTAAGAAGTTTGATACGCACAGAAAAAAAATTAAATGTTTGAGCGCAAATGCCACGATATAAATACACACGTAGGAGGTAGGCAGAGCTCTGAAGTATGGAAATTCATTCCTACAGTAAAAAACCCAACAAAAGAAAAAGTAAACATCCAGATCATCAAACCAGCACAATGGACAGAACACTACAAGGGACTGCTGCAGGAGACGAGACCCGAATATCTAACAGCCTCTCCGAGGAGAGACATAAAAGTACATGGAGAGGAAGTAATCATCGAAAAAGAAATGATGAATAGTATAAAAAAAGCTTAAATCCGGAAAAGCTAGCGGACCTGGGGGAATATATGCTGAAATGATCAAATATGGATCAGAGAAACTACTCGAAAATCTCACATATATTATCAATCAATGCATAAACGGATATCCAGTACCTAATGATTGGAAAATTGCATTCATATCCTCAATACATAAAAAAGGAAACAAGCTGGATTGTAACAATTACAGAGGAATTTCAGTCACCAGCACTCTAAGTAGATTGTACGGTAGGATTCTTAGAGATCTAATAGAGAATGATTTTCATGAACAAGAAGAAGAAGAGCAAAGTGGGTTTCGTGCAGGCAGATCTTGTAGTGATAATGTTTTTTGTCTTAAACAAGTAATTGAGAAAAGAAGCGCCAGAAATATACAGACTCATGTTACCTTTGTGGACCTACAAAAAGCATATGATACCGTTCCAGTAGAAAAATTATGGACGGTGTTGGAACAAACTAATATCAATCATACATACATAAAAGCGATAAAAGAACTATACAAAGGGTCAAAATCTAAAATTAAAATTGGAAATCGACTTTCAAAAGAATTTCTGGTAACAAAAGGCTTAAGACAGGGATGTTGTATCTCTCCAACTCTTTTTAAAATATATATCGCAGAGGCTCTAAAAAACTGGAAACGTAAAGTGCACGGCATGGGAATACAACTTAACGACCGATTTACTATATACACACTACAGTTTGCTGACGACCAAGTAATTGTAGCTAATGATAAAGAAGACATGGAGTATATGATGAGAAAGTTAACGGAAGAATACCAAAAGTGGGGACTAACAGTGAACGTGGACAAGACACAGTACTTATGTATTGGAAACGAATCCAGTGAGTTAGAACTAGACAATGGACAAACAATATCTCCATGCAATGAGTATGTATACTTGGGTGTCACATTTGATAAGACAGGAACAGACTGTAAAGAATTGGAAAAAAGAATAGTAAAAGCAAAAAAGGTTATTGGATGTCTTAACAGTATTTTATGGAGCAGAGAGATAAGGAATGTAAAATTTAACATATATGAAACAATGGTAAAAAGCACGCTGTTGTATGGAATAGAGACTTGTCGCGTAACAGAAAAATACAAAACAAAAATGGAAAGTGTCGAAATGGATGCAATAAGAAGATCAATGAGAATATCTAGATTAGATCACATAAGAAATGAGATCATAAAAGAAAGAATGGGAATCGAGGGAAGCATCGGATGACATCACTAAAAGGCAATTGATATGGTACGGCCATGTACAACGGATGAACGACGAAAGATTACCAAAACAGGTCCTAGAGTGGCAACCAGTAGGGCGCAGAAAAAGAGGACGTCCTAAACTAGAATGGCAACAGTCAATCCAAAGATCAATGAGTCAAAAGAATCTGACAGAGTGGTAGTAGTAGTAGTAGGATACTCCTCAAGATATGAAGCTAGCTTTTCCAAGCTACTGGCCATGAATCGGTCCGAATCAATAAATCTAAATTCGATTAAATTTTCAATAATTTTTTTTTCTAAATGCTATATATTTTTCTTTGTTAATTGGTAGCAAATTTATTGATTCGTCCAAATTGGTGATGTTTTCAATTATCAAATGTTCATCATAGGAGCTAAGATTGTGGAATACTACAGGGACAGTATGACTATTCTGAAAGTTCAGATTACAGCTTTCATGGGCTGGACCACGATACTCAGATGTAAGGTGACTATGATCGCGCATTTTCTTTTCACCAGCTAAAAAGTCGTGTGCACAAATATGACATTTTTAGCATTCTTAAAGTCAATTTTTTGTTTCTTATTTAAAGGTTCCATGGGTAAGTTACAGAGAAATACAGTTTCCAGGTTTTCAGCGAAATCTAGTAACTGTTTACTGAACCATTCCATACAGTCAGACCCCGTGTAAGATTTATGAAATGATAAAGAATCATCGTAGGCATATTTTACATAATATCCTACCGAACAAGGCACATGACTTTGATATTTTTGAGTTCTTTTACTACTATTTTCTGCAACAGCGAGCAGCAAAAACTCAATATCGGAATAAATAACAAAAGGTGCAAATTGTTTATTTTTAAAGTTTTTAAATTCAATAACTTTTTTATCGCTACTTGGTAATTTCGGAATCACAACACTGCCAATAATTTTGCAGTCTTTTATATGCTGAATAAGTCCAGCTTCAGAATAGAAGTAGTGCAGGCATCTATCACATATAGTCTAAATTATAAGCATTTGTAATGACGTCACCCGGTGAGAAAAAAACGTATGGCGTAGATATTTTTGCCATTCAATGTTGTTTGATTGACAGTGACGGATACTTCACATAACCAATTACCTACCTATTTAAATCATGGACACTACTTTTTTTAAAAAGTTTATTGTCACCGCTATTTATAATATACTAAACAAAGATAAACAAAAATGACGTCATTACAAATGGGTATAATTTGAAGTATACATAGGTTGCTTTTTTGCATTTGCTGATTTGACTACTTATTAGTCTTGAAAGATTTTTTACCCATACAAAGTGGTAAGTTGGTGGCGAAAGATCTTTGATCTGTTCATCCAAATAGTAATTATTTTGAATCATTAGCAAATTAACATGTTTTTCGTTCTTTTCTTCATAAATGTACGCAGGCAGTACTTTAAAACTGTTTTTATTAAATTTTTTTGTAGGCGATACACATTAATAGACAAATTGTTTTGCTTTTGGAATCGGGCAACTTGGTTTAAAGTTATTGGAAATTTTATATTTTTTTAAATTTAACACTTCTTGAGGATGCGGGTAGGATGAGATTCTATTAGAGTTGTTTTCAACAGGATATATTGCTGACACAATAGCCCATCCAAAACATAAATCGTCATTATTTTCTACATTTACACAAGCTTTACGATTAAGAATTTCTTTGGGTAGCTCGAAATAAGATCCAATTCTAATGGAATTATACTTATTAATTGCTATAATAAGATTCAATCAGTCAAAATCAAATTTTTTAAATTTTTCTCAAACCAGTTTTTAAATTTGTGTTACGGTCAATAATCGCATTAGCGGTATTAAAGTGTTTTGTCTCATTTCCAATTTGTTCTTTTTTCTGTATTTGAAAATCTCCACTTAAAATAGTATTAATTTTTATCATATCCTCTTTTTTTAATGTATTTTCAATCCTTCGTTTAAATAAATTAAAACAATCCTCTAAAAATTGTGTGGGATCCTTATGTAATAAATTTGTAATCACAGCACTTCTAACTCGGCTTTCAAAGGCTGATTTTATGTCTTCCCATTGTACGCGATGTTTTGCTGTTTTCTTCGTGCCAATCGCACCAGCAAACTTAAGAGTTTTTTGTTTTAAAATATGCTTGCATCCTTTAACTTGTCCCAGACAAGCCACTAAATGAGATTTTTCAGCAACACAAGAGGCTTTCTTTAAAGCAATGCTTATTTGTCTACTGGCTAAAGCACAATCTTTTAGAATTTTTAAAATTGAAACATTTTTATCCATATCTTCTACTCTACCAAGCTGACACATAATTTTCCAAACCAATTTCGTTGCAAAACTCATTTTATTTTTTGAATAGCACCAACTTCACTAAAACACTGCGTTGATAGAACTCAATAATGCACTTTCCGTGAAAATTTATGACTAACTGACTGCAGTTCAACACGCTCCGCCCTTTTATAAGTGCTTTTCAGATACACGTTAAGACTTGTCGAAAACAGGTTTATACTTGTTAGAAATGGGTTGCAGCTGTTTTAGCCCAATACATTTACCGCAATGTTGTTAGTAAATAATGCAATATATGTTTTTTTGTTAATTAGCAGGCATAGTACAAGTTTCCATCAATTTTTATTTGTTTTGTTTGCTTCCTTTAGATATTTTCTACAGGAGCTTAAAAAGAAGGCCCACCTTGAGTAGTAATACTTTTACCTTCGGGTACATACTTTTAGCCCCCACAATCTTTCCCCCTTTAAGTCCCAACTTTTCACCCATCGAGTATCAACTTTATTCTCTTTGAGTACCATCCAATCGAACCGAACCCCCTTCGAGACTCTACTTTGCCCCCTTCGGATACCAACTTTCCCCCCTTTGAGTAGCAACTTTTATGCCTTCGAGTACACACTTTACCCCCTTCGAATACCAACTTCGTCTTCTTCGGGTATCAACTTTCCCCCCTTCGCGTCTCAACTTTCCCCCTTTCGAGTCCAAACTTTTCACTAATCATGTGTCAAGTTTCTTCTCTTCGAGGCACAACTTTTCCTTCGTTGAGTATCGACTTTCCCTTTTTTAGTACCAACTTCGTCTTCCTCGGGTATCAACTTTCTCCCCTTCGAGTCTTAACTTTTCACCAATCGTGTGCATTCTTCGAGGCACAACTTTGGCCCCTTTGGATACCAACTTTCCCCCCTTTGAGTAGCAACTTTTATTCCTTCGAGTACCCACTTTACCCCCTTCGAGTACGAACTTCGTCTTCTTCAGGTAACAACTTTCCCCCCTTCGCGTCTCAACTCTCCCCCTTCGAGTACCAACTTCGTCTTCTTCGGGTATCAACTTTCCCCCCTTAGCGTCTCAACTTTTCGCCCTCCGAGTCCAAACTTTTCACTAATCATGTGTCAAGTTTCTTCTCTTCGAGGCACAACTTTTCCTTCTTCGAGTGTCGACTTTCCCTTTTTTAGTACCAACTTCGTCTTCTTTGGGTATCAACTTTTCCCCCTTCGCGTCCCAACTTTCCCCCCTCCGAGTACCAACTTCGGCTTCTTCGGGTATCAACTTTCCCCCCTTCGCGTCTCAACTTTCCCCCCTTCGAGTCCCAACTTTTCACCAATCATGTGTCAAGTTTCTTCTCTTCGAGGCACAACTTTTCCTTCTTCGAGTATCGACTTTCCCTTTTTTAGTACCAACTTCGTCTTCCTCGGGTATAAACTTTCCCCCCTTTTGAGTCTCAACTTTTCGCCAATCGTGTGTCAAGTTTCTCCTCTTCGAGGCACAACTTTTCCTTCTTCGAGTATCGACTTCTCCTTTTTTTGAGTACCTAACAATTTTCTTCCCTTCAAGTATTAACTTCCCATTTCGAGTCTTAAGTTTCCCCCTTCGTGTCTTAACCTTCATCCCTTTGAGTTCCAACTTTCTCTTCTTCGACTATCAACTTTCCACCTTCGAGCCATAACTATTACCCCTTCTATCATATATATTTTTTATTTTTCGCATGCAAACATCTTTTAACGGAAACGGATAATTATAAAATTTTGAGAATATATTTTGTTAGCCAAACTTTACTTGATTATATTATTTACTGTTAAGTTCTTATAAACTTAAACTGCTTCAGTCTTCTATTTTTAAAATTTAGAGGAATAAATCTTCTAGTAGGCAAGAGATTAAAATTTTTCTTGCGACCTATTTTTATTTAATTTTGCATATTTTTTAAAGACATTATAAAGAATGTGCTGATTTTTCTTTACGCATAGCTACCAATTTTGTGTATTACTTTACAGGTTGTTTAACTTTTGAGGATTTTAAACAGTACTAGAGGAATAAATCCGAAGCGTGTAGGTGGTGTAATAATAAATAATCAATGGCTAAGATCAATCGACAAGTGACATAATAAGCAGCGACCGGTGTCGTTTTTAACAATTTTGTGTTATTATTATTTAAGTTTAATCTACTTTAAAATTTTTTGTGATTTTTGAATGGTTTTTAGTAATAGACGATAGATTAGTACTGCGACGCGCTTTTATTGCATTAAGGCTGCTGACGCGTGCAAAGGGTGTGCTCGTATGCTCAGAGATCCGGAGCTTTCGGGTGGGTTAAAGCAAAATAATAAATTAATCAAATTAATTTCATTATAAAATAATCAGATGATCTCGAATAATGGACCCCAGGAAGTAGCAAGCCTTCTCCAACCTCTCGATCAACTGAGAACCTTAGTGCACACAGCAAAATGACAATATCAAAATATTTATACCAAAAGATAGCATTGGGGGTTCATGAATAATTTAAAAAAAAAAACTGAAAGTTGGTTTTACAAAATTTAATGAAAAAAAAAGTTCATTCAATGATACATGGCAGAACACAACTTCCTAGGTTTGCACGTTATCCTGTAAGATAATTAAAGAGAACTAATAAATTTATACTCCGATGTAGCAAAGTGCTACATATCATAATAATAAGAAAATAAAATTATTCAAATTATGGATACATTAAAAGTGCAAACTCAGTGTCCTTAATAAATCTGATTAGTAACTAGTGTCCTTATCGGAGGCGAGGTTACCGAATAAAATAAGATCTTATTTTTTTTATCTGCGCATGACCCAGGACCGCATAAATACAAATTAAATAGGTAATTAATAACCACAATTAAGACAGAAAATATATCGAATTAGGTAACATGACCTATACACATATAATCATAAACAAGGGAGGGCAGATAATTACGTAAGTAATCAAAGTAAAGTTACTCTTGCCTTAACCGAAGTTAATTCACTAAAACCGAAGTAATATATGAATGCAGGATATAACCAAAAATTAACCGAAGTTAATTACAAACAGGGAAGGTACATAACCGAAGTTATTCAATACTAATATATCTACAATCGAGTAAACCGAAGTAAACTACTAAATAAAGGTAAGGTAAATATCTACAATCGAGTAAACCGAAGTAAACTACTAATAAAGGTAAGGTAAATATCTACAATCGAGTAAACCGAAGTAAACTACTAATAAAGGTAAGGTAAACGTAAGCATAACCGAAGTTAT
Source organism: Aspidapion aeneum (assembly GCA_963576565.1). Lineage (NCBI taxonomy): Eukaryota > Metazoa > Arthropoda > Insecta > Coleoptera > Brentidae > Aspidapion > Aspidapion aeneum. The sequence goes on from OY755042.1 coordinate 62,429,036, forward strand.
CTATCAAATGAAGGTAAGGTAAGGTAAGGTAAGTAAATAGATCAAATGAAGGTAATGTAAACGTAAATAAAAAAAAATTGACAGTAATCAGGTAATTTTCTTACTCCAGGTAACCATCAAACCTGTCCAATCACATTTCAGGTAGGCCACCACAGAACCAAGGGGTAGCAGTACATATGACTTAGTAAAAATTCATGAGCTGAAGTATTGTTGATCCCAGAAAAGTGTTTGCACGTTCAAGACCACGTGCACTTGTACAAAATGTTGCGTGAATACGTCAAAGGAAACTGTTGTCCCGTACAAAGAAAACGATTGACCCGTACAAGGAAAGGTATGAACCCATCCAAGAACTGGCTGGCCTGTACAAAGTAGTGTCTGGGCCGTACTAAGTAATGGTTGACCCGTACAAAGTAGTGTCTGGCCCGTACCAAGTAATGGTTGACCCGTACAAAGTCCTATCTGGCCCGTACGAAGTCCCCTGTAAGGCAAAAAGCCTTACTTAATATGGCATAAAGTTATAAAATGATACCACACAATATCAAGTTCATTAAAGTTCTACTAATTAACAGATTTATATTTAATAGAAATTGATCAAATTATCATAAAATGTCTCTGGTGATTGGTAAAAGTACCAGCAGCAAGCACTGGTAATCTGGTAAAAATACCGGCATGGAGCCGAAAATTACCAGGCACGCACGCTGATAATCTAGGGAAATTACCAGGTCCACGGAAAAGTTACCAAAAATGCAGAACGAATTACCAGGAATCAAGTCCCTAGGACCATCCTTCTAGTAAATTAAAAAAATAAGAAAAATATAGAGATAACTAGATACAAAGTACATATTAATAAAGAAAAGTAATAAAATTACTTAGTTACCTCTTATGATGTTACGAGGGCAGCTACGGCATAAAATTTTTTTTAATTATTCACTAAAATGGCGACCTCCTGCACCTCGGACTTAAAAGTGAAAGTGAAATTTCGTCACCGAGAGTGATCCAGTCCCACGCTTTGTGTTCGTTTGAACGATGAACTAAACCAGAAAAATTCCTTGGCTTCTCCTCTCTCTCTGACCAATGGAACATTTTACTCGAATAACAGAAGAGTGAGTTTCGTGAAACAATTTACTGCAGTGTGCAATCTGTCACGTAGACCACTGACAATACGTCACTTTGCCAGGTTGACTAAATGTGCAGGTCAAAAGTCCTGTCCTCAAGGCATTGATTAAAATCGCAGTCACTTTTACGTAAAAACCAACTAATAGAACGTAACATACAAAATCAAACCAAAATATTATAAATACATCTAAAACTTAACCCATAACTAGGTTTTCTAGCTACGGAATTACCTATCCAAGAGAGAGAAACGTACACCTTATAAAAAAGATAGAGAAGGAAAAAGAAGATACATAAGTCCTTATACGACTACTTTTAATTACAACCGGCAACACTGCACTGGTCTGACGTTTACCATAAGCGTACAAAAATCATAGAAAAATACGCAGATGATAAATTTTTGCACTGTGTCAACAAAGATGATTTTTCAAAGTTTAACAAATCAATCGAGAAAATTGTTTCAGTTTTTGTGTTGCATAATGAAGTGGAGACAGTCACGAACATCCCACATTATTGGTGACACTAGGATCAAACAGGAAGAACGTGGAAAAACCACTCAAAGGTAGGGTGTTTATTACTCGGTAAAAATAGATGTAATACCACTAATTCATATCTATTTGTAGGTAAATACCTTCTCCGAGACATTGCACAACTAAATAGATCCTAGGTGAAATAAAAGAAGTCACATATAAGTAAACAAAATGATGGAAAACCACAGATAAACATAGTAACAAAGTAGACCTTTATGCTGGTCAAAATAGCCAAATAATGGAACTGAATGCACTGCAGAAATGAATATAAGGTAAGTGTAAAGAGTATTACTAAGTAGGGTATAGAAAAGTTACTAAACTAAGCTTAACCTATTACATAAAACATATAAACAAACAAAACAAAAATGTGAAAGTGAAGGATAGGACAGGACTATGTGATTGGCCCCGTATCACATAGGGTTTAGAAGAAAGAAGGTTACAGACGGGAGGAATGAACCTTGTCCCTCTAGTAGCGTCTGTGCCGCCATAGTAAGCCAGGTATCCATGAAGGAAAATCCCCAAAAAAAAACTATATAGAAAAGAATTTACGCACCTGAGAGAGCTATCAAGTCCTAGAATTGGCCAATTATGACCTGCAGCCAAACTTAAGGATATTATGTAAGCTCGGTATGAACCAAAGTTGCAAAATTCTAGGAAAGTTTTAGAAAGTTCTCGTTTATTGGTCCCTGCACTCCACAAAAGGACAAAATCTATTCCCTGGACAGTCTCTCAGGCCGAGAAAGTATCAAAAAAAAAATTAACATACTAACAAAAATGATAGACGGATAGAGAGAAGAAAACTTATATACAAAACTTAACGTATCTTAAAACTAATGGTCAAATTATTGCATTTTAGGTACGCAGAAGTCCCTAAAGGAAGCAGAATAATTATAACCAACTCCAAGAGATAGAAAGAAATAACGTAGCGAAAGTATCATCTCAACATAGATGACAAAAGGTAAGACAGTAGTGCATTCTTACAATAATAAGGTAAAAGAAAGATTGTGTCAACCTTTCTAGACATAAAAATAATTAAATCAGACATAAAAATAATTAAACTGTATTTTTAGGTAAGAAACTACAAATCAAGACCTCCCTGGAAGTCCAAAGAGATTCCAATAAGCCAATAAAGATGCTTACTCCACTGGAATGAATTTAGAGGGTTGTAACTTACTTTGTTAATAGAGCATTATATAATTATTAATTTTTGTGACTTTAATAAATTTCCTGAGTTTTCTTACTAAATTAGGATGTTTTATTTAATTTAAATGAGCTAAAATTATATAATAAGCAAAAGCTATGAGCTCCATTATTAAGCAGTGATCTTTAAACTCAAAACGCTATAGAGAAATATTAAAAAGTTGAAAAAGGTGAAAGATCATTAACATTTATTTGATAATTTTTATTAATGTGATAAAAAAAATTGTAGCGTGTCACAATGGCAAGATTGACACGTTACAACACCTCCCTTCCAAGGAAAGGACGTAAATTCAAAGAATTAACGGACGATCACACGAGAAAATGTAAGAAGATAGTAAGAATAATAATAAAGTAATAAGTAAGTAGCAAAGACCGTATCTCTTTGCTAAGAGACTAAATTAAGAGCAAGGTAATTATAAACAATCTAAACCTAAAGTAAGTAATCAGTAACCAATAATTAGAAATCAGTAATCCGAAATCAGTAATCAGTAACGAAGCAAAAATTTACAATAAATCATTAATTCAATAAAAAAAAAAACAAGTGAGCTTACGGTGTCTAGTCATCTGAATTAGAGCTTGTGACTTCATCAGGTGGTTCTGGTTCTGGTGAATAAAATGGTTTCAGGTCTTGAACATGCCATTCTCCTTTATAGTTTCCTAACTCATCCGCTAGTTGATATGTCCATAAACCAGTTTTCTTTTTAATAACAAATGGACCAAGATATTCCGGAGCTAGTTTTGCACTATAATGTTTTGTGGCATCAGACAAGGTTTTATTCTTGCGCCACACTTTCTGATTAACTACATATTGGACTGGCCGTCTCCTCAAATTGTAACGATGAGTATTCTTCTCACGAGAAGCCTGAATTCGTTGAGAAACTTCTTTATATAACTTTTTAAAGTTGTTATGACGATTCTGAATCATTTCATTTGCAGGAATTTGCTGATTTGCATTCCAGTTGACATTTTCTCCATAATCTGTCCCAAAAAGTTTATGCTCTCTTTCGAAATTTATAAAATATGGACTAAAATTCGTAGTCTCGGATCTTGATGTTCTAATGGCACAAGCAATGGCAGCTAGATTTTCATCCCAGGTTTTATGATTTCCTTTTGATATATAAGAACGAATCATTGTCTTCAGAACTCTATTAACCCGATCAGTCGGGTTTCCTCGAGGATAATAACTAGGAGTAAAGAACAGTCGTGTTTTATATGATTTACATAAAGCTTGAAATTCTTTAGATCTCATTTGGGAACCATTGTCGCAGGTTAAAAATTGTGGTGTACTATAAGTCAAGAAGATACCTTCTTCAACAAATTTACAAAGTGATGTTGTCTTTGCGGATCTACAAGGAAACACAACAGTGTATTTACTAAAGTAGTCGGTAACCACGAGAAGATAACTATTCTGTGCTTTTGAACGAGGAAGTGGACCTACATAATCCAAGCTTATAGCTTGCCAAGGCTCTCTTATTTCTGGTCGTTCTCCCATGAGTCCAGGTTGAGGTTTTTGTTCGACCTTGTTTTGTGCACAAATCTGGCATGATCTAATATATTTCGTGATATCAGCTTTCATCTTCGGCCAAAAGTAGCGTTCGCTAACCTTCCAAAATGTTTTAAAGACACCCATGTGTCCCGCAGCTGGTAAGTGATGACACCTTTTTAATATGTCTGCCCTTTTATCTTTAGGAACCACTAATTTCCAGGCACTTGCAGCACCTGCTAGTTCGGCATATTGAGTTCGCACATGCTTGTAAAGTAAGTTATTTTCCATTCGCCAAGAGGGAAATTTATCTGGATGTTTTTCTAATCTCAAAAACATATTCTTATACCACTTATCTGTGGTGGTACTAAAATTTGAGGAAGTAGTTGTAATTTCAGTCTGAATCTCATCAACATTAACAGATTCATTTTCAATGTTCGGTACAGATCTTGATAGGAAATCAGGAACTACATGTTCTTTTCCTTTTCTATGGATTAATTGGAAGTCATAGGGTTGTAATCGCAAACACCAGCGTGCTAAGCGACCTTGTGGATCTTTTAAATTTTGTAAATATAACAATGAATGATGGTCAGTTATAACTTTGAAGTGCACTTCTTCCAGGTAGTGTCTTAACTTCTCCACACTCCAAATTACAGCAAGACATTCTTTTTCGGTGACAGTATATTTCATTTCTTGTCGAATAAGTGATCGTGACAAATAACAGATGACTTTTTCTCCGTCTTCAAATTCCTGAGATAACACTGCTCCAAGTCCAAAATAGGATGCGTCTGTTTGCAATATGAAAGTTTTAGTGAAATCTGGGCATGATAACACTGGTGCTGTAACAAGTATCTCTTTAATTTCATTAAAAGATTTCTGACATTCATTTTCCAAGACCATTTTTCTTAGTCAAATTGTTTATTGGTGCCATAATAGATGAAAAACTTGGAATAAAACGTCTATACCAAGAGGCAGTTCCGGCGAATCTCCTAATTTCATGAATATTTTTAGGGGGTGGAATGTTAACTATTGCCTCTACTTTATTAGGATTTGGTCTTAGGCCCTGTAAGTCCACTAAATAACCGAGGTACTCGAGTTCTTTTTTGCAAAAGAAACACTTCTTTCTTGAAATCATAAGTCCTGCATTTCGCAGTCTATCAAGTACAATTTCTAAAATCCTTAAATGTTCATCAAAATCCTGTGAGGTCAATATAATGTCGTCAAGGTATACCATGACTTTATCTTCTAAATCATAACCTAGAACTTGATCTACGATGCGTTGCCAAGTTGCAGAAGAGTTGCATAAGCCAAAAGGCATCCTAGTAAACTGATATAATGGACGTCCAGGAACTGTAAATGCGGTGTACTCTTTTGATTTTTCACTTAAAGGCACTTGCCAGAAAGCTGACTTAATGTCGATAGAACTTAAATAACGAGCATCTCTAAGTCGGTCTAAAATTGAGGATATGTAAGGTAGAGCATAACTATCTTTCTTTGTACAACTGTTAAGCTTCCTGAAGTCTATACAAAATCTATAGCTATCGTCCTTCTTTTTAGCTAAGCAAACTGGGCTTGACCAGGGACTCTTTGATGGTTCGATTACGCCAAGGCGTAACATCTCTTGTAACTCTTCGTCCATAATCTTTTGTTTTATTGGAGAAACAGGGTAGTCACGCTGTTTTATAGGTTTTGTTCCAGGCAGAAGCTCGATTTCATGTTCAGCTATTTTACAACAACCAAGTTCATTAGTCATTAGGGAAAATTTTTCCTCTAAGAGTTTATCTAAAGCGTTTTTCTGCTCCAAAGTAAGAGTAGATTCATCTTGAATGCTACATATGTGAATTTCTGGCTCCTCTGAAAAATGCCAAACGTCTTCTTTGAGATTTGGAACAATGTCCATAATTTTCCAAAAATCAATTCCCAATATGAGTTTGTGTGCAAGCTCGGGAAGAACAAGAATGTCTATTATTTTAATTTTATGTTTCAATGTAACAGGTACTTGAAAATATCCTGGACTATTACATTTTTCTCCGTTAGCAACAGTACAAGTCAAGTTATGTTTTATTAAATGAAGGCCTAATTTCTTAAAAATTTAGAATCCTGGTAATCCAACAATAGTTCTAGATGCTCCCGAAACGAGTAAGCCTTTCATAGGATATCCCATAATTGAGATTTCTAAAAGTGGTCTTTGATCACCTGAAGAGTGACCTATAATAAAATCTAAGAGGATTTTATGAGGATTGTTTTCTGCGCTTATGGTCGATAAATCTATAGCATTGGAAGAAATCTTACGACCTATTGACTCTTCCCGGGGTCGTTTCCCGAAAATTTATTACATTTAGGACTTACTTACTCCTAGTACTTACTTCTGGAGTTCCACAGCGGTAACAGTGTAGAGTTTTAGGTTTGGTACAATTTCTATTTAAATGACCAGTTTCCTTACAATTCCAGCATACTGCTCTATTATTTACAAGTGGTCTAGCTGAAGGTTGATTATTAGAATTATTAAAGCAACTAACGGCGTCTATATTAGCCTGAGCATCAATTTCAGATACATCAGTAGTAGAAGAGGAGGCAGAAACATAGCAAAAGTTTGGTTCAACAAATGAATTTATATTTTTCTTAGAAGGAGCTACGTAAGTATCAGATCGGTATTTCTTAACCTCAATCTTTAGGCATTCATCTTCCAATTCTTCCATGGAATTTACTACTGGGATTCTTTCTCCATAATAGGAATGCAAATTCCTAACCATAATATCCAGTCCAACATCAGAAGGAATACTGCCATAGCGATTAAATAAACTATTCATATCTGTTAAATAACTGACAAAAGGTTCGCCTTCACCTTGTTTTCGGTCTAAGAGTTGTTTAAAAAGTCGAGATTTATAATCAGGCTCTCCATAGTGTTTAACAAGAAGGTCACAAAGTCCTTTCCAATCTTGAAAACGGGATCGGTTTGATCTAAACCAATGTTCTCCTTTACCTGCGAATAAGTCTATTGCTGATTCAAAAAGTTGTAATTCTGAAACATGACGAGCAATTCTTAGTTTTTCAACTCTTTCTAGAAAGCTATATACAGAGAGTTGTTTAGTATTTCCATTAAAACGGATTCCCCATTTATCAATTTTTGGATCTTTAGTAAATGGTTGCTGCTGTACTACTACTTGAGAAGTCGAAGGTCTGTTATGCCGCGTTTAGAAAAACGATAAATGCAATGGACTGTATAAGTTAATTAATGAAAGCGCGAGCAAACATAAATATATTGATATGAAATTACGAAATAATCAAACGTCCATAGGTAAAATATTTGTGCCACACAACGGTAATCAGAGACAAATGCACTCACCACTTTGCATCCACTTTCTCCACGTTCTAAGGGGCCCCTGATTGGATCTAATGATGTCACCACGTAGCTGAAGGGCTGAAGTTTCTAGTTCTATGCTTCAGTACACAAAAATCGAGCACTTTCAGGTGTAGATATTTGAAATAGTTTGAGAAAGAAATTAACACGCCATTTTCTCGAGGCGGTCGACAAGGATCTCCCTGGTTGTTGGTGCGCATGTCCAAATACGCGAAATGCGCTTTGTCCTTCATACAATTGTGTGGTTTTAAAAATATATATAAACAACCGCGAAATTTAGCGGGAGCTAACATAACTGCCCTCCAAAACACACAATTTTAGAATCTCAACCGGACAGATATAGATATAAGAAAAAGAATCGACCGATAAATATAAATGAATGAAAACAGATAAGTATCGTAAGTTTATTTAGAGATAACGAAATCCCGAAAAAAGCAAAACAAACAAACAAAAAAATTCAAAAAAAAACAAAAATAAAGAAAACCTATTGTAATACCCGGTAAAAGGTAGAAAATTAAAATTACTTTTAATTTGGCAAGAGGCACAGTTTTACAACTGGCCGCTTATAAACACCGGTAACCGTTTGTACCGTCGCAACACGCACCTGACCGTCCCCGCCGGGATGCAGTTCGATGACCCGACCGACCGGCCATTTCAAAGGCGATTGAATGTGATCACTTGTTATGATAACCAAATCATTTAATTTGATATTTGGGGACGAATCAGCCCACTTGTGTCGCTGTTGTAGCGTATGCAAATACTCTATAGAATACCGTTTCCAAAAATCATTATGTAGTTTTTGGATTAGTTGCCATCTCGAGATTTAGGGGAACCTCGGACAAATCTGACTCCGGAATTTCTGAATTAAGGGGTTCAAGTGTCAAAAAATGCCCAGGGGTAAGAGGTTGAAGATCGTGTGGGTCTGAAAAGGCAGGAGATAAAGGGCGACTATTAAGTACGACTTCTATGCGACAGGTAAGGGTGGACATCTCCATGATAGACAACTTCTGGTCGCCGACAACTCGAACAAAGTGAGTTTTAAAACTTTTGACGCCAGCTTCTGCCAGGCCATTGAAATGTGGACTGAGAGGAGGTCCCAGATGCCAACGAATAGAAAGTCTGGTGGCAGCACTTCTTGCGTAATCCAGTAATTGGTTACGAAACCCTATAAAATTACTGCCTTGATCTGACCAACATTGCGTCACGCTTCCGCGTCTGGAAATGAATCGATGGAATGCACCTACGAACCCTTCGGTGGACAGTTCCATGATTAATTCCAAATGCACGCAATGTGTACAGACAAACACACAGACATACGATTTGAAAGCTTTACAACCACGGTAACGATGAGGAATCACAAAAAAAGGTCCACAAAAGTCGATAGCTACACTCGAAAAAGGTTTAAGTTGATTGATTCGATGAGCGGGAAGTGAACTTATTATGGGCGGTCTATAGGGTTTAGGGTTGATTCTAAAACATTGCAAGCACTTGGATATGGTTCTTTGAATTGCCCGTCTGGCAGATAATATCCAAAATTGCTGTAAAAGCAGATTATGTAATGTTTTAAACCCAGGATGAAGATATTGTCGATGAGCGGACTCGATAAGAAGAGTACTTAAACGATGGTTACTCGAAAGTAAGAAAGGGGTGTTTTGCAGAATAAGACAAAAGGTCAGATTTCTGTAATCTGCCATCGACTCTAATGATATTATTCTCATCAAGAAAAGGTGAAAGTTTTCGCAAAGGTTTCGGTATTGGTTTATCCTTAGATAACGCGGAAAAAAGCTCAGAAAAACAAGAACCTTGAACGCGTTTGATAAGAAGAATGCACTTTGCATCTCACCGGTGGTAGGAAAAACAATATTCTCAAAAATAACTTTTTGGTCCGGCGGCTTAGTGGGTTTTTGATAGGAATGGTTTTGAAAAAGGTTAACTATTCGAAGGACATAACAAATGATACGTTGAATTTTTGATATAGATGAATATTTGATAAGAAGCTGATCCAAGAAGTTGACATCAATTATCGCATTGCAACAGACTTTTGGCTTTTCCTCCAGATTAATATCTCCGAAATCAATCGGCATTTTTGATTTATGAAAATCGGGCCATTCGTTTTCGGGAGACCACAAAAACGACGGTGCGTTCCACCACATGTCATGTGACATGAGCTGTGAAGGGGTGGCCCCTCGTGACGCAATATCGGCTGCATTCAAAGCAGAAGGAATGTAGCGCCACGAGTTTGAGGGAATGATTTCTTGGATTCTACTGACTCGATTTCCAACAAAGGTTTGCCAGCGATTAGGAGGGGATGAAAGCCAGTGCACAAAGGTTTGCCAGCGATTAGGAGGGGATGAAAGCCAGTGCAATACGACTTGCGAATCGCAGAAAGTAACGATATTTGTAAAAGTTATTTTTCCTTCATAGCTAGATAAAACGAAGTCAATTAATTCGCTTAAAAGAAATGCGCCTAGGAGTTCTAGCCTAGCCAAAGTTTGTGACTTTATAGGCGCGACCCTAGATTTTGCAGATATGAGAGAAACAGATATATTGTTCTCCTCTTCTACACGAAAATATACGACGCCTGCGTAGCCTCGAATTGAAGCGTCACAGAAGCCGATGATTTGACAGGTATTGGTTTTTGACAGTTTGATTTGTCGGGGTAATTGAAAATTGGAAAGAAGCGGGAATTCAGAACGAAGTTTGTTCCAAGAGTCGATGATAGAAGAATCTGGTTCTTCGTCCCAGCCTATTTTCGATATCCACAACTGTTGCAAAATAAATTTTGCTTGTAGCAACAAGGGACAAAGAAATCCTAAGGGATCGAAGATTGTCCCTATGATAGATAAAATAGAACGTTTGGTTGGGGGTTTGTCCTTCATTCGGCATTGATAAGAAAAAATTTCGTTTTTTGGATGCCATTGAAGTCCTAAAACTTTGATAAAGTGGGGTTCCTCCTTGTCGAAAGAGAGAGGCATTTGACGATCGGACTCTGGCAATGTTGCCAATAACTCGGGACAATTGCTTGCCCATTTTTTAAGTTCAAATCCTCCCGACTTCAACAAATCATTGAGTTCTGTTTGAAGGGAGAGAGCTTCAGAAAGCGAAGGGCTAGTTCCCAAGATATCGTCGATATAGATTGACGTTTTTAGAACAGTACTAGCCATAGGAAAACGTTCCTTTTCTCTCTCTGCCAGCTCATTTAAGGTACGCATGGCTAGAAAAGGTGAGCATGTCATGCCAAAAGTGACAGTAGAAAGTTCCCACACTGAAAGTGGGTCCTGAGGAGAAAACCTCCACAATATCCTTTGATAAGGATGGTGATAAGGATTGATAAGGACTTGACGGAACATCTGTTTGATATCAGCAATGTAGGCAATAGGATTAAGACGAAACGTAAGAAGTAAAGAAGCAATATCCTTTTGAAGTTTCGGTCCAGATAACAATGTGTCATTGAGACTAATATTTTTTGGGGTGACTGCCGAACAATCCCAGACTACCCTTAATTTTGTACTTAAGCTTTCCGGCTTTAGTACGCAATGATGTGCTAAAAAACACGATACGTCGACCTTTGGTTGACTAGATAAAACTAAACTCATATGATTAGAATCGATATAGTCTTGCATGAAACTTGAATAGGCAGTGTACAGATCAGGATTTTTGATTAATCTATTTTCTAGAAGTAAAAATCTACGATAAGCTTGCGGATAAGTATTTCCTAGGTCAGGGTTTATTTTATCTTTAAACGGAAGATCTACCATGAACCTACCGCTCGGTTGCCGTAATACACTAGCAGTAAAAATTGATTCTGCTTGTTTTTCTTCCTTTGATAAGATTTGTTTTTTAGGCAAATGTTCGATTTCCCAAAACCTAGGGAGAATGACCTCTAAAGGAGGTGAATGACTCGTTAAAAAACAACTGGTTCGTTCCGTAAGACTACCTACTTCGTCAACCTTTCCCATGACGACCCAACCAAAGATAGTTTCAAGGGCTGAAGGTTGCCCTATTTGTCCAAGAACCCTGCCCTCCTTGAATATCTGTGCGAATAGCTCGCAACCAATAACTAGGTCCACAGGTCTAGATTTGAAATAAGATGGGTCGGCAAGTTTAAGGTTTTCCAAGTGTTTCTACTGATTATCGTTCAAAGAAAATGTAGGCATATTGGAACATAGTTGTGGAACAACAATTGCTTCGAAATTAAGTAAAGGAGTGACTTGTCCTTGTGGCTTAATGTGACATTGAACGAGCCCTTTGGAAGTAAAAGAAGACATTTGATTTAATCCGAATATTTCAGTGGTGTAACTTCGCCTAGGAAGATTAAGACGCTGAATACACTTTTCACTGATGAATCCTGTCTGTGATCCAGAATCAAGCAGTGTCCTTACAGGTTGAAAATTTCCGCAACCGTCCATAACATCTATTATGGCGGTGCATAAAAGAAAGGTACCTGAAGGTCCTGAAGCATTTATGACACATGAAGATTATTGACAGGTGGTGTGTGAATGACAGGACTAGTATCTTGGCTTCCAGACTCTTGATTAGTTTCTAAGATATGAGTTAAAGTGTGGTGCCTTTTACTATTGCAAGTCCTGCATGAATATTTTTATTTGCACGTATCTACACCATGCAAGGGATGAAAACACGCTAGACATAATTTTTTCTGCTTGACGAAAGATAGGCGATTGATAGGTGAGAGATCAAGAAATGTTTGACATTTCGAAAGCACGTGACCTTGATTACACCGGAAACATTTTATTCCCGTACTTGAATTAGTTGAGGTGCCAGCCAGTCCTATAAAAGGCGAATTGGATGATTTATAGGTAGGCTTTTGCCCAAACTGATTTCGCATAGAATTTGAATTTTGATAGGTAGGCTTTTGCCCAAACTGATTTTGCATAGACTTTGATTTTTGATAGATAGGCAGCTTTTTGGGTGCTGTTGATTGAGGAAGTGATTCCAAAACTTTACATATTTTTTCTAGAAATTGAAAAAGTGACTGAAAAGTGGGAATTTCGGTATTAGTATTGGCGTGACTCATTTCGAAATTTGAACGCGTCGGAATATCCAATTTTTCTAACAAAATGAAAAAAAATAATAAAGTCCCAACTGTCAACGTCAAAGCTAAGTGATTTTAAAATTTCTAGGGATTCAGAAAAGGTGTCAATTAAATTACGCAATTCTTTAGCTGACTCGTTTTTTAAGGTGGAGTTCATAATTGAGCTTAAAGCATCATTTGCGAGATCTCGCTTGTTTTGATATCTATTGACTAATTTTTCATAAGCAATTTTATAATTTTGATCAGATAAGCTAATCCCTGATATCAATTTTAAAGGCTCATCCTCGAGATATGAAAATAAATATTGAAGTTTTCGGACGTTACTTAGACTTTGATTTTGATCTATAATGTTATTAAAAAGATCGAAAAAGCTTGGCCATAATTTTTTATCACCTCGGAATATGGGAATACCTAACTCTTTGAGTTTTGGAGTTTCAGATTCGTTTTGTCGAACATATCATCCCGAAAGGGTTGGGGCCTCAACCGGAAATATTTTAGAGTAAACCCCCTTACACGCATAAAAATATTTACGAGCTTCTGAAAGGATCGCATCCTGCGTTTTAAACTCCTCGTCGTCCGCGTCGTCTATCAACATAATGACGTCATTATGCGCCAGCATGCATTTATCGAAGGTTTCATCCAAATCGGAATACCTCACTTGAAACTCGTTTCTCGCTTTTTCATCCTTTGCCGCGGTCTGTGAAAACACATAACACTCGGTGATCGCAGATAAAAAACCCTTGCGTTTTTGTACGGCTTTTTTGACAGACATGATTTTACCTTTGAAATGACGAAATTGTCGGTAAATATATAATTAACGCTAAATTAATGCTTCTGAAATAGAAAAATGACGGATTGCCGAAAATATGCACTAATTTATCGCAATTGATAAAAATTATTTTAAATATCGAAATGATATGGAACACATCTAATCACAGAAATGTCGGTAAATATACAATTAACGCTAAATTAATGCTTCTGAAATAGAAAAATGACGAATTGTCGAAAATATGCACTAATTTATCGCAATTGATAAAAATTGTTTTAAATATCGAAATGATATGGTACACACACTGAACGTTTGTTTTGTTTGTTTTGATTCCTTCTCGGTTTTGTTTATACCACGCGGAGTAGACCCGTTACCATAGCAGTGGACCAAAAACAAGTACTGCGCCGACACCACTCTCGTTTCAATACGATGCGAGAATTCAAGGCCGCCTTGTTTTTCGTCGTGAAAGTAGTGGCCGACCTATTAATACCGTCGTATGGATTTATTATTTTAAATAATTAATTCGGTCGAAGGAGCACTTATGTTATGCCGCGTTTAGAAAAACGATAAATGCAATGGACTGTATAAGTTAATTAATGAAAGCGCGAACAAACATAAATATATTGATATGAAATTACGAAATAATCAAACGTCCATAGGTAAAATATTTGTGCCACACAACGGTAATCAGAGACACACCACTTTGCATCCACTTTCTCCACGTTCTAAGGGGCCCCTGATTGGATCTAATGATGTCACCACGTAGCTGAAGGGCTGAAGTTTCTAGTTCTATGCTTCAGTACACAAAAATCGAGCACTTTCAGGTGTAGATATTTGAAATAGTTGGAGAACGAAATTAACACGCCATTTTTTCGAGGCGGTCGACAAGGATCTCCCTGGTTGTTGGTGCGCATGTCCAAATACGCGAAATGCGCTTTGTCCTTCATACAATTGTGTGGTTTTAAAAATATATATAAACAACCGCGAAATTTAGCGGGAGCTAACAAGGTCTATTTATTAAAGAACTTCTCCGAGTGGATCTATTTACAGCGGATTCTTTCTTCGCATGATCCGAGCTTTCGGATTCCGCATCACTATCCTATGAATCATCTTCCTCAGTTAAGATAGTATTCTCCAAAATTGCACTTAAATTTGGATCTCGTTTAGTACATTTTTCTAATCGATCCATCGTACTCAGTATTTCAAAAAGCATTGCTGACTTTATTTTTACTTCATCTTCAGTTAATTTATCATTGGGCATAAGATTAACCCTATTTAAAAAATGAACCAGTCTGGATTGTAGGCGGTTAAATTTCTTTCGCACCTTTTCACCATCTTCACCAGCAAAAGATTTCATGAGGCCGGAAATTTCAGTTATACATTCTTGTATGTATTTTCGTTCATCCTCGAAAATAAATTCGTACTTGTGAGTAGAGAATGATTTATTTTTCTTTTCCATATTTAAAAGAGGTCTGAGAATTGATTTTAGTTTATGAACTGTGACATCTTCAGTAGGGATACCACGATAGTTCAGTTCCCATTGGAGCTCTTGTTTTCTCAAACAGTCTAATTTCATTTCATAATCCATTTTGTAATTCACAAAAAAAAACTCCAAGTCACAAGCACTAAGAAAACTTCAAAAAAAACTAAGTGTGTAAGCTTCACTTATAACAAAACAACAGAAAATCTTTTTTTCAAAAAAAGAAATGAATAAATAAATAAATCGAAAGCAAAAAGCTTCTAGCCCGCTTTTCTAGTGACCAGCTAAATACTAGTATTCACTGCGCATAAAAATTTTGACTGCGCATCGGTGTTTGACAAATTTAGTAAACTGCGCATGTAAGAAAAAAAGTTCTGAATCGTTTGCAATTCAATTTAGAATCAATTAAATGAAGTTATGAAAAGGAAGCGGCTAAAAAAAAAAATTAAAAACAATTTTTTTTTAAAGCAGATATAAAACCCTTACTATGAGTTTAAAACTTCTTCGTTACTGATTCTTTACAATAATATAACATAACTAAAACAAAATGTTCAGTAAACAAATAACCTATTTTAAAAAAATCGTACTGCGCAAATGGCGTAGTAAATCTGCACAGGCGCAAAAATACTACAAGATAAGATAAGGGTAAAAACGGGTTCGTAAATCAAATTCCAATACAATTGGACAAAGTCTATAAATAACAGGCAAGGTAAGATCCAGTCTACTGCGCATGGGCACCTAGTTACTGCACAATGTGTATTTAATCAAAGTAAGACTTGAAAACCAACTTTCATGTCGAAATAAAATCAACAAAAGTCAAAATTTAAAGAAAATCGCTATTATAAAAAAAAATACTACTGCGCAGGTTTCTGCACAGGGCTAAATAGGCCAGGCCCTACGTTGGGCGCCAATTTTGCGACGCGCTTTTATTGCATTACCAAGATAGTTAATAAATTAAAAATATTTAATATTATATTAAATATTTTTAAATAATCTAAGAAATCATTTTACTGTGTCTTGCATTAAGGCTGCTGACGCGTGCAAAGGGTGTGCTCGTATGCTCAGAGATCCGGAGCTTTGGGGCGGGTTAAAGCAAAATAATAAATTAATCAAATTAATTTAATTATAAAATAATCAGATGATCTCGAATAATGGACGCCAGGAAGTAGCAAGCCTTCTCCAACCTCTCGATCAACTGAGAACCTTAGTGCACACAGCAAAATGACAATATCAAAATATTTATACCAAAAGATAGCATTGGGGGTTCATGAATAATTTAAAAAAAAAACTGAAAGTTGGTTTTACAAAATTTAATGAAAAAAAAGTTAATTCAATGATACATGGCAGAATACAACTTACTAGGTTTGCCCGTTATCCTGTAAGATAATTAAAGAGAACTAATAAATTTATACTCCGATGTAGCAAAGTGCTACATATAATAATAATAAGAAAATAAAATTATTCAAATTATGGATACATTAAAAGTGCAAACTCAGTGTCCTTAATAAATCTGATTAGTAACTAGTGTCCTTATCGGAGGCGAGGTTACCGAATAAAATAAGATCTTATTTTTTTTATCTGCGCATGACCCAGGACCGCATAAATACAAATTAAATAGGTAATTAATAACCACAATTAAGACAGAAAATATATCCAATTAGATAACATGACCTATACACATATAATCATAAACAAGGAAGGGCAGATAATTACGTAAGTAATCAAAGTAAAGTTACTCTTGCCTTAACCGAAGTTAATTCACTAAAACCGAAGTAATATATGAATGCAGGATATAAACAAAAATTAACCGAAGTTAATTACAAACAGGGAAGGTACATAACCGAAGTTATTCAATACTAATATATCTACAATCGAGTAAACCGAAGTAAACTACTAAATAAAGGTAAGGTAAATATCTACAATCGAGTAAACCGAAGTAAACTACTAATAAAGGTAAGGTAAATATCTACAATCGAGTAAACCGAAGTAAACTACTAATAAAGGTAAGGTAAACGTAAGCATAACCGAAGTTATCTATCAAATGAAGGTAAGGTAAGGTAAGTAAATAGATCAAATGAATGTAATGTAAACGTAAATAAAAAAAAATTGACAGTAATCAGGTAATTTTCTTACTCCAGGTAACCATCAAACCGGTCCAATCACATTTCAGGTAGGCCACCACAGAACCAAGGGGTAGCAGTACACATGACTTAGTAGAAATTCATGAGCTGAAGTATTGTTGATCCCAGAAAAGTGTTTGCACGTTCAAGACCACGTGCACTTGTACAAAATGTTGCGTGAATACGTCAAAGGAAACTGTTGTCCCGTACAAAGAAAACGATTGACCCGTACAAGGAAAGGTATGAACCCATCCAAGAACTGGCTGGCCCGTACAAAGTAGTGTCTGGCCCGTACTAAGTAATGGTTGACCCGTACAAAGTAGTGTCTGACCCGTACCAAGTAATGGTTGACCCGTACAAAGTCCTATCTGGCCCGTACGAAGTCCCCTGCAAGGCAAAAAGCCTTACTTACTATGGCATAAAGTTATAAAATGATACCACACAATATCAAGTTCATTAAAGTTCTACTAATTAACAGATTTATATTTAATAGAAATTGATCAAATTATCATAAAATGTCTCTGGTGATTGGTACAAGTACCAGCAGCAAGCACTGGTAATCTGGTAAAAATACCGGCATGGAGCCGAAAATTACCAGGCACGCACGCTGATAATCTAGGGAAATTACCAGGTCCACGGAAAAGTTACCAGAAATGCAGAACGAATTACCAGGAATCAAGTCCCTAGGACCATCCTTCTAGTAAATTAAAAAAATAAGGAAAATATACAGATAACTAGATACAAAGTACATATTAATAAAGAAAAGTAATAAAATTAGTTAGTTACCTCTTATGATGTTACGAGGGTCACTGTCAAGGTTTGCCTAGATGTCCATGGCAACAAGACAAGGGCAGGAGAAGTCGGTGCCAATAAATCCTCCTCAGGAGAATATCTCAGTGCCAAACCAAATAAATCCATCACTAAACGCAATCAAATAAATGGCACTTCGATAAATGGAATAATAATTTTAGATCCCTTTCGGAAGCTGCAGCTACGGCATAAAAAAAATTAATTATTCACTAAAATGGTGACCTCCTGCACCTCGGACTTAAAAGTGAAAGTGAAATTTCGTCACCGAGAGTGATCCAGTCCCACGCTTTGTGTTCGTTTGAACGATGAACTAAACCAGAAAAATTCCTTGGCTTCTCCTCTCTCTCTGACCAATGGAACATTTTACTCGAATAACAGAAGAGTGAGTTTCGTGAAACAATTGACTGCAGTGCAATCTGTCACGTAGACCACTGACAATACGTCACTTTGCCAGGTTGACTAAATGTCCAGGTCAAAAGTCCTGTCCTCAAGGCATTGATTAAAATCGCAGTCACTTTTACGTAAAAACCAACTAATAGAACGTAACATACAAAATCAAACCAAAATATTATAAATACATCTAAAACTTAACCCATAACTAGGTTTTCTAGCTACGGAATTACCTATCCAAGAGAGAGAAACGTACAGCTTATAAAAAAGATAGAGAAGGAAAAGGAAGATACATAAGTCCTTATACGACTACTTTTAATTACAACCGGCAACACTGCACTGGTCTGACGTTTACCATAACCGTACAAAAATCATAGAAAAATACGCAGATGATAAATTTTTGCACTGTGTCAACAAAGATGATTTTTCAAAGTTTAACAAATCAATCGAGAAAATTGTTGCAGTTTTTGTGTTGCATAATGAAGTGGAGACAGTCACGAACATCCCACATTATTGGTGACACTAGGATCAAACAGGAAGAACGTGGAAAAACCACTCAAAGGTAGGGTGTTTATTATTAGGTAAAAATAGATGTAATACCACTAATTCATATCTATTTGTAGGTAAATACCTTCTCCGAGACATTGCACAACTAAATAGATCCTAGGTGAAATAAAAGAAGTCATATATAAGTAAACAAAATGATGGAAAACCACAGATAAACATAGTAACAAAGTAGACCTTTATGCTGGTCAAAATAGCCAAATAATGGAACTGAATGCACTGCAGAAATGAATATAAGGTAAGTGTAAAGAGTATTACTAAGTAGGGTACAGAAAAGTTACTAAATTAAGCTTAACCTAATACATAAAACATATAAACAAACAAAACAAAAATGTGAAAGTGAAGGATAGGACAGGACTATGTGATTGGCCCCGTATCACATAGGGTTCAGAAGAAAGAAGGTTACAGACGAGAGGATTGAACCTTGTCCCTCTAGTAACGTCTGTGCCGCCATAGCAAGCCAGGTATCCATGAAGGAAAATCCCCAAAAAAAACTATATACAAAAGAATTTACGCACCTGAGAGAGCTATCAAGTCCTAGAATTGGCCAATTATGACCTGCAGCCAAACTTAAGGATATTATGTAAGCTCGGTATGAACCAAAGTTGCAAAATTCTAGGAAAGTTTTAGAAAGTTCTCATTCATTGGTCCCTGCACTCCACAAAAGGACAAAATCTATTCCCTGGACAGTCTCTCTGGCCGAGAAAGTATCAAAAAAAAATTAACAAACTAACAAAAATGATAGACGGATAGAGAGAAGAAAACTTATATACAAAACTTAACGTATCTTAAAACTAATGGGCAAATTATTGCATTTTAGGTACGCAGAAGTCCCTAAAGGAAGCAGAATAATTATAACCAACTCCAAGAGATAGAAAGAAATAACGTAGCGAAAGTATCATCTCAACATAGATGACAAAAGGTAAGACAGTAGTGCATTCTTACAATAATAAGGTAAAAGAAAGATTGTGTCAACCTTTCTAGACATAAAAATAATTAAATCAGACATAAAAATAATTAAACTGTATTTTTAGGTAAGAAACTACAAATCAAGACCTCCCTGGAAGTCCAAAGAGATTCCAATAAGCCAAGAAAGATGCTTACTCCACTGGAATGAATTTAGAGGGTTGTAACTTACTTTGTTAATAGAGCATTATATAATTATTAATTTTTGTGACTTTAATACATTTCCTGAGTTTTCTTACTAAATTAGGTTGTTTTATTTAATTTAAATGAGCTAAAATTATATAATAAGCAAAAGCTATGAGCTCCATTATTAAGCAGTGATCTTTAAACTCAAAACGCTATAGAGAAATATTAAAAAGTTGAAAAAGGTGAAAGATCATTAACATTTATCTGATAATTTTTATTAATGTGATAAAAAAAATTGTAGCGTGTCACAATGGCAAGATTGACACGTTACAGTACTCAACCAGTAACAGATGACGAAACGAGCAGTGATTTTTAAGTTAAAACAGCCTGATTAATTTTTTCACTTGTTTTTAAACATTTTTAGTAACTAACAATTAATAACGCCATACGAGGCCTTGGACAAGTGACATATTTGTTAGATGTTTCTATTCTTTTAAAAATCTTTATTATAATGCGTTTTACGATTGATTTAATTTTTAGTATTTTGTCGATAATTCAATACTTTTTTCATTATACATTTTTAAAGAATGTTTTTTGCTTTGCGTTACTATATTTTAATATTTGACTAAAAAATAGTTAAATTATATTTTTACAGGTTTACAATATACCAGTGGCGGTTATTCAATAAGGGCTGTGGGGCTGCAGCACCGGTTAATTTTGAGTACAGTAATGTATATTTTTTACTACAGAATATTTTAGTCCTTTTTTTCTCACTAATTGGGAGCTACATGCCTACAACATTTGTATAATTAGTACAAGGCTCTTCTCGGGTGCAAGCCTGCGTTTTTAATGTCGTTGTTTGCTATTCGGTTTCTTCTCGTGGTGTGCTGGGCGTCCTGCGCGGTGTAGAGCGCGGTAGATATTGTCGGGTCTGTTAATCAAACTACCCCGAATAAATGACGGATGAATACAGATTCTACCACATAATTAAAAGGATAGAACTATTCAAGTGACGTCGCAGCTATGCAAAATTTTGGAAAATCGGGGTAGTCTCCCGTTTATATTAAAAACAGATTAGAACTGCAAATTTGTACCTAGTTGAGTGTTTACACAATTTACGGTATACTTTTATGAGTAAATATTTTATTTTTTTCCAAAGCAAAGGCATTTTTAATTTTGTAATATTTAAATAATAAAAAGTGATTGAATGTTTTGCCAATAAAAAAGACAGACGCATGGAACTTGTATATAAAAATAAAAAGAAGTGACTGTTACCAAAGACCACCTTTGTACTATATGTACAAAGAGTTAATATAATAAACCTCAATAATTAAAATTGTACTAATAACCAAATTGTTCGAACGCTTTAAAAATAAAACTTAAAATCTGTGTTTTTTGTTCGAATAATGTGACTTTACAAAATCTAAAAAATGGGTAGGTAAGTTTTTATTATTTTTAACACTTTTTTTTTAAATTTGTCTTTGTTCTCCACTTTGCAGAACCGCCACTTTTAAACCTCACGCGCCGCCACTGCAATATTCCAAACATGATACGGCAACTTAGTCAATATTTTAGAATGATATTATTGATCCATTATTGCAGAACAAATAATCGGTTTTAAGCCTATAGAATCTTTTTAGCATACAAAGATTAAAACATTTTTTTAGTTAAGTGCTTGATAGTCCTTAGCGTAGCCCTCTAATTTTTCTTTATCAAATCACCTAAAACTTAAAAACTAAAATATTTTTGTTTTGTATTTCATTAATTAATTTAATTTAATGGGTAGTATGTAAGTACGTTATGGTCTAAACAATTAAAATCGTAAGGTATTATCATAAGAAACTTCCTACAAAAAGAAATATTCCAATAACAATTAAATTAACTGAGAAATAAAGGTTTGAAATTAGAATAACTTGACCTGTTCTTAAAACGCGCTGCCATTGGTTGTGACGTCACGCCTTTGGATCTCGATATGTAAATAATTGATATTGTACTTATTGGAGCTTTGAACGTGGTGTTCAGTTATTTCCGGACGTAGTTTTGTCTAAATTTTCTTAATTAGTTTTGTGATTCTGTTAAAGACTGAAAATGGTTGATGCGGGGTTTATAAAAGGACAATAAGACAGTTTACCTAGAGTTGATATGTTTATGACTGCATTATACATTAAAAATTCGGAGGATTTTTCTCAAGCTGAAGTTCGTAGTGTAAAAGCTCGCAAGTAAGTATAAATACCTAAGTACTGTAAGTACTATAATATAATAATTATATATATATATATATATATATATATATATATATATATATATATATATATATATAGATAAAGGGTACGTAGCCACCTCAAAATAAAGTATATAAACTACGCTGTCACCTCATATATAACGTTGTAACCTCACTTTTTTGAGGTGTCAACGTTTTTCAATAAAAATTTCAGGGATGACTCCTGACACACTCAGCAAGCTGTGTGCAAAATTTTGTTCTGAGGTCACAAAATGGTATATATAGCTACTTTTTGGCCGTGTAGTTCACGTATCTACCGGTGGCGCTAGCGGCGCTTTTACTGAAACTAAACGGTCTACTAAGTCACCTCGGTGGTATAAAAGGTATTTTGCGTGTTAAGACCGCGTCGCACCGACCTCAGAAATTTGGCAACCTTGTGGTTTAGATTTTAGAGACGGGTTTCTTTGTTGTATGTAATTTCAGATATTACCTGCTTTTTACCCTTGGAATGTTTAATCGAATTCTTGGAAACGTCTCGGGTCTGATATTTTAGAAGGGGCTTTGTAGACGATTATTATTGTATTTTTTATCTTATTGAAATAATTGAACTAATTTTGTTAGTCTTCCTACATTTCTTTGATTATTCTGGTAGTTTTGGACGGTTGATTGATTGCTTTTGTAATACATTAAGTATTTGCGACAGCTATTCAACCCTGTGCTATGGGCTTTAGACTTAAAATTAGTTAAGTAGTTTAATCATTAGAACATAAAATGCGGTTTTGGTGCAAAAGGTCCGAAACTTGGCACAATTATAGGGTTGACTGTCCATAATATTCAAGGAAGTTTTTAAAAAAAAATGGCGCACAAATTCTGTTTTTCTAAAATCCCTTGGTGTTTGTAAGAGTTTGAAATTAAATTTTATATGAAAATTCTAAAAAGTGTTTTTGTTAGAGTAATAGTTTTTGAGGTATGATATCAACCATTTTGTCGTCATTTTTGAATTTGCACAATTTCCTTTTTTTGGTGGCCTTTAACTTAAAAACGACTCATTTTTGAGAATGATTGTAATGACATTAAACAAAGATTGATAGATATTCTACAAAAAGTATCAATTAGTTGCATGTGTAATATTCTTGCTGGGATACAAACCACAAAGTGTTAAAGATATCCCCTCCATATATTTCTTTCTATATTATAAGCAAAATAAACTGAAATTATTAGGTTTTATCCAATTTTCTAAATACTAAGTACTTTAGAGAAAATGCATAATAAAGTTTATTGTAGAAAACTCCATTGACGTCCCAATTATGGGGCTATTTTTAAAGATCACAAAAAAAATCCGTATTATTTTATGTTTTATTCAAACCTATCCCATACACAAAGGATGTTTATTTTGCTTGGGGCAAAGATTTATAATGAATTTCCTAAAGCAATAAAGATGCTATATTTTAAATCATTTGTCAAAAAATCAAAAGAGTTTGTATTTTCCGATTTTAATCTTTCTATTTTTTCAAAACCCTTTATTATGCCTACTTATACAGTGTGTCCGTAAAGTGCAGAATCACGAATTTTTTAAAAAACTTGCAAGCTTTTTAGAAAAAAGCTTGGATATCAAATAAAGATTTAAAATACGAGTTAAAAAAGGCTATGGTTAATTATACAGGATGTTCCAGAAAAAGCTATGACATAAACTTATGTTTCTTTAAATAGGACACCCGGTATATTTTTTCACATTTGACTTTGATAGGTCATTACAAATGTGGTACATTTTTGTTAAGGTATCTCCATACCTAAACACTTAATAAAAGACATTTGTATGAAATAAGTTTTTTTTAGCACCCTGATTGGTCAAATAGAGTTAAAAGTAATCATGAAGTACAGTCATTTATTTAATAACAAACGTCATCCAATCAACGGTCTCTAAATCAGCAATAATGGGTGATTCCAGACTTTACGGACCTACTGTACATAAGAATCTATTATATAATTAAACCACTGTCCACTAGTTATCAAAGTAATTTGACCTGTACCTATACCTATAGCATATGGGTTTATGTGAATGCATGTGTGTGTATGTGTCTGTAAAAAATAATAAAGATTTATTTCTTTATTTATAGTATATGTAAAGAGTTTGTTTTTGACAGGAAAAGTTTAGTATTATAATTAAAATTATTAGTTTAAAAATTAAGTAATAAACAGTAGTTACTTAGTCAATGTTCTTAAAGTTTTTAAAATTTTAATAAGCTATTTTTAGTTACTTAATTTTTTTCTTGTATTCTATCTTTTGTTTGTAGGTAAAAGCACTACAGGATTAAATTTTTCGCTTTCAGCACTAATAAAATAATTAAAAAATTTATTATAAAAATGTTAGAATTCCTGTATTTACATTTAAAATGTGTGGAATAAATCTTGAAACTTGAATCATATATAAGAAATTTGATGAAGAATATAAAAAGTTACGGTTTGTGAGATAAACGCAGAAAATCGTCGTGAGGTTCAGTTTGGTGTGGAGGTTAATCCTAGGGTAGAGGGGGTTTCCTTAAGGACACCTATCGTAAATGCAAGCTTTATAGGAAGCGAAGCCTGACATTGATTTTCTATTTTTTGGTTATTATTTTTGACATTTTTTCCTCGGTTTTGCACCTTAGGTTTCCTACTAGGAGTTCACAACCAAAATGTCAAATCCTTATAAATTTGTTCATCTAGTCGTCATTTTTACGCCTAATTTGCTTCGACTATAAAATACGATGTCCAAAAAAAGTGTTATAAATAAAAGAAAATTGAAGCCAACATTTACCGTTGTGTAGGTATGAAGGGCAGCAATTTATAAGTAATTATTTTTGTGGTGGTAAAGAACTTTTTATAGATATGTGTGTCAATTTAAAAACTTTTAAAAACGCCTCGGATTTTAAAAATTTTTTATTAAGAAAATTCGGTTTTTAATAATGATAAATCTTTGACTAACTTACTTAGCCAATTTTAAATTAAAAAAATGAGTCAACAAACATGTTAAAAAGATATTTTACTATTTTCAGTTTTTTACTTAAAAATACCTCCGTAAGTTTGAACCAAAACGGATTTAGCAAAAAAAAACAAATGTCATATTACTAGGGTTTTATTCGAATTTGAAAGAATAAGGATGCGACTTTTTTACTTAATTTGCGCCAACATAGCCAATTCTTAAAACACTTGACTAATTTAAAATATTGATAATGCCAGGAAAAAGAATTAACGTTCAATTAATCGCACAAAAATGCGCGTTTTTAGTGTTTTTAACCTGGTCAGGCTAGCATAAACAAAAAAATCACTTTGATTTAATTTGCGATGTTTTGTCACGCGCTATTTAGCTTTTTCCTTCAATAAGAAGAACCACTATAGCAGCTACGTCCCTGGCCGTAACTTATATTCAATAACTTCGGAGGAATTCAGCTATTTCAAGAGAAGAAAAAAACTTACTCCTACTAAGCTTTACTTTTTAAGCGACAAAACAATAGTGAAAATCGCAGCAAAGCAAGTTGTTTTAAAAATAGATTTTTTTTTAGAAAAAAAAATTGAGATAACGCCGAAACTGCGTTATTTGGGTGTGTTTGAAGTTATCTGAGCAATATCGTTGTGACGTCTGTCTGCGTGTATCTCTGTCCGTAACACGATAGCTCCTAAACCGCTGAACCCATTTTCATGAAATGTTTAGGTGAAATAGTGTTTGACATTGTAACGAGCTGAATAGATTTTGGTCCAAATCCACTAATGCTTGATAGTTTTTTGACAATTAACTTTTTTTTTAAATGCGAACTTTTTAACGGAGCATCTTAACAATATGCGGCTTTGGAAATATAATCTTAATAATTTGTGTAATACCTTGAAACTTCATAAAAGCCTTCGTTTCTGAGATATGTACAAAAAACTGAAAACGGGAAGTGTTCTAATAGGCTAGCTAGAAAGGTATCAGATCCGTCATGGATCTGTTTATTTTATTTCAGAAAATTGCATTGAAATACAGTCAATTTTTATGTTTCCGTGGCATTTTTCAGGGGATAATGTAAAGTTGCATAATATTTTTTATATTATCTTTTGAACTATAGGTCGTTTTTGAGTTATATTGGTTTTAAATTCCTATTGGAGTGCACTAATAATACGAGTTGAACCAGGATTACGTATAAGTAATCCTGGGCCATCTCGGAAATTATTAGTATACTTAAATAGGAATTTAATACTTTGGTACAAATTTAGATAACCTAAAACGAACTCAGAGAAATTCGTTTTGAAAAAATATGTAACTACAAATACTATAAACTGAAGAAAGTTGCTGTCAAGATTTGGCAATTTTGCAAAGCAGGATAATAGGAAACTATGCAAATTTTTCATTACATTAACCTCTCACAAGGTGCAGGAAAATACTAATAATAAGCTGTATATACAGGGTGATGCATTTGCAATATAGCGAATAAAAATTATAATTTTATTATGACTTCCTTGGAAATTAAATGATAAAGAATGTAATTTACAAATTCTGACATCACGTGACATTTGAGCCTTT
The DNA here is from genome assembly GCA_963576565.1 of Aspidapion aeneum. Lineage (NCBI taxonomy): Eukaryota > Metazoa > Arthropoda > Insecta > Coleoptera > Brentidae > Aspidapion > Aspidapion aeneum. Next base: position 62,455,759 of record OY755042.1, read on the forward strand.
TGGTTGCTGGTGGTTATTACTAGATTTATAATATGCACGTTGGGCTGTGGCGTGGGCAAACACAATATCCTGCATATGTTTTTTTCTGTTTTAAACGGCTTAACTAACTATTACAACTCCTTTTTTATTCAATTTACTTTCACGGATAAATTAAAAAATATTCAAAATTCTGTCATATCCATCCAAATTTATTAGCATTCCAAAAACTGTATTTTTGACACTTCCCTTTTATTTGTTTATCGGATCTATGTGTAGAATTTTTGACAGTAAGTAAACCATTTACCAACAAAAATTGTATTTAGGACTTTCAAGCTATGCAACATTTCTGAGATCACAAGCCTCAAAATAAGTATTTCAAAAAAAATAACAGCATGTTTTTCTATAATGAAAGTATAAAGGTACGGTTTTTTATATAAAGACAGTACGTTGCCACCATTAATCTTGTCTTACAAACTTTTGCAACGTTTTAAAGTTGTAATATTTCCTAAAGTGTCCCTAAATAAAAGTAAAACGTTACCTTGTATGTAATATATAAATTTAGTCAGATAAAGCTAATACGTTGCTTATAGGTTAGGGTAGATATACGCCATACGTTATCACCTCAATAAAACCGGCAAGTGCCTGCGGTGGCAGGACATAGCACATATCCAAAGGTTGTATATTGGCCTGAGGTCCGAACGTATTCCACGTATTTATCAAATATTTTAAAAAAAATCTTTACCCCTCTTTTAAAATTCTGGTAAAGGAAGTTCCCCTCATCTCATATATGTACCTATATATGTGGCAACACCACTAGAAATAGGTGAGGTCAGGTCGTCATATCCTTAACGCTGAGGTGACAACGGCGCGTTCATCAATATATATATATATATATATATATATATATATATATATATATATATATATATATATATATAACCATACTAATAAAGTCTTAATAAAAATAAGTAAACTGAAATAAGCGGACACTCCCTTTAAGCGGACAAATTTGTTGAAACCAAGCTTTTCACTATTTTATTACCTGTAAAGTTCACTCCTATAACCGGACACTCTAATGACCGAACGCGGAAAATTTTTTTTGGTTAAAAAATTCTGAAACCTCCCTTAACCGGACGCGAACCTCTCTCGCTGCATCTCATGGGCATAAATATTATGTAGTATGTTGGCAACAACGCACTCTGCAGCGAGGAAATTACCTCTTTCCGTTTTAATGCGGAGACTAAGTACTTCTCTCGTATTTATAACATATTTTATTCGGCGGGGTTGGGTAGTAATAAATCTCTGTGAAGTGGCGCCTAGTAAAAAACTTCTTAGTTTACGTAAAAAATGGAAGTTGTTAACGTATCGGACAAGGAACATCTATCAGCACGAAAGATCGCTAAAAAATTTAAGATCACAAAAACGCAAGCAGCGGAAATTGTTAATAAATATATATTAAAATTTCGCAGTTCCCTCTCATAAGCGGACACCTCCAATAAGCGGACAAAATCGACGGAACCGTGAGTGTCCGCTTATAGGAGGTTTCACTGTATAGTAAGTGAACCTACTTAAAACACTAGAGCTGATTTAGTTTTAATTTAAACCTACCCACATAGGTACAGAGTGGTCCAAATTGGACACTTTTGATAGGAAACGCCCATTTCTAGAGGAGATAGAAAAAAACTAACCAACATCTTACGAGCTCGATTTTTGTTAAAACATTAATGCCGAAAACCGCACATCGGTATCTTAAACTACTTTCAAGATATATATTTTCAATTTGGTGCATTTTCGACCCCGTAACTTTTTTATTTATGAATATTTTTTATTACTGTAAAAAGATTCCTGATGCACTTTTTTCTTATGGAATGACCTTTTTTTTATTCGGTTTTTGAAATCGGCGTATTTTTTTTTTAAGTGACATGTCACACTTAATATTTTATTTTTTTATTTTTTTTATTGTTTTTTATATTTTTAGTTTTTAGTTACCTCTTAACTTTTTTTTTAGTTTGCTGAATAAGAATTGGTTTAAATTATTTTTAATAAAAAAAATAAGAAGTAATAAAAAAATAAAAATATAAAAAAATATAAAAAAATAAAAAAATTAAATATTAAGTGTGAAACATCATTTTAAAAGAAATTTTACGCTAACTTTAAAAATCGAATAAAATAAGGATCAATCCATAAGTAAAATATAAACTTTATGTAATATCTCAAAAACTAAAAGTGACAAATAAACTTTAATTTGACAGTTGAATTGCTCTTAAAAAGTGCCTGAATGTTTTTACAGAAATAAAAAATATTCATAAATAAAAAAGTTATGAACTGAATGGCCGTTATACTCATAAGGGGCCCGGGATTTTTCAAAGGAGTGACGTCACAGCGGCTGCCGCGCATTTTACTGTGTTTGAATATACCAGTCAGCAATTCCATTTTTAATTATTTATTGTAAAATAAGTATTGCGATTTAAGGGCTGATATTTGGTATAATGCGTTTTCATACAGAAACACACATTTTAGTAAAATAAAAAAAAAATGGGCAAGTTCCCTCTTATGTGGTAGAATCTGTATTCATCCGTCCTTTATTCGGGGTAGTTTGATTAACAGACCCGACAAAATCTACCGCGCTCTACACCGCGCAGGACGCCCAGCACACCACGAGAAGAAACCGAATAGCAAACAACGACATTAAAAACGCAGGCTTGCACCCGAGAAGCCTTGTACTAATTATACAAATGTTGTAGGCATGTAGCTCCCAATTAGTGAGAAAAAAAGGACTAAAATATTCTGTAGTAAAAAATATACATTACTGTACTCAAAATTAACCGGTGCTGCAGCCTGGCAGCCCTTATTGAATAACCGCCACTTCGGTATATTGTAAACCTGTAAAAATATAATAAAGAGGGAACTATTTTTTAGTCAAATTCTAAAATATAGTAACGCAAAGCAGAAAACATTCTTTAAAAATGTATAATGAAAAAAGTATTAAATTATCGACAAAATACTAAAAATTAAATCAATAGTAAAACGCATTATAATAAAGATTTTTAAAAGAAACATCTAACAAATATGTTACTTGTCCAAGGCCTCGTATGACGTTATTACTTGTTAGTTACTAAAAATGTTTAAAAACTAGTGAAAAAATGAATCAGGATGTTTTAACTTAAAAATCACTGCTCGTTTCGTCATCTGTTACTGGTTGAGTACTAATCTATCGTCTATTACTAAAAACCATTAAAAAATCAAAAAAATTTTTAAGTAGATTAAACTTAAATAATAATAACACAAAATTGTTAAAAACGACACCGGTCGCTGCTTATTATGTCACTTGTCGATTGATCTTAGCCATTGATTATTTATTATTACACCACCTACACGCTTCGGATTTATTCCTCTAGTACTGTTTAAAATCCTCAAAAGTTAAACAACCTGTAAAGTAATACACAAAATTGGTAGCTATGCGTAAAGAAAAATCAGCACATTCTTTATAATGTCTTTAAAAAATATGCAAAATTAAATAAAAATAGGTCGCAAGAAAAATTTTAATCTCTTGCCTACTAGAAGATTTATTCCTCTAAATTTTAAAAATAGAAGACTGAAGCAGTTTAAGTTTATAAGAACTTAACAGTAAATAATATAATCAAGTAAAGTTTGGCTAACAAAATATATTCTCAAAATTGTATAATTATCCGTTTCCGTTAAAAGATGTTTGCATGCGAAAAATAAAAAATATATATGATAGAAGGGGTAATAGTTATGGCTCGAAGGGGGAAAGTTGATAGTCGAAGAAGAGAAAGTTGGAACTCAAAGGGATGAAGGTTAAGACACGAAGGGGGAAACTTAAGACTCGAAATGGGAAGTTAATACTTGAAGGGAAGAAAATTGTTAGGTACTCAAAAAAGGAGAAGTCGATACTCGAAGAAGGAAAAGTTGTGCCTCGAAGAGGAGAAACTTAACACACGATTGGCGAAAAGTTGAGACTCGAAGGGGGGAAAGTTGAAACCCGAGGAAGACGAAGTTGGTACTAAAAAAGGGAAAGTCGATACTCGAAGAAGGAAAAGTTGTGCCTCGAAGAGAAGAAACTTGACACATGATTGGTGAAAAGTTGGAACTCGAAGGGGGGAAAGTTGAGACGCGAAGGGGGGAAAGTTGATACCCGAAGAAGACGAAAGTTGTGCCTCGAAGAGAAGAAACTTGACACATGATTAGTAAAAAGTTTGGACTCGGAGGGCGAAAAGTTGAGACGCTAAGAGTGGAAAGTTGATACCCTAAGAAGAAGAAGTTGGTACTAAAAAAGGGAAAGTCGATACTCGAAGAAGGAAAAGTTGTGCCTCGAAGAGAAGAAACTTGACACATGATTAGTGAAAAGTTTGGACTCGGAGGGCGAAAAGTTGAGACGCTAAGGGGGGAAAGTTGATACCCGAAGAAGACGAAGTTGGTACTCGAAGGGGGGGAAAGTTGAAACGCGAAGGGGGGAAGTTGATACTCGAAGAAGACGAAGTTGGTATTCGAAGGGGGTAAAGTGGGTACTCGAAGGCATAAAAGTTGCTACTCAAAGGGAAGAAAGTTGGTATCCGAAGGGGGCAAAGTAGAGTCTCGAAGGGGGTTCGGTTCGATTGGTTGGTACTCAAAGAGAATAAAGTTGATACTCGATTGTTGAAAAGTTGGGACTTAAAGGGGGAAAGATGGTACTCAAAGGGCTAAAAGTATGTACCCGAAGGTAAAAGTATTACTACTCAAGGTGGGCCTTCTTTTTAAGCTCCTGTAGAAAATATCTTAAGGAAGCAAACAAAACAAATAAAAATTGATGGAAACTTGTACTATGCCTGCTAATTAACAAAAAAACATATATTGCATGATTTACTGACAACTTTGCTGTAAATGTATTGGGCTAAAACAGCTGCAACCCATTTCTAACAAGTATAAACCTGTTTTCGACTAGAGGCCCTCGATACATTTGACAATTGTTTTACACCAGAGGTGGGCAACTCTCTTTGACAGTTATTAGGAAATTTTGTTTTAGATAAAAATAATTGGTATCTGCAGGTTGGCATTATACATCAATAAATTATTGTCAAATTTTAAAGTTGTCACTTCCGCATCAATGTCAGTTGGAATTCGCAACTTTTTCGTAATTTTTTTTAAAAATAATTTAAAGTTTTTGTTTATTCCCGTTTCCTAAAGAAAAAGATAAATTAGATATATGGAAGAGAAACCTGCAATATCCAAACATGAGAGTTTCGGAAAATTCCTTAATTTGTGAGGTAAGTTTATGCAAAATAAAAGACAAGAGAGTAGATTAGGATAAAATATCAGTCGGAACAAGATACTTATAATATCTAAAATAGATAACTGTTATTTATAATTATACGTAAAGCTAGCTCTTCAACTATAAACGAATTTTAACTTCCTTGGGTACTTTTGAGGCTATCAACAGTACATTTTGTAAAGTATTAGAGTAATCGCTATAAGACATTTTCCTTTTTTGTAGTGGGGATAAAAAACGATAGGGGCGGAGATTTTTTCGCTTCAAAAAAATGACTTGCGACTTGCTTTATGTGCTATACAGGGTATTTTAAAATTCAATAACATAATTTAAGTATTAAATTCCTTAAGTGATTTCAAGACAAAAAGGTTATATAAACATAGTCCGAACCCTTAGTTTTAGAGATACAGGGTGTTAAAGTTTATTTTTTTTTAGTTTTTTGTTTATAGCTCGTGCATTTTTTTGAGATATTTAGCTCACATTAGGCAAGTATATTTAGCTAAAGGCACTACACTATTTACACTATTAGACCTGCCAAAAAATAGTAAAAATCTACAGAGTGATACTTTTTGAGGGGTCATGCCCTTTTTCATTCCCTTTCATCAACTTTTTTGTCGTGGGCTACTGGTAAATCTCGAAAATTCAAAATAAATTCAAAATTTTGTCTGAAAACCTTTTGATTTCCTGTAGCCTTTTCGAACCTGCTATCGTGACTGAGCAAAAAAATTAAAAACAGTTTTTATATTTTTTCTCCAGGTATCAGATAAAAAAAAACAGGAATCAAAAAGTTTCATAACCAAACAAAAGCGTTTTTTTTATTTTAGGCGCATCAAAAAAAAATTCAGGGTCAGGGAAAATTTAAATGCTCTGTAGTTCCGTGACTAAGCGTTTGTGGACCTATGTTATGGTGTATGAACTTTTTGTCTTGAAATTTAACATTAAAATTATGTTATTAAATTTTGAAACACCCTGCACGTAACTAACTTTTTTATTTGTGGAGTCATTGATAGTTTTCCGTCCGTAATGTTTTGTAGTGGGTCTGGCAATCGATATAGACTAAAATATGTTTTTTTTTCGAATAAATTAATAAAAGGAAGACAGTAATTTTTTTACCTATTATTGGTGGTATTTTCACAAAACTTACACAATCCTTTTTTTTCCGTTCTTTGACTAAGTTTTGTTTCTGATTTTTTATAGTCACAAAAACCGTAATGCACTTGAAAAGCTCATTTCTGAAAATTTCATGTTGCGGAATACATCACTTTCTATAAAAGTAAAATATAGTATTTTTTGACATTTTAATCTAACAAATTAAAGATAATAGTATTCAAAATATTACCTATACATTGTGGCGACTTTAAATGGAATACTGCCTCTAGCGGTTTAATGTTAGGTTTTTTAGAAAAAAAAACACGTCAACTGAGTTTTTTTACGGGCTTTGTTCCTGACGCAACAAATTTTTGTTTTCAGATGAAATAACTCCACCTGTGGTACCTTGTTCGAAAGTTTATAAAAAATGAAAAACAACGGAAGAATTTTTTTTCACATACATCTACTAAAAAAATTTCATTTTTACTTGTATACCTTATTTGAAAGCTTATAAAAGGAGAAAAACAACGAAATTGTCAAAAATTGACTGAAAAACATGTTTTTGTTTTTTTCAAACAATTCAATAAAAATATTAGGTTTAATAGAAGATTTTAAACCAATTAAAAACTTCTGTTCTTCTGGATTGACAGTAGAATTTTGTTTAATAAAAACTTACGCCAAAAATAAAGAAGTTTTAAACCCCCTCTCAAATGGGAAACGTTTAAAAAAGCCTATGTAGTTCGAAAACAACAAGATGTAATTTTAACTATATTTACCTTGTCTTAAAAATCTAGCCTTGCAAAGCTGGTCAGTTTTTTCGTATCTTTATTTTTCTAATACAGTGGAACTTTTTTGGGGTTCATTTTGAAGAATCCTCTTTTGAAGCTTCACTTACTTTAAAACAAATGGCTGCTCCAACACTTTACAATTTGGCACATTACCGTGAAAACCCAGTAATCTGCTCTGTACAAGTATTAGAAGAAGATTTAGTTGCTGCAAAGAAAAAAATGGAAGACCAGAGTCAACAAATTGAAAAACAAATTTTGCAAATTAAAGAATTAAAACATCAGCTGAAGAAGGAACAGTTTGTGCTTAAGGTGACGGGTATATTTAATAAAGATCAGATCGAAGTAATAACTGGTTCTAAAAAAATAAAGGGATTCAGGTGGTCTAATAAAACATTTGAAGATGCCTTTAAACTCAAATTTGTTTGTGGCACCGCTGGGTATAGATATCTCCTTAAGCTAAATCTTCCGTTGCCAAAAATCCGCACCCTTTCATACAAAATTGAGCATTTGCCTTTTCAACCTGGCATTTTAGATGAAATTTTTTATTTTCTTAAAATCAAAATTCAAAGTCTATGTGAAATTGAAAGAGATTGTTCTTTGCAATTTGATGCCTGTGCCATTACCCCCAGCAAGGATTTATGTCAAGGATCTCCAAAAATGTTGGGCTATGATTCTCTGTCTGAACAAGCGGTCTTGGCAAACCATGTGTTAGTTTTTTTGCTTCGGGGTGTTAATACTTCTTGGAAACAAATTGTCGCTTACTATTTTATTGGAAACTCTTGTGAAGGACCATCTGTGGCCAAAATTATTTTGGAAATTCTTAATAAATCAAACCAAATCGGTCTTAATGTTTTAGGTATTACGTCAGACATGGGGCTCGATACCGTTGCGGTATGGAAACATTTCGGAATAAAGGCAAAATTTTTTAAAATTTTATAACCGATCCCGATAACTCAGAAAAAAAAGTATTTTTTATAGCGGATATTTCTCACCTTTTAAAAAATATTAGGACTATGCTAGTGAATAATAAAACTATCTGTATTTCAGATTATTTTGTCAAAAAATATAATTTACCGAGCGATATTATTGATGTTAAGCACATTACCTCCTTGGCGGAATTTCAGGAAAATATGGACCTAAAATTTTGCCCAAAGCTTGACACGGATTTTTCAAATTTAACTCAGTTTAATAAAATGAAAGTATCAAGAGCATTCTATATTTTGAATCATAATGTAAGCTCTGCCCTTAGTTTTTTAGGTGAGTGTAACATAATTGATGAACATTCGAAAACAACTGCTTGGTTTGTGGAAACGGTGTCAAAATGGTTCACAATAATGAGTTCAAGGGACGAGAATTTGGCCCTAAGTAAACTAAATATGATAAATTATAATCAAACTAGTGATTTTTTAAGGGAAATAAAACTACTTTTTAAAAGTATGAAAATTGGGGAAAAAGGTATTTGGAAACCAGTGCAAACTGGAGTAATTCTTTCCACACAAACAATTTTAGACCTTCAAGAATATCTGTTAAATGAAAAAGGATATACATACCTTAAAACATCGCCGTTTATGCAGGATGTGTTGGAGAATGTTTTTGGGCAAATGAGATTAAGACAAAGAATGCCCACAGCAGAACAGTGTCGGCAAATCTTAAAAAATTTATGCATTTTTCAATACTTGGACGTGGTTCCCGCCAACGGAAGCTATGCCAATCAAAACGATCCAAATTTTTTAAGTTTAGATTCTGTTATGACAAAGAAATTTTTGCCGAAAAAAGGAGTAGAAATCGAACCTCTTTTGGCGGCCTTACCGCAAAATTGGAATAAGAATGTTCCTTCATTGGACAATATTCATCAAAATTTACTGTACAATTCAGCGGGTTATATTTTAAAACATATTAAAAAAAGCAATAAATGTAAAGGATGCCATGACTTTATTTTGAGCAATAATGTTCAGAAACCCTTTTCAAAACTAGTTACATTAAAACAATATAAAACAAATTCTCTGAATTTTCCTTCACCTTTGGTATTTAAACTTTTTGTCAGAATCGAACAAATATTTTTAAATATTTCAAAACACATTCCTTCAAAAAATTTTAACTTTTTTGGTTTACTTAAATTTTTAGTTTTTAAAGATCACGAAGTTAAATTGTTAACTCATTTTGTAGATATAGAATCAGGATTTATTTAGCGAAAGCTAAAAAAATTATTAGGAGGGATACAGCACTTCAAAGTGAGTTTGCAAATAGCAGCAAAAGCGCAAAAATAAGTGTAGCTTTTGGAAACTAATTTAATTTGTTTTGTTTTTAGGATCTAGTTTTTAACCCTAGAATCGTATGATTATGTGTATATATATGGGTGTGTTTGTTTTTAAGATCTAGTTTTTAACCCTAGAATCGTATAAATATGTGTATGTATGTGTGTGTATTAAAGCCTAACGTATAACAAAAATCAGTTTAGTAATTTTGAAGGTAATAAGCTTTCTTCAAGGAACTCTGGAATTGTTATGGGGTATTTCTTTATCTAATCTAGATAAAAAAGTTTTGATGTTTTTTTTATTAATGTACAGTTATAGATAAGTTATGTGTAACATTTGGTCTCCACTCCTGCATATTTTTTACTGACCTCTGCTTAAAAATTCTCCAGAATTTTATGACAAGCTTTCCCCCAGAAAGGCATAGACTATAGACGCAGTTTACGATTTAGCTTAAGGAGAATACAATAAATTAATGTATGTATAGTATAAGTATTTTTTATAACGATGATTCTACCAAAAGTAGACCGTTAAATATCATTTTTTGGGTGAGTTTTTAAAATAACATCTCAGCTTAGCCAGTAATTTTATTTTCTTAAAATTTTTTAGGTAACTAGTTAAGTCGTAGTGTATCTCTTATTGACTAAAAAGTTCTAACAGCAAATTATTTTGGGAAAAGGAGGCAGCACTGGTGCACCACTAGTGCAGTTTTCGTATTCTTTTGAGAAAACTAGTGCAATATTTTGTATTCCTTTGAGCAACTGGACAAGCCCAGTGTTACACTAGCGCACTTTCATATTCTTTTGAAACTGAACTGGGGCTATTTGTTGACAGCACCCAAACAGTGTCAGTGAACCACGAGTGACGCACTAACTTTTTTCAAAATTCGCTATATATGTAAATAATTCTCCATAAAGATATCATCTGATAAGTACCTAAATAAATAATTGGTTAGTTTGCAGTTTATGTTAGTGAAATATGCATTTTTACCCCATAGCACCCTTTTTGTAGAATCATTTATAAACCAAAGCTACGTGTCCACTGCACCAAAGGAACATGTTTCTGTTGCCTGCTTCCAAAAATGTTTGAGAACTTAATAATTTATTTTTATTAATTGTAGGTAGTTTTTAGTACTAGAGCTATGTAAATGTAAATATATCTAGTTTTATATTATTTTACTTTGACCGTTATCCGATTAAAAACGAAATATCTACTTCATCTAAAAATGTTTAACTGGAAAACTACCTAAGCTAAATAATTGTTATATTCGCCATTTATAATAATAATTTTAGTATCATAAGTTATAAGGAAAATGCCACCAAAGCTGCATTTATTTAAACAATTAACTTAATAAATTTAAATAAATCATATGTACAGTAGACTCTCGATTATCCGACTCTATACTCCGATCGCTGGATTATCCGAGTTGCGTAATACATCGGTTGAAACCATATTAACCGAGCGACGCCATATTGTTCGGGTAATTTTATGGAGAATCATAAAATTGCCAAAGCAACAGAAACTGACTGAACTTATTTAATTTTGTATTTTCGACACTTTTGGGACTAAAGTGGTCACTTAAGTCCCTTGTTTTAGGGATTAAAGTGATCCTCTTAATCTCTGTCGAGCAAAAAGTTACTTTTAATCCCTAAGAAGTAAAAATCCACTGTTAGTCGCTAATTCAATTACTTTTATTCCCTAGGGATTTAAAACAAAGTAATTTTTGTAGGTTAACATTTTATAATATTTTACATCTATAGAATATCGTTGAATGCAATTAGTACGGAGTGTTTCAAAATACCGTTTTATTAAATCCCTTTTTGCTTATTTTTTTCTATGCTAAAATCCATAAAATAGTATATGAACCTTGTGACTAAAATGCCTCAGTCGGGCTACAAACTTTCCGCCTCGGGATTAGAAGTATCACATTAGTCCCTAGGCTTATAATTAGACGTTCTTTTTTGTTTGTAAAATAAATCAAATATTGGTATTATTAAAAACTATTAAATAAAATTTTTCCAGCAAGCAAGCACAGCCATCAATAATAGCTAGTCGTTCCGGGGGTTGAGAAGCTTTATTATATAAAAAAATGCAATTTTCTTTCTAAATCTAAAAAACGCGTTTCACTAGCCACTGTGGCTCATAATTTTTATCAATTTTTTTAATATCTCAAAAATATCGACTCATACTTTGAAAACCTTGTTCTGCTAGATGCTGCGGTTCACGAATTTAATGGCCTTATCCATAGTTAACGAGATATTTTTGTACCAAGTTTGGTTAAAATCGGTTTATTGGTTTTTGAGTTATCGTGTCCCAGACAGATGGACAGACAGACACCATCACAAAATTTGGTAGATGGGACTTTTTTGAACCATTTGAATGAAAGAAAAAGTTTGTTGTGGCGATCCCAATCCCGATCCCTATAGCTTCCATATCGACCTAAGGTATGGATGGCTAATATAAGTATATAGAAAACAAAATAGATAAATACGGATTATATATTATATATATTATAGCCCACATTAGCTCGCATAATCGAGAGTCTACTTTAATTATGAAGGTACCTTGTTGGTATGATTTGTTATATTTATGTAAGTAAATCAGGCACACCTTAAATGGGATTTTAAAAAATCCACAAATTTGAGATTTTGGTATGTTGTAGATAGATGTCGATATCCTGATCAAAAGTATGGCCATCAAAGATATAATTCAATTATTTTTATCAATTTTTGGTATTAACGTTTAAATTTTACAAAAAAATCAATTTATTCGTACTACTTAGGAGGCCCATACCCGCCAGTGTATTTAGGAAACAACTATAACAGACCAAAATTTCATGAAATTCATGGATTTTTTAAAATTCCATTTAAAGTGTGCCTGATCCTTTCCTACTTAAATACATTTAGCTTAAAAAGTATTTCAATAAAAAATAAATAAAAGAGTTTTTTGTTTTTCTGAATTAAAAATCAAAAAATTTTCGGAGCCAGTTGGAAATAAAAATTTTTAAAATTGTTTCTTTAAACAACTACCATATAATGTTTACCTCATGGTACATCTGACCCTCGGAACGGAAATTAAAAAATATGTTTTTACACAATATGTACTACAAATTTTTATGAATTCTTATGATTTTATGACCGGTGGCCGCGCTAATATTGTGATATAGTTTCTATTTATTTTACTGCATTTTTGTAAAAACATCTGTTTTATGTCCGTTTCGAAGGTTAGATACCATAAGCCTGCTTCCCTTTGTTTAAAACGATCAGCGATTGGGGAGGTTAAGCTTCCTACAGACCTCAACATTTCGACAAAAAACAAACCCATCAACGAGCCGAACGGAATAGTTTGGCCGGGACAAACGCGTTTGCAAACAATTCGGCGAACGGTTCGTGGAATTGACTCCGTCCAAACTGGCGTTTGGTTTCCCGTTCGGCTCGTTGCTCTGTTCGTTAAAATAATAAAATTATAATAAAACCAAACCGTAAACTGAATTTACCTAAACCTAACTCGGCAATCCCTCCCCGTTTTAAACCAATGGAGTAAGACTTTTTTTAATAGTAGGTTTCTCTATTTATTCGTCACCTTATGGTGGCACCGATAAACTATGCAAACATTATTCTTTCACATTTTTGTGTGAGCCGAAAATAACGTGGAAACAGGGCTCACAACATTTAATTTAATTAAATATACAAAAAAAAGAGCACCCCGTATAGTGGGGTTTGAGTGTTTTGTTTTTGTTATTGGAATTTGAAGTCTCGTCTAACCTAAAATATTAAAAACGTCGAAAAAATCCAGGGAAATAACACAGACAAAGATAGGTATCTGTTTTATGTCCGTTTCGAAGGTTAGATACCATAAGCCTGCCTCCCTTTGTTTAAAACGATCAGCGATTGGGGAGGTTAAGCTTCCTACAGACCTCAACATTTCGACAAAAAACAAACACATCAACGAGCCGAACGGACTAGTTTGGCCGGGACAAACGCGTTTGCAAACAATTCGGCGAACGGTTCGTGGAATTGACTCCGTCCAAACTGGCGTTTGGTTTCCCGTTCGGCTCGTTGCTCTGTTCGTTAAAATAATAAAATTATAATAAAACCAAACCGTAAACTGAATTTACCTAAACCTAACTCGGCAATCCCTCACCGTTTTAAACCAATGGAGTAAGACTTTTTTTAATAGTAGGTTTCTCTATTTATTCGTCACCTTATGGTGGCACCGATAAACTATGCAAACATTATTCTTTCACATTTTTGTGTGAGCCGAAAATAACGTGGAAACAGGGCTCACAACATTTAATTTAATTAAATATACAAAAAAAAGAGCACCCCGTATAGTGGGGTTTGAGTGTTTTGTTTTTGTTATTGGAATTTGAAGTCTCGTCTACTAAAATATTAAAAACGTCGAAAAAATCCAGGGAAATAACACAGACAAAGATAGGTATATCTAGCTATTTCATAAAATCGGTTTTACATGTAAAACTGGATTTTGCAAGAAAGAGAGGGCAATATGAGTTGCCGACCTCTGGTGTAAAACAATTGTCAAATGTATCGAGGGCGTCTATTTTCGACAAGTCTTTAAAGTGTATCTGAAAAGCACTTATAAAACTGCAGTCAGTTAGTCTTAACTTTTCACGGAAAGTGCGTTATTGAGTTCTATCAACACAGTGTTTTAGTGAAGTTGGTGCTATTCAAAAAATAAAATGAGTTTTGCAACGAAATTGGTTTACAAAATTATGTGTCAGCTTGGTAGGGTAGAAGATATGAATAAAAAAGTTTCAATTTTAAAAATTCTAAAAGATTGTGCTTTAGCCAGTAGACAAATAAGCATTGCTTTAAAAAAAGCCTCTTGTGTTGCTGAAAAATCTCATTTAGTGGCTTGTCTGGGACAAGTTAAAGGATGCAAGCATATTTTAAAACAAAAAACTCTTAAGTTTGCTGGTGCGATTGGCACGAAGAAAAAAGCAAAACATCGCGTACAATGGGAAGACATAAAATCAGCCTTTGAAAGCCGAGTTAGAAGTGCTGTGATTACAAATTTACAACATAAGGATCCCAAACAATTTTTAGAGGATTGTTTTAGTTTATTTAAACGAAGGATTGAAAATACATTAAAAAAAGAGGATATGATAAAAGTTAATACTATTTTAAGTGGAGATTTTCAAATACCGAAAAAAGAACAAATTGGAAATGAGACAAAACACTTTAATACCGCTAATGCGATTATTGACCGTAACACAAATTTAAAAAACTGGTTTAAGAAAAATTTAAAAAATTTGCTTTTGACTGATTTGGAAGATTTTGAGCAAAATCAATCTCTTACAAAAATAAATAATCTTATTATAGCAATTAATAAGTAATTTATTAGTATTTAGAGCTACCCAAAGAAAATCGTAAAGCTTGTGTAAATGTAGAAAATAATGACGATTTATGTTTTGGATGGGCTATTGTGTCAGCATTATATCCTGTTGAAAACAACTTTAATAGAATCTCATCCCACCCGCATCCTAAGAAGTGTTAAATTTAAAAAATATAAAATTTCCAATAACTTTAAAACCAATTTGCCCGATTCCAAAAGCAAAACAATTTGTCTATTAATGTGTATCGCCTACAAAAACTTAATAAAAACAGTTTTAAAGTACTGCCTGCGTACATTTCTGAAGAAAAGAACGAAAAACATGTTAATTTGCTAATGATTCAAAATAAATACTATTTGGATGAACAGATCAAAGATCTTTCGCCAACAACAACAAAAAATATTTAACGACTAATAAGTAGTCAAATCAGCAAATGCAAAAAAGCAACCTATGTGGACTTATTCAGCATATAAAAGACTGCAAAATTATTGGCAGTGTTGTGGTTCCGAAATTACCAAGTAGCGATAAAAAAGTTGTTGAATTTAAAAACTTTAAAAATAAACAATTTGCACCTTTTGTTATTTTTATTCCGATATTGGGTCTTTGCTGCTCCCTGTTGCAGAAAATAGTAGTAAAAGAACTCAAAAATATCAAAGTCATGTGCCTTGTTCGGTAGGATATTATGTAAAATGTGCCTACGATGATTCTTTATCATTTTATAAATCTTACACGGGGTCTGACTGTATGGAATGGTTCAGTAAACAGTTACTAGATTTCGCTGAAAACCTGGAAACTGTATTTCTCTGTGACTTACCCATGGAACCTTTAAATAAGTGTAACACTTAACCCTACCCTCTAAGGGCTAATGCAATGTGTCTCACAAAGTTCAGATTCAGATTTTGTTAAATCTGGCACGGCAGCTCTTAGTCGGTGAGCAGGTCGTTGGTTCGGAGAGGGTTGCTCTTAAAACTTAATAAATTTACTGGCAAGAAAGGGGCGCCAGCTAAGTATCACTCTTAGCAAAGGAGGTGGGGGTTGCAAACAAGTAAAACAGCTCTTTAAAAAAACTTTCATGTAATAAACTTTAGGAAAGTTGATACTCCAAGTAACTCCTACCTATTTATAAATTTCTGGCCAGTCCCTAGCTAATTATCAATAACTAAATTATGTAAAATCTCCTATTTGTTACACAGCAGTTATATCAATTTTTGGTTTTTAACATGACTTTTAATCCTCAATGAATCAGGTTGATATAAAGGGTAGTTGCACGTACCTGGAGGCAGGTTTTAAATACCTGAGGATATCACAAAATCTCAGGCCACCACCAGCTTCGCCGATTGAGTTCTCTAGGTTAGGTCAGGGTGCTTATGAGGTTTTGGTCAGGTTACAGCAGTAAGGACGAACACAATTCTTGTTAGGTTTTCTGAGTTCACCAGTTCATCTGGTAGTTTGGTCAAAATGCTGAGTGCCCAAAATGCAGGTGATGTGAGTGTTTTGAAGTAGGTGTTCGCACAGTCCAATAAAAGGAGCCCCAAACTTGAAAGCCTAGAATACCAAAGGGAGGGGTGTCAGAAGAATAACTCTACTTTGGAAAATACGACCGACCCCGCCAAACCCATAACTCTACTAGTAGAAAGGCATAAAACTAACAAATTACGCTTACCTAGATGTTATGTGGCTAACCACACTCGCGGAAAATCAATTTTCTGATTTTCGTCTACCGCGCTTTTCTCAGGCAAAAAATGAAAAGGACGCTTGTCACTTTCTGTCACTGTTGCCAAAATTATTTGTGGCACGGAGCAAACTACTCTCGACGGAGAAAATGCGTGGGCCTTTTATCCGGTTAACCCCAACATGAGATGACCAGTAATCCGTTGTTATCGAATTTAATATCTCCATGACCAACCTGCTGAAATCCTTAAAAGAGTCTCTCTCCCTATCGACAAACATGGAACAACCGGTAAAACATCTTGGAAAACTAAAATTACTGCACAAAAAGAGTTTTTCCAATGTTTAAGAGTCTCTTAAATATAGTGAGCGCAAACAGTCCACTGTGCCCGTGCCGCTCTGTGACCGAATCTGCACTCACTGTGCCTGCCCGTCACGAGTTCCAGCTCGAGTCGAAATTGGCTAGCACAAATGTCAAAAATCTGTGGAAAAATAAACAAAAATATTTCGTTACAGAGAGGTTATATTTTCCTGATTTTCCTGATCGAAAATGAATGTGAAACTTTCGGAAGGTACTAAGAAATATCACCACCAGGACACGATTTTTGGATTCTCGCAAGAAAGCCAAAAAAACAAAGGTAAGTCTTTCCTAAACCACCATGACGGGCTATAAATCTACCTTAGCCTTTGATGTTTTACTCCAAATAGGTTTGCTGAAAAATGCCAAAGATGTTCACAATAAAACTAGAAATGAACACGTCTTGTTTACAAAAACAAATAAAAGACTCAAAAGAATTGAACCGTTACACACCCCCTTTGCCTAGTAAAAAAATATTTTATGTAGTAAAATATTTTTTACTTTAATATCTCAAAATCTAACAACTAAAAACTAACTAACATTCTCTCTTGTTCACTCATCTATTACTATTTCTTGTGGTTGCGCAACCTCATTCATTCTCATTCAAACATACCCCTCGATTCACTCACTAAAATCCTCTAGGTTATCACCAGTGTAACGCATTAAATCTTTGACATGGAATTTTCCAAGAATCTTACCACTTTCGTCTCTTAACTCATAAACTAATTTTCCTATCACCTTGTTTACTATGCATAACATATACTTCGGAGCTAGCTTAGCAGAAAAATTATTAGCCTTATTCGATAACACAAAATTTCTTTTCCAAACTCGGTCATTAACATGATAAATATGCGGGTCTCGTTTCCGAAGATTGTAGTGTCTCAGATTTTTCTTATAGGCATCATCTAAACTCTTTCGAACTTGAAGGTAGTTCTGGGGAATTTTATCCATTTCTTCGCAATACTCTCTACGACTTAAATCGTTAATACTAAATTCTTCCAGATCATCTATTCTACCATAGAAAGAACCATGCGAAGGCACATATCGTCCAAAGTTTAAGTAAGACGGAACAAAGCCTGTAGCTTCATGAACGGAAGTATTTAATGCAAACTCGATTTTAAAAAGCTCTTTATCCCAAACTCGATGATCCACACCCTTAATATAGGATCTTATCGCCGTTTCCAGAGTTCTATTAACTCTTTCCACTTGATTTACCTGTGGATGATAATTCGCATTATAGTGAAGTTTAATACCGTAACTAGCTATCAGAGCGAAACTTCTGATCAATAAACTGGCAACCATTGTCCGTTGCCACTATTTGTGGAACTCCGAACAATAAAAATACTTGGTTTTCTACTATCTCAGTGACTTTTCTACCCACCGCTTTTGATAAAGGTCTCAAAATACAAAATTTGGAAAATACATCTGAAATACAAAGTATCCAACAGTTACCCTTCTTGGGTCGCGGTAACGGACCCACAAGATCAATACTAAGATATTGCCAAGGAAATTCTAGTTTCTTTTGATTTCCCATAACACCAGGACGAGCCTGAGAACTCACTTTTTGGGCATTGCATATATGACAGTTTTGACATACTTTCTCACATCCTGTAACATGCGTGGCCAGTAATACAGTTCCTTTACACGATTTAATGTTTTATGAATTCCCAAATGCGCAGCCATCGAGTCATCGTGGCACTCATTAAACACCGCTAATCTCTGATTTCTAGGAACAACGAGCTTCCATTCAGGAAAATTCGTACGAACAACCAATTCAGGCACATGCTTTAATAATTTACCATCCTCCACAATAAAATCAGGATACTTTTCGGGGTTTTCCTCTACACTTGTGACCATTCTCAAATACCAAGGGTCTTGCAAAGCATCTGGTGGAACTACTTCGATTACACACACATCGGAACTTAATAAGTTTTCATCTGGAGGATCGACTGGAGCTCTAGATAATGCGTCTGGTACAACATTAAGGGGACCCTTTCTATGAAGTATCTCCATATCATATCAACTCAGTTTCATGGCCCACCTAGCCAACCTACCAGTCGGATTCTTAAGATTTGAAAGCCACAACAACGAGGAATGGTCAGTTATCACCTTAAAATGAACTCCATCAATATAACCCCTAAATTTCTCCACGGCAAACAAAATGGCGGCCAATTCTTTCTCAGTTGTGGTCATCTTACGTTCTGTAGCTGACAAAGAACGGGATCCAAACGCTATTACTACATCCTGACTGTCCACTTTTTGTGTTAGAACTGCACCGACTCCAACATCCGATGCATCACATTGTATAACAAACTCTTTAGAAAAATCTGGTGACACCAATACAGGCGCACTAACTAACGCCTCTTTTATCTTAGTAAACGCTTGATCAGCTTCCTCATTCCACACGATTCTCTGAGATTTACGTTTACCCTTCAATGAGTTGTTGATTGGAGCTACCAAAGTACTAAAATCTTTGACAAACCTTCTGTACCAGCTACAAAGTTACAAAGTCCAAATGGCATCACCTGAAATTCAAAAAGACCTCTCCCAGGCACTACAAATGCAGTTTTCTCACAAGATTCAGGCGATAGAGGTATTTGCCAAAAAGCAGACTTTAAATCTATACTACTTAAAAATCTTGCATTACTCAACCTACCAAGAACTTGATCTATCAGTGGTAAAGGATAAGCTGATTTCTTAGTTACAGCGTTCAATTTGCGACCGTCAAAACAAAATCTTGGAGAACCGTCTGACTTCTCGACTATCAAAACAGGGCTAGGCCAAGGGCTATTTGAAGGCCTAACTACTTTTTGTTCCAACATCTTATCCAATTCTTCATTTAGGATTTTTAACCTATATGGACTCATCACATGATGTCTCTGTTTAATCGGAGCTGCATCACCCGTATCAATTTCATGAATTATTTTATTTGTTCTACCCAAAGTTGGAGAAGACAAAGTCTCGAATTTCTTTATCACTTTATCCAGACTCGCCAACTGTTCAGGACTCAATTCAGCTTTTGAACAGACATTCGAAACTTCAAACACCGTGCCGTTACTCAAGGCAAATGCCATTGAAATATCAGGGTTGTCACCAACAGCATAGCAATCCGTTCCGAAGTCCAACTTTAATGAAAACTGCCGTCCAAAATCTGACCCCAAAATTATACCATGTGATAAGCTAGGTACTACTAAAAATTTAATTAATTTTACAACACCTTCCAACTCGACAGGAGTCTCTACATATCCATCCACGACATGCAAGGAACCATCTGCGGTTCTGATATGTTTTTCACTTGCCAAAGGCAACACATTAGTTTCTAAAATATCTAAAATTACCAATCACCGAATGGCTAGCGCCGCTATCCACCAAAGCAACAAAAGGCCTGCCGAAAATATGTATTTGAACATAAGGCCTAGTATCATTTGCTTAAGGAACAACAGAAGGACAAATATCAGCAACAGGTTGTGTAGATGTAAAAAACTTACGAACCTTTTGCTTCCAATCCCGCCAATCTGCATTTAATAAAGAACTATAGGGCTTCTTATATGCACGAGTAGCAACGCCTATTGATTGCCTCTTGCACCGTTTTTTTGATTTACACACTGGACAGTTGGGTTTAATTACACCCACACGACCACATCCAAGACAAGTAGGTTCACGCCTTGGAACTGCTTCAGGTCTCACATTACGAGGTGACTGCTGACGGTGCGAACTCTGATTTGACGATCTTGAATTTTGCTGGGATGAATTTATAGATAAGTTATGTTTAACATTTGGTCTCCACTCCTGCATATTTTTTACTGACCTCTGCTTAAAAATTCTCCAGAATTTTATGACAAGCTTTCCCCCAGAAAGGCATAGACTATAGACGCAGTTTACGATTTAGCTTAAGGAGAATACAATAAATTAATGTATGTATAGTATAAGTATTTTTTATAACGATGATTCTACCAAAAGTAGACCGTTAAATATCATTTTTTGGGTGAGTTTTTAAAATAACATCTCAGCTTAGCCAGTAATTTTATTTTCTTAAAATTTTTTAGGTAACTAGTTAAGTCGTAGTGTATCTCTTATTGACTAAAAAGTTCTAACAGCAAATTATTTTGGGAAAAGGAGGCAGCACTGGTGCACCACTAGTGCAGTTTTCGTATTCTTTTGAGAAAACTAGTGCAATATTTTGTATTCCTTTGAGCAACTGGACAAGCCCAGTGTTACACTAGCGCACTTTCATATTCTTTTGAAACTGAACTGGGGCTATTTGTTGACAGCACCCAAACAGTGTCAGTGAACCACGAGTGACGCACTAACTTTTTTCAAAATTCGCTATATATGTAAATAATTCTCCATAAAGATATCATCTGATAAGTACCTAAATAAATAATTGGTTAGTTTGCAGTTTATGTTAGTGAAATATGCATTTTTACCCCATAGCACCCTTTTTGTAGAATCATTTATAAACCAAAGCTACGTGTCCACTGCACCAAAGGAACATGTTTCTGTTGCCTGCTTCCAAAAATGTTTGAGAACTTAATAATTTATTTTTATTAATTGTAGGTAGTTTTTAGTACTAGAGCTATGTAAATGTAAATATATCTAGTTTTATATTATTTTACTTTGACCGTTATCCGATTAAAAACGAAATATCTACTTCATCTAAAAATGTTTAACTGGAAAACTACCTAAGCTAAATAATTGTTATATTCGCCATTTATAATAATAATTTTAGTATCATAAGTTATAAGGAAAATGCCACCAAAGCTGCATTTATTTAAACAATTAACTTAATAAATTTAAATAAATCATATGTACAGTAGACTCTCGATTATCCGACTCTATACTCCGATCGCTGGATTATCCGAGTTGCGTAATACATCGGTTGAAACCATATTAACCGAGCGACGCCATATTGTTCGGGTAATTTTATGGAGAATCATAAAATTGCCAAAGCAACAGAAACTGACTGAACTTATTTAATTTTGTATTTTCGACACTTTTGGGACTAAAGTGGTCACTTAAGTCCCTTGTTTTAGGGATTAAAGTGATCCTCTTAATCTCTGTCGAGCAAAAAGTTACTTTTAATCCCTAAGAAGTAAAAATCCACTGTTAGTCGCTAATTCAATTACTTTTATTCCCTAGGGATTTAAAACAAAGTAATTTTTGTAGGTTAACATTTTATAATATTTTACATCTATAGAATATCGTTGAATGCAATTAGTACGGAGTGTTTCAAAATACCGTTTTATTAAATCCCTTTTTGCTTATTTTTTTCTATGCTAAAATCCATAAAATAGTATATGAACCTTGTGACTAAAATGCCTCAGTCGGGCTACAAACTTTCCGCCTCGGGATTAGAAGTATCACATTAGTCCCTAGGCTTATAATTAGACGTTCTTTTTTGTTTGTAAAATAAATCAAATATTGGTATTATTAAAAACTATTAAATAAAATTTTTCCAGCAAGCAAGCACAGCCATCAATAATAGCTAGTCGTTCCGGGGGTTGAGAAGCTTTATTATATAAAAAAATGCAATTTTCTTTCTAAATCTAAAAAACGCGTTTCACTAGCCACTGTGGCTCATAATTTTTATCAATTTTTTTAATATCTCAAAAATATCGACTCATACTTTGAAAACCTTGTTCTGCTAGATGCTGCGGTTCACGAATTTAATGGCCTTATCCATAGTTAACGAGATATTTTTGTACCAAGTTTGGTTAAAATCGGTTTATTGGTTTTTGAGTTATCGTGTCCCAGACAGATGGACAGACAGACACCATCACAAAATTTGGTAGATGGGACTTTTTTGAACCATTTGAATGAAAGAAAAAGTTTGTTGTGGCGATCCCAATCCCGATCCCTATAGCTTCCATATCGACCTAAGGTATGGATGGCTAATATAAGTATATAGAAAACAAAATAGATAAATACGGATTATATATTATATATATTATAGCCCACATTAGCTCGCATAATCGAGAGTCTACTTTAATTATGAAGGTACCTTGTTGGTATGATTTGTTATATTTATGTAAGTAAATCAGGCACACCTTAAATGGGATTTTAAAAAATCCACAAATTTGAGATTTTGGTATGTTGTAGATAGATGTCGATATCCTGATCAAAAGTATGGCCATCAAAGATATAATTCAATTATTTTTATCAATTTTTGGTATTAAAGTTTAAATTTTACAAAAAAATCAATTTATTCGTACTACTTAGGAGGCCCATACCCGCCAGTGTATTTAGGAAACAACTATAACAGACCAAAATTTCATGAAATTCATGGATTTTTTAAAATTCCATTTAAGGTGTGCCTGATCCTTTCCTACTTAAATACATTTAGCTTAAAAAGTATTTCAATAAAAAATAAATAAAAGAGTTTTTTGTTTTTCTGAATTAAAAATCAAAAAATTTTCGGAGCCAAAAATACAAGCAAAACCAAACATTTCTTTACACAATTGGACATAAAAATTTTTAAAATTGTTTCTTTAAACAACTACCATATAATGTTTACCTCATGGTACATCTGACCCTCGGAACGGAAATTAAAAAAATATGTTTTTACACAATATGTACTTACTTCCCCAAAGACAAATTTTTATGAATTCTTATGATTTTATGGCCGGTGGCCGCGCTAATATTGTGATATAGTTTCTATTTATTTTACTGCATTTTTGTAAAAACATCTGTTTTATGTCCGTTTCGAAGGTTAGATACCATAAGCCTGCCTCCCTTTGTTTAAAACGATCAGCGATTGGGGAGGTTAAGCTTCCTACAGACCTCAACATTTCGACAAAAAACAAACACATCAACGAGCCGAACGGACTAGTTTGGCCGGGACAAACGCGTTTGCAAACAATTCGGCGAACGGTTCATGGAATTGACTCCGTCCAAACTGGCGTTTGGTTTCCCGTTCGGCTCGTTGCTCTGTTCGTTAAAATAATAAAATTATAATAAAACCAAACCGTAAACTGAATTTACCTAAACCTAACTCGGCAATCCCTCACCGTTTTAAACCAATGGAGTAAGACTTTTTTTAATAGTAGGTTTCTCTATTTATTCGTCACCTTATGGTGGCACCGATAAACTATGCAAACATTATTCTTTCACATTTTTGTGTGAGCCGAAAATAACGTGGAAACAGGGCTCACAACATTTAATTTAATTAAATATACAAAAAAAAGAGCACCCCGTATAGTGGGGTTTGAGTGTTTTGTTTTTGTTATTGGAATTTGAAGTCTCGTCTAACCTAAAATATTAAAAACGTCGAAAAAAATCCAGGGAAATAACACAGACAAAGATAGGTATATCTAGCTATTTCATAAAATCGGTTTTACATGTAAAACTGGATTTTGCAAGAAAGAGAGGGCAATATGAGTTGCCGACCTCTAGTGTAAAACAATTGTTAAATGTATCGAGGGCGTCTATTTTCGACAAGTCTTTAAAGTGTATCTGAAAAGCACTTATAAAACTGCAGTCAGTTAGTCATAACTTTTCACGGAAAGTGCATTATTGAGTTCTATCAACACAGTGTTTTAGTGAAGTTGGTGCTATTCAAAAAATAAAATGAGTTTTGCAACGAAATTGGTTTACAAAATTATGTGTCAGCTGGGTAGGGTAGAAGATATGAATAAAAATGTTTCAATTTTAAAAATTCTAAAAGATTGTGCTTTAGCCAGTAGACAAATAAGCATTGCTTTAAAAAAAGCCTCTTGTGTTGCTGAAAAATCTCATTTAGTGGCTTGTCTGGGACAAGTTAAAGGATGCAAGCATAATTTAAAACAAAAAACTTTTAAGTTTGCTGGTGCGATTGGCACGAAGAAAACAGCAAAACATCGCGTACAATGGGAAGACATAAAATCAGCCTTTGAAAGCCGAGTTAGAAGTGCTGTGATTACAAATTTACAACATAAGGATCCCAAACAATTTTTAGAGGATTGTTTTAGTTTATTTAAACGAATGATTGAAAATACATTAAAAAAAGAGGATATGATAAAAGTTAATACTATTTTAAGTGGAGATTTTCAAATACCGAAAAAAGAACAAATTGGAAATGAGACAAAACACTTTAATACCGCTAATGCGATTATTGACCGTAACACAAATTTAAAAAACTGGTTTGAGAAAAATTTAAAAAATTTGCTTTTGACTGATTTGGAAGATTTTGAGCAAAATCAATCTCTTACAAAAATAAATAATCTTATTATAGCAATTAATAAGTAATTTATTAGTATTTAGAGCTACCCAAAGAAAATCGTAAAGCTTGTGTAAATGTAGAAAATAATGACGATTTATGTTTTGGATGGGCTATTGTGTCAGCATTATATCCTGTTGAAAACAACTTTAATAGAATCTCATCCCACCCGCATCCTAAGAAGTGTTAAATTTAAAAAATATAAAATTTCCAATAACTTTAAAACCAATTTGCCCGATTCCAAAAGCAAAACAATTTGTCTATTAATGTGTATCGCCTACAAAAACTTAATAAAAACAGTTTTAAAGTACTGCCTGCGTACATTTCTGAAGAAAAGAACGAAAAACATGTTAATTTGCTAATGATTCAAAATAAATACTATTTGGATGAACAGATCAAAGATCTTTCGCCAACAACAAAAAATATTTCACGACTAATAAGTAGTCAAATCAGCAAATGCAAAAAAGCAACCTATGTGGACTTATTCAGCATATAAAAGACTGCAAAATTATTGGCAGTGTTGTGGTTCCGAAATTACCAAGTAGCGATAAAAAAGTTGTTGAATTTAAAAACTTTAAAAATAAACAATTTGCACCTTTTGTTATTTTTATTCCGATATTGGGTCTTTGCTGCTCCCTGTTGCAGAAAATAGTAGTAAAAGAACTCAAAAATATCAAAGTCATGTGCCTTGTTCGGTAGGATATTATGTAAAATGTGCCTACGATGATTCTTTATCATTTTATAAATCTTACACGGGATCTGACTGTATGGAATGGTTCAGTAAACAGTTACTAGATTTCGCTGAAAACCTGGAAACTGTATTTCTCTGTGACTTACCCATGGAACCTTTAAATAAGTGTAATACTTAACCCTACCCTCTAAGGGCTAATGCAATGTGTCTCACAAAGTTCAGATTCAGATTTTGTTAAATCTGGCACGGCAGCTCTTAGTCGGTGAGCAGGTCGTTGGTTCGGAGAGGGTTGCTCTTAAAACTTAATAAATTTACTGGCAAGAAAGGGGCGCCAGCTAAGTATCACTCTTAGCAAAGGAGGTGGGGGTTGCAAACAAGTAAAACAGCTCTTTAAAAAAACTTTCATGTAATAAACTTTAGGAAAGTTGATACTCCAAGTAACTCCTACCTATTTATAAATTTCTGGCCAGTCCCTAGCTAATTATCAATAACTAAATTATGTAAAATCTCCTATTTGCTACACAGCAGTTATATCAATTTTTGGTTTTTAACATGACTTTTAATCCTCAATGAATCAGGTTGATATAAAGGGTAGTTGCACGTACCTGGAGGCAGGTTTTAAATACCTGAGGATATCACAAAATCTCAGGCCACCACCAGCTTCGCCGATTGAGTTCTCTAGGTTAGGTCAGGGTGCTTATGAGGTTTTGGTCAGGTTACAGCAGTAAGGACGAACACAATTCTTGTTAGGTTTTCTGAGTTCACCAGTTCATCTGGTAGTTTGGTCAAAATGCTGAGTGCCCAAAATGCAGGTGATGTGAGGGTTTTGAAGTAGGTGTTCGCACAGTCCAACAAAAGGAGCCCCAAACTTGAAAGCCTAGAATACCAAAGGGAGGGGTGTCAGAAGAATAACTCTAATTTGGAAAATACAACCG
Organism: Aspidapion aeneum; assembly: GCA_963576565.1. Classification (NCBI taxonomy): domain Eukaryota; kingdom Metazoa; phylum Arthropoda; class Insecta; order Coleoptera; family Brentidae; genus Aspidapion; species Aspidapion aeneum. Next base: position 62,482,332 of record OY755042.1, read on the forward strand.
ACCCCGCCAAACCCATAACTCTACTAGTAGAAAGGCATAAAACTAACAAATTACGCTTACCTAGATGTTATGTGGCTAACCACACTCGCGGAAAATCAATTTTCTGATTTTCGTCTACCGCGCTTTTCTCAGGCAAAAAATGAAAAGGACGCTTGTTACTTTCTGTCACTGTTGCCAAAATTATTTGTAGCACGGAGCAAACTACTCTCGACGGAGAAAATGCGTGGGCCTTTTATCCGGTTAACCCCAACATGAGATGACCAGTAATCCGTTGTTATCGAATTTAATATCTCCATGACCAACCTGCTGAAATCCTTAAAAGAGGCTCTCTCCCTATCGACAAACATGGAACAACCGGTAAAACATCTTGGAAAACTAAAATTACTGCACAAAAAGAGTTTTTACAATGTTTAAGAGTCTCTTAAATATAGTGAGCGCAAACAGTCCACTGTGCCCGTGCCGCTCTGTGACCGAATCTGCACTCACTGTGCCTGCCCGTCACGAGTTCCAGCTCGAGTCGAAATTGGCTAGCACAAATGTCAAAAATCTGTGGAAAAATAAACAAAAATATTTCGTTACAGAGAGGTTATATTTTCCTGATTTTCCTGATCGAAAATGAATGTGAAACTTTCGGAAGGTACTAAGAAATATCACCACCAGGACACGATTTTTGGATTCTCGCAAGAAAGCCAAAAAAACAAAGGTAAGTCTTTCCTAAACCACCATGACGGGCTATAAATCTACTTTAGCCTTTGATGTTTTACTCCAAATAGGTTTGCTGAAAAATGCCAAAGATGTTCACAATAAAACTAGAAATGAACACGTCTTGTTTACAAAAACAAATAAAAGACTCAAAAGAATTGAACCGTTACACACCCCCTTTGCCTAGTAAAAAAATATTTTATGTAGTAAAATATTTTTTACTTTAATATCTCAAAATCTAACAACTAAAAACTAACTAACATTCTCTCTTGTTCACTCATCTATTACTATTTCTTGTGGTTGCGCAACCTCATTCATTCTCATTCAAACATACCCCTCGATTCACTCACTAAAATCCTCTAGGTTATCACCAGTGTAACGCTTTAAATCTTTGACATGGAATTTTCCAAGAATCTTACCACTTTCGTCTCTTAACTCATAAACTAATTTTCCTATCACCTTGTTTACTATGCATAACTTATACTTCGGAGCTAGCTTAGCAGAAAAATTATTAGCCTTATTCGATAACACAAAATTTCTTTTCCAAACTCGGTCATTAACATGATAAATATGCGGGTCTCGTTTCCGAAGATTGTAGTGTCTCAGATTTTTCTTATAGGCATCATCTAAACTCTTTCGAACTTGAAGGTAGTTCTGGGGAATTTTATCCATTTCTTCGCAATACTCTCTACGACTTAAACCGTTAATACTAAATTCTTCCAGATCATCTATTCTACCATAGAAAGAACCATGCGAAGGCACATATCGTCCAAAGTTTAAGTAAGACGGAACAAAGCCTGTAGCTTCATGAACGGAAGTATTTAATGCAAACTCGATTTTAAAAAGCTCTTTATCCCAAACTCGATGATCCACACCCTTAATATAGGATCTTATCGCCGTTTCCAGAGTTCTATTAACTCTTTCCACTTGATTTACCTGTGGATGATAATTCGCATTATAGTGAAGTTTAATACCGTAACTAGCTATCATAGAGCGAAACTTCTGATCAATAAACTGGCAACCATTGTCCGTTGCCACTATTTGTGGAACTCCGAACAATAAAAATACTTGGTTTTCTACTATCTCAGTGACTTTTCTACCCACCGCTTTTGATAAAGGTCTCAAAATACAAAATTTGGAAAATACATCTGAAATACAAAGTATCCAACAGTTACCCTTCTTGGATCGCGGTAACGGACCCACAAGATCAATACTAAGATATTGCCAAGGAAATTCTAGTTTCTTTTGCTTTCCCATAACACCAGGACGAGCCTGAGAACTCACTTTTTGGGCATTGCATATATGACAGTTTTGACATACTTTCTCACATCCTGTAACATGCGTGGCCAGTAATACAGTTCCTTTACACGATTTAATGTTTTATGAATTCCCAAATGCGCAGCCATCGAGTCATCGTGGCACTCATTAAACACCGCTAATCTCTGATTTCTAGGAACAACGAGCTTCCATTCAGGAAAATTCGTACGAACAACCAAACATGCTTTAATAATTTACCATCCTCCACAATAAAATCAGGATACTTTTCGGGGTTTTCCTCTACACTTGTGACCATTCTCAAATACCAAGGGTCTTGCAAAGCATCTGGTGGAACTACTTCGATTACACACACATCGGAACTTAATAAGTTTTCATCTGGAGGATCGACTGGAGCTCTAGATAATGCGTCTGGTACAACATTAAGGGGACCCTTTCTATGAAGTATCTCCATATCATATGAACTCAGTTTCATGGCCCACCTAGCCAACCTACCAGTAGGATTCTTAAGATTTGAAAGCCACAACAACGAGGAATGGTCAGTTATCACCTTAAAATGAACTCCATCAATATAACCCCTAAATTTCTCGACGGCAAACAAAATGGCGGCCAATTCTTTCTCAGTTGTGGTCATCTTACGTTCTGTAGCTGACAAAGAACGGGATCCAAACGCTATTACTACATCCTGACTGTCCACTTTTTGTGTTAGAACTGCACCGACTCCAACATCCGATGCATCACATTGTACAACAAACTCTTTAGAAAAATCTGGTGACACCAATACAGGCGCACTAACTAACGCCTCTTTTATCTTAGTAAACGCTTGATCAGCTTCCTCATTCCACACGATTCTCTGAGATTTACGTTTACCCTTCAATGAGTTGTTGATTGGAGCTACCAAAGTACTAAAATCTTTGACAAACCTTCTGTACCAGCTACAAAGTTACAAAGTCCAAATGGCATCACCTGAAATTCAAAAAGACCTCTCCCAGGCACTACAAATGCAGTTTTCTCACAAGATTCAGGCGATAGAGGTATTTGCCAAAAAGCAGACTTTAAATCTATACTACTTAAAAATCTTGCATTACTCAACCTACCAAGAACTTGATCTATCAGTGGTAAAGGATAAGCTGATTTCTTAGTTACAGCGTTCAATTTGCGACCGTCAAAACAAAATCTTGGAGAACCGTCTGACTTCTCGACTATCAAAACAGGGCTAGGCCAAGGGCTATTTGAAGGCCTAACTACTTTTTGTTCCAACATCTTATCCAATTCTTCATTTAGGATTTTTAACCTATATGGACTCATCACATGATGTCTCTGTTTAATCGGAGCTGCATCACCCGTATCAATTTCATGAATTATTTTATTTGTTCTACCCAAAGTTGGAGAAGACAAAGTCTCGAATTTCTTTATCACTTTATCCAGACTCGCCAACTGTTCAGGACTCAATTCAGCTTTTGAACAGACATTCGAAACTTCAAACACCGTGCCGTTACTCAAGGCAAATGCCATTGAAATATCAGGGTTGTCACCAACAGCATAGCAATCCGTTCCGAAGTCCAACTTTAATGAAAACTGCCGTCCAAAATCTGACCCCAAAATTATACCATGTGATAAGCTAGGTACTACTAAAAATTTAATTAATTTTACAACACCTTCCAACTCGACAGGAGTCTCTACATATCCATCCACGACATGCAAGGAACCATCTGCGGTTCTGATATGTTTTTCACTTGCCAAAGGCAACACATTAGTTTCTAAAATATCTAAAATTACCAATCACCGAATGGCTAGCGCCGCTATCCACCAAAGCAACAAAAGGCCTGCCGAAAATATGTATTTGAACATACGGCCTAGTATCATTTGCTTAATGAACAAAAGAAGGACAAATATCAGCAACAGGTTGTGTAGATGTAAAAAACTCACGAACCTTTTGCTTCCAATCCCGCCAATCTGCATTTAATAAAGAACTATAGGGCTTCTTATATGCACGAGTAGCAACGCCTATTGATTGCCTCTTGCACCGTTTTTTTGATTTACACACTGGACAGTTGGGTTTAATTACACCCACACGACCACATCCAAGACAAGTAGGTTCACGCCTTGGAACTGCTTCAGGTCTCACATTACGAGGTGACTGCTGACGGTGCGAACTCTGATTTGACGATCTTGAATTTTGCTGGGATGAATTACTAACTGTAGCTCTCTTTCTACAAAAAGCAGCTTTATGTCCCTTAAGACCACAGACAAAACACGCTAATGAAGATGCACCAGGTAAAGACTGATAGGAAGAACGACCCTGCCCATGTCCCCCATTTTCTACCCTAGAAGCGTTGTGATTCGAAGAATTACCGACCTTTGGATAATTAGGTCTATGAAAGGGAGCCCTAGACTCATTAGACCTAAATGCCGATGAAGCTGAGGTAGTGCCCAAGGCAGAACACTGATGAGCACAGGAACAGCCCGAACAAACTGGTTGACTAGTACTAGGAAAATGTTCATTTACCTCGGGGCTAAACGCATGAACATTGCCACCTCTCCTTGTATTCAAACCAGCCTCTTCCAACGCCATACACTTTTCTCTCAGGACATTCAAATTTGGGATCTCTTCAAAAGTTAGCATGGGATGATAACTGTCCAAAAGATTCTTGCGAATTACTTTTAACCTTTCTTGGGTACTAGGAGGTTCGCCCAAGGAATTAAATAAATTCTCCATAATAGAAATATAAATGACTACTGGCCCAGTAGGTAATTGCTTTCGAAGTTTAATTTTTATTTTTTGGTTTTCGTCAAAATCTCGAGGCAAAAAGTCTCTCCTCAAAGCCTTAACCAAAGAGTTCCAGTCTGTAAACCTTTGCATTCTTTTGTTGGATCTAAACCATTCCAACGCAGTACTGGTAAAAAGTTCAACGGCACCGGTATATAAATCTTCGAGGCTGCAACCCCTCGCTACTCGACGTTCATCCACCCTCAGCAGAAAATCGATAACCTGGTTTTTATCCGTTTTTCCGTCAAAAGTAACTCCCCATTTAGAAATCAACTCAGCCCTAAAAGAATGCACAGTAGCTGCTTCAGCAGCATTATCTAAAAGTTAACCGTCGCGGGTTTCAGCCCCAGCCCCTATATATCGCTGATACATACCATCAAAATCTTCCTGTAACACCGACAGAGAAATCAAAGAATCTATCCTATATTGGACTTGTTCCTCTTCGACACCTTCGCCAGTGGTTGGTATACGACTGATTCTTCCCAAAATATGTCTAAACCGACTAGTAACTCGCCTATATACCTCCTTATTAACCCCGTCAAAATTGTGAACCTCTTCCTTAAGCAAAGCTGCACTAACATCAATAGCTGCTTTTTCACTAGCAAAATCAAAACCCTCCCCAGTATAGGTCTTTCTTGGACTCTCCAAATCCATTTTAAAGCATCTTCGTAAATATCGCCTTCTAGTTGTGACGTCCGCCCTCTCTGCTGCATCTAAACCTCGCAAACCTAACTCATAATTGAGTTCCGCAACTCTTAAATGATTAGGATCTATATTAAAATCTTCGTAATGCATTTTTTTTAAATCCGAAACTGATCCAAACTTATTTAAATTCAAAAATGTTATCCAAATTTATTTATTTAATATTTAGAAAATAATAAAAAAATATTTTCTCCTTTATATCTTCACAAATCTTAAAATGTTTCGAAACTCAAAAAAATTGTTTAGAAAACTTAAAAAACTCGCGGCAGAACTTCTCTTTAATTAAAACAGAAATAAAAATTTTTACAAAAAAATTCAATGCCCGAAGTAGTTGTAGTTTCCTAGATGATATACGTATAGGTTAGTATCTATTTTTATTATAACGACTGCCAAAAAATATTAAAATTATTATCACTTATTTTTTTCTTATTACTTATTTTCTATCGAAACCTTCCAAAAAGGTTGGATGACCTCAGTTACACTAGTTTAAATAGCAGCGCTATGAAGCTATAAAAAAAATTAAAATTTATTTTAAAGGTTCGCACAAAAAATGTAAGCACCTAGAAGAATAAAAAAATTTTAATAGTGCAAAAAAAAGTTTACAAAAAAATTTTTACAAAAAAATTTTTAAAAATTTCTTTTAGTTTTTGAAACCTTCAAAAATTTCCGGATGAACTACACCAGTCCAAATAGCAGAGCTACAAAGTTATAATAAAAAATTTAAAAAATTAATTTAAATGGCCGCGCAAAAAAATGCAAGTACCAAGAAGAATAAAAAATTTAAATAGTGCAAAAAAAATTATTAAAATTTTTTTTCTTTCATTTAGTTTTTGGAAACCATCAAAAATTTTTGGATGAACTCAGTGACACCAGTCCAAACAGCTGAGCTACTAAGTTATCAGTATCCTTCCTTATAGATAAAAACAGTTTGCACAAAAAAAATTCCCAAAAGAATAAAAGAAATTATTATCGTGCTAAAAAAACAATAATTTTTTTTTTTAGTTTAGGTGGTAAATAATGATAATAATTTAGATAATACAATTCAGGTATATAGTTCAGCATAAATGTAAAAAAATTGAATGTTTTTATGAATGATTACTTTGCTTTAAGATGATAACTAGTATGGCTATTCGCACCCAATATACCGCTCTGTATAAATTTAACATAAAAAAATCGTAATATATCTGTAACTATTCGATGCCCTAATATCAACCTTCAGATTCACCCTGTATAATGTGAGGACTTCCTAATTTACCAGCAAAGTTCACATGTTACTCTAAGTACAATTTAACACAAACACAATATAATTTAAAATGACATTAAAATAATTTTTCGCTGATAATATTTGGCTCACCCTGTATAACTTCCTTATTCCAAAATAATTTTTGTTTCTTTTTTATTTTGACTCACACTGTATTTTTACAAAAAAAAATAAGACTAATTTTTTTTTTAATGGACAATGACTCAACCAGTATAACTTTATATAAATATTTACTCTTGGAAGGCGCTTACCTACTCTGTTTTAATTTAAAATCTTGCACAAAAATTTTTAAATATAAAAATTACGTTACAATCCACAATTCACAACAAAAAACAGTTTAAAAAATTTATCTGTACCTATTTAATTTCCTTTCTTCTGTTTTATTTTATTTATTGATTTTTATTTATGACTCTTCACAACCATTTAACAAAAAAAACACAAAACATAAATTTTTCATTATTTGCCTGAACTCTTGTTATAATTTTTTGTTTCTACCCAAATTTAGTTTGGGGCTTACTTTATGCTAAGATATTTTATTTATTAATTACCTACCCAGATTTATTTTTTATTTGTTTTAAAAAATTATGAACTATAAGAGGAAGTACCTAACCCAAGCCCAAAGGAAAAATCAGCAAAAATCTTTAGTTAAAAGAATAACTCCTCAAAAAAAAATGTACCAACAAAATGTTTACTTGTTTGCAGGAAGGGGAAAGGTAAAAGGGGAACTTGCCAACCCGGAAAAAGAATCTAAAAAAACTCACCAAACCAACTATGCCTGTTTTTTCCAACAAAATGATTACTATTTTTTTTAATAATACTTATTTCAGAATACCAAAAAAAAATGCCTCTACGTTGCCAACCTGGAAAAAGAATCTAAAAAAACTCACCAAACCAACTATGCCTGTTTTTTCCCACCAAATGATTACTATAATGCCTCTACGTTGCGCGCCAAAATTGTGTAACACTTAACCCTACCCTCTAAGGGCTAATACAATGTGTCTCACAAAGTTCAGATTCAGATTTTGTTAAATCTGGCACGGCAGCTCTTAGTCGGTGAGCAGGTCGTTGGTTCGGAGAGGGTTGCTCTTAAAACTTAATAAATTTACTGGCAAGAAAGGGGCGCCAGCTAAGTATCACTCTTAGCAAAGGAGGTGGGGGTTGCAAACAAGTAAAACAGCTCTTTAAAAAAACTTTCATGTAATAAACTTTAGGAAAGTTGATACTCCAAGTAACTCCTACCTATTTATAAATTTCTGGCCAGTCCCTAGCTAATTATCAATAACTAAATTATGTAAAATCTCCTATTTGCTACACAGCAGTTATATCAATTTTTGGTTTTTAACATGACTTTTAATCCTCAATGAATCAGGTTGATATAAAGGGTAGTTGCACGTACCTGGAGGCAGGTTTTAAATACCTGAGGATATCACAAAATCTCAGGCCACCACCAGCTTCGCCGATTGAGTTCTCTAGGTTAGGTCAGGGTGCTTATGAGGTTTTGGTCAGGTTACAGCAGTAAGGACGAACACAATTCTTGTTAGGTTTTCTGAGTTCACCAGTTCATCTGGTAGTTTGGTAAAAATGCAGAGTGCCCAAAATGCAGGTGATGTGAGGGTTTTGAAGTAGCAGGTGTTCGCACAGTCCAACAAAAGGAGCCCCAAACTTGAAAGCCTAGAATACCAAAGGGAGGGGTGTCAGAAGAATAACCCCGCCAAACCCATAACTCTACTAGTAGAAAGGCATAAAACTAACAAATTACGCTTACCTAGATGTTATTTGGCTAACCACTCGCGGAAAATCAATTTTCTGATTTTCGTCTACCGCGCTTTGTACGTGCAAGACAAATAATAGTTAATTTTCCTAAATATTAATTATTCCGTTGCACTGAACCATACAGGTTGTCACGTGACACCGCAAAGTGCGCGGATAGAAAGTGCGCAACCCACCGGCGCGATGACAAGAGAGAGATCATCGTAGCCTCCATATTGAAACCGGCGTGTTTTACTCGGTTTACAAAACTACAATTCAATCAATTGCAATTAGTGCCAATCAATTCTAAAATCATTCCAATCCGTTACCTCAACTCCTCACAGTGATTTCGATCAACTCAAGAACTCTGGTAGAAGCCTGGGCGCCCAGTGAATGGAATTTGTACCGCCGAGAAATAGCAAGGTAGGTGTCAATCGACATTTTGTATTGTTCTCGCGTTATTTTCCATTTTTATCCTTAATGCGTTAAAAGTTTAACCAGCGCCTAAAGCTATCGAAAGGGTGTATGTCTTGTGCATACATTTTTATGGTCCATCGATCCAAATATTCAAAAAAATACAACAAAAAATCAAAATTCATTCTTCAAAAACCAAAAATCTAAAAATTTTACGACGCCATTAAGGACCAACGGGGGGCAGGCTTTAGCAGTGACAAAGCGACTCGCCTTTGTCTCCACCCACTTTCCTCACACATGTTAAAAATTTTATCGATTTTTCTGCAGTCTAAATTTAAAAATCGCGGTCGACCAAAACAACTGTTTTTTGTTTACCTACGGGCGAGTGAACGAAGGTCAATATAAAAACTTTGTGTACAAAATAAAATAAAATAATAAGAAATTGTGAAAAACGTTTTAGTGTTCAGTGATAATACTTATTACTAATTAATCAATTAAAATGACAAAAACCGGCCTGGATAAGGCAGTGCAAAAACGCACAGTTTATGTTACGCGGATTACCGAAACATACACAGCAGCCATAAAGGCTCAAACCGATTCAAATGTAAAATCTATTTTCAAAACAAGGTATGAGAACGTGGAAGAGTTTTATGATGAGTTTAAAAAACTGCACAATGACGTCATTAGCCTAGTGGAGAACGATGACAAATATAAAGTGCAAGATAAGGTGCGAGAAAACACAGACAATTTTTATTTTCAAACTAAAAGTATTTTCAATCAACTTTTTCCAGAACAAAATTCTTTACAAGGCAATTTTGTATCTCTTCAAAATCAAACAAACAGTCATGAATACAAGGATCTATTAAAATTGGATGTCCCATGTTACGATGGCACTTTATTAAAGATGGGGGGTCACTTTTTATGATATGTTTTGCTCATTAGTGCACAACACTAATATGCCTCCAGTAAGGAAATTTAGACATTTAATTTCATATTTAAGAGGTGAACCACTCAGTTTAATAAAACACTTGCCTATTAATGATAATAATTACAATATTGCTTTTCAAACACTAGTAGATCGATACCAAAACAAAAGACTTTTGGCAACATGCTACTGGAACACCGTAAATAGTACGGTTCCCTTAAAAAATAATTGCTCTTCCAAGGATCTTAGAACTTTACTAGATAGTTTTAATGAAAATATCTCTGCTTTAGAGTTATTAGGTTTTCCAACTCAACATTGCGATTTCATACTTTTCAACATGCTTCTTTCGCGTTTAACTACCTCAATACGAACTTCTTTTGAGATAGAATATAGTAAAATGGAGCTTTCTACCTACGAAAACCTTACAGAGTTCCTCAAAAACCATTGTAGGGCCTTAGAATCAGTTCAAATCATGCAAAATATTTCTTATTCAACTATGCAATCAGACAATTTACAAAATTCAAATCCAAAACCACCTAAGCGACAATTCAATTCAAATAATAATTACAACAGTTACTCAAAACCATATCAACCACAAGTTTACGTGGCAAATACAACTCAAAATCATCAAAACTTAAAAATAACTTCATTTAGCAATAATTCGCAATTCCAACCAAATCAATCTAAATTCTTTAATTCAAATCAACAACGAAATCAATCTAGTTTTAGTTTCACTCCAGAAACTCAAAACAACTCAAATTCAAATACAAATCAATTCAACTCAAATTCAAATAGACAACAACAATTAAATAATTCGAATTTACAATTTAATTCGAATCTGTTTCAAAATAAATACAAATGTCGTTTATGTACAAATAATCAATTTCACAATCTTTCACAATGCCAGGTATTTTTATCAAAAACTATACAGGAGCGTAATGCCTACGTTAGGCAAAATAATGCGTGTAGCAATTGTTTAAGATCGCATCCCTTAAATTTATGTCAATCTACTTTTTCTTGCCGTATCTGTGGCCAGCGTCACCATACGAGTATTTGTAATAACTCGCAAACTACTCAATCGAATTCACAAAACGCGTATTTTACAAATGTACAACCAACCCCAAACTTAAATCAAAATTCAATTCAATCTTCCCAAAACCCCAATCAAACACAAAATGAAACACCCAATGAGGGCATTGATTACATTAATTGTGGGTGCACCTCACTCACCACTCAAAAACCTCAAAGTACTATTTTACTTTCTACAACAAAAGTAGACATCCTAGATAGTCGTGGATACTATCAAACTATACGGGTTGTCCTCGACAATGCGTCAGAGGCCAATTTTATTTCTGAAAATTGTCTTAACCGCCTAGGATTATCTAGGAAAAAATTCATAGTCCCCATACGAGGCATCAATCAATCTACTTCAACCACCAATGGCATAACAAATTGCACAATTAAGCCTGTTGGCCAAAATAATCCAACGCTTTCTCTTGATGTCTATGTTTTGCCAAAGGTAAGTGCAAATTTGCCATCGTTTCAAGTTAATCCTCACAATTGGCATCATATCTCTAATTTAAATTTAGGAGATAATACTTTCAATATTCCCGCACCTGTAGACATGCTTTTAGGAGCACATGTTTATCCTCAAATAATTCAACCTAACATTATTCCTGGAGAACCGGGGCAGCCAATAGCACTTGAAACCTTGTTCGGCTGGGTGCTCCTGGGAAATACGGAAATATCAAATCAACACACATACAATTCAACTTCATATTCATGTCACTTTACTTCTTTACAAAATAATTCACTAGATCAAACGATGATCAAGTTTTGGGAAGTTGAGTCTCTCCCAACAAAGAAGTTCCTCTCTCCTGACGAGGAAAAATGTGAATCATTTTATCAAAAAACTGTCACGAGAGATAGTTCGGGACGTTTTCAAGTTTCATTGCCATTTCGTCACTCTAGACCTATTTTAGGAGATACCTACTCACATGCTTACAAATGTTTTTTATCTCTTGAGTCTAGACTGATAAAAAATCCCGAACTATATTCACAGTATTCCGAATTTATGAATAACTACTTAAAAAACGATCATATGAGTTTAATTCTAGAATCACAATCAAAAAATGAATTCATAAATTATTTACCCCACCAGTGCGTTGTACGCCCCGATAAATCAAGTTCACGCGTTCGAGTAGTTTTTAATGGCTCGGCAACAGCGGGTTCAAAAGGTATATCCCTTAATTCTACCCTTCTCCCAGGGCCCAAATTACAAACTGACATCAACTCAATTCTGTTAAAATTCAGATATCATGAAATAGTCATGCTCTCGGATATTACGCAAATGTTTTTACAAATAAAATTAGCTCCGGAAGATCGTGATTATCAACGTCTTCTGTGGCGTTTCACTTCAAGCGATCCTATTCAAGAATACAGACTTAATACTGTCACGTTTGGTATCACATCTAGTCCTTTTTTGGCCATCAGAACTATTCAAGCGTTAGCCAAAATCCAAGAAAAAAACTACCCAGAAGCTTCTAGAGTGCTCCTAGAAGACATTTTTGGCGATGATATCTGCGCAGGCGCAAACTCTATAGAGTCGGTTCTAGCTCTACAGCGAGATTTAATCGCTCTTCTAAAATCAGGCTGTTTTGAGCTTAAAAAATGGGCTAGTAATCACCCAAAACTACTATCATCTCTATCACCAGACGAATGCCAAATTCCCTTTTCTTTTGACAAGGAAAATCCTATATCCATAAAGGTTCTTGGACTCCAGTGGGACCCAAAATCAGACAATATGTTTCTCTCTTGTCAGCCATCGGAAAAACGATGCACAAAAAGAAATATTCTTCTATTTTTGATCCTTTAGGGATGCTTTCTCCAATTTCATTTTTTGCAAAATGTCTTATGCAAAAATTATGGATTTCCAAGATAGGATGGGACGATCCCGTGGACAAATCTATTCTTCAGCATTGGACACAATTTCAAAATGAACTTAAGTGCTTATCAGATATTAAATTTCCTAGGCACATTTTTTCTAAAGATATAATATCTTGTCAACTGCATGCTTTTTCGGACGCATCAGAATTAGGCTACGCAGCTTGCGTTTATTTACGTATCGAGCTGTCAGATCAAAGCATAAAAACTTCCTTAATTATGGGCAAATCAAGGGTCAGTCCCTTAAAAACTATTAGTCTCCCGAGACTAGAACTTTTAGGTACTGTTCTTCTTACTGAACTTCTTAGTTTTGTTATAAAAACTTATCCCCCTTTAATTTCAATAGATAAAACTTACGCTTATACAGATTCTCAAGTCGTCCTCTTTTGGCTTTGTAGCTCACCTCACTTTTGTTGCTAACAGAGTTAGCCAAGTACAAGAAAAACTCTCTAATGTAAACTGGTATCATGTAAAATCACAAGAAAACCCTGCGGATGTCGCCAGTCGTGGCACAACTCCTTCTAATTTTATAAACCACCCCTTGTGGTTTACAGGGCCTTCCTGGCTTAGTCAACCATGTACTACATGGGACTTAAAAAATCCCGCATTACTCCAAAACTCAGAAACCGATTTTCAGCAAATTTTAAATGAAGAAAAGCCTGAAAAAATAACACTTACTACAAACATCGATTATCATATTCTAGACTTCCTTGTAAATAAATATTCATCCCTTTTTCACATTCAAAAATTAATTTGTCAGATTCGACGAATATTTTATAATTTTAAAAACAAAAAGGAACCACTTACAGGTCCTATTTCTATTTTTGAAATTCAGTATGCTTTAACACTCTTGGTTCGAAGAAGCCAAGTATTACATTTCTCTGACCTCCTAAAACAACTAAAAAACAACGAACTTTTACCCAAAGCTTTTCGAAAAATTGCACCCTTTTTGGACACTACCGGACTGATAAGGGTAGGTGGTCGTCTAAGGCATACGAATCCTATACCTTTTGATGCAAAACATCCTCTATTGCTTCCCAGATCAGGCAGGTTGTCTGACCTCATCATTGAACATATTCATAAGGAAAATAGCCATCCAGGGCTAAATACAGTTCAGTACTTACTTATATGAAACAACAATTCTGGATCTTAGCATCCCGCAGAGCTATTCAGTCCGTTTTATCTCGATGCATAAGATGTTATCGCCTTAGACCAAAGGCTTACATCTCTTATCAAGGTGACTTACCTTATTTTAGAATTTCACAACTAAAGTGCTTTTCTCATGCAACTTTGGACTATGCTGGTCCTATAAAAATTTCACCAGGTCATTGGTACCGGGGTACCAAAGAATTAAAAGCCTATATCTGCATTTTCGTGTGCGCAAGTACGCACGCTATCCACACAGAAGTTGCGTCAGACCTTACTTCTGAATGCTTTATAGCCGCATTCAGAAGGTTTGTAGCTAGAAAGGGTCGTTGTAATTTTTTATACAGCGACAGAGGCTCCAATTTTCAAGGAGCAAACTCTGAGCTTAAAAGGCTCTTCGAAGCCTCCTCTGAACATCTTCAGATCAAATGGCATTTTTTTCCTAGTGCTAGTCCTCATTTCAATGGCTTATCAGAGGCTGGTGTTAAATCAGTAAAGACACATCTTTACCGAGTGATCGGAAATCAGAAGCTTACATACGAAGAACTAAATACTTTGCTTGTGCAGATCGAGGCATTGCTAAATAGTCGCCCAATCTCTGCGCAATCATCCGTTCCCAATGATTTTTGTCCACTCACTCCCGGACATTTCCTTACCATGGAACCTTTAAACTCTGTCCCAGACCCAGACTTATCACAAGTAAAACTAAACACTCTTTCTCGGTGGCAACTTGTTCAGCGATTGAACACTGATTTTTGGTCCCGATGGAAAGAGGAGTACCTACATACTCTACAGCAGAGGTCCAAGTGGACAGAAAAACCTACTAAAGTCGAGTTAAATACTTTAGTAGTCATAAAAAATGAAAACAAACCACCCTTGCAGTGGTCTTTAGGCAGGATTGTAGATTTGCATCCTGGTTCAGATGGACATGTTAGAGTTGTCACGATTAGGACTCAACAAGTGCTATTTAAACGTCCAATTGTTAAATTGTGCCCTTTGCCTTTTAACTGAACACTCAAGCAATGTTCATTCTATGTCAATGTCGTCATAGAAATATTCTTTTTTTATTTTTTTTATTTTATTCCTTTTCGGGAAATATATTTTTTTGTTTTATCGCGGCAAAAAATAGAATAACATTTTGTCGCAACTTTTTAATCTTTTTTTTGGAAATAATAATTGTTATTCCCTAGTTATAATACATATTATTTTTCCTGGTTCTAAAATAGTATTTTAGGGCGGCCGGGAAAATGTACGTGCAAGACAAATAATACTTAGTTAATTTTCCTAAATATTAATTATTCCGTTGCACTGAACCATACAGGTTGTCACGTGACACCGCAAAGTGCGCGGATAGAAAGTGCGCAACCCACCGGCGCGATGACAAGAGAGAGATCATCGTAGCCTCCATATTGAAACCGGCGTGTTTTACTCGGTTTACAAAACTACAATTCAATCAATTGCAATTAGTGCCAATCAATTCTAAAATCATTCCAATCCGTTACCTCAACTCCTCACAGTGATTTCGATCAACTCAAGAACTCTGGTAGAAGCCTGGGCGCCCAGTGAATGGAATTTGTACCGCCGAGAAATAGCAAGGTAGGTGTCAATCGACATTTTGTATGGTTCTCGCGTTCTTTTCCATTTTTACCCTTAATGCGTTAAAAGTTTAACCAGCGCCTAAAGCTATCGAAAGGGTGTATGTCTTGTGCATACACGCTTTTCTCAGGCAAAAAATGAAAAGGACGCTTGTCACTTTCTGTCACTGTTGCCAAAATTATTTGTGGCACGGAGCAAACTACTCTCGACGGAGAAAATGCGTGGGCCTTTTATCCGGTTAACCCCAACATGAGGTGACCAGTAATCCGTTGTTATCGAATTTAATATCTCCATGACCAACCTGCTGAAATCCTTAAAACAGTCTCTCTCCCTATCGACAAACATGGAACAACCGGTAAAACATCTTGGAAAACTAAAATTGCTGCACAAAAAGAGTTTTTCCAATGTTTAAGAGTCTCTTAAATATAGTGAGCGCAAACAGTCCACTGTGCCCGTGCCGCTCTGTGACCGAATCTGCACTCACTATGCCTGCCCGTCACGAGTTCCAGCTCGAGTCGAAATTGGCTAGCACAAATGTCAAAAATCTGTGGAAAAATAAACAAAAATATTTCGTTACAGAGAGGTTATATTTTCCTGATCGAAAATGAATGTGAAACTTTCGGAAGGTACTAAGAAATATCACCACCAGGACACGATTTTTGGATTCTCGCAAGAAAGCTAAAAAACAAAGGTAAGTCTTTCCTAAACCACCATGACGGGCTATAAATCTACCTTAGCCTTTGATGTTTTACTCCAAATAAGTTTGCTGAAAAATGCCAAAGATGTTCACAATAAAACTAGAAATGAACACGTCTTGTTTACAAAAACAAATAAAAGACTCAAAAGAAGTGAACCGTTACATAAGAAACAAAAAATTGACTTTAAGAATGCTAAAAAATGTCATATTTGTGCACAGGACTTTTTAGCTGGTGAAAAGAAAATACGCGATCATAGTCACCTTACATCTGAGTATCGTGGTCCAGCCCATGAAAGCTGTAATCTGAACTTTCAGGATAGTCATTCTGTCCCTGTAGTATTCCACAATCTTAGCTCCTATGATGGACATTTGATAATTGAAAACATCGCCAATTTGGACGGATCAATAAATTTGCTACCAATTAACAAAGAAAAATATATAGCATTTACCAAAAAAATTAATGAAAATTTAATCGAATTTAGATTTATTGATTCGTACCGATTCATGGCCAGTAGCTTGGAAAAGCTAGCTTCATATCTTGAGGAGTATCCTCTGGTTATAAACGAATTTACCAACTTGTCTAACGAACAATACAAACTTATTTTTAAAAAAGGAGTATTTTGCTATGACTATATGAATAGTTGGGAAAAACTAAAAGAGACATCTTTGCCTGAGCAACTTCAATTCTTTAACACGCTCGAAAGCAGAGAAATATCGTCTGCTGATTATGATCATGCCCAAAATGTTGGAGAAGCTTTGGTTGTAAAACTCTACAAGAAAACATGGAATTCTACATGAAAGTTGACATAATACTTTTAATGCAGGTATTTCAGAAATTTAGAGTAGTGGGTTTATGGGGATTCTGGGGCACATTGGGGGGGGGGGGGGGGGGTTGCGGGGCCTTATTCGACTACCTCTAAAATCTTACCAATTTTACGAAAAACGAGCGAACCGTAGCAAAAATTTAACGAAAAAATCGAGTGAACCGAAGCAATCGACCTCTAAAATCCGTCAATTTTACTAAAAACGAGCGAACGTAAGCAAAAATTGAACGAAAAGATCGAGTGAACCGAAGCAATCGACCTCTAAAATTAGTTAATTTTACGAAAAACGAGCGAACGTAAGCAAAAATTGAACGAAAAAATCGAGTGAACCGAAGCAATCGACCTCTAAAATCAGTCAATTTTACGAAAATCGAGCGAACCGTAGCAAAAATTGAACGAAAAAATCGAGTGAACCGAAGCAATCGACCTCTAAAATCAGTCAATTTTACGAAAAACAAGCGAACCGTAGCAAAAATTGAACGAAAAAATCCAGTGAACCGAAGCAATCGACCTCTAAAATCAGTCAATTTTACTAAAAACGAGCGAACGTAAGCAAAAATTGAATGAAAAAATCGAGCAAACCGAATCTGTCGCGCTATTCGACGACCTCTAAAATCAGTTTATTTTACGAAAACGAGCAAACCGAAGGAAAAATTTATTGAAAATGTGTTACTATAGTCAAAATAATAAAAAATCCAGAAGTTCTAGCCCAAGTAAACTCTTGTGTTTTTTTAGACGATATGGAGAAAAAGCAACGAACCCGCGTGTTACCCTAGCATCAAATTGACCTAACCGCGTGCTACTATAGTTGAAATTATAAAAAGCATTAAAAAATTGAACCAAAGTTTAGATGAAATTGTGAAAAGAGCGACTAACCGCGTGTTAGCATAAATATCAATTTAGAAATATGACTAACGTAGTCAAAATTATAGAAAAAGGTTAAAAAAATATTAAAAAAAGTAATTTGTTCTTTGAAAAAATGAAGCAAACAAAATCTTAAATATTTAATTTTTTTTAAAAGTAAGTACATAAAAATCTTAATCTATTTTTCTAAATTCTAAAGATGGAATTTGTCCAAACGACGTGTTCACATGGCCTTCATAAATCAGGATGTATTTGTTCGTTTTAAATTCTTCTCTGTAGGGTTCTACTTCAAGCGATATGCGTGTCGGTAGGTAAACATCAAAGCTATAGTTCTCCAAAACAGCAATAATGGAGCGGCCGAACGCAACTTTGATGGATCTCAGATGATTTATAATGTATTCTTTACCAATTTCCAACTCTGATATGCGTTTTGTCTGCCGCAGTTCAAATTTAGCTACAGCGTTTAATCTGGCTAAATCCATTTCGAAATGCAAACCTCTCACCTTATATAGGGCCCAAATAAACCTAAAGTATATCTCTTTTCAAAATCCATGAGTTGTGTGACTTGTCCATTCCAAGCCATTTAACATAAACCTTGTCACCTTTTCGTCTTAATACCTTTTCAACGAGGTAAACATCGGGATATTTGATCAGTTGTAATTCTTCAGTATAAAATCCACCCCTAATTTCGGAATTCTGTTGGTCTAGCAGGTATGTAATGGGATTCGTCTGTACTACTTTTCTAATTCGAAAAACCTCATTGGACCAGTTGGGTGTATAACCCTTTGTAAAGGCCTGTCTCTTTTTGCTGATACGGACATAGTCTCCAACTTTAAATTTTATTGATTTTGGATCTGGAAGTTTTATTGATGGGTAGGACGTTCTTAAAATATATTTCTTATTTTTGTTAGACACTTTGCTGAGGCCACACCCGTTGTCGAATGCACAGTGGCGTTGTACTTGTTTACAATTTAATCCAAAATATTTATCCAGTTGTAGTTGCCTTGCACACTAAATTTTTTCCACATTAAATTTTGTAGCGTGCGATTTACCCTTTCAACAATTGAGGCTTTCATATTGGAGAAAGTATGATAATGGTTGATATTATAATCTTTTATGAGTTTTTGAAAATCTTTATTAAAAAATTCCTTGCCCCTATCCGTATGTAAGTTTTTTGGTGTTGATGGCGCTTCTTCCAAAATGGATTTCATCGCCCGAGATACATCCGCAGAGGTTTTACTTTTCAAAGGACGTGCCCATGCAAACTTGGAAAATGCATTTATTACAATTAAAATAAATCTATATCTTCTGTTTGTTCGTTCATATGGAATCATGAAAATCAAATCAGCCTCCCATAAATCATTCAATCCCTTGATATTAACTTTTCGACGAAAATATTTTTTTCGAGCTGTTTTATGCAGTTCATTTACCACAATTTCTTTCAAAGACATCTTGAAGGCAAGTGAAGAAATTATGATTGTATTGGATACTTAAGTAGTATAGTAGCACTAAAATCAGTGGATGAAGTTGCTGTTTCTGTCTCAAACGAAATTTTATCATTTTGTTTCAATTTTATATCTTCCACATTTGTTGAATCATAATATTTTACATTTTCTCTTCAACGACCATAATCGTGGTATTGGGGTCAATTTCAAATTCAATTTGTGCTTTTCTCAAGGGCATGGTATAATAAACACTTTTTAACGAAAATATAAAAAAATTATTTTTTTGCTCCATATGTTTTCCCACAAAATCTAGCGGTAAATATCCATAAAATGTTTTATTCTCTTGCTTCAAATTAGATATTTTTTGCTCCATATTTTGTACTTTAAATGCAATGTCATCTTTAAAGTTTTTTATACTTTGTGTGAGTTGGATCTCTTTTGACGATACACTATTTTGTAAATTTTCTTGTAGTTTAGTAATTTTTTCATCTTGATTGTTGACAATTATCTCAAACTCGGAAAGTTTTTTGATTGTTTGTTTATTACTACCTTTACAAGCAGTTTTCAATTGCGAATGTTTATCTCTAATCTCATCTGCGCTTACGGTCAAAAGTGATTTTACACGTTTTAAATCATCTTGAAATGATTTTAACTTTTCACTTAAAGCGCCAACATCTTGATCTATTTTATACTTTGCAATTTCCAGTTTTTCATCAAAGTTGCCATCATATAATTTAAGACTCGCCCTCCATAATGTATCATACTGTATCTCCAAGTTTTTAACTTGTTCGATGTAGCCACTAATCGATTTATTTAATCTTGTTATTGTTTCGTTGTTGTGTGCAATCTGATCTTTAATTTTACGTTCGAGATAATCGATTGTTGGAAATTTTTCATGAAAATTTTTCTCAAGGTGATCTTGTTGTGCTTTTAATTTTATTTTAACATTCTCTAAAAATTTAGAATTTAAAGATTCCTCATCAATTTTTGGTATCTTTTCATGCTGGGTTTTTAACATGGAAACATCACGTTCTAGTTCACCATATTTTTTTGCACATCCGGACTTGTTTCTGAAACGTTTCTAATTGAAATTTCATTTACTTTTTGACTTAGTTTATTAACATTTTCCATTAAACCTGAGCTTGTTTCAAGACATTTTTTAATTTTTTGATTAAAACTTTCAATATGTAATTGATTTTGATCGTTAATAATTTCTTGAAACTGTTTTTTAATACTGGTTCTAAAATTTTTAGGGCATCAGTTGAAATTTTCTCGAGATCTGAAAGCTGTGTTTTTAATGTAGCAAGTTCGGTTTCGAATTGATTTATTTTATCCTTTTCCAAACCATCGTTTGATAAAACCTGCTTGCATTTCAAACCAAGTTCATCCACAACTTGTAAATCAGAATTTGTTTGCAATTTTTTTTAACTTTGTCATCTAGCTCTTTAAATTCCAAATGCTTCGTGTTGTTGGTAGTTGCAATTTGTTGAATATCACCATCAATTTTGTCTTAAAAATTTTTTAAACTACTTTTAAGAGTATTAAATTTTGTAAGGAAAACTGTAAAATTTTGTCCATAACTCTCTAATTCTGTTTTGTTTCCATTTTGAACATTTTTCAGCTCACTTTCAAGAACATTTACTTCTCTTTTTAATAAAGTTATATCATTAGTAACATTATTTTGTTGACCAACAAGGTTTTGAAGGGATACTATTTTTTCAAGGTTCACATTGATTCGATTTTTGAAATCATCCACAATTTTATTCTGGTCTTTAAAAGTAGTATTTAGTATATCTGCTTTAAGCTTTTTCTCCCTTTCCAACAAGTTGTCTTCTTTAACACAATTTTCTTGCACATTGCCCAACTTTTCATCGGTTAATTTATTTTTTTTTCGAATTTCTGATATTTCATAGTCGTTTGACACCATTCGTCTCTTTAAACCTTCAAAGTCAGAGCTTTGCGGCTGAAGTGTTTTCGAAACATTTGACTATTTTCCAAATCGCTCTGACTAATGTTCTATTGAATATTTTTACCTCTTCTCGAAAAATGTCTCCAGAACTTGTCCACCGTCATGGTTGTAAAAAATTAAATAAACTTATCTACCTGTATACATCTCTATTTATACTAAAATTTTACGCTCTCTAAGCTCTTCCAATATTGATTGTATTTCATTTGTGTGACCATCATTCCCGGCTGTTTGTGACGCTATCAAAAGTTTCAATCTTGCCACAATTTCATTTGGATCATCATAATATACATAGTCTATTTTATTGTTCGACAAGAGCATAGATCCACCTTTTTTCTGTAAAGTACTTGAAGTAGATTGTGCTCTAGGTCTTAAATTTCTCGGAGGAAGTGGTTTATTAAAAGAAGCAAGTCTTTCCCGATTTTGTGGGGGAAGAATTTTCTTATTAATCAAATATGGTCTAATTATTTGATTCCATTTCGAAACTTTTGTACCTTGAATCTGATCCTGGGGGTCATAATTTCTACGGTAGGCATTGGATCTTGATAAAATATCCATATATTGATCTAAATCATCTTTCCTATAAGCCGCTGGCTCTTTTTTAAACAGTACCGGGGTAGGTTAAACCATTGACTGAAACATTTTTACCTTTAAAGTTTAGCTCAGATTTACCATTAAGAAACTTTTCATTATCAACATCGTGATAGATTCCATAGGTATAATCGTGAACATCTTTAGTATCTCTCATTTGTTCGTCAATATACTTTCTGGGCAGCGGATCAAAATCTTTCAAGTACTCATCGTAAACAAGAAGTCTTGTTAAGTTTAATCTACTTTCATTTATTTCGTTAAGTGTTCTATCAATTTCTTCACTGGTATCACCATTGTTTTAAGCATCATTATCGTCGCTAACAAAAGTATCTTCTAAAAAACTGGGCATTGTAGGTGTCAATATTGGTTGAAATTTATACACATTACTTCGAGCGGTAAAATTTAAGTCAATTGGACGATATGGGGAAAAGTTTAAATTTGTTTTGCTGGGTGTAGAGGAATTTCGAGTTGGGGTTTTTGGTTCCGATTTAATTGACATTTCATTTTTCACTTATAAATAAATGATAAAAATTCTTCAAGAGGTTTTGTTATTGGTTTCAACTGCTTCTCTCGTTTAAACTCTGAGTCAACGAGATCGGATTTTAAGGCTTGAAGTTTCTTTTTTATTGCCTTGCGAGTTTTAACAAGCTCCAAAGCTTTTCGTCTGTCCATCTTTGTTTTTAAATCACTAATGATCAAAAGTTTGCAACTAGACCTCTTATATATGAATAAACTTGTCAAAGCCCTGTAGGTATCGACCGTTTTTAATATCGCTATCTTTGTCAACAACTAAAAAGCTATATTTGTCCTTCCAACACAACGAACAAAGTTCTTTAAATGTTTAAAAAGACAAGTCTGTGCTCACATGGTCCTGATAAATGTGCTTTAAATTGGTAAGGTATTGTGGAAAGATAACTAGTAAGTTAGAGTTAAATAAAAGCAGTCTGTATTTTTATGTCTCTAGAAGCAAAAATAATCGCGAATAATGCTTTAGCCACCGCATACCATATCATCGAAAATAACTACAGAATTATCCTTAATTTTGTTTGGTGGAATAATGTTGTCTTCACTGTCATTCTCAAAATATCCAATTCCTTTAATGGGTTTTAAAAGATTTCTTAAATACTCATACTTGGGTTGATTTAAGGTTTTTGAATTAACATAAACATTTTCAAAACTTAATCCATTTAAATCTTCAAGTAAACTTATCATTACATTTGTTTTTCCCCCACCGCTTGGTGCTACACGTTTACAGCTACCTGGGAATAGTCTACCATGTTTTCGAAATTCCTCACTCGTATTATCGTAATTTTTCACTGGTAGAGTAAATTTTTGTTTTACAATCCGCATTGCGCAACCTTTTAAAAGCAACTAAAAAATTTAGCATAAAGTATGCTTATATAAGAATTTTAGACCAAATGCCCACAGTTGTGGGAGTTCCTTCCAAATTGGTGTTGTGTATGATTATAATGAATTTTGTTTAAACTACCATCACTTTTGAAATACTTTTCAACTTCCAAGGGTGGTCTTAGGTTACCGTATGAATCAAAGTAGTAAATATCTGTTTTATTTTTATAAAATCCAATCCAATGACTATCTGCATTCTTCTTGCTATCCAAATTGATTATAGCGCTTTCATGTTCTTTAATTTCCTTTGGTAATTCATCGCGCATAAACACTCCTCGGAAGTATGGAATAAGTTTTCCAAATTTTTCTAAATCAATGTTGGTCAAAGGTCTGTGAGGTAGTTTCTTTAGCAGTTTTTTGAATACGGTTTTAGATACAAACCACAACCAGTCTTATAAGGTTTCAAGTACAGACCTTTTCCGATAGCCACTTCTTCCATGGCTCTATTATGTCTTTTCTCCTCTTCCAATTTTTCTTTTGCTGCTTTGGCGTCATTGACAGCTTTGGCGATTCCTGTAGCACCACCGCTTAAAGCACCAAGAGCTGAGAGACTGGCAAATAGAGGTATCAATGGTATGAAGCCTCCTGTTTTAGGAATCGGAATAGTCCTTTGCTTCGGTAAAACAACTTTTTTTCCTTTTAGCGAACGCAAAGCACTTTTAGCAGCTCTTTGTAAATTTTTAAATCTTTTTCCAACAATACTTTTGCGAGCTTGTTTTATCGCGTTGCTCAACGAGATTCCTTTACCACCAATTCGTGGAGGTTTCTTTTTCTTGATCTTTGTGTTTTGTTGTCGATTTCTCTTTAAACCTATTCCAAACTTACTTTTGACTTTCATAATTCCTGCAGCAGCCAATTTTTCACCAAAGCTAGCGTCGGATGCTGTTATTCGTTGTGCTGCTTTTAATGCAAGAACCTTATCAGCCTGGTGTCTGCTTGGTAGACTGACTGAGTAGGCAATGTCGTGTTCTTTGCACGCCTCGTCCAAAGGATTAATACCCTTATCTTTACGTGCTAATCTTTTCTTTAGCTTTGTTCCAGGACCACAGTAATTATATTTTGGTAAATGTACTTCAAAAGGCAGTTTATTAACTAAGGTATTTACCAAACCACGACCACCCTTCTTTTGTGTTTTATGTTTTTTCCCAGCTGAGACACCACGACGACGACGATCTTTCTTGTCACAAGTCATTGTTAATACTAAAGTCATTATCGTTGGTTTGAACTGAATATTGATAAAGAACTAAAATTTTTCTAACAACAATGTATAGAATTCTCAAAGGGGATGTTGACTGTCCTAATATAGTGGAACAACTTCCTTTTGCCAACAATCGAATCAATTCAAGGTCGAAAAATATGTTTTATTTAGCTTATCCACGAACAAATCTATTTAAAAGCTCTCCTATCTACAATTTAAGCAACTTATTTAACAAGTATGCATCAGATGTTGATATTGACAATGTTAGCGATAAGAAATTTAAAAAAATTATAGATCTAAAAGTGCGCAGCAGTTAATTAATAAGTAATTATGTAATTTGATTTGTGTTTTATCATGTGTAATGTAAGTGACGTATTGTATAAAATCTTTTTTTTTAATGTAAGAAAGTATCTGTAATTGGCTTTCTGCTGTAGATACTGTTGAAATAAATAAACTTATATATATATATATATATATATATATATATATATATATATATATACTCAGCCGCGACAAGCTTACAATCAGTCTTTAGACATGTCTTTTACAATAACTTTGTCTGGGAATTCACCCACTTTAAAAGCCAATTTTAATCCTCCACTAGATTTGCATGATGTTGAGTACGAAGTCTTATTAATTTTGAAACGTTTAACGCTATTCCAAACATTGATAAGATAAACAACACATTTATTATTGGAAAGCAAACAATAGAAATTCCTTCTGGAACATATGAACTGCCGGATATCGAAGAATATTTAAAGACACAACTGCAACAGCATGGGATTACTTTATCTCTAATACCAAATGTCAACACTTGCGTTGTCATATGAAATGCAGTAAAAATATCGAATTTACCAGTGAAAGAATTGGTAGTATTTTAGGATTTGAAGATGGATCGTACCAAGGCAATAAATTGCATACTTCGCAAAAGACTACAGAGATTATTAGAGTTAATTCAATATTGATAAATTGTAACATTGCAAATGGATCATATTTCAATGGAGAGCACCAGTCAGATATAAAATTGTTGAAGCACCCCAGAATCTCATCTACTTCCCAGTCAACGTAAAAACGTTAAGTAACATAACCGTATGGGTTAGGGACCAAAACAATGAATTGATCAATTTTAGTGGAGAGACTATCACCCTCAGATTGCATATAAAAAGGCAGTGGACGCCATTATAAAATCATTATTTAAACTGTCGCGTAATGGAAAGCATGGTGCTAAACTATTTAAGTCAAAACAGTTTTAACTCCCACCAACATACCCACGCAAAAAAATCGTATAAAAGAAAGAAAAAAACCAACTCATTAGTTAGTCTTACACCGGCTTCAAAACAGTTAACAAAGACCAACCGCGCCTTCCTGAGATCACTTGGTTTAAAACTAAGGAGACAATGAACTTTTTAAATGTGACAGATAAAATTATTGAGGATAACTCGGTCATAAGATACGAGACCTATTCCTACGATCCATTTTCACCCAACAAATTAAACAACAATGACGAAATTAAAATTGTTATACCAGATGTTGAAGCCTACACTTTGCCATGTAAGAGTTATTTATACATTGAAGGACAGCTAACCAATGATGGAAAATTTTTGGAAAACATGAAATTTAGCAACAACCCAATTGCGTTTATGTTTAAAGAAATAAGATACGACTTGAATGATGTCACTGTCGATTTTGTAAGAGATGTGGGTCCTACCACCTTGCTTAAAGGATATTGTTCGCTAAGCAATGGCGAAAGCAAAAAACTGCGAAATGCAGGTTGGTTCCCAAACATTAAATTCAATGCAGCCAGCATACTATGTGACAAGAAAGGCAATTTTAATGCTATTTATCCATTGAGAAATTTGCTTGGATTTTTTGAAGATTATAGAAAAATTATCTTAAATTCAAAGCAACACTTAACTTTAAGACGATCCAATTCAGATAACATATGCATAAAAAATGATATTGCTGGTGAAAAAGTAAAAATTTTACTAACAACCATGCGATGGATGATGCCATGTAACAACAAATATCCCTACCGAACTGACATTATCAAATATTGTAAACAAAGGTACAGAGATCCCAATTAATTTTCGACGATGAGAACTGGTAGAGTATCCCGAACTTATGCAAACAACTCGACACAATTGGCAAATAAAAACATCTGTAAAGGCAGAAGCTGCCCGACACCTAATAATTGGATTTCAAACTAATACAGAAGATCAACCAGGAGCTGACAGAGCAAGATTTGATCACATCAATTTAAGAAATATTCATGTTTACTTGAATGGAAAAAGATATCCCTATAACGAGATCTTTTTGAATATTGATAAAAACCAGTTTGCATCGGCGTATGAAATGTATTCAACTTTAGAATACTTGCAGCTGGCGCCATTGCTGTATATTGATACAACCTTTCAGAGGGATACTGTGCAATATTCCAACATTACCATGAGAGTAACCTTTGAAACTCACAAAGACGTTCCAGCAAAAACAACCGCATTCTGTCTCGTGATATATAATAAAATGTTTTCCTACAACCCACTGACAAAAACTGTCAGACAGGTATAATTTTTTATATATAAGAGCAACAGCGCAACAGTTTTTAGTGTTTACAATGCCATCACATAGTGTACGGCAAAAGTTGCAACAAGAGAGATATCATCGTCGTCTGGAAAAGCAGTTAAAAAAGATTTTGGGAATGTATGAAATGAAGCAGTTGTTAAAACTAACAAAGGAATTTACAGACTTTGCAGACAAAAAAAAACAAAAATTATAAATAAAATATATATATATATATATATATATATATATATATATATATATATATATATATATATATATATATATATATATATTTTTTTTTTTTTAATAAGCGCACTGAATCACGCCCTCATTTTTATGACCTATATAAGGATCACTCCACGCCAGATTCATAATTAACCAGTAACAGTGAATAAGAAGATGTATTACAGTGACTCCAGTTGTACCAGTTTTGGTAGTGATTACTCTTCCGGATACCATTCCGGACCTGGTTTTGAAAATGATGTTGACAACAATACTTGGAACGCCCCCCAACTAATTTGTGAAAGCATACTTCGGTTAAATGATGGGTGTAATATCCTTAGTACTGGACTACACGTTTCGCTGCTAGAAGAATTTACTCCAATTATTAAACTCGAGAATAGTGTTGATAAGAAATGGGTGTGCATAAACCCGCAAGAGTTGCCCGAGTTGATCAAAATTTTAAGAGATATTTACGAAAACTACTTTTTAAAAGGTCAACGCATACAATCTGAATGGAAATTTACTAAATTTTCCATATTACCTGATATCTTGTTTCAAAATAACTTGGAAAAATTTTTATATTTGGAATCTTTTTTGCAGGCCAAAATCCAAACACTTGTTAGAATAAACTTTAATGGTTTTTATAACCGATTTGTTACAGTTGCGAGTACTCTGTGTTTTGATGTTTTCTTTGTTTTAAATAGTTTAGCAAAGTTAGTTGATAGTTTAGAAATATGTATTACAAACGAGCTTTTATTTATTAACTCACAAAAAGTTGTAAATGATACTTTATATATTCGGAGCATTAATAAACATTTGCAATAAAAACAATGTTTTTTTTATTTAATAATCCCTTTATTATAGGCTTAAAATAAAAAATAACATTCTGTACAATTCCTTCCTTTAAACACTATATAAATAACAAAAATTAAAATAAACAAATAAAAAAAATGGGATACCCTACACCACTAAAATTTATACATTTTTAGTTATACGTTTTTAAGAAGACACATAAAAAATTGTACAATTCAAATTTTTTCTACAAACTAAAAAAAATACATTAATTTAATCACTGATCAATGTCATAGTGCCCCCAAGGTAGGACGACTTTATTAATAATCTCTGTATAAACGACATGCATATCAGATCTAAAAGTGTTCATCTTACGAGATATCATACCTTGTCTGTCTCTCACAACATTTAGGTAATCCAGTTCTGTTAGGTTCTTGTTAATGACATATTTCTTAACACCTTTTGACTTTTTGGTTTTTTTCGAAAGAGATTTCACGTAATATGCCTTAGCACCGGTTCCTATGAACGTTTGAATTGGATCTCCAGCAAATTCATCCTTCATTCTACCCAATATAGAGAGATTTTTCGTTATATTATATTGGTTATTCTTATTATAGTTGGATGTATCGAAGTTTTGGGGATTTTCTTTGTGAAATTTATAAAAATCGTCAGTAAAAACGTTAATTATTTGAGAATCTGTGTCGCAGTACATCATTGTCGCATTCGATTCAAATTCCTTCTTTATAACGTTATAGAAAAACTCATACATCACCGTTTTAGAAAGATCTAGAATACAGAAACCCAAATATATGGGTTTGTTATAGCAAATTTTTAATTTTTCCATCTGGATAGCAACAAGGTTTTCGGTAAAGATTGAGGAACTTTTGAAATTTGGTTTGCTCAATAGGGATCTTGCCCGATCTTTCCGAACCGAACCGAACCGAACCTTCCCTTCTTAAATAACTGTTCCAACTTGTTACACGTTTGATATCATTATATTTGTCTACATTTTCCATTGTTTTTCCAAAGACGGCATTGTTGAATAATTTGTATAAATCACGTTCAAAATTGCTTTTACTTTTATTTCGTAAGTCGGTATTTGTATCTATGTATTCTTTCAACCACTCTGATTGTTGAAACTCGATTATTCTGTAAATTTTGGTAATCTTTAGACCATTTTGAACCGCCTGTTTTAAATTCCTGTAATGTATGATGTATTTGTTTTTATCATATAGACTTGGAATTAGTTTGGGAATTTTGGATTTTGATCCCGGTGGTATTATGTTCTCAGCTAAAAAGGGAAAATCGGCATGTTTGTCATGCAATTCTCTGGGATAGCATATATCCACTTCCAGAACATAACCTAATTCGTTGTTATCTGGTATATCGAGGACATTAAAATTTGAAGTTTCTTGTTCTTTTAACCATCTAAATCCTCCTGTTGGAAGAGTTTGAGACATGCTATGCCCGTATAGATTCGTTGCATCAAGATACATTATGTAGGAAGAGGGTTTATTTGGATCATATTCAGGTAGGTATTTGTTATTTGCATAGTGTAATCTCTCACTACACTGACTAATTCCACCCCTTATTCCTTTTTTAAAGAAATGTCTGTAAGCAGCTCCAATTCGACTTTAGTCATTTTCAACATGCAGTCAAATGATAAGGATGGAAGAGTAAAGTATTGAGCAGGATCAAGCCTGTATGTATTTAACAATCATTTAATAAATGTAAGTCGGTATATTGTTCCAAATTCTGACAGTTAAACACCTCCCACACTTTCTTTGCTCGCTCGTAATCATCATCAGATATATGTTCTTCTCTTAGATGATCATAAAATTGATCTTTTGTTGGCAGGTTTTTGTCCTCCAATTTATTTAAGTCTGTTAAATAACTGTAGGGAAAGACACCCTTTTGCCGCATTAAATCAAATTTTTCTTGGGTGTCAAAGTGTTTTCGTGTCTCCAAAAACATATTAGTATCCAATCCCTTGCTAAGAGTATCCAGCGAGCCTGCCAAAAATTTAAAGCTGTCTAGAAATCGCATTTTTAAATATTTGTTTACCATCTTTTCCTCTGAGTCTTTATAGCTGTCTACATAGAGTGATTTGGTGAATGAAATGTAATTTTCCTTGTTTTTCGCTATCACATCAATTTGTCTTCATGGCAACACAGCTCCTTGATAAACATGTGACAGTCATAACCGCTTAGATTGTGGAAAAATATTGCATATTGAGTGTGTGGCAAGATAGCGCTTTTTCCATGTTATGTGACAATGATCAGTCACAATTTTTTCTTCTGTTGTAAAAGGTTCATCACAAATGCCACACGTTTTTGCTGATTGTTTTAAAAACCTTTTTTGTGTGGTCAAAGGTGTAATTGGAGTGATTTCTTTTAAGTATTTATTATACAGCTCTCTTAGGTCACACTCAAGCCTTTTTATAAATTCTTGGGCGGCGTCTGGTCCACGATATAGCTCAAATTTTGAAAGTGAATCGTCAAATGAACACTTTATTATATATGCAAATGCATATGGTTTATGTATAATATTTTTAATTCTATATGATCTGTTAGGATCTGGTTCACAAACCTCCATTGGTTGCAAAGTTGTCTCACAGTCTGCATAGACCAGGAATGGTATTTTTAATTGTTTTTCATAGCTATTAAACTTTAAAATATTTTCCTTAATCAATCTACCATATTTATCTTTCTTCCATTCAGTGGAAGGTGTTTTCACATAAACCTGGCCACAATCCTGTTGCTGATGACTTAGCAAATGTTGTGGAGTATAAAAGTGAATCAAACAACCATCACGAAAATAAAGTTTTGTATTGTGTGATGTAATCTGATTTCTTACCAAACGTGAAAGGTCTTTTATCCAACAGTAGTGGGTTTTAACACCTTCAAATAGTAACAGCAAGTTGATATGCTTCTGAAGTCGGCGTCCAGAATAATGAAGTGGTCCCACAACTTCATATTTATTATTTTCGGATTGTTGCTCCAATCCATATACATTTATCGATATATCATTTAAAGTTTCAAATTTAGATATATCTTTTAGTTGAACCGGCATTTCGATACCTTTAAAGTCCAGAACTGATGAATAATGGGGATATGATGTGGTTCTCTTGGAGCTCTCCTGAGCTGGATACAAAGCTGATGTGACTGCCCATGCAAAACAAGCATTATCGCTATTTTGAACATCCACTACAGCCTTTTTACTTTCTATACTTTTCGGTAACTTGATATATGAGTTACTTTTGAGAGGTGTATACCTATTTATGTGACTCTCCTGGAATTCTGTACTTTGACCCAGCATTTGAACCACAAAGTTTTCATAAATAACAGACAGGTCGGAGCCTTCACATATTATCAGATTGGAAGTATTGAATGATTTTATTGAGCATATTTCTTTGATTGGATGCAAAAACTCTGCAAATAACTCCATATTAACCTTTATAGCACAATGTTCGCCGATTGATTTTTGTAATAACTGCAACACTTGGTTCTTCATCTCAGCAAAACATCTTTTATAGTCCATTTCGGAATTCCGACAAAGTAATCTATAACTTGCCAACCTCGACTTAAAAGCAGTTTGTAAAATAAATACCTCATCAGACAATTGTTTACATGATTTATTCCGGTGTGCTTCACTGCGTTGATGTGCCATCAAATATCGTTTCTGGATATCGACATCACAGATTGTGCATAGCTCCATTTCAATATTAGAGCTCTTTTTTGATGTTGAAGGTAAATCAACACGAGTTTTTAACTTACATTCCTTTTTCTGGTGTCGTCTTAAATGTTCTTAACGGGAAAAATTCTTTTGACATCTTTCACATGGATTTTCTATTTTTTGTTTCTTCGGGGGCTATGGTCGGCGGTGGCTTCCACCTTACAATTATCTCGTTGATGACGTCTTAAACCTTTAAGATATGCAAAAGATTTGTTGCAAACAGTGCACAAATGCATTTTTATATACTGAATATAAAAAAACTTTCACTGATCGTTTACCACTTTTAACAGTTATAAATATGATGCAATTTGCACTGACTTTCGTTTAACCTACTTTAGTTTATATATAGTTATGTGTACAAGCAACTGTTCTCGGTCCGCCAGTGAAAAGTCAGGAACGTTGTTGAAGGTTCTCGAATACTTTCGAGCCCAAGCGCTGCAGTAGAACCGCGAGTCCGAATGACCTACGTAAAAATCAGGCCTCAGCTGGACATACAACCAAAACAAGACATTTTTTAAGTTTAATTATTCATTATTTTACAATCAGCAATTTAATCACAGTTTGTAAGTGTGTTTTTAAAATCGTTTGTTAACAGTTATTTATTTTACAATAGAACCAGCGCATATAAGTATTAGGATTGCATCATAACGCAAAACGCAAAAAATGAAAATCCATTATGTATTGTAAACTTTTGATAGATTCTTCTGAATAAAGAAATGGTGAACTACTAACACAGAATATCAAGATTTCTAACTTAATCACACAATGTAGTACACTTCTTAACATTTAATAAACCATAATAATTCAAAGGTAATATTTAGACAACCTGTGTCGTGGTACTAGGGACAAATACATCGCGCAGCGCCATCTATTCACAGCACTCGAAAGCTAGATATTTCTATATTGAAAAATACCAATGCATAGTTTCAAATACAGATTTCTGTATTGAAAAGTACAAATGGATATTTTCGATCGCAGATTTCTGTAATTTTTATGTTATATTTACAGAAAACTGTATTATTATTACATTTTGCAAAATGCATGAATTTGTTTATCAAACCTGACCTATGTTGATTATTTCGTTAAATTTTTGGTTCGGTTAGTCACATTTCTTGAATTGACTTTGGGATAATTTTTTTATGCTTTTTATAATTTCAACTATAGTAGCACGCGGTTAGCTCAATTTGATGCTAGGGTAACACGCGGGTTCGTTGCTTTTTCTCAATATCGTCTAAAAAAACACAAGAGTTTACTTGGGCTAGAACTTCTGGATTTTTTTTATTTTGACTATAGTAACACATTTTCAATAAATTTTTCCTTCGGTTTGCTCGATTTTCGTAAAATTAACTAATTTTAGATCGAATAGCGCGACAGATTCGGTTTGCTCGATTTTTTCATTCAATTTTTGCTTACGTTCGCTCGTTTTTAGTAAAATTGCCTGATTTTAGAGGTCGATTGCTTCGGTTCACTCGATTTTTTCGTTCAATTTTTGCTACGGTTCGCTCGTTTTTCGTAAAATTGACTGATTTTAGAGGTCGATTGCTTAGGTTCACTCGATTTTTTCGTTCAATTTTTGCTACGGTTCACTCGTTTTTCGTAAAATTGACTGATTTAAGAGGTCGTCGAATAAGGCCCCGCCCCTCCTCAAAGTGCCCCAGAACCCCCATAAACCCACTACTACTTTAATACCGCTAATGCGATTATTGACTGTAACACAAATTTAAAAAACTGGTTTGAGACAAATGTAAAAAATCTGCTTTTGACTGATTTGGAAGATTTTGCGCAAAATCAATCTGGATGGTCTCTTACAAAAATAAATAATCTTATTATAGCAATTAATAAGTATAATCCCATTAGAACTGGATCTTATTTAGAGCTACCCAAAGAAAATCGTAAAGCTTGTGTAAATGTAGAAAATAATGACGATTTATGTTTTGGATGGGCTATTGTGTCAGCATTATATCCTGTTGAAAACAACTTTAATAGAATCTCATCCTACCCGCAGAAGTGTTAAATTTAAAAAATATAAAATTTCCAATAACTTTAAAACCAAGTTGTCCGATTCCAAAAGCAAAACAATTTGTCTATTAATGTGTATCGCCTACAAAAACTTAATAAAAACAGTTTTAAAGTACTGCCTGCGTACATTTTTGAAGAAAAGAACGAAAAACATGTTAATATGCTAATGATTCAAAATAAATTGTAACCTGTCATTTTTATGTTTAAGGCAAACGTTACATATTTGTTTTATTTAGGTAAATAATCAAGGCTCTTCGACTCGTCTTTCTGTACACAAATTAAGGGTATTTTATAGAGCTAGGTTTGGAGGTTATATAGTGTCCAGAAAGTTACCTTATAAAGGAGGCATTCCATCGAATTACTGTGGACACTGCGCACATCGTATTATTTGGGCATTCTAATTGGAGTTTGAAATCACCGGTTTCGTGAAAAATCACATTAAAACTTTTGATTGTTTTGTTTATTTCTGTAGTTTCGTCGTTTACTTGACATGTATGAAGATAAACAGCTGTTCTGCTGGGGAATGGCGGCGTTGCCGCATCACAAATGGTTTCAGTAACAGGAAGAAAACATTTAGATGAACATTTCGTACGCTTATGTTTATTTTCGAGGATATTAGGACAATGATTTCTCTTCCGAACCTCATACCCTTCACGGATTAGCTAGTTTTTATAGCACGAAAACATATTTAGGTCCACGGTTTGACCAGTAACAACCGAGGCTCCGCCCACTTTAATATCTTTATTACTTTGACAAGGAGAAGATAAAATAAATACTAGTTATGCACTTTTGTAAATTGGAGACGAGGGATAAAAACCAGGACTGAAAGAATAAACAAAATCGTATTTTGATGTTATACAGATTAATATATAGTCATGGTTAAATAAAGTTAATATCTAGCTCAGTTAGTCGGATTGAAGGGTTATGTAGGGCTGGCTAGTGGTGAACAAACTTAGCATCTTAGCACTCTTGTGCCGAGTTTAAGCAGTAGTTCAATGTGTATTTTTAGGTTCAAGTTCAGAAACAACTTTATTAATGTAAAAATATTTTACAAAGGTGGCTTCAAACTATATGAATCTTAGAGAAAACATATATAGAGAGCAAAGGAAACTTTTGACTAAAACTATAGCTAAAATACAACTAAAATTCTACACTTAGTATGGCTTTACTCATATGGGAATTGGTTGAGTGTACGAATACTCCTGGGTTTGATACATGTTCTGATCTCCAGTAATTGATTTTACAGTTGATGGTTTCGATGCTGAGCTTCTTATAGTCTAGCGGGTTATTTTCCTCCTACTTGCTATGTTGGCAGGGGTCCGGTAGGCAAATGTTCGGTATATGTATGGAGGGTGTCTCGATGTCCTTGTTATAAAAATTCCAACCGTGGAAATAGATCCGACAACACCTCATGCGCAGTGTACGGAAGTACTAGTGTATTTTTGTCATTGGCTAGTTGGAAAACGGCGGAAGTCAGGTTGACCAACTTAGAATCGGCGGGATTTTTGGTTTTCGAGTTTTTTTTTAATGTGGTTTCATTCTTATTTGAATTTGACCGGGAAAATTTGGTTGGTACGGTCCCCACCCAAGTTGGGGAATGGCATATCCGGCACCTTCATTTTTTTTTCGGACGTGTCATCGTTCCTTTTCCTAAAGAGTAGGCGGTGGGTCGACAACAGTTTCTGGGATCGCCATTGTTTTTTTGGTTATTGGCACTGCAGGGATTGCAGGAGATATCCCATAAACTGTAGAAAGTGAGTCCGTCGTTTTAGGTGTAATCTAGTTGACGGCTTGTATCCTCTTTGAGAGGGACTAAAAGGCGACCTACGCCATTTCTACGGGAAAGAAGCGTGGTAAGTTCGATTTTTCTTTTATTTTTTTTTAATTCTTTAAGACAATACTTGCCTCCCAAATTGTAATTATTTTTCGTGTGAAACGTAATTTTCCTACAACAGACGTGTGGAATTTTGAGTTTTTTTTATATATTTTTTTAAACTAAGTTTTGAATAAAAACTTTTTCTCCTTTGGTTACAGCCCGTCCATTCCATCGACGGGACAGTTGTGCTGGACGCTGGTGTGAAGCCGGGTGTAGCATTGTAACCCTGGAAAAGGTATGTTAGGGTTATTTTAGTTCATCTGTTGAAATCTGCTTATTTTATTGAGTCGACATGGGGTTCGTGATATAAGATTCTCGGTGTAGGGGAACTTCGTGCAAATTTATGTTTGAGCCTTGAGAAGTTTTGCCTGCTCCGGATTGAATACAGAGAAAATGAATTTGAAGCCCAACTAGATATAATACCACAAAAGAAATGTTTAACTGAGACAGAGATAGATATGTTTTTGATTTTTTTTTAGTTCATTTGTAAAATTCAGTAACTTTTTTTAAGTAATGTCATTTTGAGGCCGTGAAATTGGTCAGTAAATTTGAGAGAAACTTTTAACTAGATATAAATGCTAGGCGGTGGTAATTGGTAAAAATATTTCAAAATTTTTTTTTTTTTTAAATAATTTAATTTTTCTTAAAAAGATTATTTTTTTTCCTGTAAACATAACTTCTCGAATTCTTGTTTTGGTCAAAACGGTTTGTATAGTGGTCGTAGTTTTAAAGGGTGACCAGACAGGTTATATTTTTTTAGTGGACCAAACGGGAACTTCTTGAGTTACAAAAGGGGAACTTTTTTTGTCTTAGTTTCGGTTCGGTTCGGTTCAGGCAGGAATAAATAAATCTTTTACTTCCAAATCATAGTTTTAAATAACAAGATTTATTGGTTAGGTGTTTGGGTCTTATAATAAAAAACGTTTTGTACCTATTTAGGGATGAAGACTTGGAAGTTGTGGACAGTTGGGAAATAATTTTTTTTTATTTCATTTTTTTAAATTTTAAAATAATTTCATACTGGTGACCTCAAATAATGAAGCAAATTTTTAAATTACAATACACTGTTGTGGAATAAATGGGAAAGTGTTCAGGTTAAACAATAAATTTAAGATTTCAACCTAAGAATAAATTTAAAAACAATAGGTTTTCTTTGATGCGACTAAACATTGATGAGGGCATCTATTTTTTTTTAATCTGATAGTTGTAGATGGTATAAAAGAACTACCTACCTTTTATATTGCAATAATTAGGGTTTTTCCTCCCGCGAGCTGGGTGGAAATGGAAGAAATGTTTGGTTCGGAGTGTAAAAATCGATGTACGAGGACTTCCTACTAATCTTTTTAGGATTTCGCAACTTCGGTTTTCGCTAAATACAATATATCCAAATTTGGCCTACAGGCTGAAACTCGCATTTTCCAGGACCTTGCAGATTTGCGGACAAAGACAAATTTTGTGATCTGTTTAGTTATGAGAGGAATTAAAATAGTAACCTGCACATGAGGGAACTAGATATATCTAGGTTGGGAATTAGTAAGTTAACACTGATCTGAACAGTTTTCCATAATAGTGTCCTATTTTCACAGGGTGCTTCAAAATATCTTCACCTTTCTTTGAAATAAGATATTGTTTCGCCTGTGGGCGTTTAAGCGTTTAAAAAATATATAGGGTCCAGATGGGATTGGAATGGAAATCACAAGTTTTTGGGTTTATTGACATTATAATTAGGAAATAGGGAAAATGTCTAATAAAAGGTTTTTTTTGGTTTTAGGCCGAGTTTTATTGAGTACAACAAAAGTTTATTTGGGGCCGGGAATTATGCTCTTTTAAAATTAATGTAATAGTTTTGGCTTCTTGATTTTTGTTGTCTGGATTATTCCCAGCTGTTTCATTTCAAAATGTCATTTGTAGGGATAGGCTCTCATTAGCCCTTGGTCATTTGGTAATTTTTGCTTTGACTAATAGTTGTGGGAAGGGCCCAACTGAATTTTATATCTCGTGAACACCAGGAATAGGGATCTGAGAATGCATTAAGCAGTAAAAAATTTTTTCATTAGATGTTGTGTGTAAATACACTAGCGTAGGCAGATTTAGTTTTACAACGGTCTTATAGGTGAACCTTGAAATTGTTTTCATATTTGTTTTTTTGAAAGTACACACAAGAGAATTCTTTACTGAGTTAAGTGCAAAGTTTAAAACTTAGGTTCACATTATTATAGTGGTACAGTAAATAGGTACTAACGTTGATCATTGCCCTAAGTAATAGTTTTAAATAAGTATACTAACATCGTTTGTTTTTTAACATATTGTTACAAATTTAAGTTATTTAAATTTTATAATTGGAATTTATTTAGGTTTAGTGTAGTATTAGGTCGATTTATCATAAGGTTGTATTCTTAGTCTAGGTTTTAGTTGCGTTGTCTGTGGCTTGCGGTCGCGGTAGTGCGGGAACTTTCCGGACGTCGAAGGCTGCCGGAAAGTTCGAGAGAGATGGACGATCCTATATATAGGGCCGGGGTCGCGCACCAGTCAGTCAGTCACAGATAGCGTGCTGGTAGTGGTCGTGAGATTAACACGAAGTTAATAGACCGATTATAGTAGTGAATTATTAGCAAGTTATTACTAAGTTTAAGTGCGTGTTTTTGTACATAATTTGTCGAAATAAATTGACGTATCGTTTTCAACAATTGCGAGTTTTAATTTGTCGTTGTGAACCCGTAACAATTGGTGTCAGAAGTGGGATTAAAAGAAATAAATAGTGCAAAGACTATCCTTACACAGTACCACCGGCTAGGACAATTGGACAGAAAAACAGTAAGTGATTTTTCTAGAATATTCGTAGAAGTTCGATATTGTTTTATTCAAAAACTAAAAGAGATATTTAAGAACCGACTTCGACATTAACTTTACAGTCCAAAAATTGATAATTAGAGAGATTTTCTAGAATATTCTATAGCATTCTACGACGTTTTATTCAAAAACTAGAAGAGATATACAAATACCGACTTCGACATTAGATTAGTAATTTTAAAAGTAAGAATCAGAAAGAATTTCTAGAACATTCCATCACTTTCTACGACGCTCTATTCGAAAACAAGAAGAAATATCCAAAAAGAGACTTCGACATTAGCTTAGTAATTTCAAAAGTAAGAACTAAAAAGAATTTCTAGAAGATTCCATAACATTCTACGACGTTCTATTCAAAAACTAGAAGAGATATACAAATACCGATTTCGACATTAGTTTAGTTATTTCAAAAGTAAGAATTAGAAAGAATTTCTAGAAGATTCCATAACATTCTACGACGTTCTATTCAAAAACTAGAAGAGATATACAAATACTGATTTCGACATTAGTTTAGTTATTTCAAAAGTAAGAATTATAAAGAATTTCTAGAAGATTCCATAACATTCTACGACGTTCTATTCAAAAACTAGAAGAGATATACAAATACCGACTTCGACAGTAGCTTAGTTATTTTAAAAGTAAGAATTAGAAATTATTTCTAGAATATTCCATAACATTCTACGACGGTCTATTCGAGAACCAAAAGAGATAATCAAAAAGTGACTTCTACATTTGCCTAGTAGCAGAAAGAGTAGCATCTACCAGTATATTCCAGAACATTCCATTAGGTTCTATTTAAGAATTGGAAGAGATATTGAAAAACCGACTTCGACATTCGCTTTATAGCCCTAAAATAGACGTTTTAAGTGATTTATCAGGAAGTTGATGCTTACTAGACAAGGATCGGCCAAGATGGAAGATTTAACTAAAATGATGCAGGCTCTAGCAGCTCAAATGGCTCAAAACCAGAACGACATGAAACAGACCATTGAACAAAACCAGGGCGATATGAAACACACCATGGACGACATGAAGCAG
The DNA here is from genome assembly GCA_963576565.1 of Aspidapion aeneum. Classification (NCBI taxonomy): domain Eukaryota; kingdom Metazoa; phylum Arthropoda; class Insecta; order Coleoptera; family Brentidae; genus Aspidapion; species Aspidapion aeneum. The sequence goes on from OY755042.1 coordinate 62,521,895, forward strand.
ACCATGGAACAAAACCAGAACGACATGAAACAGACATTTCAGCAAAGATTAGATGGCATTCAAGAAAACTTCGATCAAATAAAGAGCAACTCTGAACAGCTGCGAGAGGAGTTCAAGACAGCAACCGAAGACCTTAAGGAAGACATAACTCATAGAATGCATAATGTAGAAGAAAAAGTGGAGACCAAACTACAGAACGTTAGAGAAGAAGTTTTTCAAACCATGGAAGAAAAATTCCAGGACGTGTCAAAACAGCTTATACAGCTCCAAAAAGAACACAACAAAATGAAAGCTCAGGGATGTGTTGTGAATTCCAACCAAAACATTAAGCCTCCAAATTTTGATGGTACGTCTTCCTGGTCTACCTACAAACAACAATTTGAAGCTGCCGCCGCTGCAAATAGTTGGAACGATGACGAAAAAGCTAGAGCTTTGTTAGTAGCTCTACGAGAACCTGCTCTTGGACTTTTACGGTCTATTCCAGCGGAACAAAAACAGAGTTACAATGCTTTAGTGGCAGCTTTAGAAAGAAGATATGGAGATGAACATTTACGAAATTTGCATTGGTCAGAATTAAATATTCGCCAACAAAGAACAGGGGAGTCATTACAAGAGTATGAAGCGGATATCAGGAGGCTGATGTACTTGGCTTACCCAGAAATGCCAGAAAATTACAGAGATCCCTTTACGGTAGATCGCTTTATTAACGGCTTGCGAGACACGGACTTAGCAAAGTTACTTCGTCGAGAACGCTTCCAAAACAGCAGTGAAGTGTTGATTCGAGCCCTTGAAATTGAATCATCAAATAATATGTCCAGGCCAAAAGTAAGAGCTGTTTCAATTCAGGAGGGAGAAGAAATGAGCACTGGAGAGGAGGTCAACTTAAAAACGCTAAACCAACTGTTTCAGTCACTGATAGAGAAGATTGATTCTTTGAAAGAAAGCAGACGATCCCCTCCAAATGTAAAGTGTTTCAGATGCGGACGTACAGGGCATATTCAACGCGATTGTCGTGTCCAAATGAGGTCTCGCTCACCATCTAGTGGGACAGAGTACCGAAGAAGAGATCAGGAAAAACTAAAACTAGTCAACGCAGAGGGGCGGGTGTTGGCTAATGGGAATTTAGCCCCCAAAATTTACTCTATCAAGAGCTTAAAACATACTGCTGACAGTCTTAACATCGACGGACTTATTAATGGAAGAAAAGTTAATATAACAGTAGACACTGGTGCTGCCATATCATTGCTTAAGTTCAAAATTGCAACGAGATATAAAATTCGACCAACAGAAAAGAAAATAACACTTAAGACTGTGACTGGAGAATCCGCCGACGTGTTGGGGCAGACAGACATAGACCTACAGTTGGGGAGGTTGAAGATTCGCCACTCGGTATTAGTTGCAGACATAGAAGACGAATTTATTTTGGGAATAGACCTGATAAGTAAACATGGATTTGCGTTTGATAATAAACTTAATACCCTAAGATTTGGGAACGAAGAGTTCATTTTGTCAAATAGTCACATCAATAAAGAACCAATAAAGGTGGTGGCAGTATGCACAACAAGACTAGTCGGTAACAGTGAGACCATAATTTTTGGGAGGCTAGAAAGTAAAACATCAAGCTGCGTCGGACTCATAAGCCAACAAAACACACCCAACACCTACCTCGTTGCAAAATCACTAGTTAAAACCGATAAAGACATCCGGATTAGAGTCGCCAATATTTTCCCAAATAGTGTCAAAATTAATAAGGGGGAGGTGGTAGCATTATTTGAACCAGTACAGAAAGTAACAAGATGTGAAGAGCCAACTTCCGAGGATACAAGCAAGTTACCAATGGAGGTACTTCACCTACTACTTGACCTGAAAAGTGGGTATTGGCAAGTAGGAATCTTTGAAAGAGATAAAGAGAAGACTGCATTCTCTGCTGGAAGTGGACTTTATCAGTTTAATGTGATGCCATTTGGCCTGTGCAATGCCCCAGCTACATTTGAAAGACTAATGGAAGTCGTTCTACGAGGCCTTACTTGGAAAACCTGCCTAGTCTATTTGGATGATGTCATAGTAATGGGGAAATCATTTCAAGAACATCTAGATAATTTACGAGAAGTATTCTCAAGAATCAGGAACGCAAATCTTAAATTAAACTCAAAGAAATGTTTTCTGTTCCAAGAAAAAGTTGAGTTCCTGGGTCACGTCGTTTCCCGAGAAGGCATCCATACCGACGAAAAGAAGCTACAAGCAATAAAAGAATGGCCCCAACCTCGTGACAAACATGAATTGAGAAGCTTTTTGGGTCTGTGTACATACTACAGACGATTTGTAGAAGGATTCGCCAAAATAGCGTCTCCATTACATAGACTTACAGAAGATAAAGCTTCTTACAAATGGAATACCGAATGTGACCAAGCATTTAGAAGACTAAAAGCAGCATTATGTTCTAGTCCGATTCTTGCATATCCCATTCCAAAAATTCATATTAGATACTGATGCGAGCAACGATGGCATAGGAGCAGTACTCTCCCAAGTACAAGATGGAGAAGAACGGGTCATCGAATTTTTCAGCAAGAAGCTATCCAAACCAGAGAGAAATTATTGTGTTACTAGAAAGGAGCTCCTAGCCATAGTTAAATCCGTAGATCACTTTCACAAATATCTCTACGGACAAGAGTTTCTGATTAGAACGGATCATGCTGCGTTACAGTGGCTCATGAAAATGAAACAACCTGAGGGGCAAGTCGCGAGATGGATAGAAAAGCTACAACAATACCATTATCAAATTAAGCACCGAGCAGGAAGGGTGCATAATAATGCAGATGCATTGTCCAGAAGACCTTGCCCCGAGGATTGTAAACATTGCAGGAAAATTGACCAGAAAGAAGGAATTACCTACGTGCGCCAGATAAAGTTAGAACCAGATGAAGAATGGATGTCGGCTTCGATTAGAACCACACAACTTAACGACAAAGATGTAGGACCTATCTTGCGATTGAAAGAAGAGAACAAGCCACGACCATCATGGCAAGATATCGCAAACCAAGGGGTGATATTCAAATCACTGTGGGCACAATGGGATTCACTGATAGTAGAAGAAAACATCCTTAAACGTGCCTGGGAAAGTGCCGATGGCCTTACTGTGATTAATCAAGTAGTGGTTCCTAGGAGCATGGTAGACAATATAATGGCCGAATGCCATGGTGGAAAATCAGGCGCGCACCTAGGCATAAATAAAACCATGGACAAAATTCGAAACCGATTTTATTGGGTCAATTACTTTCAAGATGTGAAAAACTGGTGCCGCCGATGTTCGACTTGTGCAGCCAGCCAAGGTCCCAAAACAAGGTCCAGAGGTCAAATGAAACAATATAACGTAGGTCTGCCATTCGAACGCATTGCTATTGATGTGGCCGGACCATTTCCAGAAACTAAAAAGGGCAACAAATACATCCTTGTTGTCATGGATTATTTTAGCAAATGGCCAGAAGTTTTTGCTTTGCCTAACCAAGAGGCCGCTACAGTTGCAGAAGTTCTGGTAAATGATGTTTTCAGCCGATTTGGCATTCCTTTGGAACTACATTCAGATCAAGGAAGAAACTTTGAATCAAAACTCTTCCAGAATCTCTGTGACCTTTTAGGAATACATAAAACACGGACTACTGCTTTACATCCGCAGTCAGATGGCATGGTTGAAAGATTTAATAAAACAATAGAAGAACATCTTTGCAAAGTTGTTGATGAGCACCAAACAGATTGGGACCAATATATTCCATTGTTTTTGATGGCCTATAGAACTGCCATTCACAATACGACAGGAGCTACTCCATCTAGTATCCTGTTTGGTAGAGAACTGCGTTTACCATGTGATATCATGTTTGGTTCACCTGAAGAAGCACACTTAGAGGTTAATGACTATGTCGAACGTTTAAGGCAAAAGCTGCACGATATCCATGAAGTGGTTAGAGAGCGAATAGAAATAGCCAGTGACCGCATGAAAGCGAGATATGACCTGAAAGCAAACTCTTCAGGGTTCAAAGAGAATGATCAAGTCTGGCTATACAATCCTCAATGCAAGAAAGGAAGATCATCTAAGTTGACACCACCATGGGAAGGACCTTATAAAGTTGTTAAGAGAATTAATGATGTAGTCTACCGAATCCAGAGAAGCCCGAAGTCCAAGATGAAAGTTGTTCATCTAGACAGACTAAAACCTTACCTGGGAAATGTTGATCGAGACGATCAAACCTGAAGAGGAGGATAGTGTTACAAATTTAAGTTATTTAAATTTTATAATTGGAATTTATTTAGGTTTAGTATAGTATTAGGTCGATTTATCTTAAGGTTGTATTCTTAGTCTAGGTTTTAGTTGCGTTGTCTGTGGCTTGCGGTCGCGGTAGTGCGGGAACTTTCCGGACTTCGAAGGCTGCCGGAAAGTTCGAGAGAGATGGACGATCCTATATATAGGGCCGGGGTCGCGCACCAGTCAGTCAGTCACAGATAGCGTGCTGGTAGTGGTCGTGAGATTAACACGAAGTTAATAGACCGATTATAGTAGTGAATTATTAGCAAGTTATTACTAAGTTTAAGTGCGTGTTTTTGTACATAATTTGTCGAAATAAATTGACGTATCGTTTTCAACAATTGCGAGTTTTAATTTGTCGTTGTGAACCCGTAACAATATCTATTTTCTAACTTTCCCTAAACTAATTGGTTTTTTTTGCAATTACGATTTTTTATACCTTATGATTTTTAAGTAAATTTAATTTCCAACAATTTTTTCTTCCGGATAATAAATTAATTTTTTTTTAGCTCATTCAATTTTCACAGTTTTGGGAGAGGAAAGATCTACAACTGTTTTTAAAGGAAAAGAACAAAAACTGTTGCCATAACTCGAATAAGATTTTTCCAGTGTTAATTTTATTTAATTTTTTTATTACGGTTCGCTAATGGGAGCTGCAACCCTACTTAATCATTTTCTAATTTTTTTAAAATTTAAAAAAAAATTTTTTTTTAATATTTAAAAAAAAAGGAAACTTAATTTTCTTGTTGCAAAATTTTTGTTTGGTGCATAGTAGTACCTCGCCCTACAATGGTTTTACCAGTTTATTTAAATATTTTTTTTTGTGAATTAAAATATAATTTCATTTCGAACCCACGCGTTTTCATCATTTGTTTTAATTTTTTTTTCACCCTACGCCAAACCACCTATCAGGGTAGAGTAATATTTTGAAAATTTTAACGTGCCACTAGGTAATTTTTTTTATTATTGGGCTACTGTGGTCGACACCAAAAATTTTTTTAAAATTTCTATTTTTTTTTGACCCTTTCGGTACGATCCTAGGGTCTTTTTGACCATGGTTTGCATCAATTTAGTTTAAATTTTGGGGATTTCATTTTAATGATTATTAGAGAGTTGCAGTCCTACCAAGACGTTATTTCTGTAAATTTTTTAATACCATCGGTAATTTTTTTTGATATTTTTAATTACACACAACATCCTTACTAGGCTAATTCGACGCAATTTTAGCAAGCGGATTTTTTTTTAATTGAGCATATTTTACGATTTCTATAACATGAACATCTGTTCCGATGTTTATTGTGTTCACTTATACATTAAGGGATGATGTTGCCTTAAGCAATGCATGATTCGTGTTTTCTCAGAATAGGTAAGCAGGTTAAAGTGGGTTTTGATTTATTCTTTCGAGAAAAATCATTGTATACGGCGATTTGCGTTTTTTTTTTTGGAGTTTATTAGTGGAGCCGTTCTGCAATGGCAGGAGTATACCCTAGCGTTAACTGTGTACAACAGCTTTGGGATTTTCGTTATAGGTAGTTTGTTGTACGTTCCATTTAGGGATAAATTTACCTATTCGGTTGCTGAGGTAAACATACATAACTTAACTTTAATTTTAATCCAGTTCAGCTAGGATAAGCGCAATTTTTTTTTTTTTTTTTGGTTTTACTCACGCAGGAGTGGAACATAAGACCTGAACACTGCCAAAGCTCTTGTCTCTCTTTTATTTTTTTTTTAAGTTTTTTTATGGCTACTTGTTAATTTTAATTTAGGACTTAAGTAGTTATCTCGCTCTGCAAGGTTCGACTTCATAGTTGGTTGTACAAATACTTAATATAAACTATGATTACATTTTTAAATACAAATACATTTTATTTTCTTACTGCTCCGGTGTTTTTCGGTTTTGTTCGCGTCTGCCCGTATTTAAGTTTTATATTTTCTACATTTGTGAGAAAATTTATAGTGATTTTCACTAGTGAATTTAAAGTGAACTTTGTGTTTGTTATTACGTGGTTTAGTTTTTATAATTGGGAGGTATAATTAAGAGTTTTAAAGTTTTAATATAAAAGGCACCATGGCTATTTCTTTGAGTCGGTTGTCGGACATAAGGTACTTAGTCAAGGACGAGTTAATCTACGAATTAACATGGAGAGGCATAGCCATTAGATCGGTGGAAGAGATGAAGCAACAGCTCATACTGATAGACAGAGAGAAAGGACTGATGGAAGTATGAGATACCCTCCGTATCCTTTTAAAAGAAGCTAGATAGTCTGGTACCGCTGGTAGAGAAGTTCTCTGGTACGAGCAAAGGGAGAGAGTTTAGGAAAATCGCTGTAAGGTTGGAACACGTGTTAGCCAGGATAAATAACATGAACCCGTCTAACTTTGAAGAAAGTCAAACGAAAGGCATACTGGTTGCGGAAACCTTGAGTTTGATTGGGAGGTTGCAGAGCCAAGCAACAGATTTACTAAGAGTTGGCGTTACCTCAGATGATGAGCATCTGAAACCCAATCAACGAGTCGAGGCTCAGACCACTCAACAAATGCTGGCAACACACCCAACCAGTCTCATTTCCCGCAACCACAGCACTCAAGCACACAGAGAACAACTCAACAGCCTACAAACCAACCGGTCATTGCTCCATTGCAAATGCAAGTGCTTGCGAATGCTAATTTAGAATGTCTTTACAACAGCTTTTCATTATCAACAACCGTCTACCGTTCCTTTGAGTTTAGCTGCCCTCCAAAGTAGCATAGCACCGATTGCTCAGTCACGACCATTTTCATGTTCGTCGCCAGTACCAATGTCAAGTGATCCTGGTACCTCATATCACGTTGCACCTGTACCTCCGCATAAATGGAACTTAAAGTTTACAGGCGAAAGGGGTACAATCTCCGTCACCGCATGTTTTGAGAGAGTGGACGAGTTGAGTCAGGCTAGAGGAGTTAGCAAAAAGGTTCTACTGAACTCAGGCATCGATCTTTTTGAAAAGTCAGCTTATACTTTTTATAAAGATGTTCGTAGAGAAGTCCATACATGGGAACAGCTGGAACAGAGGTTCATGGCAGAATATCTTCCTTCTTCATATGGCGATAAGCTATTGAAGGAAATCCAAAAACGTAAACAAGTCTATAAGGAGTTACATTGCTGTCATGAACACGTATTTCCAAAGACTTGGCTGTCCCGTTTCCGAAGAGGCGAAATTAGCTATCGTCTTTAGAAATATCGCGGACATCTATAAGAGTGGGTTGATTGTTACTGAGGTCAATAGCTTATCACATTTAAAAAATTTGTGTCGTAGAATAGACCAGAGATATGGTTTAGAGGAGGAGAATTTTAGACCTAGGAGAAACCAATCTATTGAACCTGACTTAGCCTATGTTGACGTAGAGAGCGAAAATGACGATTTTCCAACAGGGATCGATAAAATTCAAATATCAGGTACCGGGACAGAAATAGGCAGCAGCCAGCAAGCAGTTTCTCTGCTAGAGCTGATAGAGAGAGACAGCAACCAGCTAGTGGTCAGTCTAGTGCAAATGACAGAGATGTACAACCACCACAGGGTGTTAGGTCTGGTAGGGCGAATAGGGACGTTGTTTGTTATAGATGCAACCAAACAGGGCACATGCCGATCGGGTGCGCATTACCTAGAGGCAAGCAGTGTTATTCGTGTGGTCAAGCAGGGGTAACAGTAAGAGAATGTCGAAATTGTAATCGTCAGGGAAACGGACCCAGGCGCTCGTAGGCGGTCGACCTTCGAGTCAGCCTGAACAAGCAAGGCCGATAGGCTAACGTACGTCTTAGATTATGTGATAAGTCATGCTCGTAAAGATGAGAGACCTTATTTAGAAGTGGATGTGCTCGAAAATAAGTTACTAGGTTTGTTGGATTCCGGGGCTTCACGTACCTTTTTAGGGAATCATGGTTGGTCAATCATCGAGAGGTTTGGTTTTTCACTTGACACCACGAAGAAGACGAGTTGTGTTGTGGCAAATGGTCAAAGCATGAGTAGTATTGGGACAGTGCAGCTTCCTATGCGAGTTCAGGATAAATTTAGGTTAATAGAGGTCGTCGTCGTTCCTAAGTTGCCGCTCACTTTGATTTTGGGATTAGATTTTTGGATTTCGATGGGTATAGTACCGAACTTAAGTACTAATGAGTGGTACTTTGCCGATAATAAAGATGTGATTTGTTCTTTACAAACATCAGACCAACAAACTACTCTTACGCCTTATGAATCAGAACGACTAGAGGAATTGGTCGATAAATATAAGACTATTATGGGTGACTCACTAGGATGTACAGACAGTGTAGAGCATAAGATTACAACAGATGCAGCACCGATAAGACAACGTTCATATAAGGTCTCACCGGTCATTCAAAAATTTATTGACGACGAAATCGACGAAATGTTGAAACTTGATGTTATAGAACGGAGTAGTAGTGCATGGGCTTCACCAGTGGTAATGGTGCAAAAGAAAAACACAAAGAAATATCGTTTCTGCGTAGACTACCGCAAATTGAACTCAGTGACGGCGCGTGATAGTTATCCTTTACCGCTCGTATCCGAGACTCTTGACAAGTTGAAAGATGCTAAGTACTTGTCAACCTTAGATATTAAAAGCGCTTATTGGCAAGTACCAATGGAGGAATCATCGAAGCCACTAACTAACTTAAGCGTTTACCTTTTGGTCTTCATAATGCACCTGCAACGTGGCAGAGACTCATAGATAGCATCATAGGAAACGATTTAGACCCCTACGTGTACGTATATCTCGATGACCTCGTAATTGTCACACAGAGCTTTTCTGATCATCTTAGAATTCTTGAGGAAGTCCTACGAAGATTGCAGAATGCAAAGATAATGGTAAGTTGGGAGAAATGCCAACTGTGTAGGCCAGAAATGACTTACTTAGGTTTCGTAGTGGACCGTCGAGGCATCCGAGTTGACCCTAATAAAATTAGAGCCATGTTAGAGCTCCAGAGGCCAAGAACTGTCAGAGAAGTCCGTAGAGTTGTAGGTACAATTTCCTGGTATAGACGTTTCATAGAGAATTTTTCAGCGATAATAGCTCCAATTACAGCTCTAACTAAGAAAAATCAAAAGTTCGATTAGACTCCAGACTGCGAAAAAGCATTTAAGATTAAGGAACTTTTAGTGACTGCACCGATTCTTACATGTCCAGATTATACCAAAGAATTTGTCATTCAAACAGACGCATCAGGATATGGAATAGGAGCATGTTTAACGCAACCTTATCCTGAAGGAGACAAAGTCATATGCTATTTAAGTCGATCGTTGACTAAGCAAGAACGTGTTTACACGACCACCGAGCGAGAATGTTTGGCATTGGTTTGGGCGATAGAGAAGCTCCGGCCATAAATTGAGGGGATCTCATTTAAGGTCATAACACATCATTTTAGCTTAAAATGGCTTCATAGCTTAAAAGAGCCCAGTGGAAGACTTGCTCGTTGGTCTGTAAAACTGCAGCAATATGACTTTGAAGTAATCCATCGGAAAGGGAAAGATTTAGTTGTCCCGGACATGTTGTCTCGCGCAGTACCTATGATTGATACAATTTCGCAGCCTAGAGACGTTTCAACAGCAATTAAAGATCGATGGTACCAAAAGATGGTAAAGAGCGTCGTAGAATCACCATTAAAATTTATGAATTGAAGATACACTGATAATAAGTTGTATAAATATGTCAAACAAGAATACCCTCAACTTTCACCATCTAACGAATATTGGAAAGAGGTAGTCCTCAAAGATCATAGGCGTAGAATTATTGGAGAAGCTCACGATCCTCCTACCGCAGGACATATGGGTGTGTATAAAACTTTCCAGGCTGGCAGAAAAATATTACTGGCCAAAAATGCGCCAGGACGTGGCAACTTTTGTAAAGAAATGCTTTGTCTGTGCAGCTCATAAAGGTGATACACAAGGTGTATCTGATCAGATGATATCTCACCCAAAACCAACTCGTCCTTGGGAAATTATCTCAACAGATTTATGTGGACCTCTACCTCGTTCGACAAAGGGTAATTGCTAGATTCTCGTCGTTACGGACAATTTGAGTAAGTTTTTCTTAGTTTTTCCAATGCGAACAGCCCCTACTCAAGCTGTTGTCAAGCATCTTGAGGAGCAAGTATTTATGGTTTTCGGAGTAACCCGTTTGCTACTTTGTGATAATGGCCCTCAGTACAAAAGTAACGAGTTTAAGCGTTTTGCTGAGAGTTATCAGGTTAAAATTCAGTATAATCCGTATTATCACCCCAGAGCGAATCCAACAGAAGGGACGAATCGTACGTTAAAAACCATGTTATGTTGTTATGTGAAAGACAACCACAGGAAGTGGGACGAACAAATACATAAACTTGCCTGCGCGATTCGTACTGCAACCCATGAGACAACCAGGATGTCTCCTTTCTTTGTTAATTTCGGTAGGAATATGTGTGTGTCAGGAAAAGATTACTCCAACCCAGTTTTGTTATCTGAAGAGAATGGTGTACAATATGCAGCTGAAAGTAAGAACGAAGGTTTCCGGAAGCTCTATGCTGATGTTAAGAGAAGGCTAGAGGTGGCGGGAGATAAAAACGTAGTTCAGTATAATTTGAATACAAGGGTACCCAGCTTTGTTGTGGGTCAGCGTGTTTGGAAGAAGAATTATGTGTTGTCAGATGCTGCGAAGTTTTTCTCGAAGAAGTTAGCACCGAAATTCGTTGGTCCTGATGTGATTAGGAATAAAATTTCTCCTTGGATATTTGAGCTTCAGGAACCATCGGGTAAAGTACTACCAGGGAGTTGGCATGCCAAAGACCTTAAGTCGGCAGCGGACCTCTCCGATTAACCTTTTTAGGTTAATCGTCTTGAAGTTGGGGGGGGATTATGTAACGTGTCATTTTTACGTTTAAGGCAAACGTTACATATTTGTTTTATTTAGGTAAATAATCAAGGCTCTTCGACTCCTCTTTCTGTACACAAATTAAGGGTATTTTATAGAGCTAGGTTTGGAGGTTATATAGTGTCCAGAAAGTTACCTTATAAAGGAGGCATTCCATCGAATTACTGTGGACTGTGGCATTCTAATTGGAGTTGAGATCACAGGTTTCGGGAAAAATCACATTAAAACTTTTGATTGTTTTGTTTATTTCTGTAATTTCGTCGTTTACTTGACGTTCATGAAGATAAAGAGCTGCTCTGCTGGGGAATGGCGGCGTTGCCGCATCACAAATGGTTTCAGTAACAGGAAGAATTAGATGAACATTTCATTCGCTTATGCTTATTTTCGAGGATATTAGGACAATGATTTCTCTTCCGAATCTCATACCCTTCAAGGATTAGCTAGTTTTTATAGTAGGAAAACATATTTAGGTCCACGGTTTGACCAGTAACAACCGAGGCTCCGCTCACTTTGATATCTTTATTACTTTGACAAGGAGAAGATAAAATAAATACTAGTTATGCACTTTTGTAAATTGGAGACGAGGGATAAAAACCAGGACTGAAAGAATAAACAAAATCGTATTTTGATGTTATACAGATTAATATATAGTCATGGTTAAATAAAGTTAATATCTAGCTCAGTTAGTCAGATTGAAGGGTTATGTAGGGCTGGCTAGTGGTGAACAAACTTAACATCTGAGCACTCTTGTGCCGAGTTTAAGCAGTAGTTCAATGTGTATTTTTAGGTTCAAGTTCAGAAACAACTTCATTAATGTAAAAATGTTTTACAAAGGTGGCGTCAAACCATATGAATCTTAGAGAAAATATATATAGAGAGCAAAGGAAACTTTTAACTAAAACTATAGCTAAAATACAACTAAAATTCTACTCTTAGTATGGCTTTACTCATATGGGAATTTGTTGAGTGTACGAATACTCCTGGGTTTGATGCATGTTCTGATCTCCAGTAATTGATTTTACAGTTGATGGTTTCGATGCTGAGCTTCTTATAGTCTGGCGGGTTATTTTCCTCCTACTTGCTATGTTGGCAGAGGTCCGGTAGGCAAATGTTCGGTCTATGTATGGAGGGTGTCTGGATGTCCTTGTTATAAAAATTCCAACCGTGGAAATAGATCCGACAACGCCTCATGCGCAGTGTACGGAAGTACTAGTGTATTTTTGTCATTGGCTGGTTGGAAAACGGCGGAAGTCAGGTTGACCAACTTAGAATCAGCGGGATTTTTGGTTTGCGAGTTTTTTTGTAATTGCGGTTGCATTCTTATTTGAATTTGACCGGGAAAATTTGGTTGGTACGGTCCCCACCCAAGTTGGAGAATGGCATATCCGGCACCTTCATTTTTTTTTCGGACGTGTCATCGTTCCTTTTCCTAAAGAGTCGGCGGTGGGTCGACAACAGTTTCTGGGATCGCCATTGTTTTTTTGGTTATTGGCACTGCATCGATTGCAGGAGATATCCCAGAAACTGTAGAAAGTGAGTCCGTCGTTTTAGGTGTAATCTAGTTGACGGCTCGTATCCTCTTTGAGAGGGAATAAAAGGCGACCTACGCCATTTCTACGGGAAAGAACCGTGGTAAGTTCGATTTTTCTTTTATTTTTTTTTAAATTCTTCAAGACAATACTTGCCCCCCAAATTGTAATTATTTTTCGTGTGAAACGTAATTTTCCTACAACAGACGTGTGGAATTTTTGGAGTTTTTTTATATATTTTTTTAAACTACGTTTTGGATAAAAACTATATATTGTTTTTCTCCTTTGGTTACAGCCCGTCCATTCCATCGACGGGACAGTTGTGCTGGACGCTGGTGTGAAGCCGGGTGTAGCATTGTAACCCTGGGAAAGGTATGTTAGGGTTATTTTAGTTCATCTGTTGAAATCTGCTTATTTTATTGAGTCGACATGGGGTTCGTGATTTAAGATTCTCGGTGTAGGGGAACTTCGTGCAAAACCGACGAATTCCAGGAAACTGAAACATTTCATTTTCCACAGGGTTTTTACGCTCGGGCAAGGATCCAGCACATTTTGACCACCATGTGCTGCCCTAGCACCATGTGCTAAGCAACCAAGGGAAGGCGCGAACAAAACAGGACCCGGAGTAGCAGGAGGAATGTCAAAGAGCAACACTTCAGGTTTAATATAACACCAACAACTCATAAAATAGGCAAGGACCAAGGTAGGAGTTTTCTTCAATTTCATACAAGCAACCATTTTTTTTAGATATAATTTTTTTCATAAATTTTAAACATAATTTTAACACTTCTTGTGAACGCAAGATAAAGGTATGACGTCATGACCCCAATTTTGCGGTATAATAAAAATTTTATTGTGAAATTGCTATTGCGGTTATTTTGGCGCTGACTTGTTTCTACCAATTTCATTGATTCCAGTATTATTCTCAGGTTTCAATATTGTTTTTGTTCAATTTCATTTTCATCCTCCTCATCCTACATATTGGTTTTTGAAAATAAACAAGATGAACTAAATTTTTGTGTTATTTGTACAATCTAATGAACCCACTTTGCTGAGACAAAAGGGAGATGAGGTTATATTTTTTTGCGGTTTCCTTACATTGTTTTACCTCATGGGGAGGATCTCGGACTGGGTTGCTGTCTGTCTCATTCTACCCAACGTAGAATGATGACAGCGAATACTCCTGGGTTTGATGCATGTTCTGATCTCCAGTAATTGATTTTACAGTTGATGGTTTCGATGCTGAGCTTTTTATAGTCTAGCGGGTTATTTTCCTCCTACTTGCTATGTTGGTACGGGTCCGGTAGGCAAATGTTCGGTCTATGTATGGAGGGTGTCTGGATGTCCTTGTTATAAAAATTCCAACCGTGGAAATAGATCCGACAATACCTCATGCGCAATGTACGGAAGTACTAGTGTATTTTTGTCATTGGCTGGTTGGAAAACGGCGGAAGTCAGGTTAACCAACTTAGAATCGGCGGGATTTTTGGTTTGCGAGTTTTTTTTTTAATTGCGGTTGCATTCTTATTTGAATTTGACCGGGAAAATTTGGTTGGTACGGTTCCCACCCAAGTTGGAGAATGGCATATCCGGCACCTTCATTTTTTTTTCGGACGTGTCATCGTTCCTTTTCCTAAAGAGTCGGCGGTGGGCCGACAACAGTTTCTGGGATCGCCATTGTTTTTTTGGTTATTGGCACTGCATCGATTGCAGGAGATATCCCAGAAACTGTAGAAAGTGAGTCCGTCGTTTTAGGTGTAATCTAGTTGACGGCTCGTATCCTCTTTGAGAGGGAATAAAAGGCGACCTACGCCATTTCTACGGGAAAGAACCGTGGTAAGTTCGATTTTTCTTTTATTTTTGTTTTAAATCTTCAAGACAATACTTGCCTCCCAAATTGTAATTATTTTTCGTGTGAAACGTAATTTTCCTACAACAGACGTGTGGAATTTTTGGAGTTTTTTTTATATATTTTTTTAAACTACGTTTTGGATAAAAACTATATATTGTTTTTCTCCTTTGGTTACAGCCCGTCCATTCCATCGACGGGACAGTTGTGCTGGACGCTGGTGTGAAGCCGGGTGTAGCATTGTAACCCTGGGAAAGGTATGTTAGGGTTATTTTAGTTCATCTGTTGAAATCTGCTTATTTTATTGAGTCGACATGGGGTTCGTGATTTAAGATTCTCGGTGTAGGGGAACTTCGTGCAAAACCGACGAATTCCAGGAAACTGAAACATTTCATTTTTCACAGGGTTTTTACGCTCGGGCAAGGATCCAGCACATTTTGACCACCATGTGCTGCCCTAGCACCATGTGCTAGGCAACCAAGGGAAGGCGCGAACAAAACAGGACCCGGAGTAGCAAGAGGAATGTCGGAGAGCAACACTTCAGGTTTAATATAACACCAACAACTCATAAAATAGTCAAGGACCAAGGTAGGAGTTTTCTTCAATTTCATACAAGCAACCATTTTTTTTAGATATAATTTTTTTTCATAAATTTTAAACATAATTTTAACACTTCTTGTGAACGCAAGATAAAGGTATGACGTCATGACCCCAATTTTGCGGTATAATAAAAATTTTATTGTGAAATTGCTATTGCGGTTATTTTGGCGCTGACTTGTTTCTACCAATTTCATTGATTCCAGTATTATTCTCAGGTTTCAATATTGTTTTTGTTCAATTTCATTTTCATCCTCCTCATCCTACATATTGGTTTTTGAAAATAAACAAGATGAACTAAATTTTTGTGTTATTTGTACAATCTAATGAACCCACTTTGCTGAGACAAAAGGGAGATGAGGTTATATTTTTTTGCGGTTTCCTTACATTGTTTTACCTCATGGGGAGGATCTCGGACTGGGTTGCTGTCTGTCTCATTCTACCCAACGTAGAATGATGACAGCAGATATTTGGTCCAGATCTCCCCTATGATGGAATGATTTTGGAAGTGTATTTTTTTAACAATCATTTATATAAGTGAGTCTTACACTACTGACTCAAATGTAGGTACACTGTGACCTGTTGGAAATGTGCATCTACCTATAAAGAACTTTCTATTTGTGTTATTTTGATTCATTTAGGAATCTTTTAGAATTTTATTTTGTTTATTAGTCAAATTTTTTTTGGTTTTTTTTAATTACACAAATACTCTGGAAGCCTCGAAAGTAGGTAGAGTTTCATTGTTTGGCTACAACGTTTGAGTTGAACTGTATTTTAATTAAGATCTTCTTTGTAAAACATTGATATTAAAACACTGTGGCGCTTAAAATTTTCTTATTTCTGAACCCCCCCCTTCTCCACTGTATAAAAGTTACCGGGCATATCAATGTTTTACCTAGCTGAAAAATACAGTTCTGCTTCCAGATATTTGTTAATTACTCAGTAATTTTTTTTTAGTGTCAAATTGGCACAGTGGTATCGTTCTATTTACAGTGTCACAAAATGGTGGCAACGTCTTTTAGTTTGCCACAAATGTCACCCAACGCATTGTAATTGGCCACAAAATACTATTTGGATGAACAGATCAAAGATCTTTCGCCACCAACTTACCACTTTGTATGGGTAAAAAATATTTCAAGAATAATAATAGCAAATGCAAAAAAGCAACCTATGTGGACTTATTCAGCATATAAAAGACTGCAAAATTATTGTCAGTGTTGTAGTTCCGAAATTACCAAGTAGCGATAAAAAAGTTGTTGAATTTAAAAACTTTAAAAATAAACAATTTGCACCTTTTGTTATTTATTCCGATATTGGATCTTTGCTGCTCCCTGTTGCAGAAAATAGTAGTAAAAGAACTCAAAAGTCATGTGCCTTGTTCGGTAGGATATTATGTAAAATGTGCCTACGATGATTCTTTATCATTTTATAAACCTTACACGGGGTCTGACTGTATGGAATGGTTCAGTAAACAGTTACTAGATTTCGCTGAAAACCTGGAAACTGTATTTCTCTGTGACTTACCCATGGAACCTTTAAATAAGAAACAAAAAATTGACTTTAAGAATGCTAAAAAATGTCATATTTGTGCACAGGACTTTTTAGCTGGTGAAAAGAAAATACGCGATCATAGTCACCTTACATCTGAGTATCGTGGTTCAGCCCATGAAAGCTGTAATCTGAACTTTCAGGATAGTCATTCTGTCCCTGTAGTATTCCACAATCTTAGCTCCTATGATGGACATTTGATAATTGAAAACATCACCAATTTGGACGAATCAATAAATTTGCTACCAATTAACAAAGAAAAATATATAGCATTTAGAAAAAAAAATTATTGAAAATTTAATCGAATTTAGATTTATTGATTCGTACCGATTCATGGCCAGTAGCTTAGAAAAGCTAGCTTCATATCTTGAGGAGTATCCTCTGGTTATAAACGAATTTACCAACTTGTCTGACGAACAATACAAACTTATTTTTAAAAAAGGAGTATTTTGCCATGACTATATGTATAGTTGGGAAAAATTAGAAAAGACATCTTTGCCTGAGCAACTTCAATTCTTTAACACGCTCGAAAGTAGAGAAATATCGTCTGCTGATTATGATCATGCCCAAAATGTATGGAGAAGCTTTGGTTGTTAAACTCTATAAGAATACATGGAATTCTACATGAAAGTTGACATAATACTTTTAATGCAGGTATTTCAGAAATTTAGAGAGAGCTGTCATAAAACGTATGATCTGGATCATGCTAACTATTATACGCTTCCTGGTTATACGTGGGATTGCATGCTGTATTGTACGGAACAAAAAGTAGAGCTTTTGACCGACTATAATATGGTGACTTTTATAGAACGCGGCATCAGAGGAGGGTTAAGCCAGTGCTCTAAAAGATATGTAGAGGCCAATAATAAATATATGTCCAACTATGATTTAAGCCAAGAAACATATTTTTTGATGTATTTTGATATTAATAACCAATATAGATACAGCATGAGTCAAAAACTGCCGTATGAAAAATTTAATTGGTAAGGAAGTGACGAAATGCTCAATTTTGATGTTAATAAAATTAAAGATGACTCGAGTAATGGATACATCCTGGAAATCGACTTGCACATTCCTGTGGAATTACATGACTATTTCTCAGATTTACCTTTATGCCCTGAACATCGCTGCCCACCTGACGAAAAAAACCCTAAAAATAAGAAACTTATGGCCACGCTATATAATAAAAAGGAATACATAATTCATTATAGAAATCTAAAGCAAGCGTTAAAACTTGGTATAAAACTTGAACAAAATCATAAAATTTTATGCTTTAAGCAATCTGCATGGCTAAATATAACTAAGACAGAATGCTAAAAATGAATTTGAGAAAAACCTTTTTAAATTAATGAACAACGCCGTGTTTGGTAAAACCATGGAAAATATTAGAAAACACAGTGTTGTTAAATTAATCAAGAAATGGGAACCGAACCGAACCGAACCGAACCGAACGATATGGAGCAGAAGCATTGATTTCTCGACCCGAATTCAAAAGCATTACAATATTCAATGAAAACTTGGTTGCCGTAGAACTTGAAAAAACCGAAATATATTTCAATAAACCGATATATGTGGGAATGTGTATTTTGGACATTGCCAAAAGAACAATATATGATTTTCACTATAACTACATGGCACCAGCTTTTGGGAAGGATTGTACTGTGGCATACACAGATACTGATAGTTTAGTTTATAACATAAAAAATCATGATATTTATGAATCAATACAACGCAACTATGACAAATACTTTGATACCTCAGATTATGCTGAAGATAACATATATAACATTCCGAGGGTAAATAAAAAAGTTTTAGGCATGATGAAAGATGAAAACAATGACGAAATAATGACGCATTTTATTGGCCTTAGAGCTAAAATGTATGCTACAAAAGTAGTGGACACCAAGAGTAAAGCTGCAAAAGTGATTAAAAAAGCCAAGGGTGTAAAGCAAAACGTTGTGAAATCAAAAATATTATTTGAGGACTATGTCGACTGCCTAAATAACTTTCAAGAAAAAATGTTTACGCAAAATCTTATAAGATCGGAAAAGCACAAACTATACTCTGTAAAACAGACAAAAATTGCACTAAGTCCCCTGGATGATAAAAGATGTATTTCAAAGGACTCTTATGAAACGTTACCGTGGGGGCACTACAGTATTGAGTGATGACTTAGGTAAACTGTAATTTTAATAATGATGTCTTTGTTTATATTGTGTTTGGTTAGATGTTTTTAGTAGTGCTATATATAAGTATAACCTAAATTTAATATTGGTTTTGTCTATATATTATATTATAAAATCTGTAGAATTAGCATCAGTCTAGTAACGCCTAATATGTTAATGTAAAAATAAATATTTATTTAATGATAGTCATAGTACCTGTAATTTTATTATAATATACCATCTAAATATGATTAATAGAACTTGTAAGTCTACCGATCTATGCTATGAATAAGATTATATAATTAGTTGTACTCGTATATAACACTTTTTTTAAATAAACAAATAAAAATTTTTTTAAAGTGTTTACTATGAACCCAATAATAATACTAAAAAATTTAAAAAAACACGAACTATCTATTCAAACATTTTAAGTGGTGAAAATTAAGGGATTTAAACTGAAAGAATTAATAGACATTCGTTAAAACATTATAATCGCTTTCAAGTAGCCCACCCTTTAGGTGAGTTAATTACAGTCCTGCAACAAGCACAATATAGCAAGTTACAGGTCTGCTCGATATACAAGATGATCTGCAACACCTAAAGGGTCAGCTCAGGGTCAAACATTTTTCGAAGGTAGAATGGGTAGTAAAAAAAAAACATGGGGATATTACTGCCTCGAATAAAATATTCTCTGACATACCCTAAAAAATGACCACGTTTTCGTCTTATAGGGATTTACATGGGAAAAGTGATCCAGAAACCGTATATAACATCTACTAGGGTCATAGAGTACAAGTTCTCAATTATATCTTTAATATTTATGTGTTAGGTAACTTTGGTAAATTTAAAAATTAATATTGCAATGAAATAACTCTTCTTACATTAATAAAAGCTAATAGATGGTTTCCGAATTTCACTGCAAGTTTAAATTATACAGGGTGTTTCTAGGCTTTCTAGTTTTTTGGTAACCATAGCCAACTGTGTAATTTGTTATGGCCGCTATATTGGATTCATCCCAAGCCTATCGTTGGATCACAGAAGATTTAAAATTATTTAAAAAATAGTTTCTCGCATAGCTGGCTATGAAACAAATGCTGACGGTTTATTTGTTGTATACCTACATACTTAACTATCTGTCTGTTTTTTTCCTCTATATTTTGTAAACCCCTGTAGATATTTTTAATTTCGATAAAGTATCTAACTGGCCTCGGAATAGCTCAACTTTTTTATCATATAACCAAAATTGTATCTCTTACCGTTTCGAAATTCCCATGTAGTTACTTTTATCTCGGACACCCGCTATAATTTAACTTACACCCGGTTTCCTTCTATGCAAAAAACGCATCAGGTGACGCTGTATTTAAAACCAGTGCAAATCCATGGCCCATCCCGTGATGCGTTTTTTGAATCGGGGTGGGCATGCAATTGGTGGAAACACGGTAGCCAACAAGATTAACTTAAGAAAACCTTCTGGTTGTCGTGATTTTTAAATTAGGTATATTCTTAAATGCACAAATCTATCGTCTGCACATATAAAATACAAGTGTGAAATTAAGAAAAGTTAACGCTACGCTAAATAGGTGGAATTTTATTTATTTATTTATTTATTGTTGAAGCCGAATTGCCAAGAATTTGCTGAAATACAACATGCCAATAAACTGGAGTTAAAATGTCTTTATTTGGCGAAATATCTGTAAGATATCCTTGAAAATCAGGTCACCGAAAAGTACTTGTTTTTACATATAGATTGAATTGAAGATTTTTTCCCTTTATTATATGTTGTACCTACATATCTGAGCTTATGCATGGGTGCTTTATAGGCCGCAGTCTACAAGTAGTCGCGTGGACATTCTCCCACTCTGTTACTATGAAGAGAACCAAGAGCGGCGTAAAATACTCAGACTCCATAAAATACTCAGACTCGCTCCTTTCGATTTTCGACTGCAACAAGCAAGGTAGGCTAATTTGTTTAAAAGCTTAAAGGTTCACCGCGTAACATAGTTTTTTCTATTTTTGAACCGCTTTCCTTGTATTTAACTCGCGATCCCATAGAAAGGATCCCTAAACAATTTTGGGCATTTTTATCCTTTAAGGCTCAAAACTTTTTTTTGCAATGTTTTTTTTGGTTTCCTACCCTTACTGGCATACCGTGAAGTGAGGCACACAGGGTAACTTTGCAAAAGTGCTCAAATATACATCTTTACCTTCCTAGCCCGCGCAGCAATGGCCAGAGAAGGTATTATTTTCGACAAATTTTTTTTTTTGAGATAACGCCGGAAATGTCATTTGGGTATATTTTGAACTATCCTAGCAATATCGTTGTGATGTTTGTCAGTGTGTATGCGTATTTCTGTCCGTAACACGATAGCTATATAGTATGACACTCTAACGAGCTGATTGGTCAAAATCCATTAATGCTAATGACAGTTTTTTGACAATTAAATAATTTTAAAAATTCTAACTTTTTAACAGAGCATAAATATGCGATTTTCGGAATATTCTAGATTACATGTTGCTTAAAAAGTTGTGTTAAAACCAAAAACTTCGTACGAACTTTAGTTTCCGAGATATTTACAAAAAACTGTTTTCAAGGCTGATATCATGGCTTTACTTGAAGTGTACTGAAAGGCTAGTTAGGAAGGTATCAGATCCGTCATGGATCCATGTATTTATTTTCTAATTGGTTTAATCTAAGAGCGAGCCCGAGCCTAATACTAAAATAGACAACTAGAATATATGTATGCGGGCTCGCGCATAAACTGAGTTTGCTATATTAAATGATGCAGAAATATGAGCTTGATTTAATTGACCCTGAAATCTGATGAAAAACAGTTAATGCTACAACCACAGAAGAGCCACCACAGAAGCGACAAAGCGCCCTGCTTCCAAAATCGAGTGGTGGGGATGGACAACATATCACACTGAGAGAAAGTGCGTGCGAGGTATTAATTACACAAAAAAACTATATGTGGGAAAAAGTGTTTTACATTTTTATTTAAATAATGAAAATGGGCAAATAAATAGATGTACTAATGCAAACTTTTGCACGCATATATAAAGAAAATAATGTTCTTTTAAGGTGCAAAATTCCCGTATGTAAGCAGCAAAATGTTTTCATTGAATGACAGATTAAAGCATAGAGAATATTATTAAATGCAACAATAAAAGTTTTCGGAGAGGGCGGTGCTGTACTTAAGCATTTTTATTGGAGATAGAATTGTTTCGAGCCAATAAAAACGCTCCATTTTGAAAAGTGCACCATGACCATCATATATTGACGTTATTAAAACTCTGCGACGTCCTTGAGTTGTTCTAGTTGTTAACGTCTGTTAAACGCATATTTCACATTGATGCTGACAAGAAGCAA
Organism: Aspidapion aeneum; assembly: GCA_963576565.1. Classification (NCBI taxonomy): domain Eukaryota; kingdom Metazoa; phylum Arthropoda; class Insecta; order Coleoptera; family Brentidae; genus Aspidapion; species Aspidapion aeneum. Next base: position 62,544,147 of record OY755042.1, read on the forward strand.
CACAAAACAAACATTGGTGTAAAAAAAATTGTTCTATAAAACAAATATTAATCAAATAAAAATATAAGAACTATTAGATGAGTCAGAATAAAAGGACGCGATCAGGTAAGAAAAAAAGTTTTAGCGAAAATTATAAAGAAAAAGGAAAAAATAAACAAAATGAAAATGACAGAAAATTTGAACGAAATTGTTATGCTAGAGACAGAATCACAATATAAACAAGCAAAACATGTTTTGGTACTAGGCGAATACGAAATTTTTACGGAAATTATTCAAGATAAACAAAAACTTCTTAATCACAAAGATGTTATTATCAAAGAACTTGAGGAAAAAATCATACTTTTGAAAGAAAAAATTTTACATTTAGAAATAAACAATGTGACATTTACAATACAAATTTTTTAGTAAAACTTCCAACATTAAAGAAATGAAACCAACAGATTAATAAAAATTATTCAAGTATAACAAATAGATTAGAAGAAAATGAAGAAGAAAGTTATGAACCAAAAAATAATAAGGTAAAATATAACAAAATACTAACAATAAACCCTAATTCAAAACAAAATGCTATAACAACAAAAATACTCTGCCAATATATGGGCCCCTAAGCTCACAGTAGGTACTATAGTTATAGTGTACGTGTGAGCTAATATACACTGAAATATATTTTATTCAACTCCAGACTAAATTACCTTTTGTTTGATACCATACAAGCCATGTTTTTTAAACTCAAATTTTTGAAATATACCCCCACCCTTAAAAAAAACAAAAACTAAAATGTATTTTGTTAAACTCCGGACTCAATTACCTTTCGTTTGATATCACACACGCCATATTTTTACTTAAACTCTAATTTTTAAAATATGAACCCTTTTTTTAAAATAAATCAAAATGTATTTTGTTTAACTGGAGACTCAATTACCTTTCGTTTGATATCACACACGCCATATTTTCACAGAAATTCTAATTTTGAAATCTACCCCCACCCTTTTATTTGGTTTGTGTTCGGTGGATTTTGTTCATTTTTAAATGGGACCATCTCGACCCAAGACCCAGCCTAGATACCAAATTTCATTAAAATCGGCCAAGCGACAGACAGACAGACAGACAGACAGACAGAACAGACAGACAGACAGACAGACAGACAGACAGACAGACAGACAGACAGACAGACAGACAGACAGACAGACAGACAGACAGGCAGACAGACAGACAGACAGACAGACAGACAGACAGACAGACAGACAGACAGACAGACAGACAGACAGACAGACAGACAGACAGACAGACAGACAGACAGACAGACAGACAGACAGACAGACAGACAGACAGACAGACAGACAGACAGACAGACAGACAGACAGACAGACAGACAGACAGACAGACAGACAGACAGACAGACAGACAGACAGACAGACAGACAGACAGACAGACGGACAGACAGACGGACAGACAGACAGACAGACAGACGGACAGACAGACGGACAGACAGACGGAGAGACAGACAGACAGACAGACAGACAGACAGACAGACAGACAGACAGACAGACAGACAGACAGACAGACAGACAGACAGACAGACAGACAGACAGACAGACAGACAGACAGACAGACAGACAGACAGACAGACAGACAGACAGACAGACAGACAGACAGACAGACAGACAGACAGACAGACAGACAGACAGACAGACAGACAGACAGACAGACAGACAGACAGACAGACAGACAGACAGACAGACAGACAGACAGACAGACAGACAGACAGACAGACAGACAGACAGACAGACAGACAGACAGACAGACAGACAGACAGACAGACAGACAGACAGACAGACAGACAGACAGACAGACAGACAGACAGACAGACAGACAGACAGACAGACAGACAGACAGACAGACAGACAGACGACGCAAAAAAAAAGTTTCAAAATCATCTGAAACGCAAGGATATATAAAAATTTTTGAAATCGGAGCAACTTTTTTTTTTCTCGAAAAAATTAGGATCACCATAGCTCACACTACTATAGTATAGTATATGTGTGAGCTAAAAGAGCTTACTAAATTTATAAACCCTTCAAAATTAAATGTTCAAATCCAAAAAGTGGAAAGTTTAAAAGATGGATCAATCAAAATTCATTGTAACAAAGAAGGTGATGTGAAAAAACTTTAATCAGAAATAAAACAAAATAATAATATAAAGTACACGACAAATATTAAAACTAACGGAAGAAATCCAAAAATTAAAATAATAGGAATAGAAGACGAAGTTCCTAAGTCTTACAAAAAAAATATATTAGAAAATATATGGCCATAATTGAAGTAAGCACTAGAAATCTCAAGTTAATTATGGATAGAGGTAGACTATTTATTAATTTTTCTTTATGCCCAATTTTTGAATATTTCGATATTTTACGATGTTTTAAATGCAGCGGCTTTCATCATGGTGCAAATAACTGTAATAAAACTCAAATCTGTTTAAAATGATGGACACAAAGCGGCCACTTGTAAAACAGAAAAAATAAAAACTTTTGTCCTAACTGTAATGAAGTAAATCAAAAACATAATTTAAATTTTTGATTAAATCATTCACCATTTGACTTAAATTGCCAAATTTATCAAAATGAAATTAAAAAAATTAAAGAAAGAACATTTTATAAACAAGAAAACCAATAACAATTAAATCAAATAAATAAGATAATTAATAATTCAAAAATTTTTCATATAAATATTCAAGGTTTTTTAAATCAAAGTAAAAGAGATGAGATTAGATATTTTTAACAGAAACCCATATTACTCAATCTATAAACAATAACGAATTAGAAATATCAGACTATGATTTATGTAATTGTATATCTAATTCAAATCATACGGGGGGAATTTTGGTTTATATTTTAAAAACAAGCAATATTTCTGTAAAACAGTCAAAAATGGAATCAATAAATTTTGAGTTGTGGTTTATATATCTAAAATTAGAAATTTTTAAAAAAGTATATCATTTAGGTGTATACTATAGATCTCCAAGTGGAAATTGCAAAGAATTTTTAAATTTTTTTGAAAAAAAAATTGAAAATTTATGGGAAGAAAATGACACAATAATTCATCTTGGGGATTTTAATATAAATGTAAGAAATACTGACACTTACACAAAAAAATTCAATGAAATAATTGGTTGCAATGGAATGAAACAATATATTTGGAACTTTACAAGAATAACGAATATTTCAAAAACTACATTGGACCCAATAATATCAAATAATCACCAACTACAAGTAGAAACAGAAGATTTACCCAAAGTTAGCGATCATTAATGGACTTTTGTTAAAATTTCAAGCTTTAGAAAAAAAGATAAAAAATTAAAGAAAATTCAACATATTAACTACACAAATCTGATGAAGGAACTTGCTGGTTGCAGATGGGATTACTCAACAGTAGATGTAAATACAGTTTTTCATAATTTAACACAAAATGTAGAAGAAAAGACCAGGAAAATAATTGAAGAAAAATAAATTATACAACGTAATTACCCAACACCATGGTTTAACAAAGCTATTTTGGAAGCAAAAAAGAAGCGAGATGATATATACAAAAAAGCAGTATTAACAAATGATGCAAATGATTGGGAACAATACAGGATATTAAGAAATAACTGTGTTAATGTCTTAAGAAAAGAAAAAGAAAGTTACTATAGAGAAAAAATTGACAACAATAAAAACAATAGCAAAAAAATGTGGAAAACTTTAAAATATATAGTGAATCCAGGACAAAAAATTGAATTATCTGAAGTTATTTTTGAAGACAAAAAGGAAGATAATAAGGAAATAATAGCAGAAAAAATGAATAGTTATTATATTAAAAGCATAGAAGAAATAGTAGACTCCATTGACATAGGAGATTCTGAAAAATGTGCAGAAATTCCCATTAATAAAAATGTTTTTGAAATTTTTAGATTAATCTCATCAAACGAATTAATAAAAAAAAGTCTGGAAACTAAATTCAAATGAAAATTATGGTGAAGTCCTAAACAAAAAACTACTGAAATTGACATTTAAAACTATTGGATATCCTTTACTAAATTTAATTAAATTATGCCTAAAATATGGAACATTACCAGATAAACCTAAATGTTCCAGTATAACACCCGTTCCAAAAATTTCAAATACAAAAAAATGGAATGAACTAAGACCAATTAATGTCCTCTGGGATATCGAAAAACGGCTGGAAGAATTGGTATATGACCATGTCAATCAGGGTTTAGAAAAGGATATTCTACTAAAATAGCACTTCAATACGTTTTGGAAAATTGGAGAAGTCATGAAGAAAACGAATTTGTAGTTGCTACATTTTTGGACTTTAAACGAGCTTTTGAGACAATTGATAGAAAAAAATTATTAGTTAAACTTTCAACATATGGCATAAAAGGTAATATTTTAAAATGGTTTCAAAATTATTTAAGTGAAAGATATCAGAAAACGAAAATTTTAGATGTTTACTCTAGAGAAAAGTCAATAAATATTGGAGCTCCTCAAGGTAGTAAATTGGGACCACTATTGTTTATTTTGTATATAAATATTGCTTTATACAACTTTTTGCAGATGACACATTAATCTATGTAAAACACAAAGATCTTTCCGAAGCTACAAAAATTATGAATTCAGAACTTGAAATTATTGACAATTGGTTCAAAGTAAATAAATTAAAATTAAATACAGATAAGACAAAATGTTTAATAATAGGAAATTATAATGATAATTTAGTGTTAAATATTTTTTTCGAAAAAAGTAACCTAAACATAATTAATTCATTTAAATATCTTGGTATCGTAATAGAGTCAAAATTAAATTTTAACCAACAGCATGAAAAAATGATAAACAAAATTGCTAGTAAAATAGGTTATTTTAAAAGAGCTAGTGAAAATTTAAGTACATGGTCAAAAAAAGTTATATATAATACAATCATATTACCACACTTTATTTATTATTCCACAATTTTATATTCGGCAAATCAAAGCGTTTTCAAAAAATTACAGATTTTACAAAATAAAGCAATGAGGATAATTTTAAATGCAAATAAATATACAAAAATAGGTCTTATGTTATCAAAATTGGAATGGTTAAATGTAAAAAATTTCACATTTTATTTAGTTTGTATTTTTATCTATAAAATTCAACATAATTTACTTCCAGAAAATTTAAAATCATTTATTACTATAAACTTTGAACAACATTCATATTTGACTCGAAATAATTAAAATTTTTACGTTGATAATAGCAGATCTAATTTAAAATGTAGTTCAATTTTTTATAAAGGGCTTTTAGAATTTAATCAATTAAAAAATTAAATAAAATCAAAAACATCTATATCTTTATTTAAAAAATCTTTAAAATGTTACCTTTCTAAACAACAACAAAGTTGTTAATTTAGTTTAATTTTAAATATTTTGTACAAAGTAGCAAAATGCTAAATAAAATATATTACTAGTTTTAAGCTTGCGAGTTTTTGTAACCTTTGTGCTTTATTAGAGTGATAATGAAAGGATATCATTCTGCTTTCTGTGGATGTCAATCCAAATCCGGTGAAGGATTATCATTGTTTTCTTTTCCTAAAGATTCTGAGCGGTAAGTACACACATGGATGTATAAGACAGCCTTTATATGGACGGTATCTCTACTTTTAAGGTTTAGCGAAATAGAAAACTTTTTTATTACTATTTTACTTTTTTTTTCAAAAGAAGCTCGCCGTGGTGTAAAACCCTGTATTATACATCAAATAATATTTTTAATTTCTTCGGATATACGGTGTCTGCCAAAAAATATTAATTTTTCGCTACAGTAAAGTATAGCTTTATTTTTAAGAGAACCTGTATGTAATTTTTCTTGATAACAATTTTCTAAACTTAATGTAACAGTGTACTCTGGTTATAACGTACCTGGGTTATAACATACTTTCAGTTACTACGTACATTTTTCATTGGTCCGACCAAAATACTCTTCTTTTTTTACCGGCAAGTACGAGTACGTACCCTTTATACCTTCTACTTCGGTTATAAGGTACCATATTTTACTAACTCCGTTATACTATTCCGGTTGTAACGTACGAGTGTTCGCTAAACCGGAATATTACCGGTGATTCCCCGAAAAATTCGGAAATTTTTCAATAATCGATTCCGCGGTTTTCTCATGCGAACGAGAGTTGCAGGCGGCACACAGTGCTTTGGCCAATAGAAAAAAATAGGTAATGCACTATGCGCATGCAGCTAAAGTTTTACTATAATTTTAAAATATATTCACCAATACTATCAAAGATAATAAACAAATTTCATCTTTATATCTGTATGCCACAAAAACCTTATCGCAATTTTCAACAATATGAGAGCAAAAAATTGGTTCGACGAGATTCCGTGTTGTTCGTATATTTTAGTATTTGTTTTGACGCATTAATAGTGACCAAAGAAAATTAGTTAGCTATGTCCGATAAAGCTTCAGGTATGTGATATATAAATAATTATTAAAAATATTTATTACAGTGTTCACTTAGTTATACAAATTTTTTGAAGAAAGCAAGTCATAAGCTATTGTTTTTTTATGTTTTTTAACTTCAAGTGGAGAATTCTCAAAATGCCCCAAAATGCCCTGTTTACTTTAAACGGTTTTAAGAACTCTAATACATCCTCTTTGTATTCATATGGGTGGTTTTTTGCGCAGGTCTGCGCTAATGCCGAAAATATATTTTTTTGAGGAATTCATGTGAAGATTAAAAATCAAGACCTTCTATCATGTTGGAAAACCAGCAAACCGACTGAGGCAGAACACGCGGTTTTTACGAAAATTTTAACTTTTTTTAAAAATGAGGATCACTCGGAAGATTTTTTAAAAAAGGTACAAAATGCAGCACATTTATATTGCGTCAAAATAAATGAACGGTATCAACAATGCCAAAGAAAATATAACATATTTTGTCAAAGAAATGCGGTTTGGCTAAACAAAAATTTTCAGTTCCTGGATACAATAGTGTCTAATGAAAGTGGTCGAGGACGCCCTATAAAGCCGTTCGAAGAATGTGGGCAGAAAGCAAAACAAATACGTGTCGCACACTTAGTATCAAGTCACACTTATGAAGAATTGAAGTTCGCAGCCAAGGAATCCGCACGCATCTCCGGAATTAATGAAAACTGCAATGTTCAGCAATAACAGGTGTTTTCTACTGAAAAAGCTTTAGCTTTGTATTTAGATCTAGATCTATCTAACAGAAAATATAATACCTTACAAGAAAGTGTAAATGCATTGCATGCAAATTTTTTTCCAAGTATATACAAAATGAGGCAACTAAAAAATGATATTTTGCCAAAAAAAATCACAGCAAATATGTGCACAGTAGACCTCCAAGAACTTCTTAATGTCACCAGTTTCGGAATACTAAAATTGCTCGACTTGTCGCTTTGGTAAAGCATTGAAAAACTTAAATTAACTTATAAGTATGACTTTGATGGAAGCTCCGGTCACAGCAATTATAAGCAAAAATTTAGTACAGAAACACAAACAGATGAATACTTTTTCCTCATTGCAATCTCCGTTGAAATTGATTAATCAAGATACAAACCAAGTTTTATGGTGCAACCCTCTCCCGTCTTCGACTTTTTTCTGTAGGCCGATAAAATTTTTATTTTCAAAAGAGAATGCTGCTCTTGTAAAGGAAGAAGAAAAGAGAACTTGAAATTAATATAAAATCTTGAACACTTTAACATAAACTTGGAAGGAGTTCAGATAAGCGTTAGTTATGAGATGATTTTATCTATGTTGGATGGCAGCACTATAAATATATTATCGGACACTAACAGTACGCAAAAATGTTTTATTTGCGGTGCTTCTCCTCAAGAGATGAACTCCGTTCAAGTTTATGGAAGATCTATAAAGCCAGAAAATTTTAGATTTGGCATATCATCACTTCATTTGTGGATCAGGACATTCGAGTGTTTATTGCACATTGCATACCGCTTACCATTAAAATGCTGGCAAGTGCGAATCACAGAAAATAAATCAATCTTTGAAGAAACCAAGAAAAAAGGATACAGTCAGAATTCAAGAAGGAAATGGGGTTAACAGTCGATAAACCTAAGCCTGGGTTCGGATCCACAAATGATGGAAATAACAGCAGAACATTTTTCAAAAATGCTGCCCTTTCTTCTTCCATTACTGAAATTGATGAAAATATTATACTTGAATTTAATAAAATATGAAGAATTGTTAATTTTGGTGAAAATATTAACCTGGAAAAATTTAGCATATTATTAAAGGAAACATTCCAAATATATTTGGAATTATACAGTTGGTATTATATGCCTAGTTCCACTCATAAATTGCTGGTACATGGGTTCGACATAATTACAAACTTTGATTTGCCCATCGGACAACTTGGCGAGGATGCCTTAGAAGCGCGGCACAAAGAAGTCCGTAAGTTAAGATTAAATCACACAAGGAAGTCCTCAAGGTCAAACACAAATATTGACCTAATGACTTCTCTGTTGCTAACCTCTGATCCGTACCTTGCTTCATTAAGATCACCTACAATAAAAAAAACTGAAACTGATGACATTAATGAGTATCTTGTGTTGGATAACAATAGGTTTGAAATAAGTGAGGACCTAAATATTGGAAATTTACATCTAGATTCAACCGACGAGGATTCTGATTAATTTTGCTTTTTGAACTTCACTTTTATACTGGGACAAGGAATGTATATTTTCGTTCTACATATATATTAATTTGCATTTTTTATGGTTTATTCTGTTGGCATGCAATGCAAGGTTCTGGGATTTTTGATGGTCACCTTTTTAAGACGCTATATGTGTGTGATTTGTTAAGTTAGGTTCTTAAAGAAGTTGCTCAACTTTATTTATGCTTAAGCATTGTTTTTTTTTAATTACGTTTTTTGTTAAAATTTTTAGGAATTTACGTAATATGTTTCTTTTATTAATATACCAATTTAAAAAAATCTATGTGTTTCCATCCTAGGTTTTGTTAAATTTTTAACGGCTTATCATTTATTGACCTGATTTAAATTATTTTTGTGATGTGAGACACTATCTCAAGTAGACTCATATCAGTTTTTTTAAATTTCGATAAGCCACACCGCAGATATGATTTTTTTCCTGAGCTGCCATATACTCAAAGCACTGTGCGGCAGGCCGTCAGTTTCGACTTTATTCTTAAATGGAAAAATGGTCTAGTATGATTTTATGTGTTTGCGGTAAAGCGGAAGTTGGTGGGCAAAAGAACTTGTCAAAAACAACCATTTTATTCCAAATAAAAAATGTACGTTCTAACATAACTTTTTAATTATGTTGTTTTTTATAACGGTCGTATGCTTATAAAGTACACATTTTCTGATCCTTGAGGGTACGGAGTACACTGTAGATACAATTTAAAACAACTAAAATTGGTTGATTACATTTTGAATTTTATGCCATTGTTTTAATTACTTCTTTAAAAGTAAAGACAGATTCTTATTTTTCATAAAAATCAGCTTAAAATCTTCAAAACAAAATGTTCAAAATCGACCTATATAATCAGAGTTGGCTGCGGAAAATTGCAAATCCGCCGTCACTTTTGCATCTAAACAACTCTTCTTAAGAACATTTTCCGATATCTTTTAAAACAAGGGTATTTTACTCGTAACACTTTTTATCGAATCGGCCTACTAAACGACCCTGTATATTAATTGATTTGGTTCATTTTTTAACATCTTAGTTTAAGACCATGCAGGCGTAATTCCCAGAAAATCAGAATCTGAATTTGAAATTTTTTTATCATTTATACCTTACCCGAACTCTATCAGTCCACACGCTATATATATATATATATATATATATATATATATATATATATATATGTTATATGAAAATATCCTGCCTATACTTAAAAGAAACCAGAACCTTCTATGAAACCCGAGAACCTTCCAGATAAGAAGCTTATTCTGCTGACTTGCGTTTCCCATGAAATAAACAACACGTGCATTCAAGCCGAATCAGCACTTTATTTCTCAGAACCTTTCAAGATAAGAAGACCATTCTGCTGGCTTGCGTCTCTCATGGAATAAACAACACGTGCATTCCTGCCGAATTGCACTTTAGTTCTAAGAAGTTTAAATCTAGAATATTAAGGAATTATTCCATTGCTTAATCAGCACCTTTTCTTTATATAAACTCAAATCATTGTAATGTTAAGTCATTCTCTTTAGAATCGTTCTTAAGTACACGTTCAATTATAACGTTTAAGTCCTATATTGTATTTAATCAAAATAAAGTTTTTTAAAAAGTTAAAAGTAAACTTTAAAGTATAACATTTGGCGCAGTCGTACGGATAGTTTAACACACGCGAAAACACGAATATTCTAATTCGCGAGTGGTGAAGCTCCAGCTTTTTAAGCTATCAAGAATCTACAGCAACCAAGAAGTTACACAAGCAACAAAGAAGTTACATAGCAACTAAGAAGTTACATAAGCAACCAAGAAGCTAGACAGCAACGAACCAAGCGTCCTCGCAACCAACGGATACGGAAGGAACACCCAGTGAAGCCCCTGGTAGCCGAACACGTGGAGACAAATGGTCCAGCTAAAGCTTTTGTGAGTAAGACAATTGAATCATCACGTTTTATTTTTTTTTCAAATAAGTTGATATTTTGAAAAATCTGTTGGATTTTCTAACCCTCACTTTTACAATTTTGAATTTTTAAGAAAATTTTTTTCATTTAAAAGAAGTCAAAAATAAAATTTAGTTTTAAGGAACAACACCTAAAAAAAACTTTTAATTTAAGTTTAAAACACAAGAAAACAAAAACCATCAAAAATGACTGAACCTCGTAATAACCAACCAGCAAACGTACTAGCAAACCAACCTATAGTTGAGGTTGAACCTTATCGTTTATCGGAAATTTTCTCAATAATCCCTGAATACGATGGAGATCAAATATTTTTAGGAACTTTTATCAATGCTTGCGATTGTGCTTATAACATGGCCGTCGGAGATCAACGCGATTTATTGGTCATACACATTAAAAATAAATTAAAAGGAAAAGCCGCACAATTAGTTAACTCTCGAAATCCTCTTTCTTGGATTCAAATTAAACAATTATTAACAACATACTATGGAGATACGCGAGACCTTTCTTCATTAATTCAAGATCTACAAAAACTTAAACAACAAACAAACGAATCACCTTTAATGTTTTTCAATAGATTACAAGTTATGAATTCAAAAATGCACGCTTGTATTCAAAAATCAAATTTAAATATGCTTCAAAAAGATGCACAAATCCAAATTATAGATTCTATGGCATTAAATACTCTTTTAACAGGATTAGAACCGCGCATAGGTCATATTGTCCGTGCTAGCAATCCTAAAGATTTACTTGAAGCACAAGTAAGAATAAGACGCAAACTACAACTTTCATATTTTGAAACACAAAAAACTCCAAACCGACCCAATGTTTCAAATAATCCTATACAAAATAGACAAAATAATTTTCAATCGCGAAGAACAGCTTCTCAACCACAAAAATGTTTTAAATGTAATCGTTTAGGTCATCACGGAAGTGAATGCCGTACTTTTGTACAGAGACCCCCGGTCTACACAAATCAAAATCAACAATTTAACCAAAATTTTCAAAGACCCAATTTTGCCCAAAATCAAAATCAACAATCTAACCAAAATTTTCAAAGACCCAATTTTGCCCAAAATCAACCAAGCACATCTAGAAATTTTGTACCACAAAACCAACAAAATAATTTTAGACCATCAGTGATTCAAAGAAATCCAAATTATAATTCCCCACAACATACAGCACATGTAGTAAACTATTCTGATGAATATTTTAATAATTTTGACAACTACGATTCCTTATGATCCAAATTTTGAAAATTTTAACAAATTTTCAGTATGAAAATCAGTTTCATTACGAAAATGAAATCTCACAAGAATTTTCGAATAATTTTGATGAACAATATTTAAATAACATAAGTCAATATAATTTTAATCAACCCGGAGTATATCAAAATTTTGAAAATCAAAATCAAATTTTGCCGCCAGAGACCCAAAATTTTCAAATTACTTCCAATCAAAACCATCCAGCCCAATCGATTCAAGAAACAGATACCCAATTAGAACAAACTATTGCGAAGATCCAATATATGTCAATCAATCAAACCTCAGAACAAACATTCGTGTAAATACCAATCTACATAACTTAAACTCAAAAAATCTTTTTTATATTAATGACGCAACAAATACATTTAAACTTTTAATTGACACCGGCGCAGGAATTTCAGTATTTAAAGAAAAAATACTAGTCGAAAATTATAATAATCGATTTGCAGAAAATGTAATAGTACAAGGAATAACCGATGAAAAAATTCCAATTACTCAATCAGTTTTAATCCCTTTCGCTAAAGACGATCCACTAACACTAAAAGTCTATTTGTAATTTAGACATAGAATTTGACGGAATATTAGGACTCGATTTTCTTGAACATTACAAGTGCGTAATTGATTTAAGTTCGAAACAGCTATGCACCAATTTTAAAACAATACCTTTAATTCAAGTTACAGAAAAAACTTTCGAACAAAATCCCGAAATTATTCAAAATCAAAACATACCACCAATACCTAAACCAAGATTAATTCAAAATCAAAAAACGCCACCAATACCAAAACCGCGAATAAATATAAATCAAAATAATTTTCAAAATCAAATATCTCTAGAACCGCGAACCGAACAAGTTTTTAAATTAAAATGTAATTTAAAAAACACAGATGCAATTTTAATTGGTCAAGAAATAGAAAAACTAAGATTACCAAACGCCTTAGTCCACATTAACGAAAATGGTGAACTTTATACATCAGTAATAAATCCCAATGCTATTCCTAAAACAATAAATTTTAACAACTTGTCTTTCGAACCCATACCAAGTGTTCACGATATTTTAAATTTTAATACCAATGAAGACGAACTCATTGATAGAATCGACCTTATTAAAAATCAATTAAGACTAGAACATTTAAATTACGAAGAAAAAGAACTAATTTCAAATCTTTGTTTTGAATTTTCTGATATTTTCTATATCGAAGGAGATCAATTAACTTTCACTAATGAAATCAAACATACAATTGAAACCAACAATGCTCATCCAATTTTTACTAAATCATATCGGTACCCTCAAATACACAAAGAGGAAGTAAAAACACAAATTAATAAAATGCTCGATCAAAAAATAATCCGCCCATCAATTTCCCCGTGGTCATCACCTGTTTGGGTAGTCCCAAAAAAACTTGACGCCTCTAACAAACAAAAATGGAGAGTTGTAATCGATTATAGAAAACTGAATGAAGTAACAGTTGACGATAAATATCCACTTCCAAATATTTCAGATTTATTAGATCAGTTAGGTAAATGTCAATATTTTACAACACTTGATTTAGCATCCGGTTTTCACCAAATTGAAATTGATCAAAAAGATATTCAAAAAACATCCTTTTCTGTCAAAAATGGACACTACGAATTTGTTCGTATGCCATTTGGTTTAAAAAATGCACCCTCCACATTTCATCTTGTGATGGATAACATTCTATTAGGCATTCTAAATAAACGTTGTTTAGTTTATATGGACGACATTATTGTTTAATCACCCACTATTCATGAACACATTTCACGTCTTTCCGAAGTTTTCCAAAGATTACGAAAATCAAATTTAAAAATTCAACCTGATAAATGCGAGTTTTTACGAAAAGAAGTAGCGTACCTCGGACATTTAATTACCGAAAATGGCGTAAAACCAAACCCTGATAAAGTAAAATGTATTCAAAACTTTCCAGAATTGAAAAATCCTCGTGACGTAAAATCATTTCTCGGACTTGCCGGATATTATCGAAGATTCATACCGAACTTCGCGAAAATCTCAAAACCCTTAACAAAACTTCTTCAAAAAGATACTAAATTTATTTTTTCTAAAGAATGTAAAGAAGCTTTCGAAACACTTAAAAATGCATTAATTTCTGATCCAATATTAATTTATCCAAATTTTGAAGAACCCTTCATTTTAACTACAGACGCGAGCGCATTTGCGATAGGAGCCGTACTTTTACAAGACCTTCCGATAGCTTTTGCATCGAGAACCCTTTGTAGTGCAGAAACTAAATATTCCACTATTGAAAGAGACCTATTAGCAATAGTATGGTCCGTAAAACACTTTCGACCTTACCTTTTTGGTAGAAAATTCACTATAGTCACAGATCACAGATCTCTAACCTGGCTACTTTTAATTAAAGACCCCGGTAGCAGATTAGCACGTTGGCGATTAAAATTAGAAGAATATAGTTTTAAAATCAATCATAAACCCGGTAAAATCAATAAAAATGCAGACGCTTTATCGCGGATAAAAATCAATCATTTCAAAGACTGTATAGACTTTAAATCAAACATCAAAATTTTTGCAAATAACGAAAATGACGATCCAGAACCAGTTTTTAACGAAGACGATGATCAAAAAATCACAGATGAATTTAACAGATTTGTTGAACTTTACAAGACGCGATCCCTAACTGATTATTCTAAAATCGAAAACTCGAAAGATCAATTATTAGATAAATGAAATAAATTAATAGTAACCTTTTTCCGACAAAATAAAATGGAAGATTTACATTTCAAAATCATTGACCCAATTTTGCCCAAAATCAAAATCAACAATCTAACCAAAATTTTCAAAGACCCAATTTTGCCCAAAATCAACCAAGCACATCTAGAAATTTTGTACCACAAAACCAACAAAATAATTTTAGACCATCAGTGATTCAAAGAAATCCAAATTATAATTCCCCACAACATACAGCACATGTAGTAAACTATTCTGATGAATATTTTAATAATTTTGACAACTACGATTCCTTATGATCCAAATTTTGAAAATTTTAACAAATTTTCAGTATGAAAATCAGTTTCATTACGAAAATGAAATCTCACAAGAATTTTCGAATAATTTTGATGAACAATATTTAAATAACATAAGTCAATATAATTTTAATCAACCCGGAGTATATCAAAATTTTGAAAATCAAAATCAAATTTTGCCGCCAGAGACCCAAAATTTTCAAATTACTTCCAATCAAAACCATCCAGCCCAATCGATTCAAGAAACAGATACCCAATTAGAACAAACTATTGCGAAGATCCAATATATGTCAATCAATCAAACCTCAGAACAAACATTCGTGTAAATACCAATCTACATAACTTAAACTCAAAAAATCTTTTTTATATTAATGACGCAACAAATACATTTAAACTTTTAATTGACACCGGCGCAGGAATTTCAGTATTTAAAGAAAAAATACTAGTCGAAAATTATAATAATCGATTTGCAGAAAATGTAATAGTACAAGGAATAACCGATGAAAAAATTCCAATTACTCAATCAGTTTTAATCCCTTTCGCTAAAGACGATCCACTAACACTAAAAGTCTATTTGTAATTTAGACATAGAATTTGACGGAATATTAGGACTCGATTTTCTTGAACATTACAAGTGCGTAATTGATTTAAGTTCGAAACAGCTATGCACCAATTTTAAAACAATACCTTTAATTCAAGTTACAGAAAAAACTTTCGAACAAAATCCCGAAATTATTCAAAATCAAAACATACCACCAATACCTAAACCAAGATTAATTCAAAATCAAAAAACGCCACCAATACCAAAACCGCGAATAAATATAAATCAAAATAATTTTCAAAATCAAATATCTCTAGAACCGCGAACCGAACAAGTTTTTAAATTAAAATGTAATTTAAAAAACACAGATGCAATTTTAATTGGTCAAGAAATAGAAAAACTAAGATTACCAAACGCCTTAGTCCACATTAACGAAAATGGTGAATTTTATACATCAGTAATAAATCCCAATGCTATTCCTAAAACAATAAATTTTAACAACTTGTCTTTCGAACCCATACCAAGTGTTCACGATATTTTAAATTTTAATACCAATGAAGACGAACTCATTGATAGAATCGACCTTATTAAAAATCAATTAAGACTAGAACATTTAAATTACGAAGAAAAAGAACTAATTTCAAATCTTTGTTTTGAATTTTCTGATATTTTCTATATCGAAGGAGATCAATTAACTTTCACTAATGAAATCAAACATACAATTGAAACCAACAATGCTCATCCAATTTTTACTAAATCATATCGGTACCCTCAAATACACAAAGAGGAAGTAAAAACACAAATTAATAAAATGCTCGATCAAAAAATAATCCGCCCATCAATTTCCCCGTGGTCATCACCTGTTTGGGTAGTCCCAAAAAAACTTGACGCCTCTAACAAACAAAAATGGAGAGTTGTAATCGATTATAGAAAACTGAATGAAGTAACAGTTGACGATAAATATCCACTTCCAAATATTTCAGATTTATTAGATCAGTTAGGTAAATGTCAATATTTTACAACACTTGATTTAGCATCCGGTTTTCACCAAATTGAAATTGATCAAAAAGATATTCAAAAAACATCCTTTTCTGTCAAAAATGGACACTACGAATTTGTTCGTATGCCATTTGGTTTAAAAAATGCACCCTCCACATTTCATCTTGTGATGGATAACATTCTATTAGGCATTCTAAATAAACGTTGTTTAGTTTATATGGACGACATTATTGTTTAATCACCCACTATTCATGAACACATTTCACGTCTTTCCGAAGTTTTCCAAAGATTACGAAAATCAAATTTAAAAATTCAACCTGATAAATGCGAGTTTTTACGAAAAGAAGTAGCGTACCTCGGACATTTAATTACCGAAAATGGCGTAAAACCAAACCCTGATAAAGTAAAATGTATTCAAAACTTTCCAGAATTGAAAAATCCTCGTGACGTAAAATCATTTCTCGGACTTGCCGGATATTATCGAAGATTCATACCGAACTTCGCGAAAATCTCAAAACCCTTAACAAAACTTCTTCAAAAAGATACTAAATTTATTTTTTCTAAAGAATGTAAAGAAGCTTTCGAAACACTTAAAAATGCATTAATTTCTGATCCAATATTAATTTATCCAAATTTTGAAGAACCCTTCATTTTAACTACAGACGCGAGCGCATTTGCGATAGGAGCCGTACTTTTACAAGACCTTCCGATAGCTTTTGCATCGAGAACCCTTTGTAGTGCAGAAACTAAATATTCCACTATTGAAAGAGACCTATTAGCAATAGTATGGTCCGTAAAACACTTTCGACCTTACCTTTTTGGTAGAAAATTCACTATAGTCACAGATCACAGATCTCTAACCTGGCTACTTTTAATTAAAGACCCCGGTAGCAGATTAGCACGTTGGCGATTAAAATTAGAAGAATATAGTTTTAAAATCAATCATAAACCCGGTAAAATCAATAAAAATGCAGACGCTTTATCGCGGATAAAAATCAATCATTTCAAAGACTGTATAGACTTTAAATCAAACATCAAAATTTTTGCAAATAACGAAAATGACGATCCAGAACCAGTTTTTAACGAAGACGATGATCAAAAAATCACAGATGAATTTAACAGATTTGTTGAACTTTACAAGACGCGATCCCTAACTGATTATTCTAAAATCGAAAACTCGAAAGATCAATTATTAGATAAATGAAATAAATTAATAGTAACCTTTTTCCGACAAAATAAAATGGAAGATTTACATTTCAAAATCATTGACGATATTTTTGAAGAAGAATTCCACCTTGAAAAATTAAAAATTAATATTGTTTCTAGCAAAACAGTTAAAGATCGTAAATATTTTATTATAGCCCTACCATTCGATAATGATGATTGTTCACAACACTTATTTTATTATTTTTATTATTTTGGCGTGGTTTAACAAAAAACGTAGAAGATTTCATAAAAAAATGTGAAACTTGTCAAAAAGTAAAAATTGTTCGTAAAAATCTAAGCAGACCCTTCGTTGTAACAGAAACACCACGTACCCCTTTTGAACGAATCAATATCGATATTTTCGAATACCCCACCAGAAATTACGCGTGAACAGTACGGGATGAACTAACAAAATTTACACAAGCTTACGCAATGAGTGATAAAAAAGCCAGTACAGTAGTTAGTACTATTTTACTATTTTTCCAACATTTCGGTGTATCCTTACGAATACATTGCGATTATGGCAAAGAATTTGATAATACCCTTTTAAAAGATTTATGTACCCTATACGATGTTAAGTTTACATTTTCTAGCGTAGCGCATCCCCAGTCAAACGGTTCACTAGAACGATTTCACGCAACCCTTTGCGAAATGATTAGAATCAATAAACAAGAAAACCCTGAAGATCATTGTTTTAGCGTTCTTCCATACGCAGTAATTTGCTATAATAATACAAAAAACAAAACACATGGCTTTAGACCTCCCGAAAAACTTTATAATCAAGAACAATTGATATCTAAATATGTACGCGATTTAAATAATAGAATGGACTATTTTTACAAATTAGCTAGATATAGAACTGATCTATCGAAACAAAAATCGAAAGAACGATTCGACGAACACGTACGAAAGAATCTCCCTGAATTTAATGTAGGAGAGAAAGTTTGGCTTAAAGAATCACAAATCAATTCCAAATCAGAAAACTTATCTAATGGTCCTTTTGAAATTTTAGAAATACATCGTAACTCTGCAACACTTAAGAACCCACAAACAAATCAATTAACCAGAGTTAATTTTGATAGGTTAAAACCGTGCTTTGAATAAAATAAAAATCTTTTATTTTAGATTAATGGGAATAATCTCAATCGTTTCCAGTCAATACTCAATATTACCAATAAATAATACACTAGGACTATTTTATCATGAAGAATCCCTTATCAGAATTTCTAATAATGAATGGACTCTTGTTGTTTACAAAGATCTTTTACCCTTTAAGAAAGCAATTGAACATAACGACAAAATTTTAGATACCTTATACACTTTTCAATCAATACAAATCAAATTGCAAATTTCAAATCGCAAATTAAAACGCATGTTAGCCTTTTAAAACAAATTTCTAATTACGTTAATATTAAATACGAAGAACTTATCTCGGATACAAATGAAAAATCATATAGGCAAAAACGTGGAATATTTAATGGCATCGGAACTATTTGGAAATCTATTACAGGAAATTTAGATGCATCAGACGGAGAATACTTTAATGATTGTATTAATAAAGTATCGACTGATGAGAAAAATATTGAAAGATTATTAAAAGTTTTAATACGACTTTACAAAAATTACAAATTGATGAAGAAACGTTTAATCATGATATTAAATTAATTCAGTATTTAGTTACTTCGATTTCTGATAACGCTGCCTATGCAGAAGCCCAAATAAAAGCATTAGACTTATGCGAATCGCTTATGGAAAGTTACACCTTTATTAAAGATTCATTAAATGACGCGTTAAACGCAGTAACTTTTGCACGTTTAAAAATATTGCATGGTTCAATAATAAAACCATCGGATTTGGTAGATTCATTGAAAAAGATTTCTCATTCATTACAAAAAAATAATTTGCCTTTACCAATATCGATCCCAACGGTAGCCCAATACATTAATTTAATTGAACTTAGTGCTTTTCAAACTGAATCAAAAATAGTATTTGTTCTTAAAATACCTCTTATAGACCCTTCGACTTATACTTTATACAGACTTTACCCAATACCAATATTAGATAATCGAACAGGTCTTCACCATACTATATCAACAATTAATAAATTTATTGCGCGTGACGATGATTCAATGTTTTTCGTCACCTTCCACAACGTGGACCACTGCAAGATCATCGAAAGAAGAACGAAGCTCTGTTCCAAAGTACTTCCGTATCCCATCGACAGTGATGCTATTTGTGAAGCTCAACTATTGAAGCAACAAACTCAGCTGCCGAAAACATGTCAAACAACCATTTTCTATGCACAAGGCTACAATGTTCAACCACTTGAAGAAAATCAATGGCTAGTTACTACGTCAGAACCAGTACCTATCAATATTGAATGCAAGAATCAAGAAATCATTACGAAATTAATTGAAACCAATAGTATAATTCGTTTCAAATCAACATGCAATGCTTTTATTGGACGTACGAGGATTCATTCTGAAACCATACTTCAAGAAAGTACCTTCGAAGAAATAAATTCACCAATAATCAATATTCCATATACTTGTTGTAAAGATATGCCTGAAATTCCCAAAATTCAAGGCCTAAAACCACTAAAGTTAAGCAAAATAAACGTCGAAGATCTGAATATTGCACAACATAATCTCAACCAATATTCAGAAGAATTAGATAAAATGATCAATCAACCATTCATTCAAAAACACATTGATTGGTTTACTATCATTACAATAACATTGATAGTACTACCAGTAATTCTTTACTAGTAATGACTTTCCACCATTTCCAAAACCTAATCTACAAAGAATTAGGAATTTATCGAATATCTTACCAAGAAGAAGACCAAGCATACACATCGAAGATCAAATCGAAGAAGAAATCGAACCCAATGCAAAATTAATAATCAATCAATCATCTTAATAAAAGGTGCCGTATAACGCCAACTTTTTCAAAAAGAGGAGAGCTGGTATATGAAAATATCCTGCCTACACTTAGAAGAAACCAGAACCTTCTATGAAACCAGGGAACCTTCCAGATAAGAAGCTTATTCTGCTGACTTACGTTTCCCATGAAATAAACAACACGTGCATTCAAGCCGAATCAGCACTTTATTTCTCAGAACCTTTCAACCAATATAAGAAGACCATTCTGCTGACTTGCGTCTCTCATGGAATAAACAACACGTGCATTCCTGCCGAATTGCACTTTAGTTCTAAGAAGTTTAAATCTAGAATATTAAGGAATTATTCCATTGCTTAATCAGCACCTTTTCTTTATATAAACTCAAATCATTGTAATGTTAAGTCATTCTCTTTAGAATCGTTCTTAAGTACACGTTCAATTATAATGTTTAAGTCCTATATTGTATTTAATCAAAATAAAGTTTTTTAAAAAGTTAAAAGTAAACTTTAAAGTATAACATATATATATATATATATATATATATATATATATATATATATATATATATATATATATATATATATATCACAGGGTGAAATTTGTCTTTCTCCGCGAATCTGCAAGGTCCTGGAAGATTTGAGATTCAGCCTGTAGGCCAAATTTGGATGTATTGTAATTTAGCCAAAACCGAAGTTGCGAAATCCTAAAAAGATTAGTAGGAAGCCCTCGTTCAACGGTTTCTACACTCCGAACAAAACATTTCTTCCATTTCCCCCCAGCTCGCGGGAGAAAAAAACTAATTATTGCAATATAAAAGGTAGCCAGCTCCTTTACACCTTGTACAACCAACAGATTTAAAAAAATAGATGCCCTCATCAATGTTTAGTCGCATCAAAGAAAACCTATTGTTTTTAAATTTATTCTTAGGTTGAAATCTTTTTTAAAAATCAATGATCTTAAATTTATTGTTTAACCTGAACACTTTCCCATTTATTCCACAACAGTGTATTGTAATTTAAAAATTTGCTTCATTATTTGAGGTCATCAGTATGAAATTATTTTAAAATTAAAAAAAATTGTCCACAACTCCCAAATCTTCATCCCTAAATAGGTACTTTCTTAGTCTAACACCATCCATCTTTATCCAACATAACGCTTTAATTTCAGAAGCAACAAAACGAAGATGAAGTGAAAAAGCTAAGCAAGTAAGTTGGAAGTTGCTTTACAATGGGCGCAGATGACAGGCCCCCTTAAGTACACGCCACTGTCCTGAAATGCAAACTATCAAAAAACTGAAGACTAGCATATCTGCCGTCAAACAACATTTGGCATGAAATAAAAATAATTCCATATCATACCATTATCCTCAAAAACAAAACGTTTTTTATTATAAGACCCAAACACCTTGTAACGTGTCATTTTTACGTATAAGGCAACGTTACATATTTGTTTATTTAGGTAAATAATCAAGGCTCTTCGACTCGTCTTTCTGTACACAAATTAAGGGTATTTTATAGAGCTAGGTTTGGAGGTTATATAGTGTCCAAAAAGTTACCTTATAAAGGAGACATTCCATCGAATTACTGTGGACACTACGCACATCGCATTATCTGGACATCGTAATTAATTGGAATTTAAGATCACAGGTTTCGGGAAAAATCACATAAAAACTTTCGATTTTTTGTTTATCTGTAAAATTTTGTAATTTTCTTTGACGTTCACGAAGATAAACAGCTGTTCTGCTGGGGCATGGCGGCGTTGCCGCATCACAAATGATTTCAGTAACAGGAAGAAAACATTTAGATGAACATTCCATTCGCTTATGTTTATTTTGGAGGATATTGGCCCACTTTGATATCTTTATTAATTTGATAAGGAGAAGATAAAATAAATACGAGTTATGCACTTTTGTAAATGAGAGATAAACGAGGAATAAAAACCAGGACTAAAAGAATAAACAAAATCATATTTTTATATTATATAAATTTATATGTAATTATAGTTAAATAAAGTTAATAGCTAACTCAGTCGGATTGGAAGGTTGTGTCGGGCTAGCTAGTGGTGAGCAAACTTAACATCTGAACATTCTTAGGCCGGGTCTAAGTAGTTCAATGTGTATTTTTAGGTTCAAGTCCAGAAACAACTTTATTAATGTAGAAATGTTTTACAAAAATGGCGTCAAACCATATGAATCTTAGAGAAAACATATATAAAGAGCAAAGGACACTTGACTAAAACTGTAACTAAAATACAACTAAATTCTACACTTAGTATAGCTTTACTCATATGGGAATTGGTTGAGTGTTCGAATATTCCTGGGTTTGCTGCATGCTCTGATCTCCAGTAATTGATTTTACAGTTGATGGTTTCAGTGCTGAGCTTCTTACAGTCCTGCTGGTTATTTTCCTCCTACTTGCTATGTTGGCGGGGGTCCGGTAGTCAAATGTTCGGTCTATGTATGCAGGGTCTCGATGTCCTTGTTATAAAAATTTCAACCGTGGAAATAGATCCGACAACACCTCAAGGTGCGTTTTACGTATTTTCAATATCCCCTTGGTCGATGCTGCCCCCTATATACCGGTACGAAAGTATTAATGTATTTCCTCATTGGTTAGTTTGAAAACCGCGGGTTTTTTCCTCCAGTTTCGCAAACCGGAGTTAGTGATTTTTCGGTGAGAGCGTTTTTTTTATAAATAGGTTTGCATCCTTATTTGAATTTAACCGGGAAAATTTGGTTGGTACTGTGTGTACTGTCCCCACCAGATCTACGAACGGTTTCCGGCGGCTTCATTTTTTTTGTGTTCTCGACGGAGTGCCTTGTCTCTTTCCTAAAGAATTTTGGCTGGGCTGGTGGCCGTCTATTGGTGTCGCCATTGTTTTTGTGGTTATTGGCACTTAATGGCACTGCAGTAGATGCAGATTATACCAAAGACGGTATAATTGTGAGCCGTCGTGTTTAGGCGAATCTTAAAGTGACGCTCACACCCTTTGAGAGGGATTAAAAGGCGGCCTACGCCATTTCTACGGGAAATAAGAGCGGTAAGTTCGATTTTTTTTTTGAATTCTTCAAGACAATATTTGCCTCCCAAATTGTAGTTGTTTTTCGTGTGAAATGTACTTTTTCGACAAAGGACGTGGAGAATTTTTGGAGTTTTTTTATTTTTTTTAAAACCACGTTTTGGATAAAAACTATATATTGTTTTCTCCTTTGTCTACAGCCCTGTCCATTCCATCGACGGGACAGTTGTGCTGGACGCTGGTGTGAAGCCGGGTGTAGCATTGTAACCCTGGGAAAGGCACGTTAAAATTATTTTAGTTCATCTGTTTAAATCTACTTTATTTTATTGAGTCGACATGGGGTTCTTGATTTAAATTACTCGGTGTAGGGAAACTTCGTGCAAAATAGACGAATTCCAGGAAACTGAAACATTTCATTTTCCACAGGGTTTTATGCTCGGGCAAGAATCAGCAATATTTTCCACAACCATGTGCTACCCTAGCGTGATGTGCTAAGCGGGCACTAGGGGAGGCGCGGACAGAACAGGACGGGACCCGGAGTAGCGGGAGGAGAACAACACCAGGTTTACAAAATAAAACATACATAAAATAATCAAGGACCAAGGTAGGAGCAAGCAACATTTGATATCTTTCCATATAACTTTTAAATATAATTTTAGCACTTCTTGTGAACGCAAGATAAGGTATGACGTCATAACCAAGATTTTGCGGCATATTTAATTATATTATTTTTCTGTGAAATTGAACGCCCTTGGCTCTAACTTGTTTCCTTGTTTCATTGAAACATATTTCATGTTTCCAGTATTTTTTTTCCTTTACAGTAGGTTTACACCTAAAATAAACAAGATGAACTAAATTTTTGTATTATTTGTACAATCCAGTGAACCAACTTTGCAGAGACAAAAGAGAGATGAGGTTATATTTTTTAGCGGTTTCTTTACACTGTTTTGCCTCATGGGGTGGATCTCGGACTGGGTTGCTGTCTGTCTCATTCTACCCAACATAGAATGATGACAGCAGATATTTGGTCTAGATCTCCCCTATGACGGAATAATTTTGGAAGTATGTTTTTTTTTAACAATCATTTAGATAAGTGAGTCTTACACTACGGACTCAAATGTAGGTACACTGTGACCTGTTGGAAATGTGCATCTACCTATAAAGTACTTTCTATTTGTGTCATTTTGATTCATGTAGGAATCTTTTGAAATCTTATTTTGTTTATTAGTCAATTTTTTTTTGGTTATTCTTAATTACACAAATACTCTGGAAGCCTCGGAAGTAAGTAGAGTTTCATTGTTTGGCTACAACGTTTGGGTTGAACTGTATTTTAATTAAGATCTTCTTTGTAAAACATTGATATTAAAACACTGTGGCGCCTAAAATTTTCTTATTTCTGAACCCCCCCTTCTCCACTGTATAAAAGTTACCGGGCATATCAATGTTTTACCTAGCTGGTTACCTAGCTGGAAAATACAGTTCTGCTTCCAGATATTTGTTTAGTTACTCAGTAATTTGATTTTAGTGTCACAAATTGGCACAGCGTTATTGTTCTATTTACAGTGTCACAAAATGGCGGCAATGTCTTTTAGGTTGCCACAAATGTCACCCTACGCATTTTAATTGGCCACAAATGGCGCCCAACGTGAGTTTTTGGCTAGTTTTTAACATCTGATGTAATTTTTTTTTGTTTTTTTTTTGAATTTGAAAAATTATTTTAAAATTTTTAAAATTTTTTTTAGAGAAAATTTTTTTTGTGGTACAGCCAAAGCCAGGTTAAAGGCTTTCAGTGGCTGTCGGTGTTTTTTGACAACCAATCATTTTTTTTAATAAAAAACAGATCATTGGTTTTTGGAAATAACACTTTTTAAATATTTTTTGGTAATATTTGAGCATTGATTTGGAACTCGTTTTGTTGTTTTAGTAATTCTCATAGTTTTTTTGTTAGCTTATCTTCACAAGTTTTTTCTTGGAAAATAAAATATTCATTTTTATTTATTAAGGAAGAATAAGTGGATAAAAAAACATGGGAGTTTTTATTGAACAGAGTCCAACTCATGTCTTAATTCTTTAAAGTTTTTTGTAGAAAAAACATGTTTTAATTTTTGTCAATTTTTTTTTAAGAAAAATAAATACAGCAATGTAAATTTACTTCAATTTTTTTTTGTTGATTTATAGGTGGATGGACCTCCAGACATGGTCTTTTTATGTTTTAAATATATGACATAGGTAGTGTGTTTTTCTAACAATTTTTTTTGCAGGTTCATTTATTTATATGTTATTATTTCCGGCTTGTGATAAGATAGAAATTGTTTCACCAATTATTTTTTAGTGCAGTCAATTTATTTAGATCAACGAGTTATTTTTTTTTGGTGATTTTAATTTTTTGTGGGATATCACCACTTGGAAGTTGGAATATTTTTACAGGGTTTCACACAAATTTTTCTTTGCTAGGTTGTTTTAAAGTAAATATAGCTTAACAGCTGGCAGCTTTGTTTAGTTGAAAGTATTAAATAGTAATGAAAGAAAAGGAAAATGAGTTTATTTTGCTTTGTCATTTTATTTTCTTGTTTTTTTGGTGGTAACTGTTGATGACAATTAAGATCTTACGTCACTCAGTTACATCGGGTCATAGGAGGGTACTACTACTATTTAGTGTCAGCTCGGAACTTTAGGGAACACAAGGCTAAAATTCCTAGAGCAGCACATTGGCTGAACATCAACGCCAGAGGTCCAGTTAACATTTTTTTTGGGGTATTTTTTTTTGTAGGACAGTTTTTTTAGGTCTTGATTTTTGTTGTCTAGTTGTGTTTTCGTGGCTGGTCAAATTTTTTTTTGGTTGAAAATACAGCGTTGAGCTTTGGAGTGCATTTTTTGAAAAAATAACCTACGGGTATTTCTATCAATTAAAGTTTTTCTAGTTCACAATTAACTTTTCTGTATTTTTTTCTGCGTTCAGGTCATAGCTTGGTCATGGCCAATGGAGGGCAAACATTTATGTTTGAGCCTTGAGAAGTTTTGCCTGCTCCAGATTGAATACAGAGAAAATGAATTTGAAGGCCAACTAGATATAATACCACAAAAGAAATGTTTAACTGAGACAGATATAGATATAAGTTTTTTTGATTTTTTTTAGTTCATTTGTAAAGTTCAGTAAATTTTTTAAGTAAGGTCATTTTGAGGCCGTGAAATTGGTCAGTAAATTTAAGAGAAACTTTCAACTAGATATAAATGCTAGGCGATGGTAATTGGTAAAAATATTTCAAAATTTTACTTCTTTTTTTTAAATAATTTAATTTTTCTTAAAAGATAATTTTTTTTCTGTAAACATAACTTCTCGAATTCTTGTTTTGGTCTAAACGGTTTGTATAGTGGTCGTAGTTTTAAAGGGTGACCAGACAGGTTATATTTTTTTTAGGGGACCAAACGGGAACTTCTTGAGTTACAAAAGGGGAATTTTTTTTGTCTTAGTTGATCAGGCAGGAATAAATAAATCTTTTACTTCCAAATCATAATTTTAAATAACAAGATTTATTGGTTAGGTGTTTGGGTCTTATAATAAAAAAACGTTTTGTTTTTGAGGATACTGGTATGATATGGAATTATTTTTATTTCATGCCAAATGTTGTTTGACGGCAGATATGCTAGTCTTCAGTTTTTTTTTGATAGTTTGCATTTCAGGACAGTGGCGTGTACCTAAAGGGGCCTGTCATCTGCGCCCATTGTAACTCAACTTACAACTTACTTGCTTGGTTTTTTCACTCAATCTTCGTTTTGTTGCTTCTGAAATTAAAGCGTTATGTTGGATAACGATGGATGGTGTTAGACTAAGGAAGTTGTGGACAATTGGGAAATAATTTTTTTATTTCATTTTTTTTAATTCGGAGTGTAGAAATCGAGGAACGAGGACTTCCTGCTAATCTTTTTAGGATTTCGCAACTTCGGTTTTCGCTAAACTAAAATACATCCAAACTTGGCCTTGGACCTTGCAGATTCGCGGAGAAAGACAAATTTTGTGATCTATTTAATTATGATAGGAATTAAAATAGTAACATGCACATGAGGGAACTAGATATATTTAGGTTAAAAATTAGTAAAAACACTGATCTGAACAATTTTCCATAATAGTGTCCTATTTTCACAGGGTGCTTCAAAATATCTTCACCTTTCTTTGAAATAAGATATGGTTTCGCCTGTGGGCGTTTAACCGTTTGAAAAATATATAGGGTCCAGATGGGATTGGAATGGAAATCACAAGTTTTTGGGTTTATTGACATTATACTTAGGAAATAGGGGAAATGTGTAATAAAAAGTTTTTTTTTGGTTTTAGGCCGAGTTTTGTTGATATAACAAAATTTTAATTGGGGCCGGGAGTTTTATTATGCTCTTTTAAAATTAATGTAATAGTTTTTGGTTCTTGATTTTGTTTTCTGGTTTTTACGCAGGATTATTCCCAACTGTTTCATTTCAAAATGTCATTTGTAAGTGATAGGGTCTCATTAGCCCTTGGACATTTGGTAATTTTGCTTTAACTAATAGTTGTGGAAAGGGCCCAACTTAATTTTATATCTCGTGAACACCAGGAATAAGGATCTGAGAATGCATTAAGCAGTAAAATTTTTTTTGATTAGATGTTGTGTGTAAAGACACTTGAGGCAGATTTAGTTTTACAACGTTCTTATAGGTGAACCTTGGAATTGTTTTCATAGTTGTTTTTCTGGAAGTGCACACAAGATAATTCTTTACGGGGTTGAGTGCAAAGTTTAAAACTTAGGTTGACATTATTATAGTGGTACAGTAAATAAGTACTCACGTTGTTTATTTCCTTCAGTAATAATTTTAAACAAATATACTAACATCGTTTGTTTTTTTGGAACATAAATATTTTTTTAACTTTTCCTAAACTGATTGGTTTTTTTGCAATTACGATTTTTATACCTTATGATTCTTAAGTAAATTTAATTTTCAACATTTTTTTTTTGTATAGTAAATTAATTTTTCTAGCTCATTTACTTTACTACTAAGGGAGGAAACTTGATTTTCTTGTTGGAAAAATTTTCTTTTTGGTGCATAGTAGTACCTTGCCCTACAATTCTTTTACCAGTTTATTTAAATATTTTTTTTTCTGAATTAAAATATAATTTTATTTCGAACCCTCGCGTTTTAACAACCTATCATCATTTGTTTTAATTTCTTTTTCTCCCTACTCCAAACCAGGGTAGAGTAATATTTTGAAAATTTTAGTGAGCCACTATTTAATTTTTTTTATTATTGGGCTACTGTGGTCACTGTGACACCTTCCGGTACGATCCTAGGGTCTTCTTGACCATGGTTTGCATCAATTTAGTTAACATTTTGGGAATTTCATTTTAACGATTATTAGAGAGTTGCAGTCCTACCAAGACGTTATTTGTGTAAATTTTTTATTACAATCGGTAAATTTTTTAAATTTTCTTTTAATTTTTTTTAATTACACACAACATCTTTACTAGTCTAATTCGACGCAATTTCAGCGAGCGGATTTTTTTTTATTGAGCATATTTTACGATTTCTATAACATGAACATCTGTTCCGATGTTTATTGCGTTCAGTTATATATTAAGGGATGATGTGGCCTTAAGCAATGCATGTTTCGTGTAAACTCAGAATAGGTAAGCAGGTTAAAGTGGGTTTTGATTTATTCTTTTTAGAAAAATCATTGTATAAGGCAATTTGGGTTTTTTTTGAGAAGTTTAGTTGTGGAGCCGTTCTGCAATAGCAGGAGTATACCCTAACGTTAACTGTGTACAACAGCTTTGGGATTTTTGTTATAGGTAGTCTGTTGTACGTTCCATTTAGGGATAAATTTACCTATTCGGTTGCTGAGGTAAACAAACATCACTTAACTTTATTTTAATCCAGTTCAGCTAGGATAAGCGCAATTATTTTTTTTTTGGGTTTTACTCACGCAGGACCTGAACACTGCCAAAGCTCTTGTCTCTCTTTTATTTTTTTTTAACTTTTGTTATGGCTACTTGTCAATTCTAATTTAGGATTTAAGTAGTTATTTCTCTCTGCAAGGTTGGACGTCATAGTTGGTTGTACAAATACTTAATATAAACTATGATTACATTTTTAAATGCAAATAAATTTTATTTTCTTACTGCTCCGGTGTTTGTCGGTTTTGTTCGCGTCTGCCCGTATTTAAGTTTTATATTTTCTACATTTGTGAGAAAATTTATAGTGATTTTCACTAGTGAATTTAAAGTGAACTTTGTGTTTGTTATTGCGTGGTTTAGTTTTTATAATTGGGAGGTATAATTAACAGTTTTAATTAAAGTTTAAAGTTTGAATATAAAAGGCACCATGGCTATTTCTTTGAGTCGGTTGTCTGACATAAGGTACT
This sequence comes from Aspidapion aeneum, assembly GCA_963576565.1. Taxonomy (NCBI): domain Eukaryota; kingdom Metazoa; phylum Arthropoda; class Insecta; order Coleoptera; family Brentidae; genus Aspidapion; species Aspidapion aeneum. The sequence goes on from OY755042.1 coordinate 62,574,137, forward strand.
TAGTCAAGGACGAGTTAATCTACGAATTAACATGGAGAGGCATAGCCATTGGATCGGTGGAAGAGATGAAGCAACAGCTCATACTGATTAGACAGAGAGAAAGGACTGATGGAAGTATGAGATACCCTCCGTATCCCTTTACGTTTGGCCAGGATGCTTTTAGCTGCATGAAGAAGCTTGATAGTCTGGTACCGCTGGTAGAGAAGTTCTCTGGTACGAGTAAAGGGGGAGAGTTTAGGAAAATCGCTGTAAGGTTGGAACACGTGTTAGCCAGGATTAACAACATGAATCCGTCCAACTTCGAAGAAAGTCAAACAAAAGGCATACTGGTTGCGGAAACCTTGAGTTTGATTGGGAGATTGCAGAGCCAAGCAACAGATTTACTAAGAGTTGGCGTTCAAAATCAATCAACGAGTCGAAGCTCAGACCACTCGACAAATGCTGGCAACACACCAAACCAGTCTGATTTCCCGCAACCACAGCACTCGAGCACGCAGAGAACAGCTCAACAGCCCACAAACCAACCGTCGGTCATTGCTCCATTGCAAATGCAAGTGCTTACAAACCCGACTCAAACACCAATACAAGCACCACCCCCAATGCTGATCCAGAATGACGGTGCATCAGCTTTTCATTATCAACAACCGTCTACCGTTCCTTTGAGTCTAGCTGCCCTCCAAAGTAGCATTGCACCAATTGCTCAGTCACGACCATTTTCATGTCCGTCGCCAGTACCAATGTCAAGTGACCCTGGTACTTCATATCATGTTGCACCTGTACCTCCGCATAAGTGGAACTTAAAGTTTACAGGCGAAAGGGGTACAATCTCCGTCACCGCATTTTTTGAGAGAGTGGACGAGTTGAGTCAGGCTAGAGGAGTTAGCAAAAAGGTTCTACTGAACTCAGGCATTGATCTTTTTGAAAAGTCAGCCTATACTTTTTATAAAGATGTTCGTAGAGAAGTCCATACATGGGAACAGCTGGAACAGAGGTTCATGGCAGAGTATCTTCCTTCTTCATATGGCGAGAAGCTATTGAAGGAAATCCAAAAACGTAAACAAGGCCCTGGAGAGTCTATAGGGACCCACATTGCTGTCATGAACACATACTTCCAAAGACTTGGCTGTCCTGTTTCCGAAGAGGCAAAATTAGCTATCGTCTTCAGAAATATAGCGGACATCTATAAGAAAGGGTTGATTGCTACTGAGGTCAATAGCCTATCACATTTAAAAGATTTGTGTCGTAGAATAGACCAGAGATATGGGTTAGAGGAGGAGAATTTTACTCCTAGAAGAAACCAATCTATTGAACCTGACTTGGCCTACGTTGACGTAGAGAGCGATATTGACGATTTTCCAACAGGGGTTGATGCAATTCAAATATCAGGTGCCGGGACATCGAACCAACAGAATTTAAATCATCCTGCTAATAGTTTCTCTGCTAGAGCTGATAGAGAGAGACAACAACCACCTAGTGGTCAGTCTAGCGTAAGTGACAGGGATGTACAACCACCACAGGGTGTTGGATCTGGTAGGGCGAATAGGGACGTGGTATGTTATAGATGCAACCAAACAGGGCACATGGCGGTCGGGTGCGCATTACCTAGAGGTAAGCAGTGTTATTCGTGTGGACAAGCAGGGGTAACAGTCAGAGAATGTCGTAATTGTAATCGTCAGGGAAACGGACCCAGGTGCTCGTAGGCGGTCGACCTTCGAGTCAGCCTGAACAAGCATCGACCGATAGGCTAACGTACGTCTTAGATTATGTGTCATGCTCGTAAAGATGAAAGGCCTTATTTAGAAGTGGATGTGCTCGGAAATAAGTTATTAGGTTTGTTGAATTCCGGGGCTTCACGTACCTTTTTAGGGAATCATGGTTGGTCAATCATCGAGAGGTTTGGTTTTTCACTTGATACGACGAAGAAGACGAGTTGTATTGTGGCAAATGGTCAAAGCACGAGTAGTATTGGGACAGTGCAGCTTCCTATGCGAGTTCAGGATAAATTTAGGTTAATAGAGGTCGTCGTCGGTCCTGAGTTGCCACACACTTTGATTTTGGGATTAGATTTTTGGATTTCGATGGGTATAGTACCGATCTTAAGTACTAATGAGTGGCACTTTGCGGATAATAAAGATGTGATTTGTTCTTTAGAAACATCAGACCAACAAACAACTCTTACACCTTATGAATCAGAACGACTAGAGGAATTGGTCGTTAAATATAAGACTATTATGGGTGACTCACTGGGATGTACAGACAGGGTAGAGCATAAGATTACTGTTTCGTTCTCACTCAAATTAGTTTTATTTTTGAGTTACAATTTTATTTATTTTTGTTTTTACAATTTTTGGGAATTTTACTGCGCTGCTGCGCCTTTAATAGTTTTTTTGTTTTTCTTTTTAATTAACTTAATACTATTTACAGGGTTCAAACCCTTCTAAATTAAAATTAGTACTAAGATATAAGTATTTACAATTATTTATATACAAATTACAACTTACTATTACGTGTGCATAATGAAAAAATACTTGCAATACAAATTTCAATTTACGCGATGGTCTTGACACCCTTTGTTCCGTTCCTTCAAATGAAATATTTTCCCACTTGACCCGCCTGTTTATTAAACATCCTTTTTACCTATATACGAAATGGATCAAGGTGAAATGCCGTCGACCTCTAAAAATCAGTATTCACAAATCTGCGAAAGCAAACAGTTAATGCGTTCCTGTGATACTCGTACAAATATTTACGCCCTTTAGAGGCAATTTTTTACAAGCTCGCGAGCGGGCGTGATTACATGCTATATTACTAACTTTTTTCCCTGTGAAAACCTCCGGAGTTGAAGTGAAGATCTACCACAAGACGTCGCCAAATTGGATTACCCTTGTAGCTCCTTTTTTGGTAAGTCAAGACCTCTTCATTTCGTCCTTTTTTACTTCATATTACTACAATAGAGATTTGGATACAATTTGGACGCAACTTAGAAATACTGTGTTTATATTTAACATCAAAACCAGTTTGGGTAGTCAGATTGATCTAGGTATTTTACAGTCCAGTTTGGGACTGATTTTCCCCTGATTTTCAATCTCAAGCAAGGATTTTTCATGGTCCTTCGAACCGGATCAGTCTGGTTTTCCAACCCTTTCTGAGTTGCCCTTAATTTTCGCAAATCTTTATTTTTTATTTTTTTTGCGATTTTTTTCATTACGCACAAACTTACGTTACAATTACGATTATTAGATTAGGTTATTACGATACATGATTACTAATGCTTTACTAGTGGTAGGTTTTAAAAACCGCCCTCTTACAATTTAAAAACCCAAGTTTTTAAAAAATTTGCACCCATTAGGGGCCCCGTATTCGCATTCAAATTTACGTTTTTTGCGGTCTTTTTGCCTTCTTTAAGTTTGTTTCGAGCGCGATTCCTTATCAGTTTTAATTTTTTGTCGCCTCTCGGTCAAACGCTCGTTTTTTCATACTTTTACAATCGATATAAAATAAATTTATTATTTACAATTATTTACTATAATTCTTTGTAAATATACAATTGTTTTTTAATTTTATTAAAATGCCTACAATTACAAGCGAACAAAAAAGAGAGCGTGCCTTAGCATTGCGAGGCGCCGTTTTAGACCAGTTAAAACTGATCGAGGATGCCGCCAAAAAGGCAGAATCAAATGCAGTGTATCTGAATCGTTTCAGAGTTGCTTTTCGGAGTCTTGGGAAGTTGCATAAGAGTTTTGACGGTCATCAGAATACTTTGATCGCGCTTATTGCTTCCGAAAAAGAGGAACTTAAAATACAAAATGCCGTTGCGTACGATTTTTCAAACAGGCTCTTAGAGATTGAATCAATATTTTACACGATAATTGAGGAACCCGAACAGAGCCAAAACTCTAACACTCAAGCGAATCAAACCGTTTTAAATGATACTACGGTCGTGCATTGCCACGAACACGAGCATCATTACAAGCCAAGGATGGATTTGCTTACTTTTTCGGGTGACCATCAAAAGTTTACTACTTTCATAGAGGTTTTCAATGCCTTAGTTCATACTAACAAATCTATGAGCCCCGTTGAAAAGTTTTCAACTTTACTTTCAGTTCTTTCCGGCACACCATACGCTTTGGTATCTCATTTGCCCTTGCAAAATGATAATTACGTCATCGCGTATCGAGCTTTGCTTGAAAGATACGATAATAGACGATTGCGTGCAGTTTCGTATTGGAAAAAATTGGAAAATTTTCCGCCTATGACATATGAAAATGTACAAACTTTACGTTTATTAATGGATACTTTCCAAGAAAATTTACAAGCATTAATTACCATGGAATACGAGGTCGAAAAATGGGAATTTATTACTACAAATATGCTCTTAGACAGATTAGATCCTCATACGAGGAAAGTTTTTGAGCATCAGCATGCCTCGACAGACATGCCTACTTACGATTCCGTTAAAGATTTTATTCTTAAACAATGTACAGCCTTAGAGACCGTTTCTCTAAGTGCAAAAATTTGCAATACAGAAAAATCTAAGATTTCTTTTACGAATAAAAATTACAATACAAGAGGTTCGCATGCTGCGCCTCAGCAGAATAAAAAATCTGCTTTTTTTACAAATACAAATCATACAATGGAGACTGCTACTTCCCACAATACCAATACCTTTAAGAGTTCTACAAATACTTGTTATTACTGCTCAGAAAGTCACGTGATCTACCGGTGTCCCAAATTTTTGGCCAAAAGTCCTTACGAAAGATCGCAGATTGTGAAAAGTCATAACGCGTGTACCAATTGTTTGGCCAATTTTCACATTCAAACCCAATGTACTTCTAAAAAACGTTGTTTTAAATGTGGTTTCCCCCACCACACTCACTTGCATTTTGAACGTACTCCTGCGGAGAGTGTCCCTGCTATTACCTACAATCCGAACCCGAGTTCGGAAAATTCTTCGCATTCGTCGTCTAATTCGACTGGAGTAGTTGAGAATCGGACAGTCAATGTTAACATGGCGTTACATGATCACGCGGTTTTACTAAGCACCATTAGATTTAAAGTACAGGATCAATTTGGTCTTTGGCAAGAGGGTCGCGGAGTCCTAGACTCTGGGGCGCAGGCGTCATTTATTACAAAAGATTTTGCTAAAAAATTAAATTTACCCCGTTTCAGTACTTCACTGACGTTGCAGGGTCTAGATGGTATGTGTACTTCTTCTAAAGCGGGAGTCCGTTGTACAATTTCTACTTTAGATGACGTTAGAAAATATAATTTAGAGGTCATCATCCTTGAAAAAATTTGCGATAATATGCCTTTTTCTACCTTTTCATTAAAAGATTATCCTTACATTGCCAATTTAAAACTTGCAGACAAATACTGTTTTGAAAGTGAAAAAATCGATGCTATTTTTGGAGCTGATTTTTTCCCATTGATCCTTGAAAACGGCCGAATTTCTAACGGTCCGGATCAGCCCGTTTGTCTAAACACTACTTTTGGATGGGTGGTAATGGGAAAAATTAATTTACCAAATTCGACGCACCAAATTATAAATACTTTTTTTACTAAAATGAGCGATTCTAGTATCGAAAATACTCTCAAGTTATTTTGCCAAACAGAGGAAGTACCAGAGGTAATTTTTAAAACTCCGGATCAAGAATTTTGTGAAAATTTGTTCCTAAAAACTACCTCTAGACACCCGTCAGGAAAATACATAGTTGCGTTACCCTTTAAAATGACAGCCCCAGACTTTGGAAACACCCGAGATCTTGCGTTACGTAGATTTTATTCTTTAGAAAATCGACTTTTACGAAATAAAAAATTACATACTACATATTCGGACGTGCTAAAAGAATATTTAGAACTCGGCCATATGAGACCGGTTCCCCCTCCTACTTATTTACAAATAAATAATTATTTTGACATAGCGCATCATGCGGTAATAAAAAATGATTCTACAACAACCCCCGTTCGAATTGTGTTCGATGCCTCGAGTTGCGTTTTTGGTAAACCCTCACTAAACTCGACCCTACACGCGGGTCCAAAATTACAAAAAGATTTGGTAGCCCTGCTGCTAAATTTTCGTTTTTACAAGTTTACATACACATGTGACGTCAAACAAATGTTTCGTAACGTTTACGTCACCGCTGATCAGACGAGATATCAGCGTATTCTTTACAGATTTTCGCCGTCTCAACCTGTTATCGATTACGAACTTCTTACTCTAACTTCCGGTGTTGCCAGTAGTCCCTATTTAGCAATTCGTACTATGTTACAGCTAGCTGAAGATTACTCAGATTTGCCGCTCGCGTCAGCTATTGTAAAAAATGATTTTTATATTGATGATGGGCTCTTTGGGGCTGACACCCTCGAAGACGCCATCTCGATGAGAAATCAGCTGATTGAGTTAATGCACAGAGGTGGCTTCGAATTGCGTAAATGGGCTGCTAACGACCCGAGATTACTTACAGATCTCCCGGAAGATCATGTCCAGCTCAAGGATTTTTCTCTTGATTTTGAAAATAATACGATTTTAAAAATACTTGGCCTTAAATGGCACCCAGTAAAAGATTACTTTTTTTACTCCTTAAATTATACAGATGAAATTTGCACTAAAAGATCAATTTTAAGCAATCTGGCGCGTACTTTCGATCCCATCGGCTTTCTAACTCCAATCACTTTTTTTGCAAAGTTACTTATACAGTACTGTTGGAAAGCTAACTTACAGTGGGACGATACCCCTACTTCAGAAATAATTACAAAATGGGAAAGGTACAAAGCGGAATTTAATACTTTATCTAAAGTTTCGATCCCGCGCCATATTGACTTAGCTAATATGACAAGCTGTCAGCTGATCGGTTTCTGTGACGGGTCCGAAAAAGGCTACTGTGCGGTTTGTTATTTACGAATTACTTACAAAAACAATACGGTAAAAACTTATTTTATTACAGCCAAAAGCAAAGTGGCTCCAATCAAAGTTTTAAGTATTTGTAGAATCGAACTTTCCGGTGCAGTATTACTAGCAAAACTCCTCAGTTTTGTTGTGCAAAGTTACGAAAATAGATTAAAAATTGATCAAATTTATGCATTTTCAGACAGTACAGTCGCCCTTGCATGGATAAAAAGACCTTCGTATTCCTGGAAAACCTTTGTAGGGAACCGCGTTGCATACATTCACGAAAGAGTCCCTGCAGAAAACTGGGCATATGTTCCTACTCATTTAAATGCATCCGATCCTGGGTCACGTGGTCTCTTTCCTAGCGAAATTACCAATTTTTCACTTTGGTGGAACAGCCCTGACTTTCTTTTACAAAATCCTAAAACTTGGAATTTTCTTTCCAACGATACTATTTCCTCTGAGTCAGAACTCCTAGTTCGTGACGAAGAACGAAAAATTACTTTAAAGGTAACAGTTGATTTAACCTTCTTTGATCAATTCTATACAAAATATTCTACGTTATCAAAATTAATACGAATTTTGGCATACGTTTTACGTTTTTATCAAAATTTAATTTTTAAAACTAAAAAGGAACCTGTTTTTCTTTATCAAAACCTTACATTTTTTGAACTAAGAAATGCTGAAATGTTTTTAGTCAAACACGCCCAACAAAGTTATTTTCAAAAAGAAATCTCCATGTTGGAAAATAATTTAAATTTGCCAAAATCTTTTCGAAAATTAAGTCCCTTTTTGGATACACAAGGTTTCTTACGCGTTGGCGGACGTTTAACGCATTCTACGTCCTTAAATTACAACCAAAAATTTCCGATTTTATTGCCAAGCAAGGCTTTGTTTACTACTTTACTTATTGGGGAGATACATAAAATTCATCTTCATTCAGGTATACAAACCACACATTTTTTACTAGTTCAAAATTACTGGGTACTTTCTGCTAAGAAAATCATACGAAAAGTGGTTTCTAATTGCAAGGTTTGCTGGAGGGTGGATCCGAAGCCTTATCAACCCTACATGGGTAACTTACCGAGATTTAGAGTTTCCAAACTTGGTGTTTTTAAACACGTGGGTGTTGACATGGCTGGACCAATCATGATCCGCGCAAGTCAGTTGCGTACTAGCAAACAATTAAAATCTTACATAGCTCTATTTGTTTGCTGTGTTACACGTTGTACACACATAGAGCTGATTTCCGATCTCACTTGTGATGGTTTCCTAGCGGGTTTTCGCCGTTTTATAGCCAGAAGAAGTAGATGTACTGAAGTGTACTCGGATAATGGAGGCAACTTCTTAGCTTCTGCTAAATACCTTACAGAAATCTTTTCTTACGTTGCGGAAAAGGAGGCCATAAAATGGCACTTTAATCCGCCAACTGCTAGCCACATGGGTGGCCTATGGGAAAGCAATATTAAATCTATGAAAACCCATTTAATTCGTGTTATCGGACAACAAGTCCTTACTTACGAGGAGCTATACACAGTCCTCACACAGGTAGAGGCTGTCCTCAATAGCCGCCCTCTTACTCCCATATCATCTGACGCGAATGACCTTACAGCCTTAACCCCAGGACACTTTCTTAATATGGAACCTCTTACTTGTCTTCCAGACCCTGATTTGGATGCAATTAAATTAAATCGATTGTCTCGTTGGCAATTGCTTACAAAATTACATTACGATTTTTGGCGTCGTTTTAAAGACGAATATTTACATACTCTTACGCAACGTCACAAATGGAATACTCCAGACGGGCTCGTTGCGAAAGAAGGTACAATCGTACTTATAAAAAAGGAAAATACTCCACCATTGGAGTGGGTTCTGGGGCGAATCACGGAGCTCATTTTAGGTACTGATGGTATCGCGTGCGTAGCCGTGGTTAAGACCACCAAAGGTATGTTAAACCATGAAAAATCCTTGCTTGAGATTGAAAATCAGGGGGAAAATCAGTCCCAAACTGGACTGTAAAATACCTAGATCAATCTGACTACCCAAACTGGTTTTGATGTTAAATATAAACAAAGTATTTCTAAGTTGCGTCCAAATTGTATCCAAATCTCTATTGTAGTAATATGAAGTAAAAAAGGACGAAATGAAGAGGTCTTGACTTACCAAAAAAGGAGCTACAAGGGTAATCCAATTTGGCGACGTCTTGTGGTAGATCTTCACTTCAACTCCGGAGGTTTTCACAGGGAAAAAAGTTAGTAATATAGCTTGTAATCACGCCCGCTCGCGAGCTTGTAAAAAATTGCCTTTGAAGGGCGTAAATATTTGTACGAGTATCACAGGAACGCATTAACTGTTTGCTTTCGCAGATTTGTGAATACCGAACCGATTCGGAATCAATTCTCCATAGGGAGAGGACATAGCTTTACTAGTGGTCGCTTTAACATACCTTTGGTGGTCTTAACCACGGCTACGCGCGCGATACCATCAGTACCTAAAATGAGCTCCGTGATTCGCCCCAGAACCCACTCCAATGGTGGAGTATTTTCGTTTTTTATAAGTACCATTGTACCTTCTTTCGCAACGAGCCCGTCTGGAGTATTCCATTTGTGACATTGCGTAAGAGTATGTAAATATTCGTCTTTAAAACGACGCCAAAAATCGTAATGTAATTTTGTAAGCAATTGCCAACGAGACAATCGATTTAATTTAATTGCATCCAAATCAGGGTCTGGAAGACAAGTAAGAGGTTCCATATTAAGAAAGTGTCCTGGGGTTAAGGCTGTAAGGTCATTCGCGTCAGATGATATGGGAGTAAGAGGGCGGCTATTGAGGACAGCCTCTACCTGTGTGAGGACTGTGTATAGCTCCTCGTAAGTAAGGACTTGTTGTCCGATAACACGAATTAAATGGGTTTTCATAGATTTAATATTGCTTTCCCATAGACCACCCATGTGGCTAGCAGTTGGCGGATTAAAGTGCCATTTTATGGCCTCCTTTTCCGCAACGTAAGAAAAGATTTCTGTAAGGTATTTAGCGGAAGCTAAGAAGTTGCCTCCATTATCCGAGTACACTTCAGTACATCTACTTCTTCTGGCTATAAAACGGCGAAAACCCGCTAGGAAACCATCACAAGTGAGATCGGAAATCAGCTCTATGTGTGTACAACGTGTAACACAGCAAACAAATAGAGCTATGTAAGATTTTAATTGTTTGCTAGTACGTAACTGACTTGCGCGGATCATGATTGGTCCAGCCATGTCAACACCCACGTGTTTAAAAACACCAAGTTGGGAAACTCTAAATCTCGGTAAGTTACCCATGTAGGGTTGATAAGGCTTCGGATCCACCCTCCAGCAAACCTTGCAATTAGAAACCACTTTTCGTATGATTTTCTTAGCAGAAAGTACCCAGTAATTTTGAACTAGTAAAAAATGTGTGGTTTGTATACCTGAATGAAGATGAATTTTATGTATCTCCCCAATAAGTAAAGTAGTAAACAAAGCCTTGCTTGGCAATAAAATCGGAAATTTTTGGTTGTAATTTAAGGACGTAGAATGCGTTAAACGTCCGCCAACGCGTAAGAAACCTTGTGTATCCAAAAAGGGACTTAATTTTCGAAAAGATTTTGGCAAAATTAAATTATTTTCCAACATGGAGATTTCTTTTTGAAAATAACTTTGTTGGGCGTGTTTGACTAAAAACATTTCAGCATTTCTTAGCTCAAAAAATGTAAGGTTTTGATAAAGAAAAACAGGTTCCTTTTTAGTTTTAAAAATTAAATTTTGATAAAAACGTAAAACGTATGCCAAAATTCGTATTAATTTTGATAACGTAGAATATTTTGTATAGAATTGATCAAAGAAGGTTAAATCAACTGTTACTTTTAAAGTAATTTTTCGTTCTTCGTCACGAACTAGGAGTTCTGACTCAGAGGGAATAGTATCATTGGAAAGAAAATTCCAAGTTTTAGGATTTTGTAAAAGAAAGTCAGGGCCGTTCCACCAAAGTGAAAAATTGGTAATTTCGCTAGGAAAGAGACCACGTGACCCTGGATCGGATGCATTTAAATGAGTAGGAACATATGCCCAGTTTTCTGCAGGGACTCTTTCGTGAATGTATGCAACGCGGTTCCCTACAAAGGTTTTCCAGGAATACGAAGGTCTTTTTATCCATGCAAGGGCGACTGTACAGTCTGAAAATGCATACATTTGATCAATTTTTAATCTATTTTCGTAACTTTGCACAACAAAACTGAGGAGTTTTGCTAGTAATACTGCACCGGAAAGTTCGATTCTACAAATACTTAAAACTTTGATTGGAGCCACTTTGCTTTTGGCTGTAATAAAATAAGTTTTTACCGTATTGTTTTTGTAAGTAATTCGTAAATAACAACCCGCACAGTAGCCTTTTTCGGACCCGTCACAGAAACCGATCAGCTGACAGCTTGTCATATTAGCTAAGTCAATATGGCGCGGGATCGAAACTTTAGATAAAGTATTAAATTCCGCTTTGTACCTTTCCCATTTTGTAATTATTTCTGAATTAGGGGTATCGTCCCACTGTAAGTTAGCTTTCCAACAGTACTGTATAAGTAACTTTGCAAAAAAAGTGATTGGAGTTAGAAAGCCGATGGGATCGAAAGTACGCGCCAGATTGCTTAAAATTGATCTTTTAGTGCAAATTTCATCTGTATAATTTAAGGAGTAAAAAAAGTAATCTTTTACTGAGTGCCATTTAAGGCCAAGTATTTTTAAAATCGTATTATTTTCAAAATCAAGAGAAAAATCCTTGAGCTGGACATGATCTTCCGGGAGATCTGTAAGTAATCTCGGGTCGTTAGCAGCCCATTTACGCAATTCGAAGCCACCTCTGTGCATTAACTCAATCAGCTGATTTCTCATCGAGATGGCGTCTTCGAGGGTGTCAGCCCCAAAGAGCCCATCATCAATATAAAAATCATTTTTTACAATAGCTGACGCGAGCGGCAAATCTGAGTAATCTTCAGCTAGCTGTAACATAGTACGAATTGCTAAATAGGGACTACTGGCAACACCGAAAGTTAGAGTAAGAAGTTCGTAATCGATAACAGGTTGAGACGGCGAAAATCTGTAAAGAATACGCTGATATCTCGTCTGATCAGCGGTGACGTAAACGTTACGAAACATTTGTTTGACGTCACATGTGTATGTAAACTTGTAAAAACGAAAATTTAGCAGCAGGGCTACCAAATCTTTTTGTAATTTTGGACCCGCGTGTAGGGTCGAGTTTAGTGAGGGTTTACCAAAAACGCAACTCGAGGCATCAAACACAATTCGAACGGGGGTTGTTGTAGAATCATTTTTTATTACCGCATGATGCGCTATGTAAAAATAATTATTTATTTGTAAATAAGTAGGAGGGGGAACCGGTCTCATATGGCCGAGTTCTAAATATTCTTTTAGCACGTCCGAATATGTAGTATGTAATTTTTTATTTCGTAAAAGTCGATTTTCTAAAGAATAAAATCTACGTAACGCAAGATCTCGGGTGTTTCCAAAGTCTGGGGCTGTCATTTTAAAGGGTAACGCAACTATGTATTTTCCTGACGGGACAAATTTTCACAAAACTCTTGATCCGGAGTTTTAAAAATTACCTCTGGTACTTCCTCTGTTTGGCAAAATAACTTGAGAGTATTTTCGATACTAGAATCGCTCATTTTAGTAAAAAAAGTATTTATAATTTGGTGCGTCGAATTTGGTAAATTAATTTTTCCCATTACCACCCATCCAAAAGTAGTGTTTAGACAAACGGGCTGATCCGGACCGTTAGAAATTCGGCCGTTTTCAAGGATCAATGGGAAAAAATCAGCTCCAAAAATAGCATCGATTTTTTCACTTTCAAAACAGTATTTGTCTGCAAGTTTTAAATTGGCAATGTAAGGATAATCTTTTAATGAAAAGGTAGAAAAAGGCATATTATCGCAAATTTTTTCAAGGATGATGACCTCTAAATTATATTTTCTAACGTCATCTAAAGTAGAAATTGTACAACGGACTCCCGCTTTAGAAGAAGTACACATACCATCTAGACCCTGCAACGTCAGTGAAGTACTGAAACGGGGTAAATTTAATTTTTTAGCAAAATCTTTTGTAATAAATGACGCCTGCGCCCCAGAGTCTAGGACTCCGCGACCCTCTTGCCAAAGACCAAATTGATCCTGTACTTTAAATCTAATGGTGCTTAGTAAAACCGCGTGATCATGTAACGCCATGTTAACATTGACTGTCCGATTCTCAACTACTCCAGTCGAATTAGACGACGAATGCGAAGAATTTTCCGAACTCGGGTTCGGATTGTAGGTAATAGCAGGGACACTCTCCGCAGGAGTACGTTCAAAATGCAAGTGAGTGTGGTGGGGGAAACCACATTTAAAACAACGTTTTTTAGAAGTACATTGGGTTTGAATGTGAAAATTGGCCAAACAATTGGTACACGCGTTATGACTTTTCACAATCTGCGATCTTTCGTAAGGACTTTTGGCCAAAAATTTGGGACACCGGTAGATCACGTGACTTTCTGAGCAGTAATAACAAGTATTTGTAGAACTCTTAAAGGTATTTGTATTGTGGGAAGTAGCAGTCTCCATTGTATGATTTGTATTTGTAAAAAAAGCAGATTTTTTATTCTGCTGAGGCGCAGCATGCGAACCTCTTGTATTGTAATTTTTATTCGTAAAAGAAATCTTAGATTTTTCTGTATTGCAAATTTTTGCACTTAGAGAAACGGTCTCTAAGGCTGTACATTGTTTAAGAATAAAATCTTTAACGGAATCGTAAGTAGGCATGTCTGTCGAGGCATGCTGATGCTCAAAAACTTTCCTCGTATGAGGATCTAATCTGTCTAAGAGCATATTTGTAGTAATAAATTCCCATTTTTCGACCTCGTATTCCATGGTAATTAATGCTTGTAAATTTTCTTGGAAAGTATCCATTAATAAACGTAAAGTTTGTACATTTTCATATGTCATAGGCGGAAAATTTTCCAATTTTTTCCAATACGAAACTGCGCGCAATCGTCTATTATCGTATCTTTCAAGCAAAGCTCGATACGCGATGACGTAATTATCATTTTGCAAGGGCAAATGAGATACCAAAGCGTATGGTGTGCCGGAAAGAACTGAAAGTAAAGTTGAAAACTTTTCAACTTCGGTTCCAGATGCAGCACCGATAAGACAACGTTCATATAAGGTCTCACCGGTCATTCAGAAACTTATTGATGACGAAATCGACGAAATGCTGAAAATGGATGTAATAGAACGTAGTAGTAGTTCATGGGCTTCACCAGTGGTAATGGTACAAAAGAAAAACACAAAGAAATATCGTTTCTGTGTAGACTACCGCAAATTGAACTCAGTGACGGCGCGTGATAGTTATCCTTTACCACTCGTATCCGGGCTCTTGACAAGTTGAAAGATGCTAAATACTTGTCAACTTTAGATATCAAAAGCGCTTATTGGCAAGTACCAATGGAAGAATCATCGAAGCCACTAACAGCATTTATCTGTCGACGAGGTCTCTTCCAATTTAAGCATTTACCTTTTGGTCTTCTAATGCACCTGCAACTTGGCAGAGACTCATAGATAGCATCATAGGAAACGATTTAGACCCCTACGTGTACGTATATCTCGATGACCTCGTAATTGTCACACAGAGCTTTTCTGAACATCTTAGAATTCTCGAGGAAGTCCTACGAAGATTGCAGAATGCAAAGATAACGGTAAGTTGGGAGAAATGCCAACTGTGTAGGCCAGAAATGACTTATTTAGGATTCGTAGTGGAACGTCGAGGCATCCGAGTTGACCCTAATAAAATTAGAGCCATGTTAGAGCTCCAGAGGCCAAGAACTGTCAGAGAAGTCCGTAGAGTTGTAGGTACAATTTCCTGGTATAGACGTTTCATAGATAATTTTTCAGCGATAATAGCTCCAATTACAGCTCTAACTAAGAAAAATCAAAAGTTCGATTGGACTCCAGACTGCGAAAAAGCATTTATTAAGATTAAGGAACTTTTAGTGACTGCACCGATTCTTACATGTCCAGATTATACCAAAGAATTTGTCATTCAAACAGACGCATCAGGATATGGAATAGGAGCATGTTTAACGCAACCTTATCCTGAAGGAGACAAAGTCATTTGCTATTTGAGTCGATCTTTGACTAAGCAAGAACGTGTTTACACGACCACCGAGCGAGAATGTTTGGCATTGGTTTGGGCGATAGAAAAGCTCCGGCCATATATTGAGGGGATCTCATTTAAGGTCATAACAGATCATTTTAGTTAAAAATGGCTTCATAGCTTGAAAGAGCCCAGTGGAAGACTTGCTCGTTGGTCTGCAAAACTGCAGCAATATGACTTTGAAGTAATCCATCGGAAAGGGAAAGATTTAGTTGTCCCGGACATGTTGTCTCGCGCAGTACCTATGATTGATACAATCTCGCAGCCCAGAGACGTTTCAACAGCAATTAAAGATCGATGGTACCAAAAGATGGTAAAGAGGGTCGTAGAATCACCAATAAAATTCATGAATTGGAGATACACTGATAATAAGTTGTATAAATATGTCAAACAAAAATACCCTCAACTTTCACCATCTAACGAATATTGGAAAGAGGTAGTTCCCAAAGATCATAGGCGTAGAATTATTGGAGAAGCTCACGATCCTCCTACCGCAGGACATATGGGTGTGTATAAAACCTTCCACAGACTGGCAGAAAAATATTATTGGCCAAAAATGCGCCAGGACGTGGCAACTTTTGTAAAGAAATGCTTTGTCTGTGCAGCTCATAAAGGTGATACACAAGGTGTATCTGATCAGATGATATCTCACCGAAAACCAACTCGTCCTTGAAAAATGATTTCGACGGATTTATGTGGACCTCTACCTCGTTTGACAAAGGGTAATTGCTGGATTCTCGTCGTTACGGACTATTTGAGTAAGTTTTCCTTAGTTTTTCCAATGCGAACAGCCCCTACTCAAGCTGTTGTCAAGCATCTTGAGGAGCAAGTATTTATGGTCTTCGGAGTACCCCGTTTGATACTTTGTGATAATGGCCCTCAGTACAAAAGTAACGAGTTTAAGCGTTTTGCTGAGAGTTATCAGGTTAAAATTCAGTATAATCCGTATTATCACCCCAGAGCGAATCCAACAGAAAGGACGAATCGTACGTTAAAAACCATGTTATGTTGTTATGTGAAAGACAACCACAGGAAGTGGGACGAACAAATACATAAACTTGCCTGCGCGATTCGTACTGCAACCCATGAGACAACCAGGATGTCTCCTTTCTTTGTTAATTTTGGTAGAAATGTGTTTATCAGGAAAAGATTACTCCAACCCAGTTTTGTTATCTGAAGAGAATGGTGTACAAACTGCAGATGAAAGTAAGAACGAAGGTTTCCGGAAGCTCTATGCGGATGTTAAGAGAAGGTTAAAGGTGGCGGGAGAGAGAAACGTAGTTCAGTATAATTTGCGTACAAGGGTACCCAACTTTGTTGTGGGTCAGCGTGTTTGGAAGAAAAATTATGTGTTGTCAGATGCTGCGAAGTTTTTCTCGAAGAAGTTAGCACCGAAATTCGTTGGTCCTTATGTGATTAGGAATAAAATTTCTCCATGGATATTTGAGCTTCAGGAACCATCGGGTAAAGTACTGCCAGGGAGTTGGCATGCCAAAGACCTTAAGTCGGCAGCGGACCTCTCCGATTAACCTTTTTAGGTTAATCGTCTTCAAGTTGAGGGGGGGATTATGTAACGTGTCATTTTTACGTTTAAGGCAACGTTACATATTTGTTTATTTAGGTAAATAATCAAGGCTCTTCGACTCGTCTTTCTGTACACAAATTAAGGGTATTTTATAGAGCTAGGTTTGAAGGTTATATAGTGTCCAAAAAGTTACCTTATAAAGGAGACATTCCATCAAATTACTGTGGACACTACACACATTGCATTATCTGGACATCGTAATTGGAATTTAAGATCACAGGTTTCGGGAAAAATCACATAAAAACTTTCGATTTTTTGTTTATCTGTAAAATTTTGTAATTTTCTTTGACGTTCACGAAGATAAACAGCTGTTCTGGGGCATGGCGGCGTTGCCGCATCACAAATGATTTCAGTAACAGGAAGAAAACATTTAGATGAACATTCCATTCGCTTATGTTTATTTTGGAGGATATTGGCCCACTTTGATATCTTTATTAATTTGATAAGGAGAAGATAAAATAAATACGAGTTATGCACTTTTGTAAATGGGAGATAAACGAGGAATAAAAACCAGGACTAAAAGAATAAACAAAATCATATTTTTATATTATATAAATTTATATGTAATTATAGTTAAATAAAGTTAATAGCTAACTCAGTCGGATTGGAAGGTTGTGTCGGGCTAGCTAGTGGTGAGCAAACTTAACATCTGAACATTCTTAGGCCGGGTCTAAGCAGTAGTTCAATTTGTATTTTTAGGTTCAAGTCCAGAAACAACTTTATTAATGTAGAAATGTTTTACAAAAATGGCGTCAAACCATATGAATCTTAGAGAAAACATATATAAAGAGCAAAGGAAACTTTTGACTAAAACTGTAACTAAAATACAACTAAATTCTACACTTAGTATAGCTTTACTCATATGGGAATTGGTTGAGTGTTCGAATATTCCTGGGTTTGCTGCATGCTCTGATCTCCAGTAATTGATTTTACAGTTGATGGTTTCAGTGCTGAGCTTCTTACAGTCCTGCTGGTTATTTTCCTCCTACTTGCTATGTTGGCGGGGGTCCGGTAGGCAAATGTTCGGTCTATGTATGGAGGGTGTCTCGACGTCCTTGTTATAAAAATTTCAACCGTGGAAATAGATCCGACAACACCTCAAGGTGCGTTTTACATATTTTCAATATCCCCTTGGTCGATGCTGTCCCCTATATACCGGTACGAAAGTATTAATGTATTTCCTCATTGGTTAGTTTGAAAACCAGTTTCGCAAACCGGAGTTAGTGATTTTTTGGTGAGAGCGTTTTTTTTTATAAATAGGTTTGCATCCTTATTTGAATTTAACCGGGAAAATTTGGTTGGTACTGTGTGTACTGTCCCCACCAGATCTACGAACGGTTTACGGCGGCTTCATTTTTTTTTGTGTTCTCGACGGAGTGCCTTGTTTCTTTCCTAAAGAATTTTGGCTGGGCTGGTGGCCGTCTATTGGTGTCGCCATTGTTTTTGTGGTTATTGGCACTTAATGGCACTGCAGTAGATGCAGATTATACCAAAGACGGTATAATTGTGAGCCGTCGTATTTAGGCGAATCTTAAAGTGACGCTCACACCCTTTGAGAGGGATTAAAAGGCGGCCTACTCCATTTCTATGGGAAATAAGAGCGGTAAGTTCGATTTTTTTTTATTACTTTTTTTGAATTCTTCAAGACAATATTTGCCTCCCAAATTGTAGTTGTTTTTCGTGTGAAATGTACTTTTTCGACAAAGGACGTGGGGAATTTTTGGAGTTTTTTTATTTTTTTTAAAACCACGTTTTGGATAAAAACTATATATTGTTTTTCTCCTTTGTCTACAGCCCTGTCCATTCCATCGACGGGACAGTTGTGCTGGACGCTGGTGTGAAGCCGGGTGTAGCATTGTAACCCTGGGAAAGGTACGTTAGGATTATTTTAGTTCATCTGTTTAAATCTACTTTATTTTATTGAGTCGACATGGGGTTCTTGATTTAAATTACTCGGTGTAGGGGAACTTCGTGCAAAATAGACGAATTCCACGAAACTGAAACATTTTATTTTCCACAAGGTTTTATGCTCCGGCAAGAATCAGCAACATTTATCACAACCATGTGCTGCCCTAGCGTGATGTGCTAAGCGGGCACTAGGGGAGGCGCGGACAGAACAGGACGGGACCCGGAGTAGCGGGAAGAGAACAACACGAGGTTTACAAAATAAAACATACATAAAATAATCAAGGACCAAGGTAGGAGCAAGCAACATTTGATAAAATCTTTCCATATAACTTTTAAATATAATTTTAGCACTTCTTGTGAACGCATCATAACTAAGATTTTGCGGCATATTTAATTATATTATTTTTCTGTGAAATTGAGCGCCCTTGGCTCTAACTTGTTTCCTTGTTTCATTGAAACATATTTCATGTTTCCAGTATTTTTTTTCCTTTACAGTAAGTTTACACCTAAAATAAACAAGATGAACTAAATTTTTGTATTATTTGTACAATCCAGTGAACCAACTTTGCAGAGACAAAAGAGAGATGAGGTTATATTTTTTAGCGGTTTCGTTACACTGTTTTGCCTCATGGGGTGGATCTCGGACTGGGTTGCTGTCTGTCTCATTCTACCCAACATAGAATGATGACAGCAGATATTTGGTCCAGATCTCCCCTATGACGGAATAATTTTGGAAGTATGTTTTTTTAACAATCATTTAGATAAGTGAGTCTTACACTATGGACTCAAATGTAGGTACACTGTGACCTGTTGGAAATGTGCATCTACCTATAAAGTACTTTCTATTTGTGTCATTTTGATTCATTTAGGAATCTTTTGAAATCTTATTTTGTTTATTAGTCAATTTTTTTTGGTTATTCTTAATTACACAAATACTCTGGAAGCCTCGGAAGTAAGTAGAGTTTCATTGTTTGGCTACAACGTTTGGGTTGAACTGTATTTTAATTAAGATCTTCTTTGTAAAACATTGATATTAAAACACTGTGGCGCTTAAAATTTTCTTATTTCTGAACCCCCCTTCTCCACTGTATAAAAGTTACCGGGCATATCAATGTTTTACCTAGCTGGAAAATACAGTTCTGCTTCCAGATATTTGTTTAGTTACTCACTAATTTGATTTTAGTGTCACAAATTGGCACAGCGTTATTGTTCTATTTACAGTGTCACAAAATGGCGGCAATGTCTTTTAGGTTGCCACAAATGTCACCCAACGCATTTTAATTGGCCACAACCTAACCAATAAATCTTGTTATTCAAAACTATGATTTGGAAGTAAAAGATTTATTTATTCCTGCCTGATCAACTAAGGCAAAAAAAGTTCCCCTTTTGTAACTCAAGAAGTTCCCGTTTTTCCCCTAAAAAAAATATAACCTGTCTGGTCACCCTTTAAAACTACGACCACTATACAAACCGTTTAGATCAAAACAAGAATTCGAGAAGTTATGAAGAAATAATCTTTCTAAGAAAAATAAAATTATTTAAGTAAAATTTTGAAATATTTTTACCAATTACCCCCGCCTAGCATTTATATTTAGTTGAAAGTCTCTCTCAAATTCACTAACCAATTTCACGGCCTCAAAATGACCTTACTTAAAAAATTTACTGAACTTTACAAATGAACTAAAAAAAACCAAAAAAAACTTATATCTGTCTCAGTTAAACATCTTTCGTGGTATTATATCTAGTTGGGCTTCAAATTCATTTTCTCTGTATTCAATCCGGCAGGCAAAACTTCTCAAGGCTCAAACATAAATGTTTGCCCTCCTATGGCCATGACCAAGACTTGACCTGAACGCAGAAAAAATACAGGAAAAAATAATTGTGAACCAGAAAAACTTTAATTGATAGAAATACACGTAGGTCATTTTTAAAAAAAATGCACTCCAAAGCCCAACGCTGTATTTTCTACCAAAAAAAATTTGGCCAGTCACGAAAACACTACTAGACAACTAAACTGGCAACCAAAGACCTAAAAAAACTGCCCCAAAAAAATACCCTATAAACAAATGTCAACTGGAACTTTGGCGTTGATCTTCAGCCAATGTGCTGCTCTAGGGATTTTAGCCTTGTGTTTCCTAACGTCCCGAGCTGACACTAAATAGTAGTAGTAGTACCCTCCTCTGACCCGATGTAACTGAGTGACGTAAGATCTTAATTGTCATCAACAGTTACCACCAAAAACAAGAAAAGAAAATGACAAAGCAAAATAAACTCATTTTCCTTTTCTTTCATTTTCATTAATTTATACTTTCAACTAAATAAAATTACCAGCTGTTAAGCTATATTTACTTTAAAACAACCCAGCCAAGAAAAATTTGTGTGAAACCCTGTAAAAATATTCCAATTTCCAAGTGGTGATATCCCACAAAAAATTAAAATCACCAAAAAAAATAACTTGTTGACCTAAATAAATTGACTGCATTAAAAAATAATCGATGAACCAATTTCTATCTTATCACAAGCAGGAAATAATAACATATAAATAAATAAACCTGCAAAACAAAATTGTTAGAAAAAACACACTACCTATGTCATATATTTAAAACATAAAAAGACCATGTCTGGAGGTCCATCCACCTATAAATCAACAAAAAATTGAAGTAAATTTACATTACTTAATTTATTAAAACATGTTTTTCCTACAAAAAATTTTAAAGAATTAAGAACATGATTTGGACGCTGTTGAATAAAAACTCCCATGCTTTTTATCCACTTATTCTTCCTTAATAAATAAAAATGAATCTTTTATTTTCCAAGAAAAAACTTGTGAAGATAAGTTAATAAAAAACTATGAGAACTACTAAAATAACAAAACGAATTCCAAATCAACGCTTAAATATTACCAAAAAAATGTTTAAATAATTATCAAAACCAACGATGATGAAAAGTCTTGTTTTTTATTAAAAAAAATGATTGGGTGTCAAAAACACCGACAGCCACTTAAAATCTTTAACCTGGCTTTGGTTGTAACACAAAAAAAAATTCTCTAAAAAAATTTTTTTTTAAATTTCAAAAAAAAATTTTCTTGTTTTTTCAAATTCAAAAAAAAACAAAAAAAAATTACATCAGATGTTAAAAAACTAGCCAAAACTCACGTAGGGTGCCAATTGTGGCCAATTACAATGCGTTGGGTGACATTTGTGGCAAACTAAATACGTTGCCGCCATTTTGTGACACTGTAAATAGAATAATAACGCTGTGCCAATTTGTGACACTAAAATCAAATTACTGAGTAATTAAACAAATATCTGGAAGCAGAACTGTATTTTCCAGCTAGGTAAAACATTGATATGCCCGGTAACTTTTATACAGTGGAGAAGGGGGGGTTCAGAAATAGGGAAATTTTAAGTGCGCCACAGTGTTTTAATACCAATGTTTTACAAAGAAGATCTTAAATAAAATACAGTTCAACTCAAACGTTGTAGCCAAACAATGAAACTCTACCTACTTCCGAGGCTTCCAGAGTATTTGTGTAATTAAAAAAACCAAAAAAAATTGACTAATAAACAAAATAAAATTCTGAAAGATTCCTAAATGAATCAAAATAACACAAATAGAAAGTTCCTTATAGGTAGATGCACATTTCCAACAGGTCACTGTGTACCTACATTTGAGTCAGTAGTGTGAGACTCCATTATATAAATGATTGTAAAAAAAAATATACACTTACAAAATCATTCCGTCATAGGGGAGATCCGGACCAAATATCTGCTGTCATCATTCTACGTTGGGTAGAATGAGACAGACAGAAACCCCGTCCGAGATCTACCCCATGAGGTCAAACAATGTAAGGAAACCGCTAAAAAAATATAACCTCATTTCTCTTTTGTCTCTGCAAAGTTGGTCCATTGGATTGTACGAATAACACAAAATTTAGTTCATCTTGTTTATTGCAGTAAAGCTACTGCAAGAATACTGGAGACATGGGATATGAAAAAAAAATGAAACAAGTTCGGGCCAAAGTAGCAAGGCACTTCAAATTTGACAGGAAAATTATCTTAACTAAGTGAAATGAATGAAACAAATGAATGTAGTAAATACGCCGCAAAATGGTGGTCATGACGTCATACCGTTACCTTGCGTTTACAAGCAATGTTGAAATTATACTGTGCAAAATTATATATGGAAAGATTATGTCTAAATTATATTGTGAAAATTATATCTGAAAAAAATTATAGTTAAGGCTTGCTCCTACCTTGGTCCTTCAATTATTTAATAATTGTTGGTGTTTTATTTGGTAAACCTGGAAGTGTTGTTGGTTTTCCGACATACTCCTGCTTCTGCTGCTCCGGGTCCTGGTCCTGCCTACGCCCACCCTGAAAGTCTCTTAGCACATGGTGCTAGGGCAGCACATGGTACTCAAAATGTTCCGGGCTCTTGCCCGAGAGTAAAACCCTATGGAAAATGAAATGTTTCAGTTTCCTGCAATTCGTCTATTTTGCACGAAGTTCCCCTACACCGAGTAACTTAAATCGAGAACCCCATGTCGACTCAATAAAATAAAGTAGATTTAAACAGATGAACTAAAATAATCCTAACATACCTTTCCCAGGGTTACAACTGGCTCGTCGATGGAACAGAACCTCGTTCCACCAGCACAACTGTCCCGTCGATGGAATGGACGGTGCTGTAACCAAAGGAGAAAACAATATATAGTTTTTATCCAAAACGTGGTTAAAAAAAAATATAAAAAGCTCCAAAAATTCCCCACGTCTTTTGTCGAAAAAGTACATTTCACACGAAAAATAATTACAATTTGGGAGGCAAATATTATCTTGAAGAATCCCCAAATAATAAAAAAAATTAAAAAAATAAAATCGAACTTACCACTGCTCTTTCCGTAGGAATGGCGTAGGTCGCCTTTTAATCCCTCTCAAAGGGTGTGAGCGTCACTTAAGATTCGCCTAAACAACGACGGCTCACAGTTATACCGTCTTTTGTATAATCTGCAACTACTGCAGTGCCATTAAGTGCCAATAATCACAAAAACAATGGCTACACCAATAGACGGCCACCAGCCCAGCCAAAATTCTTTAGGAAAGAGACAAGGCACTTTGTCGAGAACACAAAAAAATGAAGTTGCCGGAAACCGTTCGTAGATCTGGTGGGGACAGTACACACAGTACCAACCAAATTTTCCCGGTTAAATTCAAATAAGAATGCAAACGCATTTATAAAAAAAATGCTCTCGCCGAAAAATCACTAACTCCGGTTTGCGAGACTGGAGAAAAAAACCCGCGGTTTTCAAACTAACCAATGAGGAAATACATTAATACTGCCGTACCGGTCTACAGGGGGCAGCACCGACCAAGGGGATATCGAAAATACGTAAAACGCACATTGAGGTGTTGTCGGATCTATTTCCACGGTTAAAATTTTTATAACAAGGACATCGAGACACCTTCCATACATAGACCGAACATTTGCCTACCGGACCCCTGCCGACATAGCAAGTAGGAGGAAAATAACAAATAACCAGCAGGACTGTAAGAAGCTCAGCATTGAAACCATCAACTGTAAAATCAATTACTGGAGATCAGAGCATGCATCAAACCCAGGAATATTTGAACACTCAACCAATTCCCATATGAGTAAAGCTATACTAAGTGTAGAATTTAGTTGTATTTTAGTTACAGTTTTAGTCAAAAGTTTCCTTTGCTCTTTATATATGTTTTCTCTAAGATTCATATGGTTTGACGCCATTTTTGTAAAACATTTCTACATTAATAAAGTTGTTTCTGAACTTGAACCTAAAATACACATTGAACTACTGCTCAAACCCGGCCTAAGAGTGTTCAGATGTTAAGTTTGCTCCCCACTAGCTAGCCCTACAAAACCCTTCAATCCGACTAACTGAGCTAGTTATTAACTTTATTTAACTATGATTATATATAAATGTATATAATATAAAAATACGATTTTGTTTATTCTTTTAGTCCTGGTTTTTATCCCTCGTTTATCTCCCATTTATAAAAGTGCATAACTCGTATTTATTTTATCTTCTCCTAATCAAATTAATAAAGATATCAAAGTGGGCGGAGCCTCGGTTGTTACTGGTCAAACCGTGGACCTAAATATGTTTTCGTGCTATCAAAACTAGCTAATCCGTGAAGGATATGAGGTTCGGAAGAGAAAACATTGTCCCAATATCCTCGAAAATAAACATAAGCGAATGAAATGTTCGTCTAAATGTTTTCTTCCTGTTACTGAAACCATTTGTGATGCGGCAACGCCGCCATTCCCCAGCAGAACAGCTGTTTATTTTCATGAACATCAAAGAAAATTCCGAAATTTTACAGATAAACAAAACAATCGAAAGTTTTTATGTGATTTTTCCCGAAACCTGTGATCTCAAGTTCCAGTTACGATGTCCAGATAATGCGATGTGCGCAGTGTCCACAGTAATTCGATGGAATGCCTCCTTTAACTTTCAGGTAACTTTCTGGACACTATATAACCTCCAAACCTAGCTCTATAAAATACCCTTAATTTGTGTACAGAAAGACGTCGAAGAGCCTTGATTATTTAACTAAATAAACAAATATGTAACGTTGCCTTAAACGTAAAAATGACACGTTACAGCGTGTACATAAAACTTTGGGGGCGCCCTGTACATATTCTAATATTAATGACGGAAATAAATTAGTCGTGACAAATAAACACTTTATAATGCATTTTTTTTAATCAACATAATTTTATAAGAGTTATTGTGTATATTAGGACTTTTCGGACACCATGTATGTAATTATTTAAGTATCAAATATAAAAGCATACAAACTGCTAGTATGACGTAATTATTATAGCTCTCTAACTTTTTATGTTTTTTAAGCCAATTTAAATTTGTTTTTATGTATCAAAAATTTTTATATCCTCTGTATATATTCTTAGATTAATATCTTAGAGTAATAAAATATACAGAGAAGTAGTAGCCCCGTTTTCGGCGGTCATTCATTCAATTGTTGGTAAACAATGTAGCTTTTCCGCTGTTGCCGCCTCCTCTACCTCTGTAAAATTTTATAAATAATAAGTACGGTTCGACTTCTTACCTTGCCAAATTTATATAGTGCTTTGAGTACGATAATTTGTCATGCGCTTATTAGCCCGCCTCGCGTCGTTTTATGCTGTGTATTTCTTATTACATCACTTTAGACATATCATTTATGAACGGCCCCTTTTTCCACAATTTTTTCAGGACGTGGCAACAGGTGTATGACATCATATTACGGATTTCGTGTTAGCAGGGCCGGATTTGGTTTAAGCTAATTGGACTATATCCCCAGGTAAAAAGGGAATCGTTTTTCCTATTGTAGAGGACGATTAACTATTAATCATTGTTCCAACAGTTTTAACCGGTATTAAGGATATTCTATTTTATTATTTTAAAATGCGACTTTTCTGTTTGGAGAGTTGAAGCACTATTGACCATCCAAACGAAAATTTCAAAGGATTGTTTTAATTTTTCCTAAGTATTTAGTAGTTTTGTAGTTTTTCTGTGTGAAACCACACCTTAAGGAAAACAAGCGTCTTAGAATTAAATAAATGGATCCATGACGGATCTGATACCTTCCTAGCCCATTGTTACGGGTCAAACGACCCAGGCTTCCTTCTTACAAGTTTTCATAAAAGAAATAAGTTTTTAGTTACCTATTGGTATTTGCACAAAACCTTATAGACTCTTACATGAAAAGATTCTGGTTTGTTTAACGTTAACTTAAACAGCAACCAAAACACCCTGTATTTGGTAGGCATCTTAAGCCTCCTAAGTTAAATTTTCTTCTTTTCATGGACTTAGATAAGCAATCTTTGAGGTACAATAAGTAAAGACACTGGAAAATAAGTCTTAGCCCTTTATTTTGTAAAAATACCGAAGATTTCCATTTTACCGAACTAGGTAAACAAACCCAAAAATATCACTTTTAATAAAAGTCTTAAACCACTTTGTCAGAAAAACATTGGACCTTGATTCACCTTTTGACTCGATTTCAACCCTTACTTTCCCTCCAAACTCTAAAAATATTCATATTTTTCTTTTAATTTTCCATAAAATTTTGTAAACAAACAAAAATCACTGTCAAGGTTAAGGTGAAATCTAGGGAATTTTGGTGCCACACCATGTGGATTTTTGAATTGACAGATCTTTTAACCTCTTTTTGAGTTTTTCCTTGGAAGGAAACCCAAAAAGAAAAGCATTTTTGCTGATTTTTACATAAGGAAATTTTCTTTAGATTAATTTATAGTGGCGACTTTAGTTGTTTAAAAGTCCACTTAGGCTGATATTGCCATATTGTTGTTTCTAAAGATAGATATTTTCTTAAAATGATAACCACCCGAGCAGAGCACTCGGTACCACATTAAGGCCCAATCCCAACCGGTAAGTCGAATGCTTTTATATGTTTACCTTTATTTAACCGTACTTGCACTTGTTTATTTTAGTTGGTAGCATTTTCTCTTAATATTTCTCCGCTCACTTAATTTTCACCGCTTTAATGCATGGCTATTTTTTCCTTGTAGAGGCCTTTCTTTTTCTGTCCTGGACATCCTGTTCTTGCCATCTTTCACTGATAGCATTGATATCCCCATGATGACGCCCGTCAGCCCTGCATGCAAGAAAGCCTGACTTTTTGAGTGACTTTTGGATGGACATTTGCAACCTGCCAGTCAGATCCTCCTAGGATACAGCAGCTAAGTAGTGCCTGAAACAAAGCAAATATATAGACCCCTAAATTCAATGAAACAAGCATTAGGTTACTTTTAAAAACCAAGATCATAAGTACTTATTTGTATTTTTTACTTACCACTTGCACTTAATGCTGGGTCCCTCCAGTAATGAGACGGGATGTGTGTGAGTGTGCATTAAGGGAATAAACTACCCCCTTAAACTTAACTGATAATCTTTAATCACATTGTAAACTGTGGTGCACCTCAGGTATTAGGTATTATAACTTATTTTCAACATGTCTTTATGATTAAGCACTGTAAACACATATTTTCGCACATCTTTCAGCCCTAATCCAGTAAAAATAAATAAGGTTTGTTTACAAAAACAGAATGTGGTTATATATTTCTCCTTGAATTCTGTCATACATAGCAGCATAAAGATCGAAGAAATTAGACTGCGTTAGAGTACACAAAATGACATCCTCGCCCTGAGAGCTAGCTTAAGTTTTTTTCAGTCCAGGGGTACTTGGCCTTTTACGAGATAACAAATAAGTACCCCGATGATACCACCCTGGATATTATTTTACAATAATTTTCATTTATTATCTGATTAATGTCCAGGCGGTATCACCATTAGCACTCCACGTTATATGAACCTTGAAAACAGTTTTTTGTAAATATTTCCGAAATGAAAGCTCCTACGAACTTTTCGGTTAAAAGATAATTTTTTTCAAAAAACCGCATATTGATGCGACGCTCCGGTAAAAAGTTAGCATTTTTAAAACTTTTTAACTGTCAAAAAACTGTCATTAGCATTGATGAATTTTGACTAAAATTTAATATGCTCGTTGCAGTATCGAGTGCTATTTTACCTGAAAATTTCATGTAAATCGGGTAAGCGGTTTAGGAGCTATCGTCTTACGGACAGATATACATACATACACACACAACACAGACATCACGACGATATTGCTAGGGTAGGTCAAAATACAACCAAATAACACATTTTCGGAGTTATCTCAAAATTTTTTTTTTATCGAAAACAATAACTTATCTAGCCGTTGCTGTGCGGGCTAGGAAGGTAAAAAGGGGGCGGGCCGACTGCACACCAAGTAGTATAAGTAGTAGCCTTTAGACTGGATTGTTTGGTTTACACTTGAAAACGGTTAGAGATACTTACTTACTGAAACGTCCTGTTTAAAATAAATCATAACAAAAACATTTCATGTAAAAAAAGCCAAGTACACGAAAATGGCATTCCGTAAAAAGAATTGAGATAAAAGTAAGGCCAAGTTCTCCAATACAAATTTCTTAATGAAAGATTTTTAGTAGTTGGAAATGTTTTTCTAAACTATGCTATTACAGCCAAACAGTTTCTTACTTTCATTTTGAAATTCGTATTGGAGAACTTGACTTTAATTTTATCTCAATTCTTTTTACGGAATGCCGCGTACTTGGCATTTTTTTACATGAAATGTTTTTGTTATGATTTCACTTCTTTTTTAAAGTAGTAAAATATGTGGAATATTGTTCAAAACTTTTGCAATGCCTTAAATTTTGAGGTTTTTTAATTTTTTCTTCTTATCACAGTTGCTATCAGCCTTCCAAAGCTCAGCTCTCTAGCGTTTCTTAAAGTGGACAATTTTACTTTTCCATAACTTAACATGTATAGGGGAGGGAAGTAAAATAAAATTTTCGTGTTTTAAAATTTTTTTCTGTAGTTTTATCATAGTTCCTGATCAGCTCTCTAGCGTTTGATTCTGGAAGTGGGTAATGTTACTTTTACATAACTTGACATTTATAGGGGAGGAGAGTAAATGAAAATTTTTGGAGTTTTTAAATGTTTTCCCATGGTTTTATCATAGTTTCTATCAGCCTTCCAAAGCTCAGCTCTCTAGCGTTTCTGGAAGTGGGCAATGTTACTTTTATATAAATTTACATTTATAGGAGAGGGAATTTTGACTATAACTCACCTACGCGTTGTTTAATTTTGTTTTTTTTCCACCAATTTAGTGCGGAAAAATATTAAAATTTTGCCTAATTACTAAACCGACCTTTTGTAGTTTTGATAATAACAAAATTAACAATATTACCGACTTTAATTTGAATATTCTGCATGTTTTAAAGTCTCTAACTAATAGCTACATAGCTAATTAATAGTTTAACTTTCAACTGTATATTTTCTAATTTTATAAGCGCTGGGAATAATGTTTTACGTATTAAAAAAATATATATAATGACAAAAGAAACATCCTGTATTTTCTTACAATTACAAAGCTGAATTAAATAATGTACACCGTATGAGAAAGGCGCTCTTCTAGTTTTAAAAAGTAGTCAAATTAGGAAGGTATCTTAAACTGCATAACCGGTATGACCCAAAGTTTGAGACTACTACTTTTACATGATTTTTTAAATATCACCTTGTATCTTTCAGTATATTATAAAGTTACACATCAATCTTTGTATCATGGCCTGTAATAATCCGACAAATTGTGCCAAGTTTCATTGCAAAATTTTTATTAACGCAGTAGCTAAAAATAAATAATGTACAAAAACAGTAAAAATGACAGCAAAGTTGTTGTCGCCCAGTGTATACGTTCGGAAAAAGGTAATGATGTAGCGCTTACTACAAAAATAGAGTCCGATAAATGTTTTATAAAGGAAAATATAGTGATTGCAATGAGATGTTTATTTGACATATCTAGAGTTATTTGAACTTTCAGCACTAAAATCAAAAAATACGAAAAAACTTTATTGTCTAAGTACTTTTTAACACTCTGTACAAAAATTTTTATTTTAAAAAATGAAAGCTGTACTAGTATTGCTGTAACGTGCTGACTTTGATTTTTCCATTTGTA
This sequence comes from Aspidapion aeneum, assembly GCA_963576565.1. Taxonomy (NCBI): domain Eukaryota; kingdom Metazoa; phylum Arthropoda; class Insecta; order Coleoptera; family Brentidae; genus Aspidapion; species Aspidapion aeneum. Next base: position 62,604,308 of record OY755042.1, read on the forward strand.
ACGTCGTCATAAAAAAAAACTACTTAAATTGATCATAAAAATATAACTTATTTTTAAAAACACCCTGTAGTTTTAACAGTTCAACATTTTTTTTTTTTGTAAAACATGAATAAAAGCTTCTATTTGGTATATCTTTTTTGAAAATATCGTTACGTCTAAAAAATCCACATACCTTTCCATCTTTTTAGATTTTTTTAATTTACAATTATTAATTAAAACCTCCCTGTACTCCGACCCTGTATATGTCACACCAGTCCAGCATACCTGTTTTAAAAAGAAACAATTTGTTAATGCTTACAGTGAATTTTAGCATATCTTGCATAACTTACCGCCTGGAATTTTTTTTTCTACTCAACACCCACAGCATAAATTTAAAAAAATATATATATATTTTTATTTATTGGAAGAAAATGAAACAATATAATTTTTTTATCGCTTAAAATTAAACCGTATATGTCCTTATAATCGGTGCCAAGTGTCATTGCTCTAGCTTAACATTTAAATTTTATAAAGAATTTTAATGAGATGCAATTAATAATACTCTGCCAATATATGGGCACCTAAGCTCACACTAGGTTCTATAGATGTAGAGTACGGGTGAGCTAATATAACTAAAAACTTAAATATATTTTATTCAACTCCAAACTCAATTACCTATCGTTTGATACCACACAAGCCATGTTTTAAGTTAAAATCTAATTATTGAAATCTACCCCCACCCTTTGTAAAAAAAACTAAAATATATTTTGTTTAACTCTGGACCCAATTACCTTTCGTTTGATATCACACACGCCATATTTTCACTTAATCTCTAATTTTTTAAAATCTACCCCCACCCTTTTTTTTAACTAAAATTAATTTTGTTTAACTCCAGACTCAATTACCTTTCGTCTGATATCACATACGCCATATTTTCACATAAACTCTAATTTTTGAAATCTACCCCCACCCTCTTATTTGGCTTGTCCTCGGTGGATTTTGTTCATTTTTAAATGGGACCATCTCGACGCAAGATCCAGCTAAGGTACCAAATTTCATTAAAATCGAACAAGCGGTTTTTGAGTTATACGCGTTGGTCGTTACAGACAGACAGACATACAGACAGACAGACAGACAGACAGACAGACAGACAGACAGACAGACAGACAGACAGACAGACAGACAGACAGACAGACAGACAGACGGCGCAACAAAAAAGTTTCAAAATCATCTGAAACGCAAAGATATATAAAATTTTTTGAAATCGGAGCAACTTTTTTTTTCTAGAAAAAATTAGGATTACTATATAGTATAGTAGTAGTGTGAGCTAATAAAACACCCTGTATCTTTGCCCTGCACTGGGTTCGGGATAAGCACCACTTTGTAAAATAATACCATAGTGTTATATTATAATCGTGCCAAGTCTCATTACAGTACGCAAAAATGCAGACAAAAGTGGCTTAGGCTTCGGACTATAGTAGTGGTGGTCCAAATTTTTTCGAAAAAAAAAATTACACCAAAACTTAATTCCTACTTATAGCATTTTCTTCATAAAATTTGCTTACACTATAATAGGCTTTAATAATGATATCACACATAAACGAAATGTTTATAATTAGAACATTCTTTAACTCGTGGTAAATGATTGTACATTTCAATTTCAATACTTTCATTATTGTAAATTTAGGGATTAGTAAGGTGGTGAGGGTCGTTGATATTGTCTTTGATGATGCTTAGACCTCGGCTGAAGCTATCAATTAAGCGGGTGGGAATCCAAGTTCTGCTGCGTCTGCCTCCACGAGTGATGGTTATTTATGGCCATCCGTCACCACTGGATGTCCGTGATATTAAGTTAAGTCTTTAGTAGTGGAGCGGCGTAGGACATAAACAAGGGGTTTGCCTGCACCAAGGTGATGATGGTCGCCAAGGTATATTTTTTGAAACCTGGATGTCTCATGACTACGAAAATATATCTTGGTCTCCCCCCCTCTCGGTCATGCCCCCTCCACCCCCTTAAAATTGATTCTTCAATATCTCAGTAACCAGCAGTGATAGAACAAAAAAATTTTCACAGTTGTTTGTGTAGTAATCTCTAGATTATATAATCTATTAACACTCTATTGCATATTTCAAAAACTAAACAAGATATTTAAAAAAATATGTATTTTCAAAAAATCATTTTTTTTTATTTTTCTTTATATTTTCTAAACCAAACCAGATACAAAAAAAATGTTTATACAAATATTTTTCCACCGGGGTTTTGTGAACCCCACTCGCAATAGCACTGTTTGATTGAAGCCATTACGCCAAAACTGGGCATGTTTCCGATATGATAGTCATTAAGATATATGGCAAAATCGAGACTAGTCGACATTTAAGGTATTTTGTCGCAATTTAGGGTGCCTCCTAATAATAAAAATCTATCTTGGCCGCTTACCCCTCTAGTCATTCCCCCCCTTACCAACCCTTAAATATTTGAATTTAAATCTACCATATCTCGACAACGGCAAGATATAGAACAATTTTTTTTTCACTGTATATCTATTAACAAGTAGATTGTGCAGTGTGTTTGCATTATTTGCATATCTCAAAAACTAAACAAGATATAAAATAAAACAACTGGTTTTTCAATTTTTTTTAAATTTTAATTTGGCTTATATTAGAGAATTATTAAAATACGGCCAGGCACTATATTGACATTTTCACATTGAAAACTTACAGTTAATCCTTCAAAATTGGCATACCAAAGTCGAATATAAAACTATCGTCGTTTATTTTCAATTAATAAAAGAAGGCACTCTTTATTCCGGTTCATATAGTAAACATAGGTCGTGTGTTAAAAGATCACAGCTGATATTACAATGTGAAGGTGTCAAAATTGTGCCTGGCACTACTTTAGCCTGGCTTTATTTCAATAATTCTCTATTTTGTAAATTAAAGTAGAAATAAAAAAAACTTTAAAAATACTCTGCCAATATATGGGCACCTAAGCTCACACTAGGTTCTATAGATGTAGAGTACGGGTGAGCTAATATAACTAAAAACTTAAATATTGTTACAAATTTAAGTTATTTAAATTTTATAGTTAGAATTTATTTAGGTTTAGTGTAGTATTAGGTTGACGTATTTTATGGTTGTATTCTTAATCTAGGTTTTAGTTGCGTTATCTGTGACAAACTGGTATGAGAACGGTCCGGTTCTAGAAAAGGGCGGAATGATTCCGAGTCGAACAAGGATGGAAAATTCTCGAATAGTGGGCAGACCCTCATATATAGGGCCGGACGTCGTGCATCGAGTCAGTCAGAGATAACCAATGGTAGTGATCGCTAGATGTTAACGCGGAGTTAATAGGCGTATTAAAGTAGTGAATTATTAGCAAGTTATTAGTAAGTTTAAGTGCGTGTTTTTGTACATAATTTGTCGGAATAAATTGACGTATCGTTTTCAACAATTGCGAGTTTTAATTTGTCGTTGTGAACCCGTAACAATTGGTGAGAAGTGAGATTAAAAGAAATAAATAGTGCAAAGACTATCATTACATAGTACCACCGACTAGGACAATTGGACAGAAAAACAGTAAGTGATTTTTCCAGAATATTCGAAGAAGTTGGATATTGATTTATTCAAAAACCAAAAGAGATAATCAAAAACTGGCTTCAACATTTGCCCAGTAGCAGAAAGAGTGACGTTTACTAGTATATTCTAGAACATTCCATTAGGTCCTATTTAAGAATCAGAGGAGATATTGAAAAAAAAAACAAAACCGACTACGACATTAGCTTTATAGACCAAAAAAATAAACATTTTAAGTGATTTATCAGGAAGTTGATGCTTACTAGACAAGGATCGGCAAAGATGGAAGATCTAACTAAAATGATGCAGGCTCTAGCAGCTCAAATGGCTCAAAACCAGAACGATATAAGACAGACCATTGAACAAAACCAAAACGATATGAAACAGACATTTGAGCAAAGATTAGATGGCATTCAAGAAAACTTCGATCAAATAAAGAGCAACTCCGAGCAGCTTAGAGGAGAGTTCAAGGCAGCAACCGAAGATCTTAAGGAAGAAATAACTCAGAGAATGCAGAATGTAGAAGAAAAGGTACAAAACAAATTGCAGAATGTAGAAGAAACGTTACAGAACAAATTGCAGAATGTTGAAGAAAAAGTGGAGACCAAGCTACAGAATGTAAGAGAAGAAGTTTTTCAAACAGTGGAAGAAAAGCTCCAGGATGTGTCAAAACAGCTTATACAGCTTCAGAAAGAACATAACAAAATAAAAGCTCAGGGATGTGTTGTGAATTCCAACCAAAACATTAAGCCTCCAAATTTTGACGGTACGTCCTCCTGGTCCACCTACAAACAACAATTTGAAGCTGCCGCCGCTGCAAATGGTTGGGACGAGGACGAAAAAGCTAGAGCGTTGTTAGTAGCTCTACGGAAACCTGCACTCGGACTTTTACGGTCCATTCCAGTCGAACAAAAACAGAATTATAACGCTTTAGTGGCAGTGCTAGAAAGAAGGTATGGAGACGAACACTTGCGAAATTTACATTGGTCAGAATTAAATGTTCGTCAACAAAGAGCAGGTGAGTCATTACAAGAGTATGAAGCGGATATCAGGAGGCTGATGTACTTGGCTTACCCAGAAATGCCAGAAAATTACAGAGATCCCTTCACGGTAGATCGCTTTATTAACGGCTTGCGAGACATGGACTTACTACATCGAGAACGCTTCCATAACAGCAGTGAAGTGTTGATTCGAGCCCTTGAAATTGAATCATCAAATAATATGTCCAGGCCAAAAGTAAGAGGTGTTTCAATTCAGGAGGGAGAAGAAATGAGCACTGGAGATGAGGTCAACTTAAAAACGCTAAACCAACTGTTTCAATCACTGATAGAGAAGATTGATTCTTTGAAAGAAAGTAGACGATCCCCTCCAAATGTAAAGTGTTTCAGATGCAGACGTACAGGGCATATTCAACGCGATTGTCGTGTCCAAATGAGGTCTCGCTCACCATCTAGTGGGACAGAGTACCGAAGAAGAGATCAGGAAAACTAAAACTAGTCAACGCAGAGGGGCGGGTGTTGGCTAATGGGAATTTAGCCCCCAAAATTTACTCTATCAAGAGCTTAAAACATACTGCTGACAGTCTTAACATCGACGGACTTATTAATGGAAGAAAAGTTAATATAACAGTAGACACTGGTGCTGCCATATCATTGCTTAAGTTCAAAATTGCAACGAGATATAAAATTCGACCAACAGAAAAGAAAATAACACTTAAGACTGTGACTGGAGAATCCGCCGACGTGTTGGGGCAGACAGACATAGACCTACAGCTGGGGAGGTTGAAGATTCGCCACTCGGTATTAGTTGCAGACATAGAAGACGAATTTATTTTGGGAATGGACCTGATAAGTAAACATGGATTTGCGTTTGATAATAAACTTAATACCCTAAGATTTGGGAACGAAGAGTTCATTTTGTCAAATAGTCACATTAATAAAGAACCAATAAAGGTGGTGGCAGTATGCACAACAAGACTAGTCGGTAACAGTGAGACCATAATTTTTGGGAGGCTAGAAAGTAAAACATCAAGCTGCGTCGGACTCATAAGCCAACAAAACACACCCAACACCTACCTCGTTGCAAAATCACTAGTTAAAACCGATAAAGACATCCGGATTAGAGTCGCCAATATTTTCCCAAATAGTGTCAAAATTAATAAGGGGGAGGTGGTAGCATTATTTGAACCAGTACAGAAAGTAACAAGATGTGAAGAGCCAACTTCCGAGGATACAAGCAAGTTACCAATGGAGGTACTTCAGCAATTTGAGTCCACTTGGCAACATCTCACTCCAGAAGAATTTAGTAAAGCGAGAGAGTTTATAGAAGAACAAAGTAATATCTTCGAAACTAGGAGTAGTTCGGGACGCACAAACCTCATTCAACATGCTATCAACACTGGCGATGCCCAACCGATAAGACAGCCCCCAAGAAGACTACCAATGGCCAAGCAAGAAGTTCACAATCTCATTAATAAAATGCTCAGCGACGGTGTTATTGAAGAGTCATCAAGTCCTTGGTCATCTCCTGTGGTGTTGGTCACTAAAAAGGATGGAAGTACTAGATTTTGTGTCGACTACAGGAAACTTAACGATGTGACCAAGAAAGATAGTTACCCACTGCCAAGAATAGACGACACATTAACAACGTTGGCAGGATCATATTGGTTTTCTACTCTTCACCTGAAAAGTGGGTATTGGCAAGTAGGAATCTTTGAAAGAGATAAAGAGAAGACTGCATTCTCTGCTGGAAGTGGACTTTATCAGTTTAATGTGATGCCATTTGGCCTGTGCAATGCCCCAGCTACATTTGAAAGACTAATGGAAGTCGTTCTACGAGGCCTTACTTGGAAAACCTGCCTAGTCTATTTGGATGATGTCATAGTAATGGGGAAATCATTTCAAGATCATCTAGATAATTTACGAGAAGTATTCTCAAGAATCAGGAACGCAAATCTTAAATTGAACTCAAAGAAATGTTTTCTGTTCCAAGAAAAAGTTGAGTTCCTGGGTCACGTCGTTTCCCGAGAAGGCATCCATACCGACGAAAAGAAGTTACAAGCAATAAAAGAATGGCCTCAACCTCGTGACAAACATGAATTGAGAAGCTTTTTGGGTCTGTGTACATACTACAGACGATTTGTAGAAGGATTCGCCAAAATAGCGTCTCCATTACATAGACTTACAGAAGATAAAGCTTCTTACAAATGGAATACCGAATGTGACCAAGCATTTAGAAGACTAAAAGCAGCATTATGTTCTAGTCCGATTCTTGCATATCCGATTCCAAAAGGAAAATTCATATTAGATACTGATGCGAGCAACGATGACATAGGAGCAGTACTCTCCCAAGTACAAGATGGAGAAGAACGGGTCATCGAATTTTTCAGCAAGAAGCTATCCAAACCAGAGAGAAATTATTGTGTTACTAGAAAGGAGCTCCTAGCCATAGTTAAATCCGTAGATCACTTTCACAAATATCTCTACGGACAAGAGTTTCTGATTAGAACGGATCATGCTGCGTTACAGTGGCTCATGAAAATGAAACAACCTGAGGGGCAAGTCGCGAGATGGATAGAAAAGCTACAACAATACCATTATCAAATTAAGCACCGAGCGGGAAGGGTGCATAATAATGCAGATGCATTGTCCAGAAGACCTTGCCCTGAAGATTGTAAACATTGCAGGAGAATTGACCAGAAAGAAGGAATTAACTACGTGCGTCAGATAAAATTAGAACCAGATGAAGAATGGATGTCGGCTTCAATTAGAACCACACAACTTGACGACAAAGATGTAGGACCTATCTTGCGATTGAAAGAAGAGAACAAGCCACGACCATCATGGCAAGATATCGCAAACCAAGGGGTGATATTCAAATCACTGTGGGCACAATGGGATTCACTGATAGTAGAAGAAAACATCCTTAAACGTGCCTGGGAAAGTGCCGATGGCCTTACTGTGATTAATCAAGTAGTGGTTCCTAGGAGCATGGTAGACAATATAATGGCCGAATGCCATGGTGGAAAATCAGGCGAGCACCTAGGCATAAATAAAACCATGGACAAAATTCGAAACCGATTTTATTGGGTCAATTACTTTCAAGATGTAAAAAACTGGTGCCGCCGATGTTCGACTTGTGCAGCCAACCAAGGTCCCAAAACAAGGTCCAGAGGTCAAATGAAACAATATAACGTAGGTCTGCCATTCGAACGCATTGCTATTGATGTGGCCGGACCATTTCCAGAAACTAAAAAGGGCAACAAATACTTCCTTGTTGTCATAGATTACTTTAGCAAATGGCCAGAAGTTTTTGCTTTGCCTAACCAAGAGGCCGCTACAGTTGCATAAGTTCTGGTAAATGATGTTTTCAGCCGATTTGGCATTCCTTTGGAACTACATTCAGATCAAGGAAGAAACTTTGAATCAAAGCTCTTCCAGAATCTCTGTGACCTTTTAGGAATACATAAAACACGGACTACTGCTTTACATCCGCAGTCAGATGGCATGGTTGAAAGATTTAATAAAACAATAGAAGAACATCTTTGCAAAGTTGTTGATGAGCACCAAACAGATTGGGACCAATATATTCCATTGTTTTTGATGGCCTTTAGAACCGCCATTCACAATACGACAGGAGCTACTCCATCTAGTATCCTACTTGGTAGAGAACTGCGTTTACCATGTGATATCATGTTTGGTTCAACTGAAGAAGAACACTTAGAGGTTAATAACTATGTCGAACGTTTAAGGCAAAAGCTGCACGATATCCATGAAGTGGTTAGAGAGCGAATAGAAATAGCCAGTGACCGCATGAAAGCGAGGTATGACCTGAAAGCAAACTCTTCAGGGTTCAAAGAGAATGATCAAGTTTGGCTATACAATCCTCAACGCAAGAAAGGAAATGTTGATCGAGAAGATCAAACCTGAAGAGGAGGATAGTGTTACAAATTTAAGTTATTTAAATTTTATAGTTTTAGTGTAGTATTAGGTTGACGTATTTTATAGTTGTATTCTTAATCTAGGTTTTAGTGGCGTTATCTGTGACAAACTGGTATGAGAACGGTCCGGTCCTAGAAAAGGGCGGAATGATTCCGAGTCGAACAAGGATGGAAAATTCTCGAATAGTGGGCAGACCCTCATATATAGGGCCGGACGTCGTGCATCGAGTCAGTCAGAGATAACCAATGGTAGTGATCGCTAGATGTTAACGCGGAGTTAATAGGCGTATTAAAGTAGTGAAGTATTAGCAAGTTATTAGTAAGTTTAAGTGCATGTTTTTGTACATAATTTGTCGGAATAAATTGACGTATCGTTTTCAACAATTGCGAGTTTTAATTTGTCGTTGTGAACCCGTAACAATATATTTTATTCAACTCCAAACTCAATTACCTATCGTTTGATACCACACAAGCCATGTTTTAAGTTAAAATCTAATTATTGAAATCTACCCCCACCCTTTGTAAAAAAAACTAAAATATATTTTGTTTAACTCTAGACCCAATTACCTTTCGTTTGATATCACACACGCCATATTTTCACTTAATCTCTAATTTTTTTAAATCCACCCCCACCCTTTTTTTAACTAAAATTAATTTTGTTTAACTTCAGACTCAATTACCTTTCGTTTGATATTACACACGCCATATTTTCACATAAACTCTAATTTTTGAAATCTACCCCCACCCTCTTATTTGGCTTGTCCTCGGTGGATTTTGTTCATTTTTAAATGGGACCATCTCGACGCAAGATCCAGCTAAGGTACCAAATTTCATTAAAATCGAACAAGCGGTTTTTGAGTTATACGCGTTGGTCGTTACAGACGTACAGACAGACAGACAGACAGATAGACAGACAGACAGACAGACCGACAGACAGACAGACAGACGGCGCAACAAAAAAGTTTCAAAATCATCTGAAACGAAAAAAAATATATAAAAATTTTTGAAATCGGAGCCACTTTTTTTTTCTCGAAAAAATTAGGATCACTATAGCTCACACTACTATAGTATAGTAGTAGTGTGAGCTAAAATGTTTTGTGCTGTTTTCGCTCTTTTCAACCAGATATGTAGGTATATAAGTTTTAAGCTACTAACATCGCCGTTTGATTGGTGCTAAAACGCAAAAGCATATACGTATATGAGTAAAATTCAACTTCGACAGGGTCATTTCCGTGACCATAAAATATCTTCTTAGACATAAATATAGCAGCCTAAAAATACTTAAACTATTACCCTTTCACGTTCTCTCTCTCCCCTACAGACCCACCGCACCATTATCCATGATCACCAAATTAATAAGCTAGGTAGGTTTGACTTAATATTTAATAGGCACATTTTTTTGCTGGTGTTGATAGTGTAAGCAGGGGCTCTACCTGAGAAATCCCACTCTGACCTATAAGCATTATAAGATATTCAAGGTGGCGGTCGATTAGGGATTAAAAAATGTAAAATAAAAATCAAGAATGGGGGCAATCAATAGCTATTGGGGTGGTGATTTTTATTTTTAAAATATATATACTTTAATATGCTTAAGGGTGAGCGGGAACAACTCATATACATAATATTCCAATACTCCCGATTACCCATTTACACAATGAGCGGATTTTTACACATACAGAGAAAACTGTATGTGTAAAATGTCCTTTACAAATCCCGCACATTGGTCTGCGATAAAGACAAACTTTTGCTTAATTAATTTGTGCTTAATATTTTTATTTCGTAATGTGTGTTTCACGAAATGGAAGTTGCCATGGGTTAGAACTTGACAAGTTCTACACCCCGATGGGTATCTATATTAGAATTAAGTTTTAATTAATTTTGATACTGTAACCAAACAAGTAATATATATCTACAGTTACATTTAGATTCGGAGTATTATGTATATGCCACAACGGCATTCCTCCCTTGCTTGGACTATAAACACCTGTAATAAAATTTATCTACTAAACATTAAGTCAAAAATTCTTGTTAGGTACCTAGCTTATTATTTTTTTATCGTCCGTAATAGTAGGGGGCCTGGAGAGGAGTGGGACAACGTCAGGGGCTAAGAGTTTAAATATTTTAAGGCTGCTATATTTATGTTTTAAAAAATATTTTATGGTCACGGAAATCACCCTGTCGAATATGAATTTTACTTATCTGCTCATATACGCATATCCTTTTGCGTATTGGCACCAATCAAACAGCGGTGTTGGTAGTTGCGATGGCAAAATCCCATACTGATATATATTTTTGGAGATAGTTAAAACGCCAGAAAAACATTTATTAAAAGATGTTTTTATATTTACCTTAGTTTATAAAATATTGGAGAAATATATATATTTTTTCTAATTTGAAAAATTGAAAATGCAGTTTTTGATATATCTTGTTTGGTTTTTAAGATATGCAAACAATGTAAATACATTGCACAATCTACTGGTCAAACGACATACAACAGTGGAATTTTTTCTGTTCCATCATCTTCTGTTGCCGAGATATGGCAGATTTAATTTCAAATATTTAAGGGGCGGTGAGTGGGGGATGACTAGAGAGGACGGCCAAGATAGATTTTTATTATTAGAAGGTACCCTAATTCACGAAAAAATACATCAAATGTAGATTAGACCTAATTTTGCTAATTGACTTAATGACTTATACCATATCAGAAACATGCCCAGTTTTGGCGTAATGGCCTAAATCAAATAGTGATTCTGCGCGTGGGGTTAACAAAACCCAACGGATATGTACCTTTCTGAAAAGAGCGAAAATGGTGGAAAAATATTTATTAAGATATTTTTTTCGTATCTAGTCTGGTTTAGAAAATATGGACAAAACTAAAAAAAATATTTTTTGACAATACATACTTTTGTTTATATCTTGTTTAGTTTTCGAGATATGCAATAGAGCCCAAGCACATCATATAATCTAGAGATCACTAGACAAACAACAGTTAAAAAAAATTGTTGTATCTCTGCTGGTTGCTGAGATATTGAAGAATTAATTTTAATTAATAATTTTAATTTTATGACCGAGAGGGGGGGGGGAGGCCAAGATATATTTTTGTAGTCAAGAGGGCGGCCAAGATAGATTTTTATTCTTAGGAGGCCCCCTAATTTTCGAAAAAATACCTCAAATGTAGGTTAGACCCAATTTTGCTAACTATCTTAATGACTCATACCATATCAGAAACATGCCCAGTTTTGGCGTAATGGCCTAAATCAAATAGTGATTCTGCGCGTGGGGTTAACAAAACCCGACGGATATGTCCCTTTCTGAAAAGAGCGAAAATGGTGGAAAAATATTTATTAAGATATTTTTTTTGTATCTAGTCTGGTTTAGAAAATAAGGACAAAACTAAAAATTTTTTTTTTTTGAACATACTTTTGTTTATATCTTGTTTAGTTTTCGAAATATGCAATAGAGCCTAAGCACATCATATAATCTAGAGATCACTGGACAAACAACAGTGAAAAAAAGGGGAGGCCAAGATATATTTTCATAGTCAGGAGTCACGCAAGTTTCAAAAAATATACCTTGGCAACCATCATCATTAAAGTGCAGTCGCACTTTAGTCTGAAACCCCAATATTTTGGCCAAAAATAGCAAAAACTAACTTAACAATAAAACTGTTTAGTTATATATTTTTCAAAGCTAAATAACGGCACCTTAAAATACCAGCATGATTGGCTTCATTGGCAAAGCAGGCTTCGAAATATTGTTGTCTGAATTTGACATTTCCTGACAATGAGCAATTGTTTTTTTATTGTTCATTATTTTTCACTAACTTTAATGTGCTATTTCTAAAAAATGCGAAGAGTTATAGAAAATTTTGGAAATGACTTTTTTAACTAAAGGTAAGTAGATTATTTTTTGATAATTTCAGTCACAGGGATTTTAAACTTATTCTTTAAATACCAATGATACCAAAATTGAGCAATTTTTTGTCGATATTTCATTGGACTAACAAAAAAGCATTTAAGAACTTTCATATTAATTTTTGTAAAAATATTTTTGTCGTGCTATGTACTTTCCGGAGGACTTACACTGGTGGTGCGAAAAGGTGCGACAGTCTCCAAATTCGTTATTAAACATGACCGTACATATTCTGATAAACACAAAGTACCATTCTAGTGCATTTTAATTTGTACTTCCGTGTGTTTTCTATATAGATGGTAATGAGCAAAGTACCTTTAAAGAAGCAAAATGAATCATAGATATCAAAACTCCTGTCTTAGCAATGAACTTTAAAAAACAAAGGAAAAATTCAAGATGGCCGGCAAAATGAATAGGAAATTAATAGAAACTGCAAACATTTAAAGCAGACACAAACTAAATTCAAATATAGAATACATTTTATCGGTGGAGGGGGGGAAGAACAATTTAGAATGGAGGGGAGGGGGGTTATCTAGATTTAAAAAATAACATTTGACACGTGATACATCGATTAATTGGTTTTTGTGTACTCTGAATCCAAATATAATGCTTAAAATAAATGGATCCATGCTAGCCTATTAGCACACTTCAAGTGAAGCCTTGAAAACCCTTTTTTGTAAATATCTCAGAAACCAAAGCTCTTACCAAGTTTTTTGCTAACACAAATTATTGTCCAAAATGTTAGCATTTTTAAAAAAAATTTGTCACAAAACTGTCATTACCATTAATAGATTTTAACCAAAATCTAATCAGCTCGATTTTACCTGAAAATTTTATGAAAATTGGTTCAGCGGCTTAGGAGCTATCGTGTTACGGACAGAAATAATATACACACAGACACACACAGAGAGACATCAGGACGATATTGGTAAGATTTTCGGCGTTATCTCAAAAATTGTTTTTTTGTCAAAAATAATACCTTCTCTAGCCATTGCTACGCGGGCTAGGAAGGTAAAAATAAATTAGAGGAAAGTCGACTAATATGGGGTAGGCACGACTTTTTTGAATAAAAACCAGAACGAGAAAAACTGTTTAGCATCCCCCTGGGGAGGGAAGTCGTGGGAGTCTATAAATAAATTGTGTACGGATTACTATAGGCACGACTAAACTTCTATATGAATTTTTATTTTAGTCTCTACCGCTTCCCCGCTTAGGGAGGAAAGAGGGGTGCTGGGGCAAGATCGTATCCAACCCAAAACAGAAAAAGAGGCAGGTTTCTAAATTCCATGGCCTTCTTAATTTAGAGAGGGGTGGGGGAGTTCTTATTATAATTCAATTTCAATGTCCGGTTTTAAAAAACTTGGTTAAAAAGAGGGACAGCTCAAAAGCTGCCCTTCTCCCCCCCCCTGGATACGCCATTTTTTAAGGGTGACTTAGGAGATATTTGAGTAAATTTTGTTCTTATATTGTCTTGGTTGAATTGAGCAAATAGACCTATTTCCATGATAAACTGATCATGTCCATTAAAAAGGTAAAGTTTTGACCCCCAAATAAAAGGGGGGAAGGGGTGATTGAATGGTCACAAAACTTTTTATTCCTTATATTTCAATCCTGCGGACCAAAATACTTAAGAATATACATAATATTTTGAATATTTATAATAGATCAAATTTTACCCCCCAGTGGGGGGTAATAGGGGCAAATTCGATAATTGAAACTTTTTTTTTGGAGAACTCGGTTTTGGCGCACCAAAAGTAGGAGGATTTGAGTGTCTACCCTCTGAGTTTTGCAACTTATATTTTTTTGTGAGGCGGTGTAATTTGAAGACCATATTAAAAATAATACACTTTTTTAAAGAGCTTTTAGACAGTATAAATCACAAAAACGGTGGTGACAAGAGTGGGGGGGGGTAATAATAAATAGTTTTTAATGGTATATTAGCGATTTAGACTTCTTTATTGATTTGCGTTTAAGTGATTGGAGAGTTTCCAGGCAAAAGCCTATTTTTGGCCAAAATATTGATCCCTCAGACCATAGTGCGCCGCTCTACTATAGGGCTCGATACCACCTAACCAAAGACGCCAGGGGTCTTGGGGGGACCCAGCAGTAGGGATAAAATGCTGGCTGACCGACCTGCTTAACATGAGTGATAAAAATCTTTTTGTACACCAAGTGAGTACTAAGCTCACTGACAGTTCAGACCAGGTTAAAGCCCTGGTTGCTGCCGCTGGCTACTTGGATTCTGGGAAGGGAAAATCAATCATTAACCCTCACGGAAGGGGTAAAAACTACAAAATGAAGAGGTAGTATCGAATAGGTCTGCAAAATTCAACCAACAAAGGAGTGCCGACGAGGCCTCTATGGATGGAGGTCATACCAACTCAAACTCCAATCTCATCCCCAGATCCTGAGAGGGAAAATAAACTACTCAAAGGCGACGGTGACACCACTGATAAGGGCTGCAATGTAGATGGCTGAACTCGGCATGTACCATAAGTTGTCTGGATCACGGCACGCGCACAACAAGAACATCAAGGCCTGCACTTGATACAAGTAAATCTACGCCACACCAAGATAGCAACGTACATTCTTGGTAGCGTTTTCAAGCAACAGATGTTAGGATTGTATACATTGCCCTGTTGCAAGAACCGTGGCTATCAAGTACGAACCAAGTAGCTGGACTCAGCCGAACTCTAATTTAATAATATAAATTTATCCCAAAAATGTGAAACTAAATCTGGTTTAGAAGAAAAGCTAGAATTAGTTTTGCTTCAAAAAGTTACTTTAAATTTTCTACCAGATATGAAAAAATTTTCTTTTTGGATAAAACTCATTTGAAGCACAGTAATCATATATGTTTTTAAAGAGTTTTGAATTATAAAGAAAAGACTGGACACAAAGATATCTAGGGAAGCCATAGAAAAAGCAGAGAATTTATGGTTTAAAAGAATACAAATGGATAGCTTTCAGAAAGAAATTGTAGAATTAGAAAAAGAAAACTGTGTAAACACACAAATTGCATTCTACCAACTTCCTTTAACTTTAAAAAATGGAATAAACAAGGCTGTTGAACTACCAGAACATATGAAAAATCCAATTGTTATAGATAACAAACACTTTGCAACCAAATTATTGATTTTAATGTATCATAGTAGATTTGGACATAAAGGAGTTAGAATTATGTTAAACAAAATTAGACAAAAATTTTAGATTCTACAAGCAAGGAAACTTATCAAAAACGTGATAAGAAGTTGTGTTTTGTGTACCAAAAGAAAAGCTATACTAGACAGATTCTATAATTGAGACCTTTCAGTTAGTGCCGAACATTGAATTGGCAGACTTTAAATACTGATTCTAATTAATCTAATCTTATTAAGAACTAAAAAATTCTCTAAAAGAAATGGATTTTAATAAAATAGAAAGACTATTATTAACAGAAGAAATACAATGGAGATTTATAGCACCTGCAAGTCCACACATTGAAGGCGCGTGGAGGAGAATGGTCAAATCAGTAAAGTCAGCTGAAAAAATTACTCTGAAAGAATAATCACCCAGGCCCGAAGTTTTGTAAACATTGATATGTGAAGCAAAACATATTGTAAATAGTCATCCTCCAACTTATGTATTGTCAAACACTGAAGATCCAGAAAGCATCACACCAAACCATTTTCTTATAGGCTGATCTAGTATAGTCATACCTCCAGAATTATTTATTGATCAAGACTGGAATATTAGGATGGAAAATTTTTCAAAAACTGACAGAAAACTTTTGGAATAGATGGATAAAAGAGTATTCCAACTCTTATCAAAAGAACAAAATGGTTCAAAGAAAATACTAATTTGAAAATAGTAAAATCTTGTAATTTTGATCGATGACAAATTACCTAGAAAGAACTGGCCCATGCTGATAAAATATATCTAGGACATGATGAAAACCAATACTGGGATACACCACCGATCTGTTACTAACATTTATACAGTTGAATGTTAGAGATGGGTGAAGACTGAAGATACAGTGTCACGCCACACAATGGGTAATATGAGAGGACTAGCGCGACACTCAATTTTAACTCAGTTTTAACCCACTTCTAGACATCGGATCAACTTCAAATTTGGTACACACCTAAAGTTCCGATGACAATACAATATAATGATATTATGAAGTTCACAGCACCCCCCCCCCCTTTGAGAATGCTGGAGGGGGGCTACTATCTAAGTATGTCCGATATCGTTCAAAATTGATATGCAGAGACTGGGGATGGAGATCGAGAATTTTTAATCAGATTTTTAAAATTGTAAAAGTGACGCCCCCCTCCCCCTTCAACAATTTCGACCAACTTGTACATATCCGATCAATATCAAATTTGTTGTGGACTTATATGTTATTATACTACCCCCACTACTACCTACTATAGTAATTATAAGTTACAGTGCCAATACAATATTATAATGCTTTAAAGTTGGCATCCCCCACCCCTTTGAAGAGGGTGGAAGGGGACCATCTTACTATGTCCGGGATAGGGATCACAAATTTTTAATTATATTTTGAATTGACGCCGCCCTTGTCCCTCTTGTAAGTCAATTTTGACCAACTTGTACATATCAGATCAACATCTTTGGTGTGGACTTATAGTTACAGCGACAATACAATATTATAAAGCTCTAAAGTTGGAAACTCTCCACGTTTAAGGATGGTGGAGGGGTTTTCGGGTTTAAGATCACGCACCATATTTTTTCTTATGTAATAAGCTTTCGAACAAGTTGCCACAAGTTGGGTCTCCCAGTTGCAAAAGAGGTTTGATGTTACTAACTTTTTACTTAAGTTTTTTAATTTAATTGTAAACATTACTTAAAAGGATATTTTTCTTGTCTAAAAATGGCAAAAAGCTTAGCTTTTTTTTTAATATTTGATACGTCACAAAAAAGTAGTTCATCGTTTTTCTTTTTTGATAAGCTTTCGAAAGAAGTGCCACAAGTGGAGTTATCTCATTTGAAAAAAAAAAGTTTTATGCTAGTAGACCCCTTTGCAGGGCGTCTATACAAAAGAATTTCGAACAAAAATATTGCTCGTTAAAAATCTCAGTCGACGTACTTTTGGATTTTTCAGAAGAATCTAAATTCAATCCGCTGAAGAATTTATTCCATTTGGCTGATACACTGACTGTATAAAGACCACGTACATGGCAGTGTTTAGGGCTACCCCCAAAAAAACAGGGCGGTTAGGGGCAGCAAATTTTTTGTTTTTGTAGTAAAATAGACCCCTCTCTCTAATATTCTGGTGGAGAGTTTACTAAGCCTTGCTAAGCTTGTTTCTGCAGGCTTTACAAAGAAAAATAGAGACGAAAGTAAACTTAATATATTTCAAAAAGTTTAAACCATAAAAACGGTTTTGGAATTAGGAAATTACTAGTAGTTTTTAAAAGTGCAGTTACTGGTTATGCCCACTTTAAACCGATATACCCAAAAAGTGCTGTTTGTATTGTCATTTTTTTTATTTAAAAATACTGTAAAAATACATAAATTTTTTTCCCAAAATATTTTTCAACTTTAGGGCTCTGTTACAGAGAAATACATTAAGACTTTTTTTTTCAATGGCATTTTTTTTATTAACTGGACTATCTGCAATACATTGGGTGGGTTTGGTTATCATAATTTAAAAAACCTATACAGGGCTAATGTCGTGCTAGCTCCGCCATATAACCCATTGTGCGCCAGTGAGAAGCTCATTTTGAAGAATTTATGTTATGTTATTGTTGCTATTTTTTTAATGTTGTCAAAAAAAAAGAGATTGTTTTTTTGACAATAAAATTAAGTTTTTTTATTTTTATAATTTTTTTATAAATCCCCACACCCTCTACCCCTGCTCTTATCTTTCTTTTGCAAATCCAAATAAGATAAATCATGTGCGTTCTCAACATAATTAAAAATACTCTGCCAATATATGGGCACCTAACCTCACACTAGGTACTATAGTTATATATTTTATGTGTGAGCTAATATAACTAAAAACTGAAATATATTTTATTTAACTCCAGACTCAATTACCTTTTATTTGATACCACACAAGCCATGTTTTGACTTAAACTCTAATTTTTGACATCTATTTGCACTGAGGGGTGATCAGCTGCCCACAGTAGGTGTACATACAAATTTTTCTACAGGACCCCACAGGACTTCGACAGGACTCCACAGGACTATACAGAACCACACAGTGGCGTAGCGTGAGGGAGGCGCGGGGGGTTCGTTGCCCAACAACCCCCCCCCGCCCCGAGGGGACTGGCGCCCCATGGGTGCCCAAAGCATGATTAAATAGTAGGGCCGGCAAAGGCAAATCGGCTGTCTAAGAAAAACGAGAGTTAAGACATGATAACCTTTTTTTTTATGGGCTCCCTTTTCAGCCTTTGCCCCCCCGCCCATTCAGGCACGCTATGCCGCTGTTTCCACAAACTATACAATGAACCGAACCGAAACCGAACCGAACCGAACCGAACCGAACCGAACCTCACAGGCAGGACTATACATGACTTGTACAGGACTATACAGGACATGTACAGGACACTACAGAACCAAAAATTTATTCAAGTTCCTGTAAAACGGTGTACAAATTTGGTTCAGCTGATCACCCCTCGACTTCCACACTTAAAAAAAACTAAAATGTATTTTGTTTAACTCCAGACTCAATTACCTTTCATTTGATATCTCAGCATCTTTTTTTCAAAAAAATTTGGATCATCATAGCTTACACTACTATAGTATAGTAGTAGAGAGCAGAGCAACTATTTTTTTCTCAAAAAAATTTGGCTCACCATAGCTCACACTACTATGGTATAGTAGCCTCCCTTAGCGAATACAACAAGGAGATTAGAAGTGCCAAAAGAGAGTCGTGGAGGAGGTTTTGTCACGGACTCACTAAGCTTCCTGACACCACAAGAATTCACAAAATTCTGTCCAAAGAGCCCGCGGACAGACTCTGCGCAATAAAGCTCTCTAACGGCACTTTTACAAGATCTGAAAGGGAGTCCCTGGAGGCACTAGCAAACCATCACTTCCCAGGAAGCACGCTCCTTGAAAACGGGAATACTCCTGAGCAATTGACTCATGGACACCGTCCAAAACAGGCGGATTGGAAAATTGCAAAAGAAATTATCAACGCAAATGCGATAAAAATGGCGTTCACGTCTTTTAAACCGTACAAATCACCGGGGCTTGAAGGTATTCTTCCAGTGCTAATACAAAAAGGCCTGGAAGTGCTAGTACCATGCCTGGTGAAACTGTATAAGGCCAGCCTAGCATGGAATTATATTCCAACTAGCTGGACCAAAGTTAAGGTAGTTTACATACCTAAGGCGGGTCGGGCAGATAATACTCCAAAATCTCTCCGACCCATAAGCCTCACCTCTTTTCTGTTGAAAGGCTTGGAAAAAATAATAGATGCACATATTAGAGGTGGCGCCTTATTGGCCCATCCACTTAATGCAAACCAATATGCATTCATCAGGTGCACACTCGAAAATCGAGTGATTGAAACCACACTTAACGATGTGATGGTAAGTTTTAGAGCGGCTAGAGGCTGTCCACAAGGAGGAGTTCTGTCTCCCCTCCTGTGGTCTCTGCTGGTCGATGATCTTCTTGCCATCTTATATAGGTATTGGGCTACGCGGATGACGTAGGAGCAATCATTAGAGACATTCCAGAAGAAGAGTTCTCTGCAAAGATACAAGAAGTACTAAACACGGTAAAAGACTGGTGTGATAGGGAACAGATGTCTGTTAATCCCTGCAAAACAATCATTATACCGTTCACCCGTAAAAGAAAGCTAGACTTCCTGACTCCTCCGGAGCTTAACGGTGAAATAATTCCATTTGCGTCAGAGGGTAAATACCTGGGGATCACCCTAGATAAAACTCTCACCTGGAACGCCCATTTGGAAAAGGTAATCCGCAAAGCCACACTGTCCCTATGGACGTGTAAAAGAATTTGCGGGAAAACCTAGGGCACTAGCCCCAAACAAATGTACTGGCTGTATATAACAGTCATTAGACCAATGATTGCGTATGGTGCAATAGTCTGGTTTGAGAAGGGACATCAAAGAACCTCGAGAGCCAAACTAACCAGCTTACAACGACAGGCCAGTCTTGCCGCCATATGAGGTGCAATGTGCTCTAGCCCATCGACTGCGCTTGAATGCTTACTAAACTTACCTCCGCTTCACATTTTCTTAGAGGCGGAGGCACGAAGAGCAACTTATAGAATAAGGGCCAACCACCAGGATGGCCAGGCAAACAAAGTGATATCAACAGACCTAATTAGGGAACAAGAGTTGGATGCAACTCTAGGAATGATATCCGACGTCATGCCCAACACGGTGTACAGCAGAAAGCTATACAACATTATACTCCCAGAGAGGGAGGAATGGTTAAAAAACAGGACCAACTTTTCAAACAACGATAGCTTCTGGTATACCCACGGATCCAAAATGCCATCAGGCGTTGGATCTGGAGTTGTTAGTATCCAAGAAAAAGTCGAGATTCAACATAGTCTCCGCAAATTGGCTACTATATTTCAGGCCGAACTCGTAGTCATTGAACTGTGTGCCCGGTGGATTACTGACCACGAATGGACCAACAGGACAATAAAAATCTTCTCCGACAGTCAAGCAGCCTTAAAAGCGCTTGATTCCTACACGGTCTCATCGAGAACCGTGAGGAACTGCAGAGACTCGCTGAATACGCTTGGTAGCGCTAATAAGGTGTCATTAGTATGGATACCAGGGCATTCTGGGCACGAGGGAAATGAGGCCGCGGACCAGGCAGCGAGGGAAGCGGCATCTGCCGAATTTTTCGGCCCCGAACCAGCCCTGGGCATATCATACAATGCTGCTAAATTAACCATATTGGGATGGATGGAGGACAGCTTCCAACAATACTGGATGAATATACCAGAACTGGCTCACTCTAAAGAGTTCATTAAAGGACCTTGTCAGAAGAGAGCCAGAAATATCATTGGACTTACCAGACATAAGATCCGTATAGTGACAGGACTTTTTACGGGTCACTGCCGACTAAGAGTACCCATGCACAGAATGGGAATAACAGAAGAGACCGAATGTAGACTCTGTATGGAGGACGATGAAACAGTTAGACATATACTGTGCGAATGTCCGGCTATTGCACGTTTACGTCAAAACACTTTCGGTAAACCTCAGATTGATTCAGAAGATCTGAACAGTGTCTCACCCAAACTGATAGCTAACCTTTTTGGAGGATTAGGCATACAGTGGTGAGAAACCACTCAAAAGTGAGCCACAATAGACCCACTAGTGGTCGCAGTGGAAGGGCTGCAAGGCCCACTCATATATGAATCATCATCATGGTATAGTAGTAGTGTGAGCTAATAAAATCATTTATGAACACATTGTATTATTTTTTGACAAATGATGCAATAAAGCATTTTATGGTAAATAAATTCTATTCTATTCTATACTGCACCAAACATCAAGGTGGGACCAGGGTTGCCACAGACCTCTAATTTTTGGAGCGCGATTTTGTCCAAACGAGCGAGATTTTTCAGTGACGTAAAAGCGCCAAGGCATTTAATAAGAGTTTAGCTTCAGTTAGACCATTTGTTTTTTTCTATATGTACAGTCGGTAATCGCGCAAAAATTTTCCTTTATTCTTTTTTAATATCTTAAAGATGTCAGGTAGGTATGAACCACAAATGGAAATTTGTAGCATTATTATCAACCTTAAAATTTGAATAGCAACATTATTCATGAATCCTACATAAAAAGGATCCAGTCGGAAAATTTTACAAAAATTGTATGAATCACCACAGAACACCAAAGTGAGAACATAAGAATGACCTTAATGCCTAATCTACAGCAACAGCCGTGCTATCTATACCTTAAATACAGAACTATAAACTACAAAGCGAATCTGGCAACGCGTATGAAAACGAGCGAGATTTCACAAAGAGGAGCGAGAGTGTAAACCAAGAAGAAAACGAGCGAGATCTCGCTCAATCGAGCGACCTGTGGTAACACTGGGTGGGAACACTTATGAGATAATCACATGATTGTATTGTATTGTATTGTATTCGAAAGTGGTGGCAGGCCCTACTGGACCTCCATGCACTGCGACCACATATGGATCTATTGTGCCCACATACCCACATACTGAGTTTGACTAAAGTGGCATATTTTTTTTTCCACCCAGCACATAAAAAAACTCTGCAGATTACAACAATAAATGATTTAGGCTTAACACTTTGGCTCAAAGATATACCACTAAGGCCTCTGCATTATTAGCCATTAATTACATGATTAGTTAGAAATATATTGCTCACCAACTTGGCCTTGTTGCAACATTCACTGTGCTTAAAGCCCGCTTGACATGGAGCAATTTGACTTGCATTGCATTGCAATTTGCAAGAAACTCTGTTTTGGGCATGCACATTTTCAACCCAGCTGATAAAGTGCAAGGCTTGCAAATGTTGCAAATTTATAGGTCTGGGGCGATTTCTATTGCTGAAAGACTTGCAGTGCTAGGGAATTCTGGTGACAAATCTAGTTACTTTTGTTTTCCTACATATTTGACCACCATCGTCTTTGCGCTCTTTCTTTTTTACAAGCTTTTATTTAACTTCACCTGTATGTATGTATGTATGTATGTATGTATGTATGTGGGTATGTATGTATGTAATCAAATCTTGCAACTCATTTTTGAAGAACTTCCAAACATCCGATTGACTTAAAATTTCGCATAGCGTCTTAGTTCCGATGACAATACAATAATATGGTTTCATCGGGTACCTACCTCCTCTCTAACATGGGGGGTGGAGAGGGGGTAAAACTTTAGTTAGTCCGATTTCAACCAAAATTGGTATCTGGGGGTTTTTGAGGATGAGAATTACGAATTATTGATCAGATTACAAAAATTCGATATGGCGGATTCAAAATGGACGATTTAATGTCAAGTTTTTCTGATTACTTTTAACTGACTTCTACGTATCCGATTGACTTCAAATTTCGCATACTGTTATAGTTCCTATGACAATCCAATAATGTGGTATCACTGACTGCCTACCTCCCCCCTAACGTGGAGGGCGGAGAGGGGTTAAAATTTTAGTTTGTCGGATTTCCACCAAAATTGGTTTCATTTGGTTTTTGAGGATGAGGATTACGATTTTTTGATCAGATTACTTTCAACTGACTTCCACGTAGGTATCTGATTGATTTCAAAATTCACATACGATGCGCTATTTAAAAATAAACTAAACTAAAAACTTTTTGAAAACAAGCGTTTATAAAATGGACTAAAAAGCATAAAATAATTTTTTGAGTGTTCTGATATCATAATAATAAAAGCGATGGGCGTATTTAATGTTAGGTAAATGCCTTTCCATGCGCATTTGGTGGATCGTCCACAACCGACCCTTCTTTTTTAATGTGACAAAATAAATCGACACACTGCCGGTCGCGGATGATCTGCCTAATATGAAGCAGGCGTAATAATGTCCATTCATATCAGAAAAATGTAAGGGTAGCTTGGGTAGGGTTGGGTTGGGTTGAGTTAAATTGTCTACCCTGACATTTCTCTGCTATAATATAATGAATTTGGATTTTCACTAAACTTTGAGTTAACAAGGCTAAAACAAAAACGGGTAAATTTCCTTTAATATGCCCATCGCTTTATCATGATATCAGAACACTCAAAAAATTATTTTATGCTTTTTAGTCCATTTTATAAAAGCTTGTTTTCCAAAAGTTTTTTTTTCTAAATTTATTCATCATCCCAGAGCAAACAAGCTACAGCAATTAATAAATAGATGGATGCGCTGATCACTTTTTTTAACAGACAAAAGAAAACTGTAAAACCAAAACAAGATATTTGAGGTTAGAAACTTTAAGCTTATTGTCAGGAATGAATTTACCCCTGACTGTACCACTGTATGAAACCATCTTGGAAAAACGAAAAACGCAAAATATGGTTTTGTTGAGATAAGAAAGTGGTTCCTCCAAAATGGTAAACAACTGGTTGCCGCCTACCACACATTGGCTATCAAAAAACTTTGAGATAAGAAAGTGTTGTCAATAAAAATGTTATTTCTGTTTTTGGTTAGGTTTTCTTGTTTATCACATTAACTATAATGATAGAGTAAAATCTAGGATTATAGGAAACGCCACTGACTTGGTTCCCCCAAGCTCTCCAAAGGGGGGATAATGGGTTCCCCACCAGGGTAGTTTGTCCCAGCCTCCCTTGCATAAAAAGCGTAACTTTAAGGAAACAAGTCGGTAGTTCAGTTTTGAGTCCTGAGGTTATTGAGCTTAAAGTTATCTTCACTTAAAAGTTAATTAAAAATTATCATTTTAATATTTTAATTTTATTTTTTCAAAATAATAATTTTTGTTTAAAATGATATACACCTGGGCAGTATTTCCCGATAGTACTCTGCTAAGTTATATTTTTTGTATTTAACTTAAATTGTCATTTGGGTCTTGTCTTTCCGTTAAATAATTTTATATTGTTTTTGATTTTATTTTATTATTTTATTGACTTGAATAATTTTGGAGATCGTTTATGTAACAGTCAATTTAATTATTTGGTTCTTTTTATTTTATTTGTATTATTGATTGGATCAACCATACATGCGAGATCCTTACGGTACACTCGCATTTAGGGATTGACTTAACCAAAATCATAACCGAAAAATTGGTGGAGGCAAGGATTATATGGTAATTTAATGTCCAAGTCTGATAAAGATAAAACTAAAATACCTAAGACAGATAGGGTGCTAAGAAGTGCAAAAGCTAAACTTACTTTTAATACAACAACAGCAAGGCAAGTTACCCCTATTATAAGTAGTGATAGTAGCAGTAGTACTCGATCATTACCCGAATTATTTCAATTTTTACCTAAGGCGCGTAGTACTGAATTAGAGCCAGGTATCACTAAGCTTTTCTCAAGACTCTCAGAGCTCAAATTTGTTCTACCCCCTGGCCCTAATTTAGAAAATCTACAAAGTACTACGCAAGAGGAATTTCAGTTATCAGAGTCTTCAACCCAGACACTAAAACCAAATTCCAGATCCTCTTTTGAAACAAGTTATATTTCAATTATTGAACTTTCTGACAGTGAAGAATCAATAAAACGTTTAAATATGACCGATATTACTATCTCTGATATAAGAAATGAATTGGCGATGCCGGCAACGCCTAAATATATATCCCCTGAATTGTTTGACGCCTCAGAGAAAAAAGCGCGTGATTTTCTAAAAAGTTATGAAAGGTGCGCTGTTTAAACAATTGGTCTGAAAAAGAAAAATTGATGTATTTTGGCACTTACCTGCTTGATGCGGCTTTTACTTGGTTTAAAAAATATAAGGAAAACGCGGGCAATCAAAATAAAAAATGGAGAAACGTTTCAAATGATTTTTTAACGCGATTTGGTTCAGTTTCTGCTAAGCGTGAATTAAAGTTACGACTAATGAATACGAAACAACGAGAAAATGAAGACATTAAGGGCTATTTTTACCGTATTTCAAATATTTGCAATGAATACGATGCTTCTATGACGTTCTCAAATTTTTTAGAATATTTTGAAGCAGGTTTGCATGCTTCTATTGTGACAAATTATTTTATGTTACAAGAAAATCCGCCCACAGATGAAGAAGGTCTTCTAAAATTATTAAATCGTATAAGTGGAATTCAAAATATTTCAAATCTTTCCAAGTCATTTTCTGAAGTTTTGACTATGTCCGAAAAACCTGGTACAAGTCAGAAAAAATGGCCTGAGAAAAATCAAAATTTTAAAAAACCAAATTTTCAAAGTCCAAACTTTAAAAATTTTAATTTTAAGAAGCCAAACTTCGGTTTTAATAACAATCAGGTTTCTTTACCAAACACAAAATATACTAGATACTAGGCGAATTCAAAAAATAAATCAGGATAACCGACAAAATTTTCACTATCAACCTTACGTAAAAACAAGAACAAATACGTCCTATTTGCTTTAATTGTAAAAGAACAGGACATTTTCAAGCTACGTGCCGATTCCCGAAAAAAACTCAGCAAGTTCAAAAATCTACTATTGCTTTCACTGAACCTACCACTTCTCAATGCTCATGTGCCGGAAGGCAAAAACAGTCTACTGAGACTGAAAAACCTTTGTTGGCTATCTGTGACAACCCAAACGAGTCACAGGAGTGCCGTTAACTAAAAACGTCACCCCTTTAAAAAAACCACTACCCCAACCCCAACCAACCCCTGGTCAAGAGACTAAAAATCTATTTTATCTTGACCAGTTACCAACAGACTACCCATCAATTAACTTAAATATGCATTCCTCAAAAATTTTTGTCGTTCAAGGTACATTTTTATCTAAAAATATTGATATTGTTACAAATTTAAGTTATTTAAATTTTATAGTTAGAATTTATTTAGGTTTAGTGTAGTATTAGGTTGACGTATTTTATGGTTGTATTTTTAATGTAGGTTTTAGTTGCGTTATCTGTGACAAACTGGTATACGAACGGTCCGGTTCTAGAAAAGGGCGGAATGATTCCGAATCGAACAAGGATGGAAAATTCTCGGATTGTAGGCAAACCCTCATATATAGGGCCGGACGTCGTGCATCGGGCAGTCAGAGATAACCAATGGTAGTGATCGCTAGATGTTAACGCGAAGTTAATAGGCGTATTAAAGTAGTGAATTATTAGCAAGTTATTAGTAAGTTTAAGTGCGTGTTTTTGTACATAATTTGTCGGAATAAATTGACGTATCGTTTTCAACAATTGCGAGTTTTTAATTGTTGTGGAGAACCCGAACAATTGACGTCAGAAGTGAGATTAAAAGAAATAAATAGTGCAAAGACTATCCTTACGTAGTAACACCGGCTAGGACAATTGGACAGAAAAACAGTAAGTGATTTTTCCAGAATATTCGAAGAAGTTCGATATTGATTTATTCAAAAACCAAAAGAGATATTTAAGAATCGACTTCGATATTAACTTAGTTAGTTAAAAAGTAAGAATTAGAAAGAATTTCTAGAATATTCCATCACTTTCTACGACGCTCTATTCAAAAATCAGAAGAAATATCCAAAAAGCGACTTCGACATTAGCTTAGTAATTTCAAAAGTAAGAACTAAAAAGAATTTCTAGAAGATTCCATAACATTCTACGACGTTCTATTCAAAAACTAGAAGAGATATACAAATACCGATTTCGACATTAGTTTAGTTATTTTAAAAGTAAGAATTATAAAGAATTTCTAGAAGATTCCATAATATTCTACGACGTTCTATTCAAAAACTAGAAGAGATATACAAATACCGACTTCGACAGTAGCTTAGTTATTTCAAAAGTAAGAATTACCAAGATTTTCTAGAATATTCCAAAACATTCTACAACGTTCTATTCGAGAACCAGAAGAGATATACAAAAACTGACTTCGACATTAGCTAAGTTATTTAAATATTTAAATAGTGAGAATTAGAAAGAATTTCTAGAATATTCCATAACATTCTACGACGATCTATTCGAGAACCAAAAGAGATAATCAAAAAAAGTGACTTCTACATTTGCCTAGTAGAAGAAAGAGTGACATTTACTAGTATATTCTAGAACATTCCATTAGGTCCTATTTAAGAATCAGAGGAGATATTGAAGAAAAAAAAAACCAACTACGACATTAGCTTTATAGACCAAAAAAATAAACATTTTAAGTGATTTATCAGGAAGTTGATGCTTACTAGACAAAGATCGGCAAAGATGGAAGATCTAACTAAAATGATGCAGGCTCTAGCAGCTCAAATGGCTCAAAACCAGAACGATATAAGACAGACCATTGAACAAAACCAGAACGACATGAAGCAGACCATTGAACAAAACCAGGGCGATATGAAACACACCATGGACGACATGAAACACTATTGAACAAAATCAGAATGATATGAGACAGACCATCGAACAAAACCAGAACGACATGCAGGAAAACTTTGACCAAATAAAGAGCAACTCCGAACAGCTGAGAGAAGAGTTTAAAACTGCAACCGAAGATCTTAAGGAAGAAATAACTCAAAGAATGCATAGTGTGGAACAAAAGGTACAAAATAAATTGCAGAATGTAGAAGAAAAGGTACTCTATGACCCGGAGAGTTAGCACCTGTTTAGGGTCCCATTCCCAGGGTTACGGGAGAAGACCACATCGGTATGAAAGGCGGAGAGGATGGACCTCGGTACGGTGATCATAGCGCAGGTGGCAACCCTTTCTTTTAGGGATAGTATAAAAGAAGAAGATGCTGCCTTGTAGTACCGGCGTTGGAATCGTCAAAGGCTAGGGGAAGAAAACCTCGATCAAAAATCACCTGGTCCTCCAGGTTGGGGGTTGGGGCATTAGACTAACTCTCTGATACCCGGAAAAAACGTACACTGTTAAAAAACCCAATCAAACGCCTCGGAAAGAAATGAAAAACCTAAGACGAACCAAGCAAAGAAACAGGAATATGATTTTTGGTACATGGAACGTACAAGGAATGAGTCGAAAAGTGAATGATATAGTCCATGAGTGCAGCAGAATGAAGGTTGACCTTGCTGTACTAACAGAAACGAAGAAGAAAGGAAAAGGATCTGAAAACCTAGGACAGTATGACCATTTCTATAGCGGAGTGGCAAAAGAAAAACATGCGCAACAAGGAGTATCTATTTTGGTCAACAAAAGATTTAGAAAATATATCACCAACTGGGAAGCAGTAAATGAACGGCTAATAAGAATGAATATAACAATAAAAGGAATGAGACTTACGATTTTTGGAATCTATGCGTATAATGACGATGCAAATGTAGCCGTGAAAGACAATTTTTTTTGAAGAAATCCACAATGAAATATCAGCAGTAAGTACATCTAGAGAAATTGTAATATTGGGAGATTTAAATAGTAGAACAGGTAACAGAGTAAATGATCTGACAGTTGGCCAATATGGAGAAGATGTTGTTAATGACAATGGAAACCGGCTTATCACAGTATGTGAGCAATTAGACCTAAAAATCCAAAACGGTTTTTTCCAACATAAGAAAATACACAAATATACCTGGACCAAACCCTCACAAAACCTGAAATCCGTCACTAAACAAAAGACAAAACTAAAAATTCAAGATGTCAGAACAAAGCGTGGATCAACATGCGGAAGTGATCACTATTTTCTGGAGACCAAAATTATTTTTCCTTATCAAGGCCGAAGCCTCCATCAACAAAATCTTGATGATACAGTGAATGAGGAAATTGATCACTGTCAATATAATCTACTAAGCCTAGAACATGACAGCGTAAAAAACTTATACAAAAAGAGACTGAACGAAAAACTTAATTCAAGTTCAGGTGAAACCCCAGATGAGAAATACGAATGTATCACATTAAGCATCCATCAAGCTGCAAAAGAAGCACTAGGATTAGTGGAAGAAACTCCTAAAAGAACAAAACCATACTGGTGGGATGCTGAGATTGAAAGTGAAATAGAGGAAAAAAGGAAATTATATCACACGTACTTATCCCAAAAGACAGATAGAAGCAGAGAAGAATACAAAATCGCGCAATCAAAGGTGAGAAGAATGATCAGTGATAAGAAGAATCAATCATGGATGCAAAAGTGCCAGAAAATAGATTCTTACTTAGGAGGTAGGAGAAGTACCGAAAGCTGGAAAACTATAAGATCGATCAAAAAAGAAACATGCAGAGATATTATTTCACCAATACCAGACAAAGAATGGGATGAGCATTTTAAAAAACTTTTAACTGAAGATAGAGCAGAATTCAAGGAAGACGAAAGAGACAATATCATTAGAACGATGGGATCTCCAGTACCCCTCACAATATCTGAGGTCAAAAACGTGTGCAAAACCTTAAAAAGCGGTAAATCTGCCGGACCCGGAAATATCCCAGCTGAACTTATTAAATATGGCACTGAAGAATTGTTTTGTAGATTACGGAATCTTTTCCAAAGATATTTAAATGGAGCTGTAGTACCAACTGAGTGGAAAACGTCATATATATCCACAATACACAAAAAAGGAAGGAAAGATATATGTGACAATTATAGAGGTATATCTGTAACTAGTACGCTAAGCAGAATATATGGCAAAATAATAAGAAATAAAGTGGAGAGCGAATATAAAGATATGGAGGCAGAAGAACAAGCTGGTTTCAGGGCGGGTAGATCGACTTCAGATCATCTCTTTTGTATAACCCAAGTTATTGAAAAGAAAATGGCATACGGACAGGAGCTCCATCTGCTTTATGTAGATTTGCAGAAGGCATATGATAGTATACCACTAAATCTACTTTGGAAAGCGTTGGAAAAGACAAACATAAGCGTACAACTAATTAAGGCCATCAAAGAGTTATACCGCAATAGTAAGGCAAAAGTTTAAATAAAAGCAAAACTAACCAAAGGCTTTCAAGTAAATAAAGGTCTTAAACAAGGTTGCTGTATCTCGCCTACGCTCTTCAAGATATATTTGGAACAGGTCCTTAAAATCTGGAAGAGAAAATGCCAAAACATGGGAATTCCGTTGAATGAAACCACCTTGTATACTTTATGTTTCGCCGATGATCAGATAGTGGTGGCTCAGGATTATGACGACCTCGAATATATGACACGAAAACTAATAGACGAGTACAATAAGTGGGGACTAGAGGTTAATATCAATAAGACAGAGTATATGTGTATTGGTGGAACGAAACAGGATCTAATCTTAAATACTGGGCAGCGAATTCAGTCCTGTGATAAGTATAAATATTTGGGTATAAAAATTACAGCTGACGGAACACTAGACAAAGCTATAAAAGATAGAAACGTACAAGGAAGAAAAGCAATAACTTTATTAAATGGAATAATTTGGGACCAAAGTATATCAAAACATAACAAAAAGCTTATATATAACACTATTGTAAAAAGTATTATTACATACGGCTCAGAAGTATGGCCAATCAAAGATAGAACAGAAAAAATGCTTTCCGCTACGGAGATGGACTATTGGAGAAGAGCAGCAGGGAAATCAAAAAGAGAAAGAGTTACCAATCAAAGAATAAGAGAAATTATGACAGTGGGTGAACGTACTCTAGTGGATGATATAAGAACAAAACAACTGGTGTGGTACGGACATGTACAAAGAATGGATGATGGAAGACTACCTAAACAAATATTACAATGGAAACCAACTGGCCGAAGAAAACGAGGAAGACCAAGGAGAAGCTGGAGAGAAGAAATAGATAGTGAAATAAGAATAAGAGGCCTAGATGATGAATTATGGGCAAACAGAAACGAGTGGAGATTGGGTATCGGAAGACGTAGAACGTTGTGAAACCGATAAATATATAGAAGAAAAGGTACATAATGTTGAAGAAAAGGTACAGAATGTTAGGGAAGAAGTTTTTCAAACCATGGAAGAAAAATTCCAGGACGTGTCAAAACAGCTTATACAGCTCCAAAAAGAACACAACAAAATGAAAGCTCAGGGATGTGTTGTGAATTCCAACCAAAACATTAAGCCTCCAAATTTCGATGGTACGTCTTCCTGGTCTACTTATAAACAACAGTTTGAAGCTGCCGCTGCTGCAAATGGTTGGGATGATGAGGAAAAAGCTAGAACATTGTTAGTAGCTCTACGAGAACCTGCTCTGGGACTTTTACGGTCCATTCCAGTCGAACAAAAACAGAGTTATAACGCTTTAGTGGCAGCGTTAGAAAGAAGGTATGGAGACGAACACTTGCGAAATCTACATTGGTCAGAATTAAATATTCGTCAACAAAGACCAGGAGAATCATTGCAAGAGTATGAAGCAGATATCAGGAGGCTGATGTATTTAGCTTACCCAGAAATGCCAGAAAATTACAGAGATCCCTTCACGGTAGATCGCTTTATTAACGGATTACGAGACACGGACTTAGCAAAGTTACTTCGTCGAGAACGCTTCCATAATATTCACTGCTATTGTGTTGATTCGAGCCCTTGAAATCGAATCATCAAATAATATGTCCAGGCCAAAAGTAAGAGCTGTTTCAATTCAGAAGGGAGAAGAAATGAGCAATGGACATGACGTCAACTCAAAAACGCTAAACCAAATGTTTCAATCACTAATAGAGAAGATTGACTCTTTGAAAGAAAGCAGACGATCCCCTTCAAATGTAAAGTGTTTCAGATGCGGACGTACATGGCATATTCAACGCGATTGTCGCGTCCAAATAAGGTCTCGCTCGCCATCTAGCGGGACAGAGTACCGAAGAAGAGATCAGGAAAACTAAAACTAGTCAACGCAGAGGGGCGGGTATTGGCTAAAGGGAATGTAGCCCCCAAAATTTATTCAATTAAGAGCTTAAAACATACTGCTGACAGTCTTAACATCGACGGACTTATAAATGGAAGACAAGTTAACATAACAGTAGACACTGGTGCTGCCATATCATTGCTTAAGTTCAAAATTGCAACGAGATATAAAATTCGACCAACAGAAAAGAAAATAACACTTAAGACTGTGACTGGAGAATCCGCCGACGTGTTGGGGCAGACAGACATAGACCTACAGCTAGGAAGATTGAAGATTCGCCACACTGTATTGGTTGCCGAAATAGAAGCCGAATTTATTTTGGGAATGGACTTGATAAGTAAACATGGATTTGCGTTTGATAATAAACTTAATACCCTGAGATTTGGGAATGAAGAGTTCATTTTGTCAAATAGTCACTTCAATAAAGAACCAATAAAGGTCGTGGCAGTATGTACAACAAGACTGGTCGGTAACAGTGAGACCATAATTTTTGGGAGGCTAGAAAGTAAAACATCAAGCTGTGTCGGACTCATAAGCCAACAGAAATTATCCAACACCTACCTCGTTGCAAAGTCACTAGTTAAAACCGATAAAGACATCCCGATTAGAGTCGCCAATATTTTCCCAAATAGTGTCAAAATTAATAAGGGGGAGGTGGTAGCATTATTTGAGCCAGTCCAGAAAGTAACAAGATGTGAAGAGCCAACTTCGGAGGATAAAAATAGGTTACAGCAATTTCAGTCAACTTGGCAACATCTCACTTCAGAAGAATTTCGTAAAGCGAGAGAGTTTATAGAAGAACAAAGTAATATCTTTGAAACTAAGAGTAGTTCGGGACGGACAAACCTTATTCAACATTCCATCAACACTGGCGATGCCCAACCGATAAGACAGCCCCCAAGAAGACTACCATTGGCCAAACAAGAAGAAGTTCACAATCTCATTAATAAAATGCTCAGCGACGGTGTTATTGAAGAGTCATCAAGTCCTTGGTCATCTCCTGTGGTGTTGGTCACTAAAAAGGATGGAAGTACTAGATTTTGTGTCGATTACAGGAAACTTAACGATGTGACCACGAAAGGTCTTACTTGGAAAACATGCTTAGTCTATTTGGATGATGTCATAGTAATGGGAAAATCATTTGAAGATCATCTAGACAATTTACGAGAAGTATTTTCAAGAATCAGGAACGCAAATCTTAAACTAAACTCAAAGAAGTGTTTTCTATTCCAAGAAAAAGTTGAGTTCTTGGGTCACGTCGTTTCCCGAGAAGGCATCCATACCGACGAAAAAAAGTTACAAGCAATAAAAGAATGGCCTCAACCTCGTGACAAACATGAATTGAGAAGCTTTTTGGGTCTGTGTACATACTACAGACGATTTGTAGAAGGATTCGCCAAAATAGCGTCTCCATTACATAGACTTACAGAAGATAAAGCTTCTTACAAATGGAATACCGAATGTGACCAAGCATTTAGAAGACTAAAAGCAGCATTATGTTCTAGTCCGATTCTTGCATATCCCATTCCCAAAGGTAAATTCATATTAGATACTGATGCGAGCAACGATGGCATAGGAGCAGTACTCTCCCAAGTACAAGATGGAGAAGAACGGGTCATCGAATTTTTCAGCAAAAAGCTATCCAAACCAGAGAGAAATTATTGTGTTACCAGAAAGGAGCTCCTAGCCATCATTAAATCCGTAGATCACTTTCACAAATATCTCTATGGACAAGAGTTTCTGATTAGAACGGATCATGCTGCGTTACAGTGGCTCATGAAAATGAAACAACCTGAGGGGCAAGTCGCGAGATGGATAGAAAAGCTACAACAATACCATTATCAAATTAAGCACCGAGCGGGAAGGGTGCATAATAATGCGGATGCATTGTCCAGAAGACCTTGCCCTGAGGATTGTAAACATTGCAGGAAAATTGACCAGAAAGAAGGAATTACCTACGTGCGCCAGATAAAGTTAGAACCAGATGAAGAATGGATGTCGGCTTCAATTAGAACCACACAACTTGACGACAAAGATGTAGGACCTATCTTGCGATTGAAAGAAGAGAACAAGCCACGACCATCATGGCAAGATATCGCAAACCAAGGGGTGATATTCAAATCACTGTGGGCAAAATGGGATTCACTGATAGTAGAGGAAAACATCCTTAAACGTGCCTGGGAAAGTGCCGATGGCCTTACTGTGGTTAATCAAGTAGTGGTTCCTAGGAGCATGGTAGACAATATAGTGGCCGAATGCCATGGTGGAAAATCAGGCGCGCACCTAGGTATAAATAAAACCATGGACAAAATTCGAAACCGATTTTATTGGGTCAATTACTTTCAAGATGTGAAAAACTGGTGCCGCCGAAGTTCGACTTGTGCAGCCAGCCAAGGTCCCAAAACAAGGTCCAGAGGTCAACTGAAACAATAAAACGTAGGTCTGCCATTCGAACGCATTGCTATTGATGTGGCCGGACCGTTTCCAGAAACTAAAAAGGGCAACAAATACATCCTTG
The DNA here is from genome assembly GCA_963576565.1 of Aspidapion aeneum. NCBI lineage: Eukaryota > Metazoa > Arthropoda > Insecta > Coleoptera > Brentidae > Aspidapion > Aspidapion aeneum. The sequence continues at coordinate 62,639,549 of OY755042.1, forward strand.
TCATGGATTACTTTAGCAAATGGCCAGAAGTTTTTGCTTTGCCTAACCAAGAGGCCGCTACAGTTGCAGAAGTTCTGGTAAATGATGTTTTCAGCCGATTTGGCATTCCTTTGGAACTACATTCAGATCAAGGAAGAAACTTTGAATCAAAGCTCTTCCAGAATCTCTGTGACCTTTTAGGAATACATAAAACACGGACTACGGCTTTACATCCGCAGTCAGATGGCATGGTTGAAAGATTTAATAAAACAATAGAAGAACATCTGTGCAAAGTTGTTGATGGGCACTAAACAGATTGGGACCAATATATTCCATTGTTTTTGATTGCCATTCACAATACGACAGGAGCTACTCCATCTAGTATCCTGTTTGGTAGAGAACTGCGTTTACCATGTGATATCATGTTTGGTTCACCTGAAGAAGCACACTTAGAGGTTAATGACTATGTCGAACGTTTAAGGCAAAAGCTGCACGATATCCATGAAGTGGTTAGAGAGCGAATAGAAATAGCCAGTGACCGCATGAAAGCGAGATATGACCTGAAAGCAAACTCTTCAGGGTTCAAAGAGAATGATCAAGTCTGGCTATACAATCCTCAACGCAAGAAAGGAAGATCACCTAAGTTGACACCACCATGGGAAGGGCCTTATAAAGTTGTTAAGAGAATTAATGATGTAGTCTACCGAATCCAGAAAAGCCCGAAGTCCAAGATGAAAGTTGTTCATCTAGACAGACTAAAACCTTACCTGGGAAATGTTGATCGAGACGATCAAACCTGAAGAGGAGGATAGTGTTACAAATTTAAGTTATTTAAATTTTATAGTTAGAATTTATTTAGGTTTAGTGTCGTATTAGGTTGACGTATTTTATGGTTGTATTTTTAATCTAGGTTTTAGTTGCGTTATCTGTGACAAACTGGTATACGAACGGTCCGGTTCTAGAAAAGGGTGGAATGATTCCGAATCGAACAAGGATGGAAAATTCTCGAATTGGCAGACCCTCATATATAGGGCCAGACGTCGTGCATCGGGCAGTCAGAGATAACCAATGGTAGAGATCGCTAGATGTTAACGCGAAGTTAATAGGCGTATTAAAGTAGTGAATTATTAGCAAGTTATTAGTAAGTTTAAGTGCGTGTTTTTGTACATAATTTGTCGGAATAAATTGACGTATCGTTTTCAACAATTGCGAGTTTTTAATTGTTGTGGAGAACCCGTAACAATATTATTATTGATACAGGCTCATTTGAGAATATTTGCAGTGCAAATTTTTTTGAGCACTTTCAACCTATAAAAAAAGATTCTAGACCATTGCAAACTGCGGATTGCCATAAAATTCAAGTTTTAGGCACAAATATAATAAACTTTTCTTTTGGAAATTCGAAAATTACAGTTGATACCTTGGTTATTCAAACTTTACCAAAACCACTACTTTTGGGAGTCAAATTTTTATATAAATATGGAGCTGTTATAAACTTTCTAGAAAAAAATATTTATTTTTCAAAAATATCGACTTCTGTGCCTGTTGGTGCAAGCAGTATATTAACTATTTCTTTTCTTTTTACTTTTTTCTGCGCGAATAATTCATTTAAATTTTCGCGCTATTAAAATGCATATGATTTTACCGGCACTGGACACGTGGGGGGACAAGCAGCGCGGAGTGTGTGCGCTGAAAACCACCGGCAGAACAAGACACTTCGAAAAAACACGTTTCCGACAAAAGGTTAGAAAAGTGAGAAAATTGTAGTGATTGAGGCGTTCGAACGTCAAAATTGGAGCCCCAGAAGAGTCTAAGGGGAATGCCATTCCTAGAATGCATATGCATCGTTTTTCCTAGTATTACTTAAATGTATGAGCAAAGCCGAACCGGCTAGCCTATCGAAGGGTAATTACGTGAATTCCAGTACTTGCACGCACATTTAATGGTCCTTCTCTCCAAATTAATAGTTTTCCAAACTACCTAGACTCCTGTGGTTCAGCAATTTCCTACAAAAATTCAAAATTGTCATAAAGTTTCATAATTTATTTCCAATATTGATTTACGACCTGTTGGTCATTTGTTCCTTCAAAGTTAATCGAAGTGTTTATTACCGTTCAAAAATAACTATAGCCAATGCACATATTTCGTATAGTTTACTAGTTTATCATAGTTGATCCCTTTGTTCATTATATTTTCATTAAACATCGCTTCACTTCGCTTGCATTGTTTGTTAGCGAATAGCGACTTTCTAAAAACTTTTCAACTAGGCTGGTCGTGTGCACCGAGCGTGTAAATTCCAATCGAGGGTTCAATCCTTAATGAGAACAAAAAACTTTTTTTTAAAGGATTTGTTCAAATAGGAATATTAGGAACAGACCATGAGATCCATGGAGAGCGTGGACAACCTAGTGCTTTCAACAGCATATTTAGCTATGTGTTGATTGGGAAAGTTGATAATTCGATGCAACCAAAACCACAATCACTAATAAGCTGTTACACTTCCATTGAACCATCTTTAGATATCTGCCTAGAGCGCTTCTGGGAGATAGAGCAGGTGCAACATAAGGTTCATCATAGTCCTGAGGATATTATGTGCGAAAACCTATTTTCACAATCAGTTTCACGCAACGAATCAGGTAGATTCGTCGTTCCATTACCTTTCATAAACTTAGAACCCAAGTTGGGTGACACCTATCCAATTGCTTTAAAATGTTTCAAGCTTCAGGAATCTTGACTTCTCAAAGACTCAGCTAATTATCAAGCTTACAAAGATTTTATGCAGGAATATTTAGATACTGATCACATGATACCTATTCCTATGCCTATATCTAGAGAAGTCTTGGATAATTCTTACTTTATCCCTCATCACAGTGTCTGGAACACTGGGAAGATTAGAGTGGTCTTTGATGGGTCTCAACGTAGTCCTAGAGGTGTCTCGCTTAACGAAACGTTGTGCGCAGGTCCCAAACTGCAAAATGATGTTCGTGAAATTCTACTTAATTTTCGTACTCATGCTGTTGCTTTTGTTACTGACATAGTGAAAATGTTCCGACAGATTTTAATTATTCCTGAGCACACACGTTATCAAAACATTCTATGGAGGTTTTCAGAGGATGATCCAGTCCAAACCTATTCCTTACGAACAGTTGTTTATGGGCTTAAGTCATCACCCTATCTAGCTATTCGCACTTTACAAGAACTAGCTAAACTCGAGTCTGAGAGGTATCCTAATGCTTCTAAGGTGCTTCTTAAAGACATTTACGTTGACGATGTGCTTACTGGGCATGATTCTGTTAGCTCTGCCAAAGAACTTCAGTCTGAGTTGATTTCCTTGCTACGCCTAGGAGGGTTTGAGCTCAAGAAATGGGCGAGCAACAGCCCAGAACTCCTTTCATCATTCTCCGAATCAGAAACACAAATGTCCAATCGTCCATCAATTTAGAACCGAACTTCCAAATCTTTCGAATATTCATTTACCTACACGCCTTTCCATTGATCAACCACGTAGCATTCAACTTCATGGCTTTTCAGATGCCTCCATGATAGGCTATGCGGCTACGGTCTATTTCAGAATGGAGTCAGTTTCTGGCGAAGTTCATACCTTTCTTGTCATGGCCAAATCTAAGGTCGCACCAGTGAAAACAGTCAGTCTTCCACGACTGGAGCTTCTTGGTGCCACTTTACTTTGCGACCTAATTTCATTTATTTAAAACACCTATGCAGATATTCTTAACTTTAACCAAACCTATGCATGGTGTGATTCCCAAGTGGTTTTATGCTAGTTGGCAGCTTCACTTCGCCGGTTCAAAACGTTTGTGGCAAACCGTATCTGTCATATTCAAGAAACCATTTCACCTTCAACATGGAAATATATTCCATCGGCGCTAAATCCAGCAGACTGTGCTTCCCGTGGTCTTACACCTAATCAACTTGTCAATGACGACTTGTATTGGGAAGGTCCACCCTTTCTCAGGCTACCAAAAGAAAGTTGGCCTGATGATTTTCGCTGTCCAGACCCTCCGGAAAACGAGGTAATTCTGGAAGAGCGAAAATTAGTATTTCAAACATGCACAGTTGAACCACACATGATTGATACTTTTCTTTCGCATTACTCTTCCCTAGAAAAAATTCAACGCATTGTTTCTCATATTTTTCGTCTTACTACAAAGAAATCTAAATATCCTGACGAAAATATTACCCAAGTAGAACTTCAACATTCTCTGATTATCCTCGTTTGGCATGTTCAACGTTCCATCTTTGCTGATCCAATTTCACGTGTGAATGACGCAAAACTTCTTCCAAAACCATTCCGTAAACTTTCACTTTTTCTAGATACACAAGGCTGCTTAAGAGTGGGTGGTCGCTTACCACACTCTTCCGAACTCTCTTATTCAGCAAACACCCTTTACTATTACCACGTTCACATCGTCTTACTCAACTTGTTATTGAGTACATTCACAAAAAGTACTCTCATCCCGGACAAAAGACGTTGCATTACCTCTTGAGACACAACAATTTTGGATCCTTTCTCCTCGTTATGCAATCGATAGCGTAACTTCTCACTGCATTTTATGCTATCGATTAAATCCTAAACCTTCTGTACAAATCATGAGCAACTTGCCAGCTCAACGCATTTCACAGGTAAAAGCATTTTCACATGTTGCCATCGATTATTGCGGACCTTTTCCAATCACACTGGTAAAGTACCGAGGTGCAAAAGTCTCCAAAGCTTAGCTTCTTGTCTTAGTCTGCTCGGCTACAAAAGCAGTTCACCTAGAACTTACCTCCGATATTTCTACCCCTACCTTTCTTGCGGCTTTTAAGAGATTTGTAGCAAGAAGAGGCAGAATTTCTGATATCTACTCAGATTGTGGCAGCGCGTTCTTGGATGCTGACCGTTTACTTAAACAGTACTCTCAAGAAGCATGTCACAGTTTAAAAATTACCTGGCATTGTTTAAGAGTTTTTAACCTTTTTGTGTCAGGTCGAATCCATACTCAACAGTCGGCCTCTTTATGCCCAAAGTATGGATCCGAATGACTTTCTTCCATTGACCCCTGGTCACTTTCTCACCTTGGAACCGTTGAATTCCGTACCAGAACCCGATTTTTTTGATTCCAAGTTGAACGGCCTGTCCCGCTGGCAACTGGTGCAAAGGCTCCAGTCCGATTTTTGGAAACGCTGGAACTTGGAGTAGTTTAGGTGTTTACCTTGCAACAGCGTATCAAATGGACAGAGGCCTCCAACAACATTAAACTTAATACCTTGGTCGTGATAAAAAATGAACAAAAACCGCCAATGCAATGGGCTCTTGGGCGGATTGTCGACGTACACCCTGGCTCAGACGGTCATATTCGTGTTGTGACCGTTAAAACAGCTACAGAAACATATCGTCGACCAGTAGTGAAACTATGTCCTTTGCCTATGCCAGACGCATAGTGCAATATTTTCTTTCTTTTTCTTAAATTTAATTATTTTTATTTTTCCGTTTCTTTTTTTCAATTTTAGTTTATTAAGCTACGTGCATAATTCAATGGACATTTGGGGTAATGTTAAATTGTATCGTTCAATTGCTATAGGCAAATATTATTTAATTTTCTTTCTCCCCGTTTCTTTCCTTAACTAAGTAAAAACACACGTGTTTTGGCGGCCGGAAAATGTTGGTGCAAGCAGTGAATTACCTATTTCTTTTCTTTTTCATTTTTTCTGCGCGAATAATTCATTTAAATTTTCGCGCTATTAAAATGCATATGATTTTACCGGTACTCGACCACCGGCAGAACAAGACAGTTCGAAAAACACGTTTCCGAGAAAAGGTTAGAAAAGTGAGAAAATTGTGGTGATTGAAGCGTTCGAACGTCAAAAAGTGGAGCCCCAGAAGAGCCTAAGGTGAGTGCCATTCATAGAATGCATATGCATCGTTTTTCCTAGTATTTCTTACGTCAATTTCGACAAATTACTTAAATGTGTGAGCAAAGCCGAAGCGGCTAGCCTATCGAACGTGAATTACAGTACTTGCACGCACAGTGCCTTTTACACAATCTCTGGTAGAAAATTATTTGACTTTAAATGAAGTTCACGAAATCTAACAAAACTTCAAGGTTTGTCTCGCTCATGATATAATTTTAACTTTTGGCAGCATTGTAGAAGTAGAACTTTATATTCCAAAGTTTTCTTATCCACTTGAGATGGCAATTTCTAATTTTTATTTTGAACACAATGAGCAATTCTTAGTAAAACAAGGACTTGTTATTAAAACGCCTATTCATATTAAAAACAATTGCGTTTTTGTAAGCATTTTAAGCTGCAAGCATTCTTAGATAAAAAAAATTGCTGGAACAGCACTTGGAAGGCTAATACGCATTTGCAGTGTGGATTTATCGGAAGTCTTTATAACAAACGAAGTATTATGACAAATGAAGTCAACAAGATAATTAAATAAAAATAAAGATATTCTAGCTTTAAGCCCAAAGGAAGTAGGGTTTACAAATTTGACACAACATGTTATCGACACAGGTGACAACCCTCCATGTAGCTCAAAACCATACAGGGTGTCACAAAAAGAAAGAGAAATATAATAAATTCGCAACTTTTTCTGGGTATTACGCCACTAGTAAGGAAAAATTACTTTAAAAAATTATAAAAAACCACTGCGTTTCTCCTAGAAAAATAAAAATCACTAATTTGTCAGTGGCTTTCTATAAAAATAAATAGTTGCCTAGTAAAACCTAAACCACTTATCTTTTAATTGAATTTGAATACGCTACGTTTCGATTGCCAATCTACAATCGTTTTCAAGCTTTTTATTTATATTTTGTCTCAAAATCTTAAATGTTTCTTGTTCAAATATAAGATTTTGAGACAAAATATAAATAAAAAGCTTGAAAACGATTGTAGATTGGCAATCGAAACGTAGCGTATTCAAATTCAATTAAAAGATAAGTGGTTTAGGTTTTACTAGGCAACTATTTATTTTTATAGAAAGCCACTGACAAATTAGTGATTTTTATTTTTCTAGGAGAAACGCAGTGTTTTTTATAATTTTTTAAAGTAATTTTTCCTTACTAGTGGCGTAATACCCAGAAAAAGTTGTGTTTGTAAAATGAATCCGCCACAAACATATAGATTTTATTTATAATAAATTCCCAAATAAAGGAAATGCTTGAAAATAATATTATACGGCCAAGTAATAGCTCTTGGTCTAGTCCTATTGTAGTGGTTAAAAAACCTGATAACTACTATCGGTTCTGTGCCGATTATCGCAAAATAAATATCCTAACAAAAAAAGGGGTATATCCAATTCCACTAGTGGACGACGTTCTTTTTTATCTAAACGATGCAAAATATTTTTCTAGCTTAGATATGTTTAGCGGTTTTTGGCAAATAAGCTTAGAGGAATCTTTTAACGAAAAAACAGCATTTATTACACAAGACGGACTGTGGGAATTTCAGGTTATGCCCTTTGGAGTTTGTAACGGTCCTGCAAGGTTTCAAAAATTGGCAGACAAAATTTTTGAAGGTTTAAAATGGTCAGAAGCGCTAATTCACATCGATGACGTCATAGTATACTCAAAAACCTTTGACGAGCACTTAATAAGTTTGCAAAAAGTATTTGACAGAATAAGAAATACGGGATTAACTTTAAACTTAAAAAAATGTAAATTTGTGTTGGAAACAATTAAAATACTGGGTTTCATAGTCTCAAAGGAAAGGATAAAACCCGATAAAATTTCGCAGTTCAGGCCCTTCAACCCCCAAAAACAGTAAAAAAGTTCAAAGTATTCTTGGAATGATTTTTATAGGCGACACATTCCAGACTTTTCTAAAATTGCTAAACCCCTATATAATTTAATTAAAAAGGTTGTGAAATTTAAATGGACAAAAGAACACCAAGAATTTAAATTTAATTTAAGGAACTAAATACAAAACTAACGTCAGCTCCCGTACCAGCTCATTTTAATCCAAATTTAGACTGTGAATTAAGAACAGACACCTCAAAATTGGGACTAGGTGTTATTCTTTTACAAAAAAATGAAAAAAACAAATTGCATCCCGTTGTTTACCGTTCCAGAACTTTGTCGAAGCCAGAGACTAATTACAGTTCTTCAGAACTAGAAGCGTTAACCGCAGTTTGGAGTTTAACTAAACTCCGCCCTTTAGTGTACGGAAGACAAGTTGACATAGTATCCGATCATCATGCCTTGTGTTGGTTAAAAAATATAAAAAATTTACATGGAAGATTGGCCAGATGGTCCACAAAAAACTTTTACATATACTGTAAAACATAAAAGCGGAAAAGCACACAGAGATGCGGACTGTTTATCTAGAAATCCGATAGACTATCCGGACTCTGTAATAGACCCGGACGACTACGACGTACCGACATACATTCTCAACAGTGACTCAATTGCAACTTTGCAGAAAAATGACAAAAAACTAGAAAAAATTATGTCTATTTTAAAAAATCCGGACGATATTATTAGATCGAAAAAAATCAAAATCTTATATTTTAATCGAAAATGTTTTATATAAACGCAACACAAGCAATAAAGGAAACTCCGAACTGTTGGTAATCCCTGACGCAGTAAAACACGAAGTTTTATTTTCTAATCATAATGAACCTTTATCAGGTCATTTAGTTTTCTCAAAACACATAATAAAATTAAATATAGGTATTATTAAGATGGTATGCAAAAAGACGTAGCTAACTATGTAAAACGTTGTCAAGACTGTCAACCAGCAGGCTTGTTACAACCCCTAAAAGTGGGCACCCCTTTTTTCTGGTAGGTGGTAGACGCTTTTACTCATTGGGCGTCGACCGGTGAGATACCACCATGCCAGAACTGAGTAGCGCTAAGTGGTATCACCACGTTCCGCTACTGCGCTGACAGTCCGGTTCCAACAATGAGTAACAGATAGCATGACGGCTCCTCCAGGATCAAAATATTCAGGAGGTAAAATACCCGACCACTCGGATCTCCGGGCGTCGGGTGATCCTGGGGGTCCTTCATGCAAAGATATTAAAAGAATACCAAAAACTCAACTCAGAATTGATTTTAGCAATATAAAAGGATTAAGTACCAACATGAATTCAGTTCACCAACATCTTGAAGAACAAAGACCTGACATCCTTGTTCTCACTGAAACTAAAATCAGTTCTGCAACACCTATTGTGAGCTATCTTTATCCCGGCTATGACCTACACCACCGATTTCGACATAATTTTGGGATCTGTGTGTACATTAAAAATGACCTTTCATGTCATCGAGAGGAGAAGCTAGAACCAGCGAACCTCGATATCATATGGCTAAAATTCACCTCAAAGTCATCGACCAAGTTCATCTGCTGCCTCTACCGACCGCCAAGTAACACCGAGTACCAAAACGTTTTCGCGACATTATCCGAAAACTGTGATAGTATACAGTCTAACTATCCACATGCGGAAATTGTTTTTTTAGTCGATTTCAACGTCCACAATATACCCTGGGTAAAACACCACAACAAAACAGATAATGAAGGCAGGGAAGCAGAAGCTTTTGCCATAAGTTGTGGTCTAACGCAGATTGTCGATGAACCTACCCGTATCTCAGAAAGGGGTGAATTTGCAGCGCTTTTAGACTTGTTCCTAACTACAAATCCTGACTCGTACACAGTTCAAGTAGATCCCCCACTTGGTTCATCCGATCATAAACTTATAATAACAACGTGCGAAATGCTCATACCACCAAGCCAACAATCACTTCCTCGTAAAATGTGGCACTATAAATCGGCAAAATGGAATGACCTTAAACAGTTTTACCTGGATTTTCCATGGCAAGAGCTTTGCTTTAAAACTGCTGATCCCACTATTTGCTGTAATGAAATAACAAAAGTAATCTTATCTGGAATGGATGCATATATCCCACATACAATAAAACGCAGAGCAAATGCAAAACCTTGGTTCAACAGCCAGTGTCAAACGGCTGTACAGAAAAAACACAGAGCATATAACCTTTTAAAACGACAACAAACCGCTCAAAACCACACAGAATTTATAGAAGCCAGAAATAGTTGCAAAATTACTATTGACGCCACCAAAGAAACATACAATCAAATAAAAAACAGGTTGCTGAATTGTTCAAGTAGTTCTAAGTCCTTTTCGTCTCTTGCAAATCTGTTGGATCAAACTTCACCAAGTCATCCATACCACCACTTACAGATAAAAATATTCACTTAGCCACCACATCAGAGGAAAAAGCTGGCCAAAATATTTTCCTACAACTCAAACCTAACGGTGCCAAATGGAAAAACTCCACCGTTCATTGAAAGGGTTTCCCACAGTATGCCAGAGGTACCCTTTTTCACAGAGAAATACGAAAATCCCTTAAAAAGTTGGATACAAACAAAGCAATGGGTCCAGATGTGCAAAAATTGTGCTAACGAACTCACCCCAACTTTCGCTAAATTATTCAATTTATGTTACAGGCAAGGAGTATATCCATCATCATGGAAGTCTGCCGCAGTACAACCTATTCCAAAGAAAAGAAAAAAGACAGATCCGTTAAACTATAGACCAATTGCTCTACTTCCGGTGATATCAAAAGTAATGGAAAGAGTTGTGAACAATCACCTAACCAAGTACTTGGAAAAGTACGAAATAATCAACGACAAGCAATACGGATTTCGAAAATATAGGTCAACTGGCGATTTACTTACATACGTCACTCACTTATGGCAAAAAGCGATTGAGTTACGGGGCGAAACAAGAACAATTGCTTTAGATAAATCTAAAGCATTCGATAAAGTCTGGCATGAAAATCTGCTCAACAAGCTCAAAGCAATGGGATTGTCGCCGAAACTTTGCACTTGGTTTGAACGTTACCTTAAGGATAGATCCATTTATGTTGCACTGGATGGCCGGAACTCCAACTCTTACCAAATAAATGCTGGTGTGCCACAGGGAGCAATCCTCTGGCCAACACTTTTTCTGATTTACATAAATGACCTCATAGATAAAACAGTAAATCCACTTTATTGCTTTGCAGATGATGGCAATGTAGTCTCCTCAGTCATACCACCCACTCAGTGTCTATCCGCACGTGAATTCCATCATCTTAGACTAACTCAAATATCGCAGATAAATAACGACCTGGAGATAATAGAGCACTGGGGCAACAAAAACCTTGTACAGTTCAACGCGCAGAAAAGCCAAGCAGCCCTGTTTTCAAAAAAGACCCGCACAGGTGAGCCAAACATATGTCTTGGCACAGTCACGTGTAGTAGAGTAAATTTGTAAAATAAAGCTGCAAAAAGGGTATATTTTTTTATATTTGGCATAGTAGTACCTTACACACAATACACCAAAAGCTAAATTTTCATTCGAGGATCCCCGATTTTCCGGCCTCAGAATCCAAGATGGCGGCTGCCAAAGTTAAGAAAAAAAATGATTTCCTTGTTTTAAGAAGAATTAAATTAATATTGATAAATTTACTTTAAGTGGGATATCCTCAATGTAAAAATGTAAAAAAAATTAAACCTCACTGCAAAACAAAATGGCGACTATATTTTTAAAAAATCGTTTTTCTTCGATATTTTCTTTATTTTTTGTGCGATATTTATTTTTAATACCTCATATTAAAGCTACTGACCAGTTCTTTAAAGCTGCTTAAATGAAATGATAAGTTTCCCAGCCGACACAAAGATGGCGCTTAATTTGTCAAAAATAAAAGAGACCTTTACAACCAGTAGACCAAATTAAATTTTGACAAAAATTTTTTTTTGGATTTTATTAGTAGTAAGCCAGATTTTGTAAAAATTTATAAAAAGTTACAATTTGACATTTAACATTTTAAGATGGCGGCCGAAGTTCATATAAAAAAGTAATTTTTTTGTTCTTGTTTGACACAACTAGTCTTGCCGTGTAATATATTGATTTATACTAAATGGGGGTCGCTGATTGTGAATATTTTATAATAAATGACATATGTCTATTATTATTCAAGATGGCGGCGGTCAAAATATAAATACAACAGTATCTTTTTGGTTTAGTAAATATTTTTACCAAGATATGTAGTTTTATATTAATCTTAATTAGTTTTAAATTGTAATGTACAAAAAAAATAGAATTTATTTATTTTTTAAAGATGGCGGCCGAAAAAGTAAAAAAAACATTTTTGTTTATTTTTTCGAAATTTAACAAAAAAAACTGAGAAAACCAGACATCTCGTTAAGCAAAACACAGATGTTTTAGATATGTCAAAAAAGTTGACATATGTCACGTGCCGGGTGATTTAAATAAATTGACATATTTTACTTAATAGCTATCTCCGTTAATATTGATCTAACAATAACGTTTAAATTAGCAAAGTTAAATAATTTTTTCTAAATCATCAGAATCTTATGTCAAAAATGACATATGTCATACACTTGTCAAACTCTTGACATATAGTTTATTTTTTTAAATAAAACACCCTGTATATAATGTTTTTAATGAGATGATAGGGCTCCTTTTTCTGATTTCAAAAATATATAATATGTTGACATTTAGTCCAGCCGTTGTTGAAATATTTGCATTTTAAAAATTATATTCATTAACGAAATGGCAACATCCTTATTGTTTATTTGGGTAATTAAAATGCAAATATTTAAATAACGGCTGATCTAAATGTCAACATATTATATATTTTTGAAATCAGAAAAACGAGTCTTATCAACCAAAAAAATTATATACAGGGTGTTTTATTTAAAAAAATAAACCATATGTCAAAAGTTTGACAAGTGTATGACATATGTCATTTTTGACATCAGATTCTGATGATTTAGAAAAAATTATTTAACTTTGCTTATTTAATCATTACTGTTAGATTAATATTAACGGAGATAGCTATTAAGTAAAATATGGTCAATTCACTCAAATCACCCGGTACGTAACATATGTCAACTGTTTTGACATTTACCGAGATGTCTTGTTTTTTCCAGTTTTTTTTGTTAAATTTCGAAAAAATAAACAAAAATGTTTTTTTTACTTTTTTGACCGCCATCTTTAAAAACTAAATAAATTATATTATTTTTGTACATTATGACCTAAACTAATTAGAAGTAATATAAAACTACATATCTTCGTAAAAAAAATTACCAAACCAAGAAGATAATGTTGTTTTTATATTTTGAACGCCGTCATCTTGATTAATAATACACATGTGTCATTTATGATGAAATATTTAAAATCGGCGACACCTATTTAGTATAAATCGATATATTACACGGCAATTCTAGTTCTGTCAAACAAGAACAAAAAAATAACTTTTTTATCTGAACTTCGGCCGCCATCTTAAAATTTTTAATGTCAAATTGTAATTTTTTTGAAATTTTTACAAAACTTGGCTTACTATTGATAAAATCCAAAAAAAAAAAAAATTATTTAATTTGGTCTACAGGTTATAAAGGTCTCTTTTATTTTTGACATATTAAACGCCATCTTTGTGTCGGCTTTGAAACTAATAATTTTTTTTCACTAGGTTTAAAGAGCTGGTCAGTGGCTTTAATATGAGGTATTAAAAATAAATGTCGCGCAAAAAATAAATAAAATATCGTAGAAAAACGATTTTTTTAAAATATAGCCGCCATTTTGTTTTGAAGTTACAGGTGTAATTTTTTTTTACATTTTTGAATTAAGTAGGTCCCACTTAAAGTAAGTTTATCAAAATTAATTTAATTTATCTTAAAACAGGGAATTCATTTTTTTTCTTAACTTAGGCAGCCGCCATCTTGGATTCCGACGCCGGAAATCAGGGGATCCTCGATTTAGCTTTTGATGTTAGCTACTACCATGCCAAATATAAAAAAATATACCCTTTGTGCAGCTTTTTATTGAAATACCCTACAAATTTACTCTACTAGTGGCAGATATAGCTAAAAGGCCGTCCCAAAAGCTTGAGGTGCTATTTCGTACAAGACATCTGTATACACCAAGACAACTGCTGACACTCTACAAAGCCCAGATTCGACCAACTATGGAGTACTGCTCACATATATGGAGTGCGGCACCCAAACATACCTTAATGCTTTTGAACACCGTCTCGAACATCGAAGAACTGTGGGCGATCTATCTCTCTTCTACAGGTATTATCACGGAAAATGCTCTGAAGAGTTGGCACGTATGATCCCCCCGGGAGTAGCACCTACTAGGCGAACACGTCAAACAGACGGTAACCATCAATTTACTGTCAAAATAGAGGCACCAAGAACCTCATTATATCAGAATTCATATTTCTGGAGAACAGCATCGCTGTGGAATAAACTCCCTGCGACAGTTTTCCCTGCAGGTTACAACCTGAACCGTTTCAAAACCAACACACACCAACAATTCCGCGCACTGGCCGCTTCTCGAGCGTGATAGTGATAAAATTGGTATCGATTTGCTAGGCCCTTTTAGAATAAGTAAAAACTCTAATACATTTATTTGTGTATGTATTGATTTTGCGACCCGTTGGGCTGAAGCAAAACCCTTAAAGAACGCAAAGGCAAAATCTGTAGCTCAATTTTTACTAGAAAACGTCATAGCCACGCCATCTGTTATTTTATCAGATCGGGGAGCCCAGTTCAAAAGTGAATTGGCCTCAGAACTTTTAAAAATTATGGGAATAACATCACTTTTTACTACATCTTTTCATCCCCAAACAAATGGGCTCTGTGAGCGACTAAACAAAAGTTAATATTTTAAGTTTATACACCAATTCAAATCACGATGATGGTGCGAGTATGTTTGTCACGCGGTTTTTAGTTATAACACATCAAGCACAACCAAGTATAGCCCTTTTGTGTTAATGCCAGAGAACCAGTATTGCCAACTGATGCTTCCCTTAATTTACCCACAAAAATGGAATTTGTGAGTGAAATTAGAAAGAGGGCCCTTATAGTACGTAATAACTTTTTTTTTTTTATTTGTCAAACACACTGTGTTTTTTTATTACAATCTAGTCAGTAAGACTAATTAGCAATTTTGTTTTAACTTAATTTACTAGAAAAGTCAGATTTAAACTTAGGGTTCACTCAACAGTTCTCCCCGCTTTGTTTAGTCTGTAACTCACAATTGTGTTGTGTTTATAGCATTATTTTGTTTTATGTGTAATTCACTTAGTTTACTAGCTCAAACGGCTTCACTCTTTTTAGTCGTCGAACTAGCATAGTATTGTCTAGAAGCTGAATTGCTTCCACATTCACATGCCGATGGAGTCTATCTTCATGGCTTTTTGCGTACTTTTTTATAGTCTCTGCTACAGTTTCGATTTTTAGATCTCGATGAAGGTCACTATTTCGAACGTACCAAGGTGCATTCACAATGTTTCTTAATACTTTATTTTGAAATCTCTGTACAACTAGAATGTTACTCTCTTTAGCACAACCCCATAGTTGAATACCATATGTCCATACTGGTTTCAGTATTTGTCTATAAAGCAGTAACTTATTATGAATTGTTAAATTGGACTTCCTTCCAATTAGCCAGTTCATTTTTCTATACCTTATCTCAAGTTCTTCTTTTTTTTTCTTAACATGTGTCATACCTAGATATTTTGCCTGATTCGAATATGGTACTGGAATGTTGTTAATTGTTATTTGTATGTGATTTATATTTTTGTTTGTAAAATCAACATGAATTGATTTGGTTTCATTTAATTTTATTCGCCACTTTGTGGTCCAACTGTGAATTTGGGTGACTGCATCCTGAAGTTTTTCTATGCATTTTTCAATAGATTTTTCTACCGTCAATAAAACAGTATCATCGGCAAATGTTGCTAAGTGACAATTTTCCGGCTTTGGGATATCACAAGTGAATAATAAGTATAGATAAGGGCCTAGTACGCTACCCTGGGGCACGCCTGCTTGAATTTCTCTTAAATTTGAGTATGAGTCTTCCTGTTTTACTCTAAAATGTCTATCAGATATGTATGATTCCAAAATATCCGAATATTGTTTTGGCAGAAACCTTTTTAGTTTAAAATTAAGGCCTTCATGCCACACTTTGTCAAATGCTTGTGCTACATCTAGAAAAACTGCAGAACAAACTTTTCCCTCTTCTAGTGCTTTTTCTATTATATTAGTAATTCTGTGTACTTGATCTATCGTGGAATGCTTGTCTCGAAAACCAAATTGATGAGATGGAATAATTTCTTGTCTTTCTATGATGGGTTTTATTCTTTTAAGCAATAATTTTTCATAGAGCTTGGATATAATTGGCAGCAAAGATATTGGCCTGTAAGATGACACGTCATGGAGTGGTTTTCCCGGTTTTGGAATCATGATAACTTCTGCAACTTTCCACAGTTTAGGTACATACCTAAGCCTAAAAGACGCATTAATTAGGTTGCATAGTTTTACGATAGCTTTTCTGGGGAGTTGTTTTATGACTACCCCGTTAATAAGATCATACCCTGGGGCTTTTTTCGAATTAATATTTTTGATTTCTGTTAATATTTCTTTTGGTGATGTAAGCTTAATATGGTCCTCGATTTGATGGGGTTCATTTAAATGAAAGTGTTCATCTGGTGCTTCGTAGGGCTGAAATGTTTTTTCTAAATGACTTGCAAAAATATCTGCTTTTTCTTCGTTACTCCTTGCCCACTGGTTGTTAGATTTTCGTATGGGTGGAATTTGGATAATTGGTCTTTTAAAATCTTTGGTTGCTTTCCAAAGGGAATAGTCGGTATTTTTATCATCTGTAAGTTCATTAAGAAAATGGTTAATAGATTCATTTTTTATTACTAGAATTTCTCGCCTAATGCGCTGCGTCATGTTGTTGAGATTTGTTTTGTCCCGAGGATCACGGCTTTGTTGCCACTTTCTTCTTAGTTTCCTTTTTTCCAATATAAGGTCTCTAATTTCCTTTGGATAGTTTTTTCCCTTAAAAATTCTCTTTGGTTTTGGACTGTTTTCCCAAGCTGCTTGTTGAATATTTGTAACAAAATAATCAACTTCTTTATCGATTTGTTCTGGCGTTTGCAATGGTACTGATAGGTTTATTTTTTCTGACAGACTTTGTTTAAAACTAATCCAGTCAGTCAGTTTATTAACTAGTGAGATATTTGCTTCTTTCTTTATTATGTTTTTACTAAGAGTTAGAATAATAGGTGAATGATCTGAGTGTAAATCAAAACTTTCTTCTATATCTACAAAACTTAAAGATATATTTTTTACTATAAAAAAATCAATTAGATCTGGAATTTTTCCTGGATCTGTTGGATGGTATGTGGGCTTACCAGTTGATATCGGCTCACATTGATATTCACTAATAGCTTGCAAAAGTTCTTTTCCTTTAGAATTCGTCAGTCTAGATCCCCAGTAGGTATTTTTTGCATTAAAGTCACCTCCAATTATAAAACGGTTTCCTAATTTTCTGAGAAAATTAAGATATTGATTTTTCTTTAGTAAGTGCCTTGGTGGTATATAGACAGCACTTATGACTAATGTATATGTTTTGGTTTTTACACTTACTAATGTAGCTTGAATCTCTATGGTTTTATATCCCATCTCCTCATAGTGTGATATATTTTCTTTAATTATTACAGCACTTCCCCCATGTGCAGTATTGCTAGGGTGAGTTGTATGATACACTTTATAACCTTTAAATTTAATGTGAGACTGGTTAGTGAAATGCGTTTCTGACACAAGACAGACGTCAATTTTTTCTATGTCTAGAATAACTTGCAAGTCTTGCTGATGTTGCAAGAGACCATTGACATTCCAAGCTAGGATTCTAAGATTACTGACCATTTTGAGGCATATTGGTAGCTCCGTTATTGCTACTAGTACGTAATAACGCGACAAAAAATATGCAGGATAGACAAGCGCAAGACAGAATTCGCTATGATAGCAAGCATATTGAATTTGAAAAAGGCGAAAAGGTTAAAATTTTTGTACCGATCCGAAAGGTGGGGCGTACTGAAAAATTGCTATTAAAATACTTTGGTCCTTACATTGTGAAAAAAAGCTAAAGGAGGTACATTATTTAATTCGCAAAGGAACATTAAAAAATTCAAAAAAAGACGTCGTGCATGTCTCTCGTATTTTACCATACTATGATCCATGGGAGGAAAATGCAGAGAATTAATAAAAAAGGAAAAAATATATGTTATTATTAATTGACCTAAAATAATCAAATAATTCATGTAAATAAACATTTTTAACAAAAACTCACCTATTTTTCAGTTTCCATTCTTGTGGCTAGGAGATCCAGCTCAACTGTGCTAACTTCCTCTGGTGGTGGGAATATTATTCTCGCGTTATAAAACTAGCAGTCGTAAATAAAATAGAACTTGATGACTTATTTTATTTTTTGTTTGAGCTAAAAATTGTACCATTAGAGGCCGAATTGGGCCATTTCGCTAATTGGGCGAAAGAATATATAAGTAGCCCTATATATAATCCTGAAGGAGCTATCCAATGTTACCAGCAGTTGACGATGAACGGTTTTAGTGAAAAAGCACTGGAACTTTATTCGCACTGCATGTGCATTTTAACAGTAAGTGAGACTTTTCCAAATTTTTATTCAATCCCTTACATGGATGAAAGCTTTATTGATGATTTTTCATTTTATTTATCTAAAAGCTACAGGCTAATGCTAGCAAATCCCAATTCTACACAGTGAGCCAAAAAATATCAACCAACAAAAAAGTAAAAATAAAATAACTAAATTCTAACATCCACACGAAATGAATGTACTGAGGACCGAACATCCCGCCGGCCAAAAGGGGTTTACTCCTTTTAATTTTAACTACTATCTACATTGTCTTCAATGGGGAGCGGACACAGCTTAACAACCGGTCGCTTTAAAGTACCATTAGTGGTACGCACGCTTGCTACTCGTACTACACCGTCCGAACCTGGATGCACGCCATTGCATACAGGGAGTGTTATCCTCTTTTATAACCACAAGGTTACCAATTTTTAGTGAACCTTTACTATCATGCCATTTAGCACGTTGGTGAAGAGTATGTAAGTACTCTTTAGACCACCGAGACCAAAAATCCTGGCGCAACTTCTGGAGCAATTGCCAGCGATCTAATCTATTAAGGGGGGTGTCACTAAAATTGGGTTCGGGAAGTGCACTAAGAGACTCTAAGATCAAAAAATGACCTGG
Organism: Aspidapion aeneum; assembly: GCA_963576565.1. Classification (NCBI taxonomy): domain Eukaryota; kingdom Metazoa; phylum Arthropoda; class Insecta; order Coleoptera; family Brentidae; genus Aspidapion; species Aspidapion aeneum. The sequence goes on from OY755042.1 coordinate 62,658,642, forward strand.
GGTGATTGCCGAAATATCATTCGGATCACTACTAAGGGAAGTTAAAGGCCTACTACTTAAAAAGGCTTCTATCTGTACAAGCAGAGTGTACATCTCCTCGTATGTTAAGATTTGAGATTCAACTATACGTAACAAATAAGTTTTAACGGATTTTACCGAAGATTCCCAAAGACCGCCAAAATGGGGTGCAGAGGGGGGATTAAAATGCCACGAAATTGTTTCTGCTTTCGCAGCATCACGCATTAGATTACATAAAGTTCTATAAGCTCCAGTAAAATTAGTTCCACAGTCACTGTGGAGTGAAACAAGTCTGCCTCTACGGCCTACAAAGCGGCGTAAGGCTGCCAGAAAAGCATCGGAAGACAAGCTTGAAACTAGCTCTAAATGCAAAGCTTTTGGTAGCATAACAAACGAAAAGACAAAGGTATGCTTTCGTCGTGCGAGCGCCTCTGTAGCGAGTCATTAACAGATTAAAGGGACCTGCGAAGTCAACACCTATGTGAAGAAAAGGCTTAACTTGGCTCACGCGAAGTAAGGGTAGATCACCCATGGGAGCTTGAACAGGGGTTGGATGTATCTTATAGCAAGTAATGTTAGCTCCCGCTAAATTTCGCGGTTGTTTGTAAATTTTAAAAACCACACAATTGGATGACGGACAGAGTGCATTTTTCGCGCATTTGGACATGCGCACCAAGAATCTGTGAGATCCTTTTTCGACCGCCTCGAGAAATGGTGTGTTAATTTACTTTCTCCAACTATTTCAAATTTCTACACTTGAAAGTGCTCGATTTTGGTGTACTGAAGCATAGAACTAGAAACTTCAGCCCTTCAGCTACGTAGTGACATCATTAGATCCAGACAGGGGCCCCTTGGAAGTGGAGAATTTGGCTGCAAAATGGTGAGTGCTTTGTTTCTGATTTCCGTTGTGTGGTGCCCACAATTGACCTATGGACCTTTTTAATTATTTCCTAATTTCATATCAGTATATTTATGTTTGTTCGCGCTTTCATTAATTAAAATATATACAGTCCATTGCAGTTATCGTTTTTCTTACTGCGGGCATAACATAAGTGTTCCTTTCGACCCGAATTATTTAAATTTTACTCCATACGACGGTATTAATAAGTCGGCCATTTTCACGCCGAGATCATACGGCCTTGAATTTTGCCAATCGTATTGAAACGAGAGAGATTTTCGCTCGACCTTCGGTAGCGGCGCAGTTCACCTGTTTTTCGGTCCGCTGCTATGGTAACGTACCGTGGTCATTCAGTAAACAAATCGAAGCAATCAAAACAAACAAGCACATGTTCAGTGTGTTAGGTGTGTTCCATATCATTTCGATATTTAAAACAATTTTCATCAATTGCGATAAATTAGTGCATATTTTCGACAATTCGTCATTTTTCTATTTCAGAAGCATTAATTTAGCGTTAATTGTATATTTACCGACAATTTCGTCATTTCAAAGGTAAAATCATGTCTGTCAAAAAAGCCGTGCAAAAACGCAAGGGTTTTTTATCTGCGATCACCGAGTGTTATGTGTTTTCACAGACCGCGGCAACAGACGAAAAAGCGAGAAACGAGTTTCAAGTGAGGTATTCCGATTTGGACGAAACCTTCGATAAATGCATGCTGGCACATAATGATGTCATTATGTTGATAGACGACTCGGACGATGAGGAATTTAAAACGCAGGATGCGATCCTTTCAGAAGCTCGTAAATATTTTTATGCGTGTAAGGGGGTTTACTCTAAAATATTTCCGGTTGAGGCCCCATCCTTTTCGGGATCATATGTTCGACAAAACGAAACTCCAAAACTCAAAGAGTTAGGTATTCCCATATTTCGAGGTGATAAAAACTTATGGCCAAGCTTTTTCGATCTTTTTAATAACATTATAGATCAAAATCAAAGTCTAAGTAACGTTCGAAAACTTCAATATTTATTTTCATATCTCGAGGATGAGCCTTTAAAATTGATATCAGGGATTAGCTTATCTGATCAAAATTATAAAATTGCTTACGACAAATTAGTCAATAGATATCAACACAAGCGAGACCTCGCAAATGATGCTTTAAGCACAATTATGAACTCCACATTAAAAAACGAGTCAGCTAAAGAATTGCGTAATTTAATTGACACCTTTTCTGAATCCTTAGAAATTTTAAAATCACTTAGCTTTGACGTTGACAGTTGGGACTTTATTATTTTTTTCATTTTGTTAGAAAAATTGGATATTCCGACGCGTTCAAATTTCGAAATGAGTCACGCCAATACTAATACCGAAATTCCCACTTTTCAGTCACTTTTTCAATTTCTAGAAAAAAGATAATGTTTTGGAATCACTTCCTCAATCAACAGCACCCAAAAAGGTGCCTACCTATCAAAAATCAAATTCTATGCAAAATCAGTTTGGGCAAAAGCCTACCTATCAAAATTCAAATTCTATGCAAAATCAGTTTGGGCAAAAGCCTACCTATAAATCATCCAATTCGCCTTTTATAGGACTGGCTGGCACCTCAACTAATTCAAGTACGGGAATAAAATGTTTCCGGTGTAATCAAGGTCACGTGCTTTCGAAATGTCAAACATTTCTTGATCTCTCACCTATCGATCGCCTATCTTTCGTCAAGCAGAAAAAATTATGTCTAGCGTGTTTTTATCCCTTGCATGGGGTAGATACGTGCAAATCAAAATATTCATGCAGGACTTGCAATAGTAAAAGGCACCACACTTTAACTCATATCTTAGAAACTAATCAAGAGTCTGGAAGCCAAGATACTAGTCCTGTCATTCACACACCACCGGTCAATAATCCTCATGTGTCATTAAATACCTCAGGACCTTCAGGTACCTTTCTTTTATGCACCGCCATAATAGATGTTATGGACGGTTGCGGAAATTTTCAACCTGTAAGGGCACTGCTTGATTCTGGATCACAGACAGGATTCATCAGTGAAAAGTGTATTCAGCGTCTTAATCTTCCTAGGCGAAGTTACACCACTGAAATATTCGGATTAAATCAGATGTCTTCTTTTACTTCCAAAGGGCTCGTTCAATGTCACATTAAGCCACAAGGACAGGTCACTCCTTTACTTAATTTCGAAGCAATTGTCGTTCCACAATTATGTTCCAATATGCCTACATTCAGTTTGAACGATAATCAGTGGAAACACTTGGAAAACCTTAAACTTGCCGACCCATCTTATTTCAAATCTAGACCTGTGGACCTAGTTATTGGTTGCGAGCTATTCGCATAGATATTCAAGGAGGCCAGGGTTCTTGGACAAATAGGGCAACCTTCAGCCCTTGAAACTATCTTTGGCTGGGTCGTCATGGGAAAAGTTGACGAAGTAGGTAGTCTTACGGAACGAACCAGTTGTTTTTTAACGAGTCATTCACCTCCTTTAGAGGGCATTCTCCCTAGGTTTTGGGAAATCGAACATTTGCCTAAAAAACAAATCTTATCAAAGGAAGAAAAACAAGCAGAATCAATTTTTACTGCGAGTGTAGTACGGCAACCGAGCGGTAGATTCATGGTAGATCTTCCGTTTAAAGATAAAATAAACCCTGACCTAGGAAATACTTATCCGCAAGCTTATCGTAGATTTTTACTTCTAGAAAATAGATTACTCAAAAATCCTGATCTGTACACTGCCTATTCAAGTTTCATGCAAGACTATATCGATTCTAATCATATGAGTCTAGTTTTATCTAGTCAACCAAAAGTCGACGTATCATGTTTTTTAGCACATCATTGCGTACTAAAGCCGGAAAGCTTAAGTACAAAATTAAGGGTAGTCTGGGATTGTTCGGCAGTCACCCCAAAAAATAAATAATAATAAAATAATAATACACGTTGTTATCGGGACCGAAACTTCAAAAAGATATTGCTTTTTTACTCCTTACGTTTCGTCTTAATCCTATTGCCTGCATTGCTGATATCAAACAGATGTTCCGTCAAGTCCTTATCAATCCTTATCACCGTCCTTATCAAAGGATATTGTGGAGGTTTTCTCCACAGGACCCACTTTCAGTGTGGGAACTTTCTACTGTCACTTTTGGCATGACATGCTCACCTTTTCTAGCCATGCGTACCTTAAATGAGCTGGCAGAGAGAGAAAAGGAACGTTTTCCTATGGCTAGTACTGTTCTAAAAACGTCAATTTACATCGACGATATCTTGGGAACTAGCCCTTCGCTTTCTGAAGCTCTTTCCCTTCAAACGGAACTCAATGATTTGTTGAAGTCGGGAGGATTTGAACTTAAAACATGGGCAAGCAATTGTCCTGATTTATTGGCAACATTGCCAGAATCCGATCGTCAAATGCCTCTCTCTTTTGACAAGGAGGAACCCCACTTTATCAAAGTTTTAGGACTTCAATGGCATCCAAAAAACGACATTTTTTCTTATCAATGCCGAATGAAGGACAAACCCCCAACCAAACGTGCTATTTTATCTATCATAGGAACAATCTTCGATCCCTTAGGTTTTCTTTGTCCCTTGTTGCTACAAGCAAAATTTATTTTGCAACAGTTGTGGATATCGAAGAAGAACCAGATTCTTCTATCATCGACTCTTGGAACAAACTTCGTTCTGAATTCCCGCTTCTTTCCAATTTTCAATTACCCCGACAAATCAAACTGTCAAAAACCAATACCTGTCAAATCATCGGCTTCTGTGGCGCTTCAATTCGAGGCTACGCAGGCGTCGTATATTTTCGTGTAGAAGAGGAAAATAATATATCTGTTTCTCTCATATCTGCAAAATCTAGGGTCGCGCCTATAAAGTCACAAACTTTGGCTAGGCTAGAACTCCTAGGCGCATTTCTTTTAAGCGAATTAATTGACTTCGTTTTATCTAGCTATGAAGGAAAAATAACTTTTACAAATATCGTTACTTTCTGCGATTCGCAAGTCGTATTGCACTGGCTTTCATCCCCTCCTAATCGCTGGCAAACCTTTGTTGGAAATCGAGTCAGTAGAATCCAAGAAATCATTCCCTCAAACTCATGGCGCTACATTCCTTCCGCTTTAAATGCAGCCGATATTGCGTCACGAGAGGCCACCCCTTCACAGCTCATGTCACATGACATGTGGTGGAACGCACCGTCGTTTTTGTGGTCTCCCGAAAACGAATGGCCATTGATTTCGGAGATATTAATCTGGAGGAAAAGCCAAAGGTCTGTTGCAATGCGATAATTGATGTCAACTTCTTAGATCAGCTTCTTATCAAATATTCATCTATATCAAAAATTCAACGTATCATTTGTTATGTCCTTCGAATAGTTAACCTTTTTCAAAACCATTCCTATCAAAAACCCACTAAGCCACCGGACCAAAAAATTATTTTTGAAAATATTGTTTTTCCTACTACCGGTGAGATGCAAAGTGCGTTATACCTTCTTATCAAACGCGTTCAAGGTTTTTGTTTTTCTGAGCTTTTTTCCGCGTTATCTAAGGATAAACCAATACCGAAACCTTTCCGAAAACTTTCACCTTTTCTTGATGAAAATAATATCATTAGAGTCGATGGCAGATTACAGAAATCTGACCTTTTGTCTTATTCTGCAAAACACCCCTTTCTTACTTTCGAGTAACCATCGTTTAAGTACTCTTCTTATCGAGTCCACTCATCGACAATACCTTCATTCTGGGTTTAAAACATTACATAATCTGCTTTTACAGCAATTTTGGATATTATCTGCCAGACGGGCAATTCAAAGAACCATATCCAAGTGTTTGCAATGTTTTAGAATCAACCCTAAACCCTATAGACCGCCCATAATGAGTTCACTTCCCGCTCATCGAATCAATCAACTTAAACCTTTTTCGAGTGTAGCTATCGACTTTTGTGGACCTTTCTTTCTGATTCCTCATCGTTACCGTGGTTGTAAAGCTTTCAAATCTACACATTGCGTGCATTTGGAATTAACCATGGAACTGTCCACCGAAGGGTTTGTAGATGCATTCCATCGATTCATTTCCAGACGTTGCGTCACAATGCTGGTCAGATCAAGGCAGTAATTTTATAGGGTTTCGTAACCAATTACTTGATTACGCAAGAAGTGCGGCCACCAGACTTTCTATTCGTTGGCATCTGGGACCTCCTCTCAGTCCACATTTCAATGGCCTGGCAGAACGTCAAAAGTTTTAAAACTCACTTTGTTCGAGTAGTCGGCGACCAGAAGTTGTCCATCATGGAAATGTCCACCCTTACATGTCGCATAGAAGCCGTACTTAATAGTCGCCCTTTATCTCCTGCCTCTTCAGACCCACACGATCTTCAACCTCTTACCCCTGGGCATTTTTTGACCCTTGAACCCCTTAATTCAGAAATTCCGGAGTCAGATTTGTCCGAGGTTCCCCTAAATCGGCTCTCGAGATGGCAACTAATCCAAAAACTACATAATGATTTTTGGAAACGGTATTCTATAGAGTATTTGCATACGCTACAACAGCGACACAAGTGGGCTGATTCGTCCCCAAATATCAAATTAAATGATTTGGTTATCATAACAAGTGATCACATTCAGTCACCTTTGAAATGGCCAGTCGGTCGGGACATCGAACTGCATCCCGGCGGAGACGGTCAGGTGCGTGTTGCGACGGTACAAACGGCTACCGGTGTTTACAAGCGGCGAGTTGTAAAACTGTGCCTCTTGCCGAATTAAAAGTCATTTTAATTTTTTCTACCTATTGAAGTCAATTATTACAATAGGTAATTCTTTATTATTATTTTTTTAATTTTGTTTGTTTGTTTTGACTTTTTCGGGTTTTCGTTATCTCTAAATAAACTTACGCTACTTATCTGTTTTTCATTCATTTATATTTATCGGTCGATCATTTTTCTTATATCTATATCTGTCCGGCTGATATTCTAAAATTGTGTGTTTTGGAGGGCAGTTAAGTTAGCTCCCGCTAAATATCGCGGTTGTTTGTAAATTTTAAAAACCACACAATTGAATGACGGACAGAGTGCATTTTTCGCGCATTTGGACATGCGCACCAAGAATCAGTGAGATCCTTTTTCGACCGCCTCGAGAAATGGCGTGTTAATTTACTTTCTCCAACTATTTCAAATTTCTACACTTGAAAGTGCTCGATTTTGGTGTACTGAAGCATAGAACTAGAAACTTCAGCCCTTCAGCTACGTGGTGACATCATTAGATCCAGACAGGGGCCCCTTGGAAGAGGAGAAATTGGATGCAAACTGGTGAGTGCTTTGTTTCTGATTTCCGTTGTGTGGTGCCCACAATTGACCTATGGACCTTTTTAATTATTTCGTAATTTCATATCAATATATTTATGTTTGTTCGCGCTTTCATTAATTAAAATATATACAGTCCAATGCAGTTATCGTTTTTCTTACTGCGGGCATAATAAGTAATACACCTAGAAACTACCTTTCTAATTACATTTTTGCAGGAAATTATCCAAAATGTTGTGCGATTATGTACTGAATTGATTGAATTCCTGCATAGAAATATTTCAAGTGTACATAACTAACCAAAAGTTCCGTAAATCGATGATTGTTGGGCAATAGAGCAGGAAATTTGTGTTGATAGGACAACGAAGTAGAATTTCTTAATCTGCCACCAAGGCGAAGTATGCTTTCATCATCTAAAAAGAGGCTTAGTCTTCTAAATGATTTTGAGGGCAAAATGCTGTTGGATTCTATCAATTTCATGAGAAAAAGCTAAAGTTTGTACATGCTTTACTAGGAGCATGACGGACTGATGTAACTCTAAACTAGTAAGAGGTTCAGTTACTTTGATTTTGTTTCTACAATTCGACAAAAATCTCAAAATATATGCTAAAACTCTACGTAATCTATCAAAACTAGAAATATTTTCTATTAGTTGAGCAAACAAATGGGGTTCTAATTCTGCGACAAGAAACCATGTTTTTCTATGTTCAGGAATGTCTTCATCAGACAATGGAAGATTTATTTCTGTCCATGTGCCAGTGTGTTGCGACAAAAAACTAGGGCCATACCACCACATTGAGCTTTCTAACAACTCGATGGGAGGAGACCACGACTACCTAAATCTGCAGGATTGTTCTCAGATATGACATGATGCCAATGCGAGGAAGGGATTTTTTCTTGGATGAAAGTTGATCTATTACTAACAAAAGTGGTAAATCTATGTGGGGAAGACTTTATCCAAGAAAGGACTATAGTTGAATCACACCAAGCGTATATTTCACTAATTTTTAGCCTGGGCTGATAAATTCCTAGAACATAATGTAACAATTTTGATAACAGAACTGCTCCACACAGTTCAAGGCGGGGTATACTAATTGTTTTTAAAGGGGCTACTTTGGATTTTGCAGTCACAAATTGGACACAAAATTCATTATCTTTTAATGAAAATCTAAAATAAACAACAGCACAATAGCCTTTTTCAGAGGCATCTGAAAAGCCATGAATCTGAATTGATTGGTAACTATCAGGCACTACTCTACGAGTTATTTTACATAAAGATAGCAAACTAACTTCACTTGTAAATTTTTCCCATATTCTACTAATTTCTATCGAGGGTGGATCATCCCAATTGAGCTTTAAGTCGCAAAGCTTCTGTATTAAATGTTTTAGGAAAAAAGTAACAGGGGTTAAGATACCTAGAGGATCAAAAATCTTAGCTAAGTTGCTAAGTAAATTACGTTTTGTACACGGTGACAAAATTGAGTTTATCGAAAATTGATAGCAATCTGATGATGGACTCCACTCAAGTCCTAAAACTTTAAGAGTATTATTGGAATCAGCATCAAAGGATAAATTTTCATTGCACAGATGAGAAGAAGGAAAGTCTGCTAAGAGTCTTGGGTCATTGCTGCACCACTTGCGCAATTGAAACCCACCCTTGGCAAGAAGAGAAATTAGGTCTTTCTGAAGCCTTTTGGCACCTTCAAGGTCACAATGCATGCCAGTTATATCATCTACATAGATTAGATTAGATTAGATTATTATATTTCATACGTTAGCCACAATACAATGGATGTACAAGTCAAATCAACTTAACACTAAAAGAAAGTACCTACAAACTAAAGTGAAACATACTGTTTTTAAAAAAATAAAAAAAATAAAAACTACAAAGTATGTAAATAACAACGGACTTAAGTTATAACAAACATCTTTTTTTTTTATATAGTTTCTAGAGTTTAAAGTGAATCTGCTAAAAAATCATTGACAGAATAGTACCCCTTTACTAGCAATATATCCTTGATTTCATGCTTAAATTTTTAATAATTTAAAACTTTTATGCTATCCGGTATTTTGTTATACATTTTTTTACCTATGTATCCGGGGCCTTGCTCAAATTTTTTTGTTTTGTGTTTATCAATAACAAGTAGATTTGCATTTCGCGAATTGTATGAAAGAAAATCGGAGTTTTTTTATGCTGTTCTATGGAATTTTTAATATAAAGTAATGTTCTAAAAATATATATTGAAGGCAGTGTCATAATTTTTTTGCTGACAAAAGTTGGCCTGCAACTATCTCTACTCTTTATTTGAAACATTATTCTTAATGCCCTTTTTTGCATAATAAAAGCCCTATGAAAGTAGCTGCTGCAGCCCCATAATATTATATTATAAGATAAATGACAGTAAACTATTGAATAGTACACTGAAATTAAGCTTAGTTCATTTAATGTATCTCGAAGTTGTGATAGCGCAAAGCAACTCTTGCTAAGTTTTTTGCATACATAATCTACATGTTCATCCTAACTGAAAAATTCATCTAAAATTAGTCCTAAAAATTTTGTTTGTTCTGATATGCCTTGATTTTCAATCTCTATACGTGGCCTAGATACTGAAGCACGAAAATTAACTATAACTGTTTTTTCAACATTAAGAATAAGGTTATTTTTTGAACACCAAGTTTCAAAATCCCTTATGCAGGTTTTTACTTTGCTGACAAGTTCCAAAGGACTCCGCGCTACGAATACTCCCCCCGTATCATCAGCGAAAATTGCCAATAAGTCACAGGTCGTATGCTCCGGCATTTCATTTACAAATATAATATAAAAAAGCGGCCCCAGCACTGAGCCCTGTGGAACACCTATTGAAAGCTCTGTTCCGTCAGAAATCTCATTTTTGTATTTTACACAAAATTTTCTAAACTCAAGAAAAGAGTTGACTAGGTTTAAAAATTCACCCCTAAAGCCATAACAGGACAGTTTCCTCAATAAAAAACCATGATCCAGACTATCAAAAGCCCGCGAAAGATCAAAGAGACCCGCGACATAGTCCCCTTGATCCATTCTTTGGTAGACAAACTCCATAAGATCAGCCGCGGCTCCCTCCGTCGATCTCCCGGCCGTAAATCCATGTTGACAGTTTGTCAGAATTTTAAAAATATCCAAATATTCCACAATTCTATTATATAATAACCTTTCTAGGACCTTAGAAATGACATTCAATACAGTTACCGGTCTGTAGTTGCTTTTACAGCACTTCTCAAATTTTTTGTAAATAGGGGTAACTAAACCCTGTTTTAATTCAGTTGGAAAAGATTGTGTTAAGAACATTAGATTGGCTAGATAAGCCAGAGGCACCGAAATTAAGTCTCTCAAACACTTAACCACTTTCACGGTAATATTATCCGACCCAGTACTTTTCTTATTTTTAAGTTTGTTAATTATTTGTGAGATTTCCTCAGATGTAACCTCAAAAAGCACAAAACTATTACACATGTATTTTTCCTGTGGAATGGTACATAAAGCTGATCGATTGTCTCCAAATTTTTGCTGTAGTGATTTTTCCGTTATCGATGAAAAGTAGTCACAAAATGTCTGAGCTACCCCTCTCGGATCCTCCACCAATACGTCATTTTCGAGCAGAACTATGTCCTGGTCCTTTCTGGTTTTACCCATAGATGAATTTACCATTTTCCATACCGTCCTTTCTTTATTTTTGCTAGTGTTTATTATTGAGTCTGTATACTGTTTTTTTGCGGTTTTTATTTCTTTATTATATTCTCGTTTCCTACATTTATACAAATTTTTTATGGCCAGATCGTTGGTATTTTTAGATAGCCCAAATACAATATCAGGTGTAAGCCAATCTTTTTTATCAGTTGGCTGTTTTTTTTTTGTTTTTATCGGACAGGTCGCTTTGATCGCCCATATTATGGATGAAAACAGTTCTTGATAAAAATGATTCACGTCGAGTGAATTTCCATAGAGATGTGAGAAAGAAATTCTGCTAAAAGTTTGTCGTAGCATGTCTAAATTAAAGTCTGTAAATGCTCTGTAGGTTCTTATTTCCGTAGATTTTTCTTCCGTGACATATGGAATAACTTGAAACGTCTGTAACATGGCAAGGTGGTCGCCCAGATTACCTTGTATAACTTCGTTTTTTAGCACAGCATTTATATCGTTTGTTGCTAGGTCGTCTAATTTTGATATAGACCTATTACCGTGTATATCTGTAAAGTCCCTAGTTGGGTCTGTCGACAGTTCCTCTAGCTGAAAAGTGTCAAATAAATCCAAAATAAGTTTTTTGTTTCTATTTTCTATCTCATAATGTATATTAAAATCTCCACAAAAAAATAAATAATCCACTTTTTTGAAGCATTTATCCAACAGTTCTGTTGCTTTTTCCAGAAAGATCTCTATATTTCCTTTCTGGGAGCGGTATACGCATAAAATACCATATTTAACATTTCCTACCTCAACGAGGCATGCACATGCCTCAAAGTGCAATTCTTCTGCAATACCGGTACAATCAATAACACTTGCATCTTTGATAAGGCTCTCTTTAAGAAATATTAAGGATCCGCCATGGACGTGTAGTTCTCTTGATAAATGTGTCATGATCTTATATCCGGGAAGCACAAGACATTCAGCGGTGTACTGGTGAAGCCAGTGTTCCGTGATGCATAGTATATCTGGATTGTGTTGATAGTTAAATACTTCGAGAGCCAGTATTTTATTCGAGATATTTTGTATATTTACATGACAAATTTTAAGGGTTTTAGTTGAAGGCTGGCCTGCGTCCTCGACCGGGTCGAAAAAACGTGAATTTTTTGACAGAAACTCCTTTTGGCCATGTGCTAGGTTTATTTAATTCATCTAACAAGGTAAGGTCGGCCCCAACTTTAAATGAGATGCTTTGAGCATCTTGGTGGAAGTTGAGCGGCTGTACAACAAAACTTCGACCCGCAAATTTCTTCTCCAAGTAGCCTTGTATCTCTTCGGCTTTAGTATCAGGTTTTACTTTTCCTACATGTAACCATGCTCTTCTTGCTGCAGCAGCAAAACTGTCGCTGTCAGCCTCGGATTCACCCACAATTTTATTTAGGTCCTTTTTTGTCTGTTTTTCATTTGTAAATATCTGTGGTTTAGAAACTTCGTTTGGCTTTTGCGCAGGTTTTGGTGTTGTAAAATTTCCTGGGTTCTGATATTGCTTAGAAGACCTGGCAACGTTGGTCTCCTCTATCTTCTTGTTCTGGGCGATTTGGTTACTATTTTTATCTTGTAACAATTTTATAATCAGCTCTTGATTGTCCACTGTCCTTTCTAGTTCTTTAACAAGCTGTTTAGCTATTTTTAAATCACATTCTAACTGCATTGTTTTCAAAGTGAGGTTAGGATCACTCACCTGAGAAAAGTTGTCGTCAAAGCATGACAACTCACTTTCGTCGGATCCATTGGATAAATTCAGAGTCTTTGTCACTTTAGCACTCAAGTTAACATCACTTGGCACAGTTCGCGTTCGTATAATCCTAATTAAATCAGATTTTTTAAGCTTGTTCAACTCAAACTCGATTTCTTCGTTGTTGGCCATGTTGCCATATGAGTGCGAGATAACTAGTTCTGAAGCTTCAGGGTAATTAACTTTCTCCTGCTCAGCTAAAGTAAGCAATGATTTGATAGCTAAATAAGAGCGGCCTGTTAATCCATAAGTAACAGTACAGAGAGCTATGTCTTCGATTTGACCATCAGGCTGAAAACGCCAAAGAACGCGTTGATAATCCTGACGAGGAGGAGTAACTAGAATTTGTCTAAACATTTTACAGATATCCGCTGTAAATACGAATTTTTCCAATCTAAATAAGAGAAGTAATTGACATATGTCAGCTTGAAGTTTGGGACCAGGAAGCAGGCAATCGTTTAATGAATAAGGATCACTAGAACCTTTAGCAGAGACATTATAAACCACGCGAAGTTTAGTTGTGACACTAGAAGGCTAGAATGGCCAAAGATGAAACTATTTTCATATGTCCTAAAGATAAGTATTCCTTCATAAAATCGGAATATTGCATGTAAAGATCAGAATTTTTTAACAATCTACGTTCTAATGCTAAGAATTGCTTGAGTGCTAACTCTCTACTGTTGGGAAAAGAAGGTTCACTAGACTTAAAAGGTAGAGATACTACAAATCTGCCTGCCTGAAACTATCTTCAGGTGACATTGAATTGACCTTGGGAACTTCCTCGACAAGCCAAAACCTTTGAATGGTATCTTCGAGGGTGTCCATTGCCAAAAATGTTTGAGAAATGAATTGACTAATTACTTTAGACGAAGAACAAGTTTTTCCCATAGGCAAATAACCAAAAATACTATTAATTGCCACTGGATCATTAGGACCAGCAACAATCTTTCCATCTTTAAGAATTCTTGCAAATATATCAGCTCCTACTAATATATCAACCGGTCTAGATTTGTAAAAATAAGGATCGGCTAGCTGACAATTTTTTAAGAAGGGCCAATTAGTAGTGGAAAGTGTTGAAAGTGGAAGATTTCCACATATTTTAGGGATAACTACGGCACTAAATTCTAAAAGGGGACTAGATTTTCCTGAAGGACGAATGGTAGAAGAAATGCTCTCACAACTTTTAAGCATAGGGGCTTCACCAATGCCTTGCACAACGATATCTGATCTGTAACTATGTAACCCAAGACGTTTAACACAAGCTTTCGTTATGAAATTTGAGGTTGAACCTGAATCTACGATTATTCTAATAGGTTGATAATCGCCTTTGCTATCTAAAATTTCTACTATTGCGGTGGATAATAATACACCCGAAGAATCGATGCTACTACTTAAACATAAGGGGTTGTCTACAGTTAATCCGACAAAAGCATTGGGGTTGCTTTGTGAATTTTGACTATCAATATGAGGTAATTGAGCTACAGAGTTAGCATTATTGGAAACTATACTACTATGGTTGGCATGGTGGTTGGCACCCGAACTAGTGGTGTGGCCAATGGAATTCGGGAAACTAGAACTAGAATGCGCTACTGGACTACAATGAGTATTGACACTCTGATTATAATAATTTGGAGTGGAACTAAAGCTACTAAAATGGGGGTTAGGACCCTGACTATGATTGTGTACAGGATTGTACTTAGGACCCTGACTATTATGGTGTGTAACAGTGAACTGCAGGCTTGAAAATTTCTATTATTTTGACTACTATTATTCTGACTACTATTATTCTGACTACTATATAAGGTGCTAACTTGATTGGAACTATCATTTCCACTGAAACAAAGTAAACTATGGTGACGAACACCGCAACGAAAACAGGAATTAGTGGAGGGTCACTCCTTTATACTATGCGATCTAGAAAGGCAATTTCAACATAAATAATTTGCCTTGGCAAGTTTATAACGTTCATTGGGAGTTTTTGAGCGAAAGAACTGACATTTAGAAAGATTGTGATAAGGTCCCTGTTTGCAAACTACACAAGTATTTTTATTATTATTTTGATTGGGTTGACTTAGAAAAACATTGGAAGTTTGTCTGGAGCTACCTGATTTAAAACTACTACTATTATTATTTATAGATTTTTTAAAGAATTTTTTATCTTCTTTTCGGGTTAATTCTACATTATCTAAAGCTTCACAGTGTTTTTCCAAATACGCTATTAACTCTTTATAATCGGCATTTTATTGGAATCAGAAAGCTGTAACTCAAATTTTGTTGCTAAGGAAATATCTATTTTTCTATTAATCATTTGAACTAATGGAAATGACCAGGCGTGTATAGGTAACTGTAAATTGCGCAAGGCCTCTAAATTATCGTTAAAGGTATCTAAGAGGGTACGTAAATCTTGAGGATTTTCTGAAGATACTTTTTTAGCATTTTCAATAGCGGACCAATGACTAGCTGCTATGATTCGTTTTCTATAATATCTTTTACACAAGGTATCATAAGCAATGGAATAATTAGCATGAGTTAGTGGCAAATGCTGAACTAGGAGTTTTGGCTGTTCCTCAAGGGCTTTCAGTAAATATTCGAATTTAGTTACATCCGAAAAGTGAGGATTGTTATGAACCAGGGTTTCAAACATATCTTTGAAACTAGGAAATGAAGTTACATCTCCTCTAAAAATAGGTAAATCTAAAGGTTTAAGATTATTAGTAAACTGAGGTGCCTTTGATAAGGAAACAGCAGATTGCGTTTCACTAGTTGTATCAGAAAATAAGCTAAAATATATGCTTTTAATATGCCAGAATTTATTTTCAAAATCAGCTCGAACTTTATCTTCAGCTTGAAAATCATCCTGTTCATCTAATAAACCTATTAAAATGTTATGCTGTTTACTGAAATCATGTCTAATTTGTTCAAGGTATTGATAGCGAACCTTGAGTGAAGCATGATATTTGCTATCAGTCTCAGCTTTTATAGCAAAATCGTATATTTCAGTCATGCGACTAATTTCACTCAGTCTTAAGTTTGTTGCTTTTCTAACTTTATCTGACATTGTAGCTTAATAATTAAACCAAATTAAAAATTATAAAAAAATCTGTTTTATATTTTAAATTTAAAAAATTTAAAAAATATATTTATTTCCTAAGTTAAATTTTAAACTTAATAAATGGCGAGAAATCTACTAACTATCAATTTAATGAAGTTGTCTAAACGTGGTAAACGAGTGCTACTATTTGTTGAAAACAAAATTTTTCTACTATTTTTTCTCAACTAATAAATTGAGCAATTAATTGCAAATTTTAAGAAAAAATGCTCCTACTACTAAATACGCACTTAATTTTATCAGTTATTTACCTAATTAGCATCTATAATTAATTATTTTATGGTTTAAGAAAAAAGCTACTACAATTTTCAATTTATACGTGTCACTGTGTATGACTAATGGCTGGACACAGTAGACGAAATACTACTACTAAAAGGCTTGACCACTGTGTCAGCGTCAAGGCAATGCAAACAGCGAAGGCTGCTAAGTTCTAATATGGAGTGTGGCTAAATTCTTATTGCGAGTGTGAAATCAACGGTGAAGCAAGAGTTAAATGAGACGACTATACGTTCTATACTATATGAGAATCCATTCCCGTTACTAAGCGAGAGACCGGCTGCTAGACTGCTTCGCTCGAAGCAAAGCAAAAAAAAGGCGATACGGAAGAAATTGATTTCTATTCAATTTGAATAAATGCACGACCTATAATTGGAAATATTTTGTGTGAATGTTTTACAGCAAGAACTCCGATTAGTTTACTCCTAACTTTGAGTTTAATGAAAGGCGGATCAAAGTCACTATGTATTTTTATCAAAAAGGTCTACCTACTATATAAAAAAAACGACGATTAGGGTAGTAAGGATCTGGCGAAAAGGACCAAAATGTTGGGGTGTTGGGTAATTTACTCAGGAGAGATTTAAAATGGACTGTATAAATGGATTTTGTTGTACTCACTGTTCGTTGCTGGGTTGTGGGTCGATGGGCGGCCGCTTTTATCCTTGCTTCAGCAGTTCTGTTGAGGGGTTTCCATTCCAGAGGTTTTAAGGAAGGGAGGACGAGGGAAAACACTCGCGTAATCGCGGGTATTGCTTAATTAAACTAATTACTAGCAAAATAAAACTATAAAATTTTAAATTCGATCGCGTCGTGATTTTGTGATAAATCAATGCACATATCGTGATTGAACGAATGGATAGATGTTGAGCCGATCTGTCCCGTTGAAAATATTAATTCACACTGATTTTTCATTTTATTTATCTAAAAGCTACAGGCTAATGCTAGCAAATCCCAATTCTACACAGTGAGCCAAAAAATATCTTAACCAACAAAAAAGTAAAAATAAAATAACTAAATTCTAACATCCACACGAAATGAATGTACTGAGGACCGAACATATACTTATTGCAGAAGCAGTATATATATATTACACTATACTATGATATACGCTTGTAGGTAAGAAGCGTATGCTTGTCATTTTCATCTAGGTTTTCAAACATAGGATTAACCACCATCACTCATAAAATTTGATTAATTTTATTAAACATTATTTTTTCTAGGATTTAACAGAAAATAACGTATTTTTTTGCATATGTTTGAGGTTATCACTAATAACAAGTTTTGGATTTTCATACACCAATAAAAATTGTGCCACGCGCACATTTACACAAACTTCCCGACGTCACGATATACGAGAGTTCGTTTCCACTGATTTTTGAAGTACCGCAATTACCAACCGTATGGAATTACGCAACTCTACGCACCGCCAAAAAAGAACACTGCCTGGACACGCACGATTGCGCAATTCTCCAGGAGATCGACGGATTGAGACTAAACTTCACAGCGTTATTGCATGACGTCTCCATAAACAATAATCATAAAAACATTTCATGTAAAAAAAAGCCAAGTACGCAAGAATGACATTTTGTAAAAAGAATTGAGATAAAAGTAAAGCCAAGTTCTCCAATACAAATTTCAAAATGAAAAGTTCTTACTAGTTTGAAAATATTTTTTTAAACTTTGCTATTACAGCCAATTTTTTAGTTTTTCGTCAAACCTATTACAGCCCAACTTCTTTATGTTTAATTTAGCACTGTGCCTAAGAGTCATTTACAGCCGTAATAGCCAAGTTTAGAAAAATATTTCCAAACTAGTAAGAACCTTTCATTTTGAAATTTGTATTGGAGAACTTGGCTTTACTTACAACTTCGCTGTTAAATTGTAACAACAAACAAATTTTGGCAGAAAAATAAAGTTACAAAAAAACAACTAAAAATGGGTTCCAGAACAAGATCGAGAAATAGAAGAAAGAAAAGTTCAGGCGGCAGAGAACGAAGTAAAATCGAAAAATCTGAAATTTTAATTGATAAAGACACTGACAATAACAGCATTGAAAAATTTAATGAAAACTCTGATATAAAAATATATATGAAAATAATTGAGGCCAAACAAGAGGTTCATTACATCAGAAGATGAGTTTATGATCAGAATAACACTTTTAGAAGAGAAAATTGTAATGATAAAGGAAAATGTTAAACATAATAACGAGGTAAAAAAGTTATTAGATAATCATACAAATCAGTCATCCAATATAATGAAAACTCTGGAAAACCAACAACAGGCAAATGTATCACCTATTACTCAAAGCTGGTCAGATATTGTTGTTAAAGGATTGGGACAGAAAGAAAATGATAATTCAACATTAAACAAGGTAACTACAATAACTATAAAACGAAATGAGTCTCGATTTTAAGAAAACTAAAACAGAACTAGGAAGATTCATAAATCCTTTATCTTTAAATGTAGAGATAAGAAAAATTATTAATGAAAAAGATGGTGCTGTAAAAATTTTTTGTGAAAGTAAAGATCAGGCGGATTAAATTAAAGAAGAAGTACATAAAAAAATAGGAGAGAAATATACAACTAAAGAAGACGAGAAACGAAATCCGAGAATAAAAATAATTGGGATTGAAGATAAAATGAAAAATGAAGTACTCAAAACCATAATTTTGGAGCAAAATTCATATATCAATACGAAAAATTTAGAAGTTGGAAAATAATGGAAAAAGGTATACTGTTTATTAATTTTTCAATCTGTCCAATTTTTGAAGATTTTAATTTACTTAGATGTTTTAAATGCTGCGGATTCAACCATTCAGCAAAAATTTGCACTAAAAACCAAAGTTGTATGAAATGTGGATTAAACGAACATTCTTCAGATTCTTGCACAACGTCAACAGAAAATATAAAATGCCCAGACTGTTCTGAAGTAAACAAAAAATTTAAACTTGGATTTTTTATTAATCACGGATCTTTTCAACAAAATTGTCAAGTGTACAAAAATCATATAGAAAAAATTAAGCTCAAAATTGATTATATATCTAAAAAACCCTCAATATACCAAACACAGATAAAAAAATATCAAACGAACAAAATTTACCAAATAAATGTAGACGGCTTTTTAACATCAAAGGACGAAATTATTGATTTTATTGAATCCAAAAAACCACTAATATTATGCGCAACTGAAACATATTACAAAAGACATTTTGGAAAGCGAACTATTAATTAACAATTATACATTATTCAACTGTTTATCAAACTCAAGACATACTGGAGGAGTAATGATTTTTGTTTCGAATTCAATATCAATAACCAACAAAGATGAAGTAGCAGAAAACTATGAACACTGGTTTTTAAGAATAGAAGTTAAAATCAAAAAACAAAATTACAAGTTAAATGTATTTTACAGATATCCATCAGGAAACATTAACAGATTTTTAGACTTTTTTAAATTAATATGCGAAGAAAATTTGGAATATAATGGTATTACCATAAATATGGGACATTTTAATATAAACTTTGATAATCAAGATTTTTATGTTGAAAAATTTAAACAACTGGTTAATTTATATGGGCTAAGACAAATAATAAAGGAACCGACACGAGTAACCAATAACACAGAATCAAAAATAGATCTAGTACTAACAAATGATTTTTCTTTAATATTTGGTGTTGAAAAAATACCAAAAAAAAGTGACCATTATTGGACTTATATTGAAATTCAAGTAAATGAACAACATAAAACAAAAGCCAGCACTTTAACTTATTTAGACTACAACAAACTATGTATAAAATTAATTGAATGTCATTGGGATTACACACTGAATGATGCTGATTCAATTTTTAGGACTATACTATAACATCGAACACACCTTGATAAAAGTTCAAGAAAGTAAAATATTACCATACAGAAAAACAGAAACACCATGGTTTAATAAGAAAATTTTTGATGCAAAAACAGACAGAGATTTTTTTTATAAAAAATTTACTACTAACAGAACTGAAAAAGATTGGATAGAATATAAAGGTAAACGAAATAAATGTGTAAATGTATTAAGACAAGAGAAAAAACTCTATTTTGAAAAGGAAATTGATAAAAATAAAGGAAACAGCAAGAAAATGTGGAAAACATTGAAAAATTTAATCAACAACAAACCAAAAAGTGACATAACTGAAATCATCTTTGAAGACAAAATTGAAACTGATCCAAACATCATATCAGAAGGAATAAACAAATACTATATAACAAGCATAGAAGACATTATTAATTCTATACCAAATACAAGCACAGAGTCTCTTTTAGATGAAATAAACATAGAAAATACAATACATAAATTTGAAGAAGTAACTGAAAAACAAAGTTGCAAATTTAAAATCAAATAATAATAAAAATGAACTATTAAACAAAAATCTAATGAAAGAAACATTTTCGGTCATAGGATATCCACTTTTAAATCTAATAAACACGTGCTTAAAAAACGGAGAAATTCCAGAAATACTCAAATGCTCATATATTACACCTGTACCAAAAGTTAAAAATAGTAAAAGATATGATGAGTTAAGATCAATAAATGTTTTATGGCATATTGAAAAGTTATTGGGAGAAGTGGTATATGAACAGTTTTTAAATTTTATAGAAAGCAACAAAATTTTAGTACAACAACAAACAGGATTTAGGCGAAAACATTCTATAGAAATTGCAGTACAATACATTACAGAAACATGATAAAGAAGTTTTGAGAAAAATGAAATTATAGTTGGGGTATGTTTAGATTTTAAAAGAGCATTTGAAACTATTGACATGGAACGGTTATTAAAAAACTTTATAAATTTGGTCTAAGGGGAAAAGTATTAGAATGGTTTAAAAATTATTTATGCAACAGGACACAGCGAACCAAAATTTTGAATTCACTATCATCGGAAAAATCAAACAATATAGGGGTACCACAGGGAAGTAAATTGGGACCATTACTTTTTATTTTATATATAAATGATCTACCAACAGTTTTAAAAAATTGTATGATACAGATGTTTGCAGATGATACATTACTTTATTTAAAAGGAACTTCATTAGAAAACCTAACTATTGAGATAAATTCAGAATTAAAAAATGTAGTACATTGGCTAGACTCAAACAAATTAAAATTGAATGTAAACAAAACAAAATGTATAATTTTAAATTCAAAAAGCAACTTAACAAATTTCGCAATCACAATAAATAATGAGAAATTACAAATTACAAATTCATTCAAATATCTTGGTATCATTATAGATTCAACATTAAAGTTTGATAAATACTACAAATATATTATCTCAAAAATTTCTTAAAAAATTGGGTATTTAGGAAGGATTAGTTATTATTTATTATTTTTTTTCTAAAAAATGTGTTTACAATACAACAATATTACCACATTTTTCCTACTGCTCAACTATATTATACACAGCGAATGAAAATATTTTAGATAAACTTCAAATATTACAGAATAGAGCAATGAAAATAATTCTTAAAGCAGATAAACACACAAAAATTACACTAATGTTAAAAAAAATGGCTTAATGTAAAAAATTTCATTTTCTATAATGTTTGTACAAAATTCAAAACAATCTACTACCAGAACAACTTAAAGATTTTGTCCTCCAAAATTCAAATTTCCATTCACATTATACAAGATACAAAGACGACTTTGATTTAAATAATTCCCAAAAATTAATTGTCCAAAAATCAATTTTTTGTTTGTCAGAATTCAATAAATTAAAAAACTCAATAAAAATGAAAAAAAATTAAACACATTTAAAAAAAGTTTTAAAAAATATTTATTTTCAATGCAGTTTGTTTAATTATAGTATTATTCATTTGGATGCAGGTATAATAAATTATTGTGTTACAGTTAAAAATATTACTTACTCTATTAATATTTATATAGCTAACAATTAGATTTTAATGTAATTACTTGGCTCTTTTTTACATGAAATGTTTTTGTTATGATTTCAATTATTTTGGGGAATTGGATAATACTTAATTTTTAAAGTAGTAAAATATGCGGAATATTGTTCAAAACTTTTGCAATTCCTTACATAAATTTTTGAGGTTTTTTAATTTTTTTCCATGGTTTTATCGTAGTTTCTATCAGCCTTCCAAAGCTCAGCTCTCTAGCGTTTCTGAAAGTGCACAATGTCACTTTTACATAGCTTTACATGTATAGGAGAGGGAAATAAATTAAAATTGTCGTGTTTTTAAATTTTGTCCTATAGTTTTATCATAGTTGCTATCAGTCTTTCAATGCTCAGCTCTCTAGCGTTTCTGGATGTGGGTAATGTTACTTTTACATAACTTTACATTTATAGGGGAGGAGAGTAAATGAAAAATTTGGACAGGACTGGTGTTTTTAAATTTTTTACATGACTTTACATTTATAGGGGAAGGAAGTAAATTAGAATTTTGGGGTGTTTTAATTTTTTTCTATAACTTTATCATAGTTACTATCGGTCTTCCAAAGCTCAGCTCTCTAGCATGTCTGGAAGTGGGCAATGTTACTTTAACTTAACTTTACATTTATAGGGGAGGGAAGTAAATTAGAATTTTGGGGTTTTAATTTTTTCCTATAGTTCTATCATAGTTCCTTTCAGTCTGCCAAAGCCCAACTCTCTAGCATTTCTGGAAGTGGGCAATGCTACTTTTACATAACATTAAATCTATAGGGGAGGGGAGTAAACTAAAATTTTGGGGTTTTTTGATTTTTCCTATAGTTTTATCATAGTTCCTATCAGTTTGCCAAAGCTCAACTCTCTAGCATTTCTGGAAGTGGGTGATGCTACTTTTACATAACTTTAAATGTATAGGAGAGGGGAGTAAATTTTGGGGTTTTTTGATTTTTTCCAGGGGTTTGGTCATAATTTTTATCAGTCTGCCAAATTTCAGCTTTGTAGCATGTCTGGAAGTACAGTAGAATATTGATGATCTATACATGAGTGAGTGAGTGAGTCAGTGAGTGGCAATTTCGACGTTTTTTGAAATTTCGTAACTACTTTACTACTTTATGGAATTCCATGAAACTTGGAGGGGTTGTTAACTCCATGGAGATCTACGAGTGTGCAAGTTTGAGATTCGTAGCTCATTTCGAAGTAGAGTTTTAGGTAGGTCAAATATCGGCTGAAATGTTTCAAGAAAAGATGGTTACGGCGCGCGAACTTGGCGAGGCACTGCCGTGCCTTCAGATATGGCCGCTGGAGATTCTGCAGATATACAGAGTAGGTCAAAAAGATCTTTAGATTTTTTGGGTGAAGCAATGTCATGGTGCTACGGTTTGGTTACTAAAAGGCAGTTTGAAAATTTGTATATGGATGATACAATTTAAAAAATGAAGTTTCCAAAATTTATCAAAATTTTCAATATCAATTTAACAATTTTTTGGATAATTATAAAAAAGTGTGATGTGTATAAATACTTAGGTTTAAAAATTACAGCTGACGGAACACTAGACAAAGCTATAAAAGATCAAAACGTACAAGGAAGAAAAGCAATAACTTTATTAAATGGAATAATTTGGGACCAAAGTATATCAAAACATAACAAAAAGCTTATATATAACACCATTGTAAAAAGTATTATTACATACGGCTCAGAAGTATGGCCAATCAAGGATCGAACAGAAAAAATGCTTTCCGCTACGGAGATGGACTATTGGAGAAGAGCAGCAGGGAAATCAAAAAGAGAAAGAGTTACAAATCAAAGAATAAGAGAAATTCTGACAGTGGGGGAACATACTTTAGTGGATGATATAAGAACAAAGCAACTGGTGTGGTACGGACATGTACAAAAAATGAATGATGAAAGACTACCTAAACAAATACTACAATGGAAACCAACTGGCCGAAGAAAACGAGGACGGCCAAGGAGAAGCTGGAGAGAAGGAATAGACAGTGAAATAAGAATAAGACGCCTAGATGATGAATTATGGGCAAACAGAAACGAGTGGAGATTGGGTATCGGAAGACGTAGAACGTTGTGAAACCGATAAATATATATATGTAAAATTATTAATTTTGTAAGTCAATAAAATAATAAAATAAAATTAAAAACATTAAATTAATTAAAATCAAAAACAATATAAAATTATTTAACAGCAAGACAAGACCCAAATGACAATTTAAGTTAAATACAAAACATATAACTTACCAGAGTACTATCGGGAAATACTGCCCAGGTGGCATGTATATCATTTTGAAGAAAAATTATTATTTTGAAAAAATAAAATAAAAATATTAAAATGATAATTTATCAAAAATTTACTTTTAAGTGAAGATAATTTTAAACTCAATAACCTCAAGACTCAAAACTGAACTACCGACTTGTTTACTTGTTTCCTTAAAGTTACGCTTTTTATGCAAGGGAGGCTGGGACAAACTACCCTGGTGGGGAACCCATTATCCCCCCTTTGGAGAGCTTGAGGGAACCAAGTCAGTGGCATTTCTTATAATCCTATTATAGTTAATGTGATAAACAAGAAAACCTAACCAAAAACAGAAATAAAATAACATTTTTGTTGACAACACTTATCAAAATTTTCAATATCAATTTAACAACTTTTTGGATAATTATAAAAAATTTCGTATTTTGAATCATCAAATTTTAAAATTTTAGAAACTAAAGTTAAAAATCTACAAAAGTTTTTAGATTCTAGTAAAAATGACATTTATTTAAGACGCGAAATATTTAAAAATTTGTTAGCTTCACTTTTATTATTATTAACATTTAAAAATCAAGAATTATCAAATTTGTGTAGATTTCATTTTATTTCACAATTTACAATAACTCCAAGAAAACTTCAAGAAGAACTTAAAAATATCTCAAAAATTATTCAAATTTATGATAACGAATTAGCAATACCATTTACTGATATCTTAAAATATTATCAGATTCCTATTGCCGATTGCGCTATCAGTAAAACATATACTGTTGTCACAGTAAAAATTCCGATAAAAACCAGATAATAAAGGTTAGTTGGACACTTTATGAACTTTTGCCTATACCTTTTGCTTGGTATAACAGAACTTGTACATTTTAACAACAAAATCATTTTATAGCGGTAGCTAAAAATTCCAGCTCTTATGACAGCACTTTGGTATCAGTAACGCCTATAACAGGAACTTTAATACAAGAATGTCAACCCTATAAAGACAAACTTTGCTATTTGCCATTGCCATTTGTCAGATACATCTTTTGGAAGTACTGTCACAAGTTTGTCCCTTAAAATGTCATCACTCAAATCAAACAATCATCTCGAAGGTTGACGATGACACTTTTATTTTTACTCATTTAAAAAGAAAAGTAAAGATAAAATGTCCAAATAAAGAACAATTTTTACCAGAACATTTTTATGACCAGCCAGGAGCCATAGAAATGAGAGTTCCTTGTCAATGCGAATTATTGGTCAATAATGATGTTTTGATTAAAAAACGATCCATTTGATTCCTACAGTATGGACAACTTTGGAATCATTTTTAATTTCTTTTGACAAAAATCATTTGACGAGCCCTGTATTTACAAATCTTAAGGAATGCCTAAAACAGAATTGGTCGTTGGCGACTCCTTATCTAAATCTTTCAACGGCAGAGGCAGTCAGACACTTAGTCAGCGACTTTGATGAAATTAAAACACTTCAGCCACCTTATTCAATATGCACAATGGCTTATTTCTGTGTTGGAATATAATTTTGTCATTTATCAGTTTTATATATCCTGTGGAAGCAAAACATAATAGCAATGTTCTCGTTTTATAAATCAGTTACAGCAGAAGATTTTAAAAACCTCGAGACTGTTTTAAAAACTGAGGAGGTCCTATTTTAATTACATGCATGTTACTTTTTTTGGTGGGGATAATAATAATTTTCTTAATAAAATTTTTAAAAGAAAAGAAAAACAACACTAATTTACCGGAATTAATAACAAAAAATCAAGTTGCAACAATTTCACTTCCATCAGGTGAAAATTTTCAAGTTTTACAGAGTGAACTCAAAATTTTTTTTGGGGAAAATCAATAAAAACCACCTGGTACAAAAAACCTACCTATTGAGAGGTCAGGTTAGGTTGGGCTAATAAGAAACCTAATTAACCTTTACCGAAACAATTTTTCAACTTGAGTTTTAAGAAGTTTGATGATCAGATTGATTTCACACCATTTAAAAAAGGTTTGAGAGATTTTTTGGTAAAACTAAGATCTCTTTTTGCTTATATAATCATATATGTATGTATTAAATGGAAATAAGCAACAAGAGATTATAAATTACCTACTTAGTGTTGTACGGCTCTGTTACATAGACCCAACTTTTTATAAAAAGTATTATAATTATAACTAAATTTTGTTCTATAATAGTTTAAATCATTTTTGTATGTATAAAATCAGCTTTTAGCAAATTTTATTTCAAAATAAAAAAATTAGGCAGGAATAAGTAACTAAAGTTTAAAATTCATACAGTACCACAGAATAGATAAATGGTTCCAGAGTTTGGTTATAGTCATATCCAAACAACCTTTGACCCACGGGAGGTCTTATCGTCGAGGTCGCCGACAAATTGGAGGGGGGCATATGTCAGGAATGAATTTACCCCTGACTGTGCCACTGTATGAAACCATCTTGGAAAAACGAAAAACGCAAAATATGATTTTGTTGAGATAAGAAAGTGGTTCCGCCTCCCTCCAAAATGGTAAACAACTGGTTGCCGCCTACCACACAGAAAATGGTTTGATGACAGGACAACTGCTGAAAAGTCTATAGTGGGAGTCATAGTGGTTAAACAAGGGGATACATCAAGTAGAAAGAGGGTTTTCCCTTTATCGTGATTGGTCTAGTCCCCACTTATTGTACTCTTCTATTAGTTTTTGTGTCATATATTCAAGGTCATCATAATCCTGAGCCACTACTATCTGATCATTGGCAAAACATAAAGTATACAAGGTGGTTTCGTCCAACGGAATTACCATGTTTTGGCATTTTCTCTTCCATAATTTAAGGACTTGTTCCAAGTATATCTTGAAGAGCGTAGGCGAGATACAGCAACCTTGTTTAAGACCTTTATTTACTTGAAAGCCTTTGGTTAGTTTTGCTTTTATTTTAACTTTTGCCTTACTATTGCGGTATAACTCTTTGATGGCCTTAATCAGTTGTACGCTTATGTTTGTGTTTTCCAACACTTTCCAAAGTAGATTTAGTGGTATACTATCATATGCCTTCTGCAAATTGACATAAAGCAGATGCAGCTCTTGTCTATAATTTTAGAGATTGTTTATTTAACAGAGTTTTTCATTTATCAATTATAAATTTGTCAATTTAATTATTTGGTTCTTTTTATTTTATTTGTATTATTGATTGAATCAAACATACATGCGAGATCCTTATGGTACACTCGCATTTAGGGATTGATTTAACCAAAATCATACCTGACATTGAAGAAGTTTGTACAGACAGACAAAATGGTGCACTGACTGTCTCACACTAATATGCTGTTTGTTTACATTTTTCAGCTGAAATTTTCCTATTTTAACTGTGATTGGGAAATTAAAATAGACTTACACCATGTCAATGGACCTGCAAGTATCATTGCTTACAATCTTTTGACCTTGCAAGTTATTGCTGCAAGATTTTATTGCTCCATGTCAAGCGGCCTTTAAAACAAAATTCTCTTAACAGCTTGGTTGAGTCATTGCATGTGAATCATAATAAAAGAGGATTGCCTTAAACAGTTAAAAGTATTAAAACCTCGGTTAAGAAGACACATACTAATCTCGATATTAATGTCAGGGATCACCATTTGTTACTACAATATACTCACTTAAAAATATCACAATGCTGACAGCGGCAAACAGTCTTGAGATTCGTTTAGATGGATTTCTGGCTTTTCTGTATTTCGAATTCATCTTTTTTTTTACATTTTAACCATTTCCCTTCTTGTTGTACTTTGTTTTTGTTTGGAAAAAAGACAAATTGTTAAGTAAGGCTATGTTGTGTTCTACTATTTCTTGTTGGTTTGGCCATTTGGCCACAACAAAGTGAGGGAGCCAGCCGGTTTTTTAAAAAGAAAACCAAATTTTTATAAACCGAACCGAACCTTCAAAGGAAAAGGGGTAGGGATGGCACTCCGGAGCAGGGACCCAATTCTTGAAGCACTCGGATTTTTTGTCGTATACGAGTAAAATTCGAATGGTAGTTTCGAGTGCTTGGAAAAATAGCTATTCTTGAATGCCAATCGAACGCCAATTCCGTGTACGACTTTTTTTTCGACTACACTACTTAGCAACGCTGCTTTCGTATAATTTTGACCAAACTAACGCCGGTATGTGCGCCTAAACTTGCCGCGATGAAGTAAGGTTGAGAGTAGATTGTAGGGATGGCCGGAGCAGTAAATTTGCCGGAACAGGTCTGACCTGTTCCGATTTTTATTATGACCTGTTCCGAAACATCTGCTCCTGCTCCAAACTGTTCCGGACTTTTCAAGGGAAATAAATTGCAACTGACTGTTCCGCATTTTATGAAAGGAACAATGTGTTCCTGCACTGCAGGAACAGATGTGCTGCATGAAATCTAACTATGCGTGTGCTCTGTTATTGGTGTTACAAGGTATATAAATGAGGTACAGGGTGTTAACCGCTATATCTGGTTGTCGCTTATAACAATTTTATTTTTTTAAATAGAAAAAAAAGCAATGTTTACAAAACGCTTCACTTTAAAATTATAAAGTGGAGTTTTTGGTGTTAACCAGTGTTGGGATACCCCATATAGAAAAAAATTATCGGATTGTAACATATTTTTATGGAAAAATTGACAGACAAGTTTTTGCATAACATAACCGATATTTTCGAATGTTGTGATTTTACGAAAAAACTTTTCTTTTCTTATAATTTTTATTTTTTTGTGCTAAAATGTCGAAAAAAAAAGTCTCATATGGACTTTACTGTGGAATGTTTCACGTACAGTGTTGGAATGAGTAGTTAAAGATAATCTGCAGTCCGTCACACCGCACCACGCCAACCCTAGCACCATGCGTGTTGTCTGTCTATCAGCAATTTCTACGAGTTGCCCCAGTGCGCACGAAGATACAACCAGTGTGTGTCTCATAAAGGTTACGTAGCGAGCCTGAGAAAGATGCAGCTAGCTGAAGTGAAGACTCGGAACAGGCGTAAAAGCAGGGAGCTAGTTGTTTCTGTTATGTTCTGGCTCTCTCGAAGTTTCCTTGTCACTTCTACTCCGGCGGAACAACTTGTTCCGGAAATTCATACCTGTTCCGACTTGCTCCGGGCACAGACCTGTTCCGAAAAGAACAGGTACTGCTCCGGAGTGCCATCCCTAGTAGATTGACATTACATCTTTTGTTTTTGTAATTTTTTTTTTAAAGAGTGATTTATTTTCACGATATGTTTTTTTTTATAGAACAAGAAGCTGTGTTTTATTTTGGTAACAGCAATGATTGTGTAATCATTGGTAAGGGTAAGTACCAAATTATAGTAATGGGAATTTGGGGCCTAGGGGCATCTAACCTCTTTGAAGTGTGGAAATTTGGGGGTAAAATTCGCAGTTGAATTTTGAGACTGCTTAAAAGAAGAAGAACTTTATAAGTACTATAGGGGTCTTGAACTTGAGGCTTTGTTTCTAATGAGTGGCCTGTGTTTGACGAACTTTCATACATCATGCTTTGACAAAAATTTTACAAGTGTTAAGTAACATAGGGGTTTTTACTGAAACATTTGGAGTTTGCATTTTGTCTGTAGTATAGAAACAATTTAATTTTTGGCTCCCAGTGTTTTTTTCTCAGTTTCTTTTTGAGTATAGAACAGTTTTGCCTTTTAGGCCGATAAGCATAATAAACATTTCAAGTAAAAATTGACAAAATCAGTAACCTTTGTTCAAAAAACCCATTCTTTGTTTAAATTTGAATGTCTTTACCTGTCAATTAACTCCAAAAAAATTAAAAACTGTTGTAGACTAAAGCAGCCCTCATATGATCAGTATGATTTGATTTAAATATGTACATTATTTTTGTAGATGTTTTTGTTTTTCAAAAGTTATAAACAAGGACATATATAAAAATCCTGCCAGTAATATGGATCCAGTGAGGTCTGCTGTGGTACACTCAATGAAAAAACTTTGTTACAGGTTTCTCAGAGAAGACATAAAGATCATTTTTGAGGTGTGAAGCAGTTTTTGCCTAGCAGTCCTGTTGCAATGATGATCCTACTAGAAATACTCAGATGCAATTTTTTAAATAAATTATAAGTAAAATAAAAATAAGTTTATTGTAGTTTTTATTGTAAAAAAGATTATACAACTTCTTACGTAAAAGCTTATACAGTGAGAAAGAGCAAGTTGGAATACATTTTCTACCAGGTTAAATTAAAATTTTTTAGAATAAACCAAAAACATGCCTACTGAGATTTTTAATGAGCAATATTTTTGATGAATTTTTTTGGACAGAACCCCAGAAAGGGGTATAACACTATAAAACTTGTAGCACCTTGTTGGAAAGCCTATTGAAAAAGAAAAATTATGGTTCACTTTTTTTTGGAAATCTGTCAAATAAAAAAAAAACATTTTTTATTAGTTTTTGAACAAGTTGAGTCTACCAGTTGCAAAAAAAATGTTGGTATTATTGGACCTCTTGTCAGGGGTCCACCACCTATATTTTAATAAAATTATAGGTTTTACTTTAAATGACACTTATATTCTCTAAAAATTACAAAAAAATAGAAATAATTTTCTTTTTGTTAATTTTTAAAATTATTTGATACCCTTTCTAACAAGGTGCCTTAAGTGGGGTCATTCCATCTTAAAAAATAAGTTGTATGCTAGTGGACCCCTTTCTGGGGGTCTTTCCAAAAAATATTCTGTAAAAATATTGCTGGTTAAAAATCTCAGTTAACATGTGTTTGGATTTTTTCAAAAAACTTAAATTTAACCGACTAGCAAGTTTATTCCAACTGGATTGTTCTCACACTGTAGTCATATTACATAGCGTTTTTGAATGCACTTGACAGTAAGTACTTATATGTACTTTGAAATGTAAATAAAGAAAAATAATGTTTTTATATTTATTTTTGGCCTACATAGAAAAAGTCAGAAAAAATAGTGAAACTGGTTAAAGTATAAGATTAGGTTTATTATTTACATGCAGGGGATTTTCCTACTTGAAGCAGTTGGGCCCTTATATTATCCAAAAATTAAGCAAAATAAGATAGAAACGTACAAGGGGGGAATCAAGAGGTATCAATGCCCCACAAAATAGTTGATAAAGTGTGTTAAAAGAGACACAAACAAGACAAAAAAATTGCACAATACCCAAATTTTTATTGAAACTTTAATCCCCCTGCCCCTCCCGAAAATGCTCCTTTTATATATTTTTTCTTGAAAATGTGTTACAAAGTTGGTACTTTTTTAAATTATTTTTCTTTTTTAGAGCTGTTAAAAAAACAGTAAAATCACCAAAAAATTCATAAATTATAAACGCAAAAATTCAGGATTTTTCACTCCCCCCCCAGTCCTAAGGCATTTCCAAGAAAAAAAGAAATCAAAAAAAAACTGATTGTCACAAGAGGCCACCTCTTTGCGTCCTCAAGCCCTTTTATTGCCAAATCGCGTCTTTTTTCAGAAGACCTCCTAGTTTTTTTTTAAATAAAGAAAAAATAAGCAAACACCAAAAAATATATTAAAGTAAACAAAAATGTTAGGTTAGATCACTCAGATTCGTATACGGAAATTGAGATTCGAGTGGACTTTACCACTCGACTCTATTTCCGAACGAAAAACTCGTATACGAGCTTTCAAGAATTCGAATGGTGATTATCCTTATACGTTTCGCCGAATCCGTATACGGATTTATTTGAAGAATTGGGTCCCACCTGGACCCAATTCTTGAACCACTCGGATTTTTTGTCGTATACGAGTAAAATTCGAATGGTGGTTTCGAGTGCTCGAAAAAATTGCTATTCTTGAATGCCACTCGAACGGCAATTCCGTGTACGACTTTTTTTTTCGACTACACTACTTGGCAACGCTGTTTTCGTATAATTTTGACGAGTCGTTAAATACCGAGATGAATTCCAAGACGTGCGCAAGCGTTGATCTATCACTTCTGCCAACCAATCAACTGAGAGATATTTCAGTATGGTTTTATACTTATTTACCTAATCTGTGATGGTTTTATACAGCAACACTTTAATAATTCCCAGTTCTTTTTGATGAAAATTCGTCGTTTTTGTTCTGTGAAAATGCCGGTGACGTGCAAGTTGTGTGACAAATTATTTAGTGCCCAATTTAATTTGAAATGGGTTCTACTGTATGTCTATGCTACGATAAACATTTTTTTAAAAGATTTAGCGCATTTAAATTTGTCAATACTCCCATGGCAAAACAAAATAAACGTGAAATGCATATAGAAGAAATACTGCATATACCTCAAAAAATATTAATCGCAGCACATAGATATTGTATATGTTTGAAATCAAAAAGAAAAGACGAATCTTAAAATGCAAAAATATACAGGGTGTTCCCTCTCAAAAAATCGACTTTATTGTCACACCCTGTACAGGGTGTCCCAAATTCGTTATTTTTTTGTGGTGTCGGGTATTTCTAGGGAAGAAAGAAAAAACTGAGCCCCCTTTGCGACGCTCAAATTTTAAGAGAAGCCTAAAGGTGAAAACTACATTTAGATATAGCAAGCCATTTTTAAGCTACGGAGTGTTTTTGTCTGCATTTTGCTTTTGTGTAAATAGCTTTCTTATAGATCTTTTCTTGAAGAATTGACAGATGTCAACGGTTTTTATTTATCTCTTTTGGTTTTTAAAATATTGCATAAAGTTGTTATTTTTCTTACAGAATAACTCTAAAACTCTCTCTAAAATTTCCTTTAAAATGATGTATCACACTCAATATTTTAATTTTTAATTTTTTTTATTGTTTTCTTTATTTTTATTTTTTAATCACCTCTTAATTATTTTTTAATATTAAGCAAACTAAAATATGTGGTAAAAAAAATATATATATATAAAGAAATCCCACTAATCCCATAAAGAAAAATTAATTTTATGTGATATCTCAAAAACTAAACGTGACAAATGAAATTTAATTTAACAGTTGAATTCCTCTTAAAAAAGTGTCTATTTCACAGAAATAAAAATATTAATAAATAAACAAGTTATAGACCCCTTCCCAAAATGCAGACTTTTTAAAAACACCCCGTAGTTTAAAAACGGCTTGCTATATCAAAATGCGATTTTCACCTTTAAGGTTCTTTTGAAATTTGAGTGTCGCAAAGGTTGATGAGGTTTTTTTAGTTCCTCTAGAAATACCCGAAACTCCCCAAAAACATCGAATTTGGGACACCCTGTACATGGTGACGGATAGAAAAAAATTATGTTGGCTTTTAAAGTTCATCATCATCATAATTAACCAAAAAAAATCTACAATTTATTATAGCCCTTTATTTTCAATGATAAAGTTGCTGAGTGCTCAGGTTATAAAAAACCACCCGGTACCTACATAAAATCATACCTAAAAATTAGAATTGACCATTATTTTATACCTTGAATTTTTAATTATACGTTAAGCTCTTCGATCTCGCGCCAATCCCGGTATTCGCGCCAATAATTTAAATTAGACATTTTGACGTTAATTTTGGCGCATGCTCCTTTGATGGAATTTATCTCGGTATTTAACGACTCGTGGTATGTCCGCCTAAACTTGCCGCGATGAAGTAAAGTCGACAGTAGATGGACATACTACCGTCTTTGTTTTTGCAATTTTTTTTAAAAAGTGATTTATTTTCTAGATATATGTTTTTGTTTTAACAAAAAAAGAAGCTGTGGTTTATTTTGGTAAAGGCAATTATTGTGTAATCATTGGTAACGGTAAGTACCAAATTATAGTAATGGAACTTTGGGGCCTAGGGGCATCTAACCTCTTTGAAGTGTGGAAATTTGGGGGTGAAATTCGCAGTTGAATTTTGAGACTGCTTAAAAGAAAACAAATAAACTTCATAAGTATTCTAAAGGGGTCTTGAACTTGAGGCTTTGTTTGTAATGAGAGGCCAGTGTTTGATGAACTTGCATACATCATGCTTTGACAAAAATTGTAAAAGTGTTACTGAAACATTTGGAGTTTGCATTTTGTCTGTAGTATAGAAACAATTTAATTTTTTGCTCCCAGTGTTTTTTCTCAGTTTCTTTTTGAGTAGAACAGTTTTGCCTTTTAGGCTAATATGCATAATAAACATTTCAAGTAAAAATTGACAAAATCAGTAACCTTTGTTCAAAAAACCCATTTTTTTGTTTAAATTTGAATATCTTTACCTGTCAATTAACTGCAAAAAATTTTTAAACTGTTGTAGACTAAAGCAGCCCTCATATGATCAGTATCATTTGATTTGAATATGTACATTATTTTTGTAGATGTCTTTGTTTTTCAAAAGTTATAAACAAGGACATATATAAAAATCTCGCCAGTAATACAGATCCAGTGAAGTCTGCTGTGGTACACTCAATGAAAAAACTTTTTGTTATAGGTTTCTCAGAGAAGACATTTTTGAGGTGTGAAGCAGTTTTTGCCTAGCGGTCCTGTTGCAATGATGATCCTACTAGAACTACTCAGATGCATTTGGTGATCTATTAACTTTTAAAGAACTTTTTTAAATAAATTATAAGTAAAATAAAGTTTATTGTAGTTTTATTGTAAAAAAGATTATACATCTTCTTACATAAAAGCTTATTCAGTGAGAACGAGCAAGTTGGAATAAATTTTCATTAAAATTTTTTTGAATAAACCAAAATCATGCCTACTGAGATTTTTAATGAGCAATATTTTTGATGAATTTTTTTGGACAGAACCCCAAAAAGGGGTGGAAATATGTCAAATTAAAAAAAAAAAAAACATTTTTTATTAGTTTTTGAACAAAGTGCTACAAGTTGAGTCTACCAGTTGCAAAAAAATTTTTGGTATTACTGGAGCTCTTGTCAGGGGTCCACCACCTATCTTTTAATAAAATTATAGGTTTTACTTTAAATGACACTTATATTCTTTAAAAATTAAAAAAAAATAGAAATAATTTTCTTTTTGTTAATTTAAAAAAATTATTTGATACCCTTTCTAACAAGGTGCCTTAAGTGGGGTCATTCCATCTTAAAAAATAAGTTGTATGCTAGTGGACCCCTTTCTGGGGGTCTGTCCAAGAAATATTCAGTAAAAATATTGCTGGTTCAAAATCTCAGTTAACATGTGCTTGGATTTTTTCAAAAAACTTAAATTTAACCGACTAGCAAGTTTATTCCAACTGGCTTGTTCTCACACTGTAGTCATATTGCATAGCGTTTTTTAATGCACTTGACAGTAAGTACTTGTTATGTACTTTGAAATGTAAATAAAGAAAAATAATGTTTTTATATTTTATATTTATTTTTGGCCAACATAGAAAAAGTCAGAAAAAATAGTGGAACTGGTAAAAGTATAAGATTAGGTTTACTATTTACATGCAGGGGATTTTCCTACTTGAAGCAGTTGGGCCCTTATATTATCCAAAAATTAAGCAAAATAAGATAAGCCATTGTACCCAGGGGGGAATCAAGAGGTATCAATGCCCCACAAAATAGTTGATAAAGTGTGTTAAAAGAGACACAAATAAGACAAAAAAATTGCACAATACTCAAATTTTTATTGAAACTTATTAATCCCCCCGCCCCTCCCGAAAACGCTCCTTTTATATATTTTTTCTTGAAAATGTGTTACAAAGTTGTAATTTTTTAAATTATTTTTAGAGCTGTTCATTCATAAATTATTAACGCAAAAATTTAGGATTTTTTACTTCCCCCCCCCAGTCGTAAGGCATTTCCAAGAAAAAAAGAAATTAAAAAAAACTGAGTGTCACAAAAGGCCACCTCTTTGCGTCCTCAAGCCCTTTTATTGCCAAATCGCGTCTTTTTTCAGAAGACCTCCCAGTTTTTTTTAAATAAAGAAAAATTAAGCAAACACCAAAAAATTTATTAAAGTAAACAAAAATGTTAGGTTAGATCACTCAGATTCGTATACGGAAATTGATAGCGATTTCGGCTTCACTGCTCTGAAATCACTCGCGGGTAGAGCGATAACGTCACGAATCTCTCTCCGAGCACCCCGGGATTGATCTAAGATCGAGCGGGATTGCTCGCCTTCGGAGCAAGGGCGAACAAGATTTTTCAAACACTTGATCGAAATTTCGTGGGTTTTGTCAAGGACTGTACACAGAGAATAGGATGGTCCACTTCGCGAAATCTGTCAGACGGTTTTTAATACGTCACAAAATACTCAACGACATAACCTTACTTTTTCTCGCTGTAATGTAGAAGAATAATAATAATATACAATTTTATGTAAAAATATCATAGGTGTATCGGGTGTATCTTCTTCAGAAAATAGTTTACAGAACCCCTCAATCATCAATAAAATGAAATAAATTTTTTCATTGTCATTCATCAGCATTTGCTTAAAAAAAACATGTTAATATTTGGAATATCATCTAGAATATTTTATGAATAGTATTTTACTCCCCATTAGAATACCTATGCCTAGAATGAGGGGTGATCAGCTGCCCATAGTAGGTGTACAAAATTCATTTACAGGACTGTGCAGGACACTATATTGCCAGGCTTAAGCTATAATGCTTTTATCCAACATTTGGATAATTTTGATGCTGTCTTAAGTAGAGTTTATACAGCAACATGGCATGACATAAGACATAGCATGACATAACATAACAGAGTTGAGCTTATGACAAACCCTGTTGGTGTTTATACAGAAAAATAACATGACATAACATTACATGACATAACATGAGACATAAAAAGATGCCCAACTTTTATCTTTTTATGTCATGTCTTGTGTGAAATCACATTACGCGCATGATCGCGACGTTATTTGTTTACGATTTTTTACCATAACCCTACTTTTATATTGTGTTTGGATAGTTTTGATGTGGTTTTTTTTGTTTAAAAAAGAAATAAGTATGCAAAAAAGGTAAGCAAAACATCAGATATTTAAGTACATATAAGTAGGTAGCCTTTTTTCATTCATTTTTGTTGCAGGTAATTGGGGCTCCCCTAATACATGTGATGATGGCCCTTTGGTTAGTTTAAGTGATGTATATACTTGTTTTAGATGGATGAAGAAGTACAGCTTCTAGTTCTCATTGGCCTTGCAGCTAGTGCTATATGTATAACAAGAGTGTGAAAAAGAAGGCACTTTAAAATTCGCCCAATGAATAAGAAGTCCAAGCCATTTTTTTTGGCATTCTTATCTTTGTATCACTTGTCTTTTTTATTATACAGGGCAGGGAAGCCCTGCACCTGTTCAATAAATTAACCATCGTCCATATTTTCAAAACAACAACAGAAAGCTAAATGACAGAAGACAGCTGAAAGTTCCAAAATCACATGAACAAAAGTCAAGCTGTAATTGGACCAAGCTTTATATTATGTCATGTTATGTTTTTTGTATAAACAGCCATTTTTCCTTCTGTAATGTTATGTCATGTCATGCTATGTCTTATGTCATGCCATGTTTCTGTATAAACTCTACTTTAATCACAACATTATTCTACATCAATTTTTATTATCAAATCTTCTTAAGCTTTTATGGTCTTTGTATTGTACATTTGTATATTATTTTTCAGGTTTTTTAAATCAAAACTAGGAAAATTTTATAGGCATATAGTGGCATTCTAGCTTAAGATGTATACATTCACCCTGCAATCCACTACAGGACCAAAAATTTATTGCTAATTCCTGTAGAACAATGCATACATTTCATTCCACTTATCACCTAGTAGTACCACCTAGAGGGGCTCATCAATATGTAAGGACCTATACAATATCTCGACACTTTTAATGACCACTCAGGACTGATAAGAATCAGGACCTGGCACAACCTTTAAGGACTAACAGGGTCAACAAAAATATGGTTTATTAAGTCCCTGTACAAAGTTTTTGCTATTGATTAGCAACAGACCCAGAGGTATTTTTTGCACTTAAGAAATATTCACTTTTTGTCAGTAGCGGCTTGTGGTAGAACATGGCACATCAGTTGAATAGAAAAAACCAAGGACCATAAACTGACTGTCTTTGGTAAAAACAAGATATTGTTGGCAAAAATGTTCAGTTATCATGTCATTTGTACAGTATGAAACCTCATTCCACATGACATGATAAATTAAATGTTTTGTCAATACATTATACAGTTTTTTCTTTCAACTGATGTAGAGTGTTCTACAACATTGCTATGTTTAAAAGGAAATAACATGTGTACCTACTGAGGTGTGTATATTGCTCAACTTCACCTAACTAGCAGCAGTACTAGCTTTTTGTCCCTTATTATTTTAGTAATTAAAATCTCACTTTTTGTCCTGTTGAAGCAATTTGTAGTTATCAGTATTTTAACTTATTGCTTCATCTAAATGTTGCCTATAGGTTTGATTTTATGAGGTATATGTTAGTGCCCCCAAAGATATCATCTCAGGATACATGTTTACATATGAAAGATAAAAAATAAAATGATTAAATAAAAGTTATTTTCCTATTTTAATTTCGACCAAATTTATTATATTTATTGATTTATAATACTAGAAATTATCTAAGTAGATAAAGTCTTTAGGCATGTGTATACATTTTTAGAATTTTTTTGTTATATCACTCATAATAGCAAAAAAATAACAAACATGTATACAATATTAAGGGGGGTTATTGATTAGAAGCAATAAGGAATTGGTTACCATAAACATCAGGATAACAAATCCTGAATTTGATAAATGAAACATAAGAAGAATGAACCATGGGGGCAAAAAATCTAGGACATGTAGGTATTTTACCTTTCTAAGAAATGTCCTAGTATTTTTAACCCAACTGCAAGACCTTTTTACTTCTCAGCATCATTTTGTTTTTATTAAGTGACACTAGCTTCTCAAAAATTGAAACAATATAATAATATATTACATTTTAATAATATATATAAAAAATATAAATATATCTTTAAAAAAACTGTGCTAAAGCAAAATCTCCATTGTGCAAAAACTAAAATTGACAAAACAAAAACTTAGCACATTAAAAATAAATTATTGGGGAGGCAAAGAAAACAACTAAATTAAACTTAGAATAGATTCTGAAACTATTAAAGACACACACTAACAGTTGCAAACCAACTGAATACTCATTTTTGTACAATAGCAGACTCTGATACAAAAAATTCAACAATAACTCTATCAATTTGCACAAAACAAAGAAAAATCAGACTAACTAAGTAGTTTTCTTTTGTACCAACATCAACCAGCAAATGTTCCTCGATTTCGATGCTTGTACCTGCAGTTGGCTCTTCAGGATCAACTTCTATTGGTTTCACTGATAGGTTTTGACTTGGCACAGATGTATTCCTTAGTATTGTTTTGGAAGTACATAACCCTGTAATAAAAATCATATATAAGGAAGTTTTTTAAAAAAAGGTAGTTTCTACAGTGTAAATTTTGTACTCTAGTACATATGGAATTCACAAAAAAACATGAGGTTTTAGAAATTGTGAAGTATTATTTTGTTATGACATTTTTGTCAAAATTACAGTAGGTGTCCCAAATTAAGTTGGCACTATTGATAACTTCACTATTATTGGAGTCAAATTAGTACACTAGTAGCATTGTTTGAGCTAATTAAGATAATCAAAACAGAAAAACAATTAAATTGCACATTTACAGAAAAAAAATTAAAAAATATGTTTAATGTCTAATTTTTGTGGTTGTAGAGGTTTCTTCATAGACAAGGGGTGATCAGCTGCCCACAGTAGGTCTACAGGACTCCATAGGACACTACAATACACTACAGGATCAAGAATTAATTAAAGTCCTGTAGGATGGTGAACAAATTTGGTTCAGCTGATCACCCCTTGTTCATAGATGAACACACAGGCCTAAATAAATTCACATGCAGCTTAGTGTTACATTAAGTAATCTCTGGGGGGGAGGGTTACCTTTGTGTCATAGTCTTGGCCATAGGTGGTTACACTTTTGTGACATTTTTAACCTATTTCTTTATCAAAAAATCTGAAAAATGGTATGTTGTTGAGTTGTTTTTATGAGAACATTTTTTTTGTCAACATAAGGTATGTATGTATTCAAAAGTGGTGGCCGGCCCTACTGGACCTCCATGCACTGCAACCACATATGGATCTATTGTGCCCATGTACCTACATACTGAGTTTGACTAAAGTAGCATATTTTTTTTTCCACCCAGCACTTAAAAAACTCTGCAGATTACAACAATAAATGATTCAGGCTTAACACAACTGTGTAACTGCCTATGGCAAGGACTATACACTGAATGATTTTTTTATATTTTTCTTGAAAATGCGTTACGACAGGAGAAGGGCGGCAAAATCCTGAATTTTAGCCTTACATAATTAAAGAATGTGGCCCTATATAGATTTAAAAAAATGTTAAAATGATATTTACCTAGCAATTTATCTTGAAAAGGAATTTCGAAATCTGTTCTGTAGAAATGCTTTCGTGGGATCCATATTGTCTTTTCCACAACGCCTTAGCCACTCTTGCAAAATATTCTTGGAAACAGTCATTGGAAGGTGGAAATTAAAAAAAACTCATAAACATAGTACTTCTAAGTTCGAATAGTTGGATTTACATCCAGAAACCGCACAGGATGCTCCTGGGATTTTGCGATTCCGAAAATTGTTTAAAATCACGAAAATAACAATACAAAACCAAGATTCCACAAATTTTTTCCTTTAAAATAAATAAAAATGCGAAATGCACGGAAAAATTAACCTCACTTCGGATTCGCGAAAAAAATCAATAAGTTCGGTTGTCCTTTTTCATTTAATGTGAATAGAAAAGGAAAGACCACCCACTCAAACAGATCAAGGGTCTTTTGAGAAGGATGAGTAGGTTTATTGAAGGATGGCTCAACACCTTGAGGATTTTGTGACGTAGCGAAATTTGGAATATATGGGACTTATGGAAGTGGACCGTCCTGTTCTCTGTGTACAGTCCTTGGGGTTTTGTAACCTGAATAATAGTGGGTTTACACATGCATGAATTTAGTGGCGCCAGTGTTCGCGCCAGGGACCCAATTCTTGAACCACTCGGATTTTTTGTCGTATACGAGTAAAATTCGAATGGTAGTTTCGAGTGCTTGGAAAAATAGGTATTCTTGAATGCCACTCGAACGCCAATTCCGTGTACGACTTTTTTTCGACTACACTACTTGGCAACGCTGCTTTTGTATAATTTTGACCAAACTAACGCCGGTATGTGCGCCTAAACTTGCCGCGATGTAAGGTTAACAGTAGATTGACAATACATCTTTTGTTTTTGTAATTTTTTTTTAAAGAGTGATTTATTTTCACGATATGTTTTTTTTAGAACAAGAAGCTGTGTTTTATTTTGGTAACAGCAATGATTGTGTAATCATTGGTAACGGTAAGTACCAAATTATAGAAATGGAAATTTGGGGCCTAGGGGCATCTAACCTCTTTGAAGTTTGGAAATTTGGGGGTAAAATTCGCAGTTGAATTTTGAGACTGCTTAAAAGAAAACAAATAAACTTCATAAGTATTCTAAAGGGGTCTTGAACTTGAGGCTTTGTTTGTAATGAGTGGCCAGTGTTTGACGAACTTGCATACTTCATGCTTTGACAAAAATTGTACAAGTGTTAAGTAACATAGGGGTTTTTACTGAAACATTTGGAGTTTGCATTTTGTCTGTAGTATAGAAACAATTTAATTTTTTGCTCCCAGTGTTTTTTCTCAGTTTCTTTTTGAGTAGAACAGTTTTGCCTTTTAGGCCGATAAGCATAATAAACATTTCAAGTAAAAGTTGACAAAATCAGTAACCTTTGTTCAAAAAAATCATTTTTTTTGTTTAAATTTGAATATCTTTACATGTCAATTAACTGCAAAAAAAATTAAAACTGTTATAGACTAAAGCAGCCCTAATATGATCAGTATGATTTGATTTGAATATGTACATTATTTTTGTAGATGTCTTTGTTTTTCAAAAGTTATAAACAAGGACATATATAAAAATCTTGCCAGTAATATGGATCCAGTGCTGCTGTGGTACACTCAATGAAAAAACTTTTTGTTACAGGTTTCTCAGAGAAGACATGAAGATCATTTTTGAGGTGTGAAGCAGTTTTTGCCTAGCAGTCCTGTTGCAATGATGATCCTACTAGAAATACTCAGATGCATTTGGTGATCTATTAACTTTTAAAGAACTTTTTTAAATAAATTATAAGTAAAATAAAGTTTATTGTAGTTTTATTGTAAAAAAGATTATACAACTTCTTACATAAAAGCTTATACAGTGAGAACGAGCAAGTTGGAATACATTTTCTAGCAGGTTAAATTAAAATTTTTTTGAATAAACCAAAATCATGCCTACTGAGATTTTTAATGAGCAATATTTTTGATGAATTTTTTTGGACAGAACCCCAGAAAGGGGTCCAACAAGATAAAACTTGTGGCACCTTGTTGGAAAGCCTATTGAAAAAGAAAAATTATAGTTCACTTTTTTTTGGAAATCTGTCAAATTAAAAAAAAACATTTTTTAATAGTTTTTCAACAAAGTGCTACAAGTTGAGACTACCAGTTACAAAAAAAATGTTGGTATTACTGGACCTCTTGTCAGGGGTCCACCACCTATATTTTAATAAAATTATAGGTTTTACTTTAAATGACACTTATGTTCTCTAAAAATTACAAAAAAATAGAAATAATTTTCTTTTTGTTAATTTAAAAAAATTATTTGATACCCTTTCTGGGGTCATTCTATCTTAAAAAATAAGTTGTATGCTAGTGGACCCCTTTCTGGGGGTCTGTCCAAAAAATATTCTGTAAAAACATTGCCGGTTAAAAATCTCAGTTAACATGTGTTTGGATTTTTTCAAAAAACTTAAATAAAATAAAGTTTATTCCAACTGGCTTGTTCTCACACTGTAGTCATATTGCATAGCGTTTTTTAATGCACTTGACAGTAAGTAC
The DNA here is from genome assembly GCA_963576565.1 of Aspidapion aeneum. Lineage (NCBI taxonomy): Eukaryota > Metazoa > Arthropoda > Insecta > Coleoptera > Brentidae > Aspidapion > Aspidapion aeneum. The sequence goes on from OY755042.1 coordinate 62,701,735, forward strand.
TTATTATGTACTTTGAAATGTAAATAAAGAAAAATAATGTTTTTATATTTTATATTTATTTTTGGCCAACATAGAAAAAGTCAGAAAATCTGGTGAATCTGGTAAAAGTATAAGATTAGGTTTATTATTTACATGCAGGGGATTTTCCTACTTGAAGCAGTTGGGCCCTTATATTATTAAAAATTAAGCAAAATAAGATAAGGCGTTGTACCCAGGGGGGAATCAAGAGGTATCAATGCCCCACAAAATACTCACACTTTTTATTAAAACTTTTTAATGCCCCCGTCCCTCCCGAAAACGCTCTTTTATATATTTTTTCTTGAAAATGTGTTTTCTTTTTTAGAGCGTTCATTCATAAATTATTAACGCAAAAATTCAGGATTTTTCACTCCCCCCCCCAGTCGTAAGGCATTTCCAAGAAAAAAATAAATAAAAAAAACTGAGTGTCACAAGAGGCTATCCCCCTTCCACCTCTTTGCGTCCTCAAGCCCTTTTATTGCCAAATCGCGTCTTTTTTCACAAGACCTCCCAGTTTTTTTTAAATAAAGAAAAATTAAACAAACACCAAAAAATATATTAAAGTAAACAAAAATGTTAGGTTAGATCACTCAGATTCGTATACGGAAATTGAGATTCGAGTGGACTTTACCAATCGACTCTATTTCCGAACGAAAAACTCGTATACGAGCTTTCAAGAATTCGAATGGTGATTATCCGTATACGTTTCGCCGAATCCGTATACGGATTTATTTCAAGAATTGGGTCCCAGTTCTATTTGCACGCCAGTAAAGGTTTACACTATTGTGCGAAAATTAAAAAGAGTGGCACGCCAGTTTCATTTTTAAAGTGTACACGATACGCGATATGTCGGCTGAACTCTCGAAAGCCTGCAAAATAGTCGCTAAACTTTTATTGAAAAAAAAATAAAAGAGATTCAGGAAAAGGAACAACGAAAAGGCCTGTATCTGCATGGGTTAAAGCATGGATTGCTAGTCGATCTACTTTGAGTGCTTGCGAAAAACTCTTAGGAGAACTTGCAGCAGAAGATCCTGCGAGCTATAAAAACCATCTTCGAATGACAAAGCAACATTTTGATATTCTTCTAGAGTTTCTCTTATTTAAACAACATTCTTTAAAATTCGGTCTGCTACTTTAAACCATGGTACTTTTGGGGTGTATACTTCATTTGCACCGGCTCCGGAACGTTGGCTTTTTTTAATTTTTGTCAATTCCAAAGCATATGTGTTTCTTATGGATCATATTTTTGCTTTTACTTCTGCAACTTCAAAGCCTTCAATAGTCATTATTTTACTAATTTTTTGGGAAGCATTATCTCGACTATCTTTGTTTTTATACGAACTACTGTGTACATCCCATAAACAAGGAAAACATTCATAGCCTTCAAGAAACTGTATGGTCAGTTCTGCTGACCACTTTTTTAGCCATATTAAGCTATAAAAACAAAAATAAACAAAATTTTAAGCTCAAACACAATGAAAATAAAAAATAATGTAAAATAATGCACTTAAAACTGGCGAGCCGACGTGCAAGCACTTGTTTACACATGAAAATTTTCCTTTTCTGCGGGCATGCGTCACCGCTGGCGCCAGCAAATTACGAGTCGTTAAATACCGAGATGAATTCCATCAAAGGAGCATGCGCCAAAATTAACGTCAAAATGTCTAATTTAAATTATTGGCGCGAATACCGTGATTGGCGCGAGATCGAAGAGCTTAACGTGTAATAAAAAATTCAAGGTATAAAATAATGGTCAATTCTAATTTTTAGGTATGATTTTATGTTGGTTCGGTTCGGTTTTATAACCGGAGCACTCAGCAACTTTATCATTGAAAATAAATTTAGATTTTTTTGGTTAATTATGACAACATTAAAAGGAAACATAATTTTTTTATATCCGTCACCATGTACATGGTGTCCCAAATTCGATGTTTTTGGGGGGGTTTCGGGTATTTCTAGAGGGGCTAAAAAAAACTGATCCCCCTTTGCGACACTCAAATTTCAAAAGAATGTTAAAGGTGAAAATCGCATTTTGATATAGCAAGCCGTTTTTAAACTACGAAATAAAAAAATTTATTAATATTTTTAAGAGGAATTTAAGTGTTAAATTAAATTTCATTTGTCACGTTTAGTTTTTGAGATATCACATAAAATTAATTTTTCTTTATGGGAGGATCCCTTTATTTCTTTATATTTTTGTATTTTTTTTATTTTTACCAAATATTTTAGTTTGCTTAATGGGTTTAAAATGTTTTAATATTATAAAATTATAAAAATAAAAAAATAATAAAGAGGTGATTAAAAAATAAAAATAAAGAAAACAACAAAAAAATAAAATATTGAGTGTGATACATCATTTTAAAGGAAATTTTAAGCTGATTTTAAAAATCTAATAAAAAAAGAGTTATTCTGTAAGAAAAATAACAACTTTATGCAATTTCTTAGAAACCAAAAGAGATAAATAAAAACCGTTTACATCTGTCAATTCTTCAAGAAAAGATCTATAAGAAAGCTATTTACACAAAAACAAAATTTTCATAAACAAAAAAGTTATAGACCCCCTCCCAAAATGCAGACAAAAACACTCCGTAGCTTAAAAACGGCTTGCTATATCTAAATGTGGTTTTTCACCTTTAGGCTTTTCTTCAAATTTGAGCGTCGCAAAGGGGGGTCAGTTTTTTCTCCCCTAGAAATACCCGAAACTACAAAAAAACAACGAATTTGGGACACCCTGTACAGGGTGTGACAATGAAGTCGATTTTTTGAGAGGGAAAACCCTGTATATTTTTGCATTTTAAGATTCGTCTTTTCTTTCTCATTTCAAAAATAAACAATATCTACGTGCTGCGATTAATATTTTTTCAGATATATGCAGTATTTCTTCTATATGATCTTATGCATTTCACGTTTATTTTGTTTTGCCATGGGAGTATTGACTCTCAACTCCAATGTTTCTTCAAGTATTTCTTGATTGTGTTTGTATTTCAAATGATCACACAGATCCAAGTTTTTTAGGAAGGAGCATTTACATTCTAGGCATCTAAACATAAAAACACTTTTTGCATAGGAATACCTTTGTTTTTGTATGTCATGTTTACTTTGACAGTGTTTATTCAAATTAAATTGGGCACTAAATAATTTGTCACACAACTTGCACGTCACCGGCATTTTCACAGCATAAAAACGACGAATTTTCATCAAAAAGAACTGGGAATTATTAAAGTTTTGCTGTATAAAACCATACTGAAATATCTCTCAGTTGATTGGTTGGCAGAAGTGACAGATCAACGCTTGCGCACGTCTTTGGAATTCATCTCGGTATTTAACGACTCGTAGCAAATTCAGTCAGCTGCAGACTTTTTTGATACATGCATGCAAAAAAATAACTTGTGTGCAAGTCGGTGTTTACACTTGCAAATTTAACTTACTGGCGCGCCAGTTTTTATTGGCGCCAGCAAATCCATGCATGTGTAAACTATCCTTAAATAATAGCTTGTCTAACGAACTGTCACGATCAGCTGTTTTTCGATCCAAGATGGTTGCCATAGGACAAACAAAGCGTTTTCCCATAAGCCGCAATGTTAACAAAAACGTAATTTTTAAAAAAAGTGAAACGATTTAATTTACAACAAAGATGCTGTTTTAAGTATTGACCCTTGGTACACATGGGAAAAATGCGTTTTTCTTAAAAAAAGTCAATTAAAGCCAGTAAATCTTAAATAAAAGGGACCATGTTTTGTTTAAAAAGTCAGTTTATGTTTTTATTTACTTTTGTTTTTTTAAACTTTTTTTCTAGTTTTTTACTCAGTTTGAATAATTATTATTAGTTTATGTGCTGTTATGAATTGTGGCAGCTGGGGAGATCTTGATAATGTTAGTTTTGATGGAATGCCAAGTATTTTGACCTTAAAAAATCATCTTGATTTAAATGAACTAGGTATCAGTCATAGAGAAAATAATAAAAGAGTGCTTAATTCTATGGTTCAAAAGCGGCAACAAGTTTACGCTAGCGCCACCCTTGGCTACTGGAAGAATTAAGAATGCGCGGGCGGGCTTTTTAAATGATTTTTTTCTTAGTAAAGGTGCTATTTTTGAGGTCAGGCTAATTTCATGTATGCGAAAAGAATTTGGATATCAAAAATATATTAATTTTAGTCATGTAAACCTGTAAGATATCCAAACTTTTTCCGCATACATAAAAATTTGCATGACCTCGAAAATGTAATACTTAAATAAAAAACAATGTTTTTTTAAAAAATGTAATATTTATTTTTTTAAGAATGAGTACTGTTTTAGAAAAATCTAAAAATATTTAACAAATATAATGTTTTTTCTTAAATGTATAAACTAGGTATTTACATTACAAAAAACTGGGGATTTTTAGAAAACTTAAAAATAGTTAAACATGTACCACCTAATAATCCTTAATAAAACCAATATTTAAAAAAAATAAGAACACACTTTTACAGTCTTCAATTTTCTAATTTCTAGGTTTATGTGGAATTGCTCAAATGTTGTAATGTAATTTTCATATATTCTTCACAATATCCATTCTCCAATCCATTTTTTAATAATAAAGGTGGCCACATAATGATGTTATCCCATTGTTAATTGTTGCGTTGGATAACTAAAAAGCAAAAAAAAAAGCTGCCAGGGGACTCATAATAGTAGGTATTTTATACAGGTGTTAATAAAGTATGTCGCCAAACTTCAGAGGATTATCTTGAGTGATTTTAAGAAAAAAAACTTTGTATAACTTAGTTTTTGAGATATGGGTTATTAAAATATTAGTTTTTTGTTTGCTTTTTATTTATAACTCGTGCAGTTTTTGAGATATTTAGCTCAAATCTGGAACATGTTGTTGTTTTGTTACAAGGCATACATTATTAAGCATGTCAAATATTAGGAAAAACTACAGGGTGATATTTTTTCAGCGGTCATGCCCCCTTTTTTCTCCAGAACTTTTTTGCAGTAAGTTATTGGCAGATTTAAAAATGTAAAATGAATTCCTTGTTTTATTCAGAAATTTTTTGATCTGCAATATTTTTATCTCTAACCATTTTTCAGAAACAAAACAAAATAAAATAACTTGTATCTTCAATTGCTATTTAGAAATTACATAAAACTCACATAAAATTAAAATAATGCAGAGTACAAATTTTCCTTTTTTGTCTTTTCTTGGAAACAGTTAGAGTTACAAAAAATTGCAGAAGATCAAAGTTTTTGAGGAAAGGTGGCTGTTGCCTCCCCCATCCCAATAAGCCCTCGTGTCGACTCTGTCTGAAATATGTGTTTATATGTAATATAATTTCAGGGGCTAACCAAATTGGGGGAGCTTAGCTCTTGAGGCTCTGCCCTAAGTACACTTTGGGCCTATTCTTAAATTATGTAATTGACCCACCTTCACCCTCTGTACAGAATTTTCAAGAAACAAAATACATCAAAAAAAAGTTATGTGTAATACAAGGCCAAACACTGCTACCCCTTTGAGCATTAATTTTGAACATATAATTATTATGTTAAATGGCATTATGTATTTTAAGAATAGGCCCTAGTATGGGTGTGGAAAGAGACAGAACTTATTAACCAATATTTCTCTATTACTTACCTAAATGAAAAAACATTTGCAACCAAGCAGTGTGTACTCAATGTGATTGTAATGATCCATACAAATCCATAATGTCTGTGTACCTAAAAAGTAAAAGCACTAGCTAAAATTATGTTCAAACACTAAACTAAAAGACAGAAGCCTAAGGATTTTTAGACATTTTCCATATATTTCATGAATAAAAAAATTAAATAGGTGAAGATATGGCATAACTGTGTCTCAGGTCCCCCAAAGACCTATTCTTGGGTGCACTACTGACTAAAATATCTACTAAAACTAAAAATGGAAAATGCCGATAAGGCAATACATCAATAATAATAAAATTACATGGACAATGACCCATAAGAAGGTGTGGATCTACGGGAGGGGAAATTCCCCCCCCCCCAAATCTCAAATTATATTAAGTTTTTACATACAGAATACACATCCTGGTCACAATGCAAAACTGTTTTATGCAATATTTATTATGATATCTACCCTAACCCCTGCCATAACTGAGGGGTGAACAGCTGAACAAAATTTGTACACCATCCTACAGGACTCAAATAAATTCTTGGTCCTGTAGTGTATTTTAGTGTCCTGTGGAGTCCTACACAGTCTTGTTAAAAAAATTTGTATACCTGCTGTGGACAGATGATCACCCCTCCCGAACACATAATGCACCAATACTAAGTTGACACATTTTATCTAAAACCAATGTATATGTTCAGTGTCAATCTGTATAACAAGTATATAAATCGACCCTTCAATAACATAAATTATCTTCAATAACATAAATTATCTTCAATAACATAAATTATCTTTCTTACCTTGTCTTAGTCACAAAACAAGACCAGTTTTGTCTGATAACACGCGCTTTAACACAAAACAGATCTCCTTTGTAGTGAAAAAGTTATTTCGTAGCAAAATTTTTGCAAGAAAAACAAACCAAGAATTTGAGGTTAGGTTTGACTCGACTGCGTTTACAATATACTTGTAACTTGCTTTTAAAAATGACTTGCAATTTGTAATATGGGTAGAATACCTGTATTATTTATTAATTTTTTTGGTTGCAACTTCTATTAACATTGATTGATGAATGTTACAGATGTTCATACCTATGCAACAACGAATATCAGCAATTTTTATTTAAACAGTATAAATACTGAATTAGGATATAAGTCATTGTTTTATAGAGGAATCAGATTGTATAACAAATTACCATTAGACATTAAAAATTGCAAATCAAATAATATGTTTAAGAGAAAAAAAAAGAAGTACTTGTTGCCTAGTCAGCCTCAGTGGCGTATATAGAAAAAAGTTTCGGGTGGGGCCCAGACCTTATAAAGACGTATTTTATACTATTTTATATTTGTATTTATGAAATATGTGGAAAATATCTAAAAAAATCTTAGCTTCGGGGTGGGGGGGGGCGGTGACGGGCATATATACGCCACTGGTCAGCCTGATTGTTTAAGTAAACCCTTGGTATCATATTATATGATATTATATTATATTTTTTTATTTTAGTCTCTATATTATTTTTTTGGTGTATTTTAGTATAGTAACCTTTTCTCATAAAGAAATATGGTAGCAATGTTTTTTTTAAGGATAGGATTAAAAACATTTTACAGTACAGTGTAAGTACTTGAGAAAGCTGTGTGTTACTAGATTATTCTTTTAGTAGGTAGGTGTAGTTAGTTCTGTTGGGAATGATACAGCAGGAATGCTTGTAATGATTTTTCGGTATTATTAGAAAAATATAGCCAGGCTATAATCAGTGCAACCAAAAAAAAAAGGCCTTCTTGTTTTTCACGGGCAACTACGCCGCTGCTTGGGGGGGGGGCGAGTCCTCATTATGTCAAATTTGACGCTATTTTTTCTGTTTTATCATAATATATGTAGAAAATATATAAAAAATCTAAGGCTTGGGGGGGCCCGGGCCAGACTGGGTGCGCCCATGCTATAATTGTGCCAGGCACTATTTTAACACATTTACATTGAAAACTGACAGTTAATCGTTCAAAATTCATACCAAAGTCGAATTTAAAACTATTGTCGTTTACTTTCAATTAATAAAAGAAGGCACTATTTATTCCGGTTCATATAGTAAACAAAGACCATGTGTTGAAAGATCACAGCTGATGTTACAATGTGAAGGTGTCAAAATTGTGCCTGGCACAATTATAGCCTGGCTATATTTTAATAATTCTCTAATAATACCGAAAAACCATTACAAGCACATTCCTGTATCATTCCCAACAGAACTAACTATACCTATACCACGGATCACCTACCTACTAAAAGAATAATCTAGTAACACACAACTTTATCAAGTACTTATACTGTACTGTAAAATATTTTTAATCCTATCCTAAAAAAAAACATTGATGCCATATTTTTTTATGAGAAACAATAATATGGAGACTAAAATAATAAAATATAATATAATATAGTACCAAAGGTGGTTTACATAAACAATCAGGCTGACTAGGCAACAAGTACTTCTTAAGTTTTCTCTTAAACATATTATTTGATTTGCAATTTTTAATGTCTAATGGTAATTTGTTATACAATCTGATTCCTTTATAAAACAATGACTTATATCCTAATTCAGTTGAATAAAAATTGCTGTTATTTAACCTGGCTTTATTTCAATAATTTTTTTTTACGGTGCGCACTCGCAAGGAGATCCCTATCACGCTCGAGAAGCGGCAAGTGCGCGGAAATGTTGGTGTATGTTGGTTTTGAAAAGGTTCAGATTGTAACCTGCAGGGAAAAGTGTCGCAGGAAGCTTATTCCACAGCGATGCTGTTCTCCAGAGATATATTATCCATTATGTAATAATAAGAAGTAAATAGTTATTAGTATTATAAGTTTGGATTTGTTTTGTTATAGAAATATTGGTGTATGTATTAACATTTAAATGTATTTTTTATATTTATGTTTGTAATTTGAAATAGCATGATTTGCTAATAAAGATTTATTCAATTTAATTCAACATAGTAAACCATTTCTAACAACAAATGGCAGTAGGAAAATACTAAGCGTTATATGATAGAGAATTTTCTCAAAGTTTTACGTAATTTATGAACGACCCCAATCGAACAGAATAAAATTAGTTTTAAATACAAATAGAAACATAGTCCGCGATTGCAGCGCTGTGCGCTACTGGAACTTGTTGGCTGCGCGGCCCTATCTTTTCGGCAGTCTCTTTCACCCCCGTGAAAATGTCATACGGAATATAACAGCGCGAACAGCGCCTGCGATCTGGACAAGGGACTAAATTGGAACTAAACATAATGACGTTTGACAGTGTCATCCTGTTCTGTGGTTTGACTGCTGTTGTGGGAAAGAGAGAGCCCACCAGAACAGACAGAAAGAGAGACACGCGACACACCTGAATTTATTCTGTGGTGAATGTCATTTTTGTCGGGTGTTCCCCTCAATCTGATTTTTGATAAAAAAACTCATAGAGAAAATCAAAAACTAAAATCAAATCATTGTGTACTAGATCGGCATATTTTGTGAGTCTAACAAGCAGTAGCAGTGTGAAAAAGAAGCAGCAGCAGTATAAAAAACAAGGAGCAGCATATAAAAATCAGTCAATTCAACGACCCCATACCAGTGAGTTTTAAGGTGGATTTATTGTTCGTATTGTGCATTATGTTATGGGTAAGGGGTAAGTTCATTTATTTAGGCTTACTTCATACTTTCCACTATGAACAATGGAAATTTCTATTTTAAGTAAGGCCGCCTTGTTTATGATAAAAACAAATCGGTTCTAACTTATAAGTCTAAGCTGTTACTATTTCTGAAGAGTTACAGTGATCTATCACTCAGCTGCGACACAGTTTTATGCCAAAAACCACCTTCGCTTAGTTTCTACCACCAAAAAACCAACTACTACCACCTTCTGTGGCTTCTATCCCCAAAAAACCAACTACTACCACCTTCCCCTACTTCTAACCCCAAAAAACAAACTACTTCTACCTTCGCTGAGCTTCTACCCCTAAAAAACCAACTGCTGCCATCTTCTCCTAGTCTCTGCCACCAAAAAACCAACTTCTACCAACGCTTATCTTCTACCACTAAAAAACCAACTACTACCTCCTTTGATTATGATTGTAGTATTTGGTTTTTTGGTGGTAGAAGCTAGGGGAACTTGGTAGTAGTTGGTTTTTTGCTGGTAGAAGCTAATGGAAGGTGGAAGTAGTTACTTTATTGCTGGTAGAAGGTAGCAAAAGTTGGTAGTAGTTTGTTTTTTGGTGGTAGAAGGTAATCCAAGGGGATAGTAGTTGGTTTTTAGTGTAAACCTGATCTGTACCTAAGTGATAGATAGATAGGTAACTGTTTGGGAGTGGTAGCAGCTGTGATTTATTAGTTAGGGTTTGTTTTAACCTCAAACAATACGCTGCAATATCGAAATGTATAAAAAGGTCATTAAAATTTTGATCTGTAAAATATAGGTAGGGGGGGGGTGGTACCCCATGAGGCCATATTTTATGTTTGTATTCATGAAATATGTGGAAAATATTAGAAAAAACTTAGCTTTTGGGGGGGGCTGCCCCTGACATATATGCCACTGTGTGACCCATGTTTGTAGGATAATACATTTTTTTGTTGCATCTTACTGCTTACTTTATGGCAATATGGCTTTGTTTGTTATTGTTATTGCTATATAGCTTTAAAATTCCTGCCTCCCTGCTTAATAAGTTTGACTTAAGCCCTGTTCTGACTGCATCAAACCCATGTCACTATATCCGATGATGGCACTTGGAATGAGATGGTTTCATGCATTTTAGAGAAACTTTCATAGTGACAAACCAGCTTTACAGCCCCAACTATAAACTCAACTTTACTGTATCAATTTGATAATGGCACATACCTGTTCTTTTCTGGGGAGAAAGAGATGTGTCAATATGGAACTGAAACAGTATCCTTGAGTTTTATAAATAGCATTTTTTATTGCCTAATACCCTGTTCGGACTGTGCAACTTTTGTGTCCTGTCTCTCACTCAGATGATGTTACTTAAAGAGAGACAGAACAAACAAGTTGCATGCTTTGTTTGGAAATGAATGAAAATTTGTTTTATTTTTAAGTAAAACAAACACTGTTTTTTAATTTTGCAAAGGCAGCTTTGTGTTCCCCTCAGATAGTACTAACCAAGTGGTAACAGCTAACCTGTAATTTGTACTGTTTTGCCAATAATGTCATGTAAATCTTGGGCTAATGTCAAGAAATCTGTAATGCAATAAGCCATGGGCGCAGCCAGGGGGGAAACCTAAGATTTTTTTAAATATATTTTCCACATATTTTATGAATAAACACATAAAAATAGCATGAAATACGACATCATGAAGCCAGACATATTCCTGGGTGCGCCACTGCATAAGCTGTAAAATAATATTTTATTCTGCATAATTACCGGACAATGTAATCTCAAAGCTAAATTTGTATTCAGGGTAGTAATGCTATGTTTTTTGAACAGGTGTCAATTGGAGCTTCAGCAGTCATGTTTTTTAAGGTGGTTTATAAAGTTTCACTTAGTTTTATTTTAATAAATCTAAATTTATTAACAATCTTAGTGGAAAGTTTGGTTTGGTGTAGTCAAAAAATAAAAATAATTTCTTATGGTAGTGATAGTAGTAATTATTTATTTTTCGCAATTTTTACTGTAAAATCTTTTAAAATAAAAATTTTACAAAGTTTTTTTTTGTTTTATTTATTTTTATTTAATTATTTTAGACAGGTTTTCTTTCTAACATAAAAATTTTTGTTGGTCCCCCAAAAGAGGATTCTATTCACAAACAATATTTTATAGCTTGTGAAAAAAGAAAACAACTAAATAATTTTTTTTACATGTCAATTGTAATGTCAAAAAATGTTTTTTTTTCACTTGTTGACACATGTAAAAAACTGTTCTATCTGAAAAAGGTAGTTGTTATTTTGTCTGCAAATTCTATTACATGTCAAAACTTCAGATTCAATCAAAAAGTTTATATCAACAAAGGTCTACAAACACTTAGTAGTAGAGATACAGGGTGTTTCAATTTACTTTTTTTATATAGCTTTTACAGTTTTTGTGATATTTAGCTCAAATTTGGCTTGTATATTTACTTATAGGCACTACAAGTTAAGGCATGTCAAATAGGTTTTAATTAATTTGTTTATTTTAATATACTCGCCATACCATACTGGAGCATTTTTTATTTTATGATAGCAGCCTTTGGTGCAACAGCGATTTTCTCTAAAATGGTTAAAGATGCAAAAAAATTTCAGAAAAACAAAAAAGTTTGCAAATGAAACAAAGATTTTATTTCTTGTTTTAAAATTCCCACTTCTCCCTACCAGTGGCTTAAAACAAAAAAATTCTGGGGGAAAAGGCGACATGACCCCTGAAAAAGGGTCACTCTGTACATGTTTACTATTATTTGGCATGTCTAAAAGTGTAGTGCCTATAGCTTAATATGCCAAATTTGAACTAAATATCTCGAAAAGTACAAGAACTATAAAAAACTAAATAAAAGAAACTTTAAAACAAGGCGTTTAAGGTTATATAAAAATTTTGCCTTGAAACCGCTTAAGGAATTCAACACTAAAATTATGTTATTGAATTATGAAACACCCTGTATAATGTGTATTTTATAAAAACTTATTTCAATATGTAAATAAACAGTGGCAGAACTACAATGCAGCAAGGCACAGGGTTGCTGAGAGGCGTATGCTCCATAGAGAGCCCGAAGGGCTGGAGTGATCACACACACACAGTGATAAGTAAAAAATGATTTCAGCGAAATTAAAAAGGTTTAGTTGGTGGGAGCACCTCTGCCCTGCAGAAGGTCTTGCTGTATGGTGGTTCTATCACTGCTTGTCTTGCAATTCATTGCAGGGAGAAAGGCTGATCAATAGCAAAAATTGTGTACAGTTCTTTACATAATCCATATTTTTGTTGGTCCTGTAAGTCCTTCTTGGTCTTATTTAGGTATAAAGTGATAAAAAAAAGACAAAAATGACTAACGAATAATACCAAACCAAAGGTCCTGCCAGGACCTAATTTTTACTGATTTTTATTAGTCCGAAGCGCATTGATCAGCCCCTCGGCGCAGGATCTGTCCTGGGAAGGGTTTTAGTTGAGCAAACTGTCTATCCGGAAAAGTGTTTAAGTTCAATAAACTGTGTCTATCACGGAAAGTGTTTTAGTTTACTATCTGCTCAACACTGAAATAACAATATCACAGTTCATATAAATGTATCTTTAGCAGTAAAAAAGCTGGTAAGTACTATAATATGTTTATTAATTAATTTTTAAATATTAATATAATACTGTTCATTGAATATCAGCTGATGATGGTACAAAAAGTTTGTTTTTGTTTAAAATGTATTTTTTCAGAACCATTGCATATAAAGTTTTGGTATTTTCCATAAATTTTGTAAAAAAATTGTTGTCCACAAAGTTTTACTATTTGACGATATTTTTGTGCAAATTTGATGGAAAAAGTATGCCATGATTTAAATGGGATGGTTCTGAAAAAATACATTTTAACAAAAACAAACGATTTTCCCATCAACAGCTGATTTTCACTGACCAGCAGATTTATTTTAACAAATATCAGCTCAGCTGGTGTTCTGTGATATCAGCTGATTTATTTTGACAAAAATCAGCTGTGTCCCGACATGTTTGATCTAGAGCTATAGTCTTCTCTCTTTCTGGACCGTGTTAAGGTTTTTCTCGTGTTACCAACGGTTTAACACGTAGTTTGCATTTCTTCCCTTTGGTGTTCTGTGGTCTCTTTTTTGTCTCTGGGGTGTTCTGTGCTATTACCTGACTTAACAGAGGATAAATTAAAATATTCGAAAGTTTCTTATTAGGTTTGTTTTGGATAAATATGTAACTGCCATTTTGGCAACATTTTCTATTGGGATCTTTTTTGTGCTCGAGTGGACCTTTTGCAGAAGTGTAACATAGAATTGTGTTAAACTGTAAGAAATACTTCACTATGATTTTTTTACTATTCTAGGCAAGCGAACTAGAATACAGCAATGATCCTGACTGGGTCTCTCCTGAATGGATTATTGTTTCAAAATGGTTGAAACATTAATAAAATTATGGTTGAAAAAAGGGTCTAGAGAAGAAAGAAAAGGAAAACAATATGAGGTTAAAGTGTGGGTAATAAGCTGAACCAAATTTGTACACCATCCTACAGAACTCTTAAATAAACTCTTGGTAGTGTAGCAGCCTGTATAGTGTCCAGTGGAGTCCTGTATCATCAAAGTTTCTTTTTCTTTAATAAATATTTATTTTACAGACCTCAAAACAGTTTAGAATAAACTGGTGAATTTGACAATCTCCCTAACTCAAACCTCTTTTTATCTTAAACTATTTTGGTGCAAATTTTCCTTTATTTCCATGCTTTTTGACACCTGAAACTTGTACACCGTAAAAATTGTATAGCATCTGACTGGACATACTATGAGTCCTGTTGTGAAATTTCTACTGTACTGTTCTGAGCTTATTACCAAAAAAAATTTTTTATGGCATCAAAAAATAGATGGAAAAAAAAGTTATCTTTGTTGACTTTGATGACCACAAGAAAAACAAATAAGTTCTCTCAGATTTTTTTTTCAATTTCTCTCAAAAAACTTGGGTCCTAATGGGTCATATGCTGTTACGCCCAATTGTAGAGTAGAGTATATATTTATTTGCATAAACTTTTAGATACATAATTGAGCAAATATTGTTACAAAAAAACAGTAATAAAAGTAATAGTACTAATACAACAGCGAATATTGTACTGTTGTAAAATTTGAACAGTACTGTTGTGAGCTGATGAACCATAGGTTTGACTGTACTTAGGCCCTATGTATTATAGTTCATGGAAAATCATATGGTGATGTACAGTGTGTGAGGCCAATGACAAGGAAAAACTGTATTTTAATTTTGCAAGTTTTTTTTTATATTATGTTTACTTATATTTTTTTAAATAAACATATTTTGTAAAGTACTTATTAGAAGTTTGCTTGACCAACCTCGGTTGGAACTCATATGTGCATATTGATCTGTTGGACTGACCTACCTATAAGTTGTTCCTCTTTTTCATGTCACTACTGGAGGGTTAAAACAATTAAACTTTGTCTAAACCTAAAAATCATAGTGAAATATTTTTCACAGTTTAACGCTATAGAAGGCACAAAATATCCTAATAGAAAACCTGAATCTGATGAGAAAAGTTTAGTCTATTTCAATTTCGTCTCTGTTAACTGAGCCTTGAAGTGAGCTCTTTGAATAGAACTACTTTCCCCTACCTTGGGCTGATAGTTCATTGATCATTGGTCAAAAACCTTTGGGGGCCCGATACCTTTGGGGGGCCCCCAGAGGTCTTATAAAGTACTTTATGCTATTTTTACTGTTTATTCATGAAATATATGGAAAATATCTAAAAAAATGTGGTTTGGGGATCCAGGCCCCTAGCCCCCCCCCCCGCCCCCTTGGTGCGCCTATGTAATAATTCAAAATAAGTGAAAAAATTAGAAAAAAAGTTAAAAAAAAAAACAAAAACATAACCTACTTTTTTGAAGAAAACATGGTCCGTTTTATTTCAGATTTTCTCGCTTTAGTTTAATATTTTTAAGAAAAACGCATTTTTCCCATATGCACAAAGGATCTGTTCTTAAAACTGATTAATTTTTGAGACTAAAGCTCTTGTCGTTTTTGTAAAATTTACGTTTTTGTTAACATTACGGCTTATGGGAAATCGGTTTGTTTGTCCTATGGAAGACATCTTGGATTTGATCATATGTTTTGTTAGACAGCCCTAGTCTCTTTTTATTTTGTCTCTGGATCTAACCTACAATAACATTTTTGTTTACTTTAATATATTTTTTGGTGTTAATTTTTTTATTGGGAGGTCTTGGAGGTCTTTTGAAAAAAGACGCGATTTAGCAAGCATCATGGCTATAAAAGGGCTTGAGGACGCAAAGAGGTGGAAGGGGGATTTAGCCTCTTGTGACAGTCAGTTTTTTTAAATCTCTTTTTTTTTGGAAATGCCTTACGACTGGGGGGGGAGTGAAAAATCCTGAATTTTTGCGTTAATAATTTATGAATTTTTTGGTGATTTTACTGTTTTTTTAACAGCTAAAAAAGAAAAATAATTTAAAAAAGTACCAACTTTGTAACACATTTTCAAGAAAAAATATATAAAAGGAGCGTTTTCGGGAGGGGCGGGGGGATTAAAAAGTTTCAATAAAAATTTGAGTATTGTGCAATTTTTTTGTCTTGTTTGTGTCTCTTTTAACACACTTTATCAACTATTTTGTGGGGCATTGATAACTCTTGATTCCCCCCTGGGTACAACACCTTATCTTATTTTGCTTAATTTTTGGATAATATAAGGGCCCAACTGCTTCAAGTAGGAAAATCCCCTGCATGTAAATAATAAACCTAATCTTATACTTTAACCAGTTTCACTATTTTTTCTGACTTTTTCTATGTTGGTCAAAAATAAATATAAAAACATTATTTTTCTTTATTTACATTTCAAAGTACATAATAAGTACTTACTGTCAAGTGCATTAAAAAACGCTTTGTAATATGGCTACAGTGTGAGAACAAGCCAGTTGGAATAAACTTGCTAGTCCGTTAAATTTAAGTTTTTTGAAAAAATCCAAACACATGTTAACTGAGATTTTTAACCGGCAATATTTTTACAGAATATTTTTTGGACAGACCCCCAGAAAGGGGTCCACTAGCATACAAC
Source organism: Aspidapion aeneum (assembly GCA_963576565.1). Taxonomy (NCBI): domain Eukaryota; kingdom Metazoa; phylum Arthropoda; class Insecta; order Coleoptera; family Brentidae; genus Aspidapion; species Aspidapion aeneum. The sequence goes on from OY755042.1 coordinate 62,718,098, forward strand.
TTATTTTTTAAGATGGAATGACCCCACCTAAGGCACCTTGTTAGAAAGGGTATCAAATAATTTTTAAAAATTAACAAAAAGAAAATTATTTCTATTTTTTTGTAATTTTTAGAGAATTTAAGTGTCATTTAAAGTAAAACCTATAATTTTATTAAAATATAGGTGGTGGACCCATGACAAGAGGTAGACTGGTAGACTCAACTTGTAGCACTTTGTTCAAAAACTAAAAAATGTTTTTTTTTATTTGACAGATTTCCAAAAAAAAGTGAACCATAATTTTTCTTTTTCAATAGGCTTTCCAACAAGGTGCCACAAGTTTTATCTTGTTGGACCCCTTTCTGGGGTTCTGTCCAAAAAAAATTCATCAAAAATATTGCTCATTAAAAATCTTAGTAGGCATGTTTTTGGTTTATTCTAAAAAATTTTAATTTAACCTGGTAGAAAATGTATTGCAACTTGCTCGTTCTCACTGTATAAGCTTTTACATAAGAAGTTGTATAATCTTTTTTCCAATAAAAACTACAATAAATTTATTTTTATTTTACTTATAATTTATTTAAAAAATTTATAGTAGGATCATCATTGCAACAGGACTGCTAGGCAAAAACTGCTTCACACCTCAAAAATGATCTTCATGTCTTCTCTGAGAAACCTGTAACAAAGTTTTTTCATTGAGTGTACCACAGCAGACCTCACTGGATCCGTATTAATGGCAGGATTTTTATATATGTCCTTGCTTATAACTTTTGAAAAACAAAGACATCTACAAAAATAATGTACATACAACAGTTTTTAATTTTTTTGGAGTTAATTGACAGATAAAGACATTCAAATTTAAACAAAAAAATGGGTTTTTTGAACAAAGGTTACTGATTTTGTCAATTTTTACTTGAAATGTTTATTATGCTTATCGGCCTAAAAGGCAAAACTGTTCTACTCAAAAAGAAACTGAGAAAAAACACTGGGAGCAAAAAATTAAATTGTTTCTATACTAAAGACAAAATGCAAACTCCAAATGTTTCAGTAAAAACCCCTATGTTACTTAACACTTGTCCAATTTTTGTCAAAGCATGATGTATGAAAGTTCGTCAAACACAGGCCACTCATTACAAACAAAGCCTCAAGTTCAAGACCCCTTTAGAATACTTATGAAGTTTGTTTTCTTTTAAGCAGTCTCAAAATTCAACTGCGAATTTTACCCCCAAATTTCCACACTTCAAAGAGGTTAGATGCCCCTAGACCCCAAATTTCCATTACTATAATTTGGTACTTACCGTTACCAATGATTACACAATCATTGCTGTTACCAAAATAAAACACAGCTTCTTGTTCTATTAAAAAAAACATATCGTGAAAATAAATCACTCTTTAAAAAAAAATTACAAAAACAAAAGATGTAATGTCAATCTACTGTCAACCTTACTTCATCGCGGCAAGTTTAGGCCAGTGTTGCCGACTATTGGAAAGCGAAAATCCGTAGCGTGAACGCGAAAAATCTGTAGAATTCCGTAGCTTCAAAAAAGACTAAAAACAAAAAAGGTGCTTTTTTTACAATTAAAAAGTTTATATTGGTTTGATTTTTTTCTTTTTTTGACAGTGACAGGAGTGCACAACTTTTTTGGTTCGGAATTACATGAGAACGGTACGGTACCTACTGCTCCGTTCCAACGGATCCAAATAAACTTTTCTGCAGTGCCGCCAATTTTTTAAACGGATAAACCGTTATAATTAGAAGAAATAAAAAGTACGTACTTTTTTAACCTTTTTTATTTAGTTAAGGTACGTACAAACACTAATATTTTCTAGTGCAACATACATAACGTAAAACATAGTTTAACTTTCGTGGCGCGAAGCGTTGTTTGACTCCCCATCAAACAACGCGCGAAGTAATACAATTCGTTCTAAATAATGTTGCAACGACCGTCCGCTAGATGTCTAGAAAAATAAGGTCACTGATCCAAGCAAAACCTTTTTACAAAATGATTAAAATATAAGAAAAAAAGTAAAGATAATAAGGACCTATTGCAATAGTGCCAGGCACAAATTGTACCGGGCACTATATTAACAGTTTCGCATTACAAACAAAATTGACATACCAAAGTCGAATTTATAAATCCCGTCGTTTATTTTCAATTAATAGTGGCGTCACTATTAAATCCAGCTCGTATAATACACATAGGCCTAATTTTAAAAGGACACAGCTGTTCTTATAATGAGAAACTGGCAATATAGTGCCCGGCACAATTTGTGCCTGGCACTATTGCAATAGGTCCCTACTGAGGACTGATAAGGAGGAATGAGGCGCGGCCGCCGCTGCTGTTGTGTTTCGATGTTTATCGTTATTTAGTAAAATTGCCAAAAATCTGTAGATTTGGATCCAAAATCGGATATCGGAGATCGAAATCCAAAATCCGTAGATTTACAGATAAATCCGTAGGGTTGGCAACACTGGTTTAGGCGCACATACCGGCGTTAGTTTGGCCAAAATTATACGAAAGCAGCGTTGCCAAGTAGTGTAGTCGAAAAAAAAGTCGTTTACGGAATTGGCGTTCGAGTGGCATTCAAGAATAGCTATTTTTCCATGCACTCGAAACTACCATTCGAATTTTACACGTATACGACAAAAAATCCGAGTGGTTCAAGAATTGGGTCCCAGGTCTGTGTCCGGAGCAAGTCGGAACAGGTATGAATTTCCGGAACAAGTTGTTCCGCCGGAGCAGAAGTGACAAGGAAACTTCGAGAGAGCCAGAACATAACAGAAACAACTTGCTCCCTGCTTTTACGCCTGTTCCGAGTCTTCACTTCAGCTAACTGCATCTTTCTCAGGCTCGCTACGTAACCTTTATGAGACACACACTGGGTGTATCTTCGTGCGCACTGGGGCAACTCGTAGAAATTGCTGATAGACAGACAACACGCATGGTGCTAGGGTTGGCGGGGTGCGGTGTGACGGACGGCAGATTATCTTTAACTACTCATTCCAACACTGTACGTGAAACATTCCACAGTAAAGTCCATATGGGACTTTTTCGACATTTTTGCACAAAAAAATAAAAATTATAAGAAAAGAAAAGTTTTTTCGTAAAATCACAACATTCGAAAATTATGTTGAAAATATCGGTTTGCATGTTATGCAAAAACTTGTCAATTTTTCCATAAAAATATGTTACAATCCGATAATTTTTTTCTATATGGGGTATCCCAACACTGGATAACACCAAAAACTCCACTTTATAATTTTAAAGTGAAGCGTTTTGTAAAAATTGCATTTCTTTTTCTATTTAAAAAAATAAAATTGTTATAAGCGACAACCAGATATAGCGGTTAACACCCTGTACCTCATTTATATACCTTGTAACACCAATAACAGAGCACACGCATAGTTAGATTTCATGCAGCACATCTGTTCCTGCAGTGCAGGAACAAATTGTTCCTTTCATAAAATGCGGAACAGTTGCAATTTATTTCCCTTGAAAAGTCCGGAACAGTTTGGAGCAGGAGCAGATGTTTCGGAACAGGTCCGACCTGTTCCGGCAAATTTACTGCTCCGGCCATCCCTAAAAAGGACGAGTCGTTAAATACCGAGATGAATTCCATCAAAGGAGCATGCGCCAAAATTAACGTCAAAATGTCTAATTTAAATTATTGGCGCGAATACCGGGATTGGCGCGAGATCGAAGAGCTTAACGTATAATAAAAAATTCAAGGTATAAAATAATGGTCAATTCTAATTTTTAGGTATGATTTTATGTAGGTACCGGGTGGTTTTTTATAACCGGAGTACTCAGCAACTTTATCATTGAAAATAAAGGGCTATAATAAATTGTAGATTTTTTTTGGTTAATTATGATGATGATGAACTTTAAAAGCCAACATAATTTTTTTCTATCCGTCACCATGTACAGGGTGTCCCGAATTCGATGTTTTTGGGGAGTTTCGGGTATTTCTAGAGGGGCTAAAAAAACCTGATCAACCTTTGCGACACTCAAATTTCAAAAGAAGCTTAAAGGTGAAAATCGCATTTTGATATAGCAAGCCGTTTTTAAACTACGGGGTGTTTTTAAAAAGTCTGCATTTTGGGAAGGGGTCTATAACTTGTTTATTTATTAATATTTTTATTTCTATGAAAACATTCTTTAGACACTTTTTTAAGAGGAATTCAACTGTTAAATTAAATTTCATTTGTCACGTTTAGTTTTTGAGATATCACATAAAATTAATTTTTCTTTATGGGATTAGTGGGATTTCTTTATACAGTCGAACCTCTATAACTCGAACTTCAAGGGACAACCAAAACAGTTCGAGTTATGGAGAGTTCGAGTTATAGAAATTCAAGTTAAAGAAGTTACAATACATATAAAAAATGCAGGGACCACTTAATAGGTTCGAGTTATAGAGAGGTTCGAGTTATAGAGGTTCGAGTTAGAGAGGTTCGACTGTATTTTTGTTTTTTTTTTACCACATATTATAGTTTGCTTAATGGGTTTAAAATATTTTAATATTATAAAATTATAAAAATAAAAAAATAATAAAGAGGTGATTTAAAAATAAAAATAAAGAAAACAATAAAAAAAATTAAAAATTAAAATATTGAATGTGATACATCATTTTAAAGGAAATTTTAGAGAGAGTTTTAGAGTTATTCTGTAAGAAAAATAACAACTTTATGCAATATTTTAAAAACCAAAAGAGATAAATAAAAACCGTTGACATCTGTCAATTCTTCAAGAAAAGATCTATAAGAAAGCTATTTACACAAAAGCAAAATGCAGACAAAAACACTCCGTAGCTTAAAAACGGCTTGCTATATCTAAATGTAGTTTTCACCTTTAGGCTTCTCTTAAAATTTGAGCGTCGCAAAGGGGGCTCAGTTTTGTTCTTTCTCCCCTAGAAATACCCGACACCACAAAAAATCAATGAATTTGGGACACCCTGTACAGGGTGTAAGATTCGTCTTTTCTTTTTGATTTCAAACATATACAATATCTATGTGCTGCGATTAATATTTTTTGAGGTATATGCAGTATTTCTTCTATATGCATTTCACGTTTATTTTGTTTTGCCATGGGAGTATTAACAAATTTAAATACGCTAAATCTTTAAAAAAAATGTTTATCGTAGCATAGACATACAGTAGAACCCCGATGACAGTGTTTATTCAAATTAAATTGGGCACTAAATAATTTGTCACACATTTTCACAGAACAAAAACGACGAATTTTCATCAAAAAGAACTGGGAATTATTAAAGTTTTGCTGTATAAAACCATACTGAAATATCTCTCAGTTGATTGGTTGGCAGAAGTGACAGATCAACGCTTGCGCACGTCTTGGAATTCATCTCGGTATTTAAGGACTCGTTAAAAAGGGGTTTCGTTCGTTTCCAGGGGTACGTTCAGATGAGCGCGCCCGACAAATCCGTTCAGATTACATACTGGGTGAAAGTTACTCTCGTTCATATTGGCCGAAAATAACTTCGGGCGAACCGCCTTTTACACCCTTCTCTATGAGGTGAGTGACAAACGCTCGACTTGCGCAGTAGGTATATAAACCAACCCCTCAATTTTTTTATTTTTTTTATATTTTCGAACACATATTACATAAAAGTGGAATTTTCCATAAATAAATAATCAAATTTTACTTTTTCTTGAAGACAAAAAACACTTGTTTGACTTTTGACAGGTGAGTTCTAAGTTTCTTTAGAAGGGTTAAGTCCCATTTATAAACTCCATAAGACCATTCAACATGGTTGCCTCTGACAAGAAACCCACATAAAAACATCACAAAAGTTCCTATTTTCAAAAGATTGTAGAAGCCAAATTTGTTATGGTTGGGTTTGTTTCATATCCCGTATAGAAAACATTAAATTTTGTTACCTATTAGCTCACACTACTACTATACCATAGTAGTAAGAGCTATGCTAATCCTAATTTTTTCGAGAAAAAAAATAGCTCTGATTTAAAAAATTTTTATATATCTTTGCGTTTCAGATGATTTTGAAACTTTTTTGTCGCGCCGTGTGTCTGTTCTGTCTGTCTGTAACGACCAACGCGCATAACTCAAAAACCGCTTGCCCGATTTGAATGAAATTTGGTACCTAGGCTGGGTTTTCGGTCGAGATGGTCCCATTTAAAAATGAACAAAATCCACCGAACGCAAGTCAAATAAAAGGGTGGGAGTAGATTTCAAAAATTAGAGTTTAAGTAAAAATATGGCGTGTGTGATATCAAACAAAAGGTAATTAAGTCTGGAGTTAAACAAACTACATTTTAGTTTTTTGAAAAAAAATGGTGGGGGTAGATTTCAAAAATTAGAGTTTAAGTAAAAACATGGCTTGTGTGGTATCAAATGAAAGGTAATATATTTTCAGGCTCACACGCACACTATAACTATAGTACCTAGTGTGAGCTTAGGTGCCCATAGATTGACAGAGTATTTTTCTTTGTGGGATTTTTGCTAGGGTATGCATGATGGTTTACCCATAGTAACATAGCACAATGGATAAAGTTAATGCCTCGTTTTAAAGCTCCATTTTACCATAATCAGCTGGCAGAAAAAAAAACGAAAATACCAAAATTAACCCTAAAATTCCATTTTTTGTTATGTTGCTGTGTAAATCGACCCTCAAAACTGTATTGGTTACAGGTTTCACATCGCTCTATGCAATGAAGACAATTAGGAATAACCCTTGGCAGTGTGAGTTGTTTTTAAAGTATCAAGCAGTTTTTCAAGCAGAATCCTCTTGCAGCGGGACTCGTTTTAGGAAAACACTCTTTCAGATGCAAATGGATCCTTTACAGAATTTAATTTTGACTGTTTAGTTTCTACTTAGGAGAATGTAGAGAATGGATTTTTATTTGGACAAATTGTTATAGGAATACAAATAATATTATACCTAGATATTACTTTGTGCTTTCAAATTAAAATAAAAGACATTTAAACTATGTACAGTCGAACCTCTCTAACTCGAACCTCTATAACTCGAACCCCTCTAAAACTCGAACCTTTTAAGCGGTCCCTGCACTTTTTACATGTATTTTAACCTATGTAACTCGAGTTTCTATAACTCGAACTCTCCATAACTCGAACTGTTTTGGTTATCCCTTCAGGTTCGAGTTATAGAGGTTCGACTGTATATTTGTATTCTTTATTTAATAGTAGATAATGTAACCATATAAAGAGGTTTGATATAATGTAATTGAAGATCTCTCAACGCCCCAGCAAACCCTTTGAGAATTTGTCTTCTTTCACATTCTCACTGTCATACGCTATTATATTATATTGCACATGTATGTACATATAACCATTAATTTTCAAATTTATTTATTTCCTTTGAAAGTGTTGAGCAGAGGAACTTAAAACCTGTATTGCTTGTACAACAAAGAAAATAAATTTACAGAAAACAACTTTTAAATCTAAAACAAAACTTTATTTCTCTAATATAACTCTGTCAGACACGAAAAGTCGGGTACTCCAAAAGACTGTCTATTTCAATTTTTCAAAACAAAAAAAAAACACTTATTTGTGTTTATGTTAACTCTACTAAATAAACTGTGTACGTGCAAGACAAATAATACTTAGTTAATTTTCCTAAATATTAATTATTCCGTTGCACTGAGCCATACAGGTTGTCACGTGACACTGCAAAGTGCGCGGATAGAAAGTGCGCAACCCACCGGCGCGATGAGAGAGAGATCATCGTAGCCTCCATATTGAAACCGGCGTGTTTTACTCGGTTTTTCCAAAACTACAATTCAATCAATTACAATTAGTGCCAATCAATTCTAAAATCATTCCAATCCGTTACCTCAACGCATCACAGTGATTTCGATCAACTCAAGAACTCTGGTAGAAGCCTGGGCGCCCAGTGAATGGAATTTGTACCGCCGAGAAAAAGCAAGGTAGGTGTCAATCGACATTTTGTATGGTTCTCGCGTTATTTTCCATTTTTATCATTAATGCGTTAAAAGTTTAACCAGCGCCTAAAGCTATCGAAAGGGTGTATGTCTTGTGCATACATTTTTATGGTCCATCGATCCAAATATTCAAAAAAAATACAACAAAAATCAAAATTCATTCTTCTTAAACCAAAAATCTAAAAATTTTACGACGCCATTAAGGACCAACCAGGCTTTATCAGTGACGAAGCGACACGCCTTTCCTAACACATGTTTAAAAATTTTATCGATTTTTCTGCAGTCTAAATTTAAAGGTCGCGGTCGACAAAACAACTGTTTTTTGTTTACCTACGGGCGAGTGAACGAAGGTCAAAATAAACAACTTTGTGTACAAAATAAAATAAAATAATAAGAAATTGTGAAAAACGTTTTAGTGTTCAGTGATAATAAATATTACTAATTAAACAATTAAAATGACTAAAACCGGCCTGGATAAGGCAGTGCAAAAACGCACAGTTTATGTTACGCGGATTACCGAAACATACACAGCAGCCATAAAGGCTCAAACCGATTCAAATGTAAAATCTATTTTCAAAACAAGGTATGAGAACTTGGAAGAATTTTATGATGAGTTTAAAAAACTGCACAATGACGTCATTAGCCTAGTGGAGAACGATGACGAATACAAAGTGCAAGATAAGGTGCGAGAAGACACAGACAATTTTTATTTTCAAACTAAAAGTATTTTCAATCAACTTTTTCCAGAACAAAATATTTTACAAGGCAATTTTGTATCTCTTCAAAATCAAACAAACAGTCATGAATACAAGGATCTATTAAAATTGGATGTCCCATGTTACGATGGCACTTTATTAAAGTGGGTCACTTTTTATGATATGTTTTGCTCATTAGTGCACAACACTAATATGCCTCCAGTAAGGAAATTTAGACATTTAATTTCATATTTAAGAGGTGAACCACTCAGTTTAATAAAACACTTGCCTATTAATGATAATAATTACAATATTACTTTTCAAACACTAGTAGATCGATACCAAAACAAAAGACTTTTGGCAACATGCTACTGGAACACCGTAAATAGTACGGTTCCCTTAAAAAATAATTGCTCTTCCAAGGATCTTAGAACTTTACTTGATAGTTTTAATGAAAATATCTCTGCTTTAGAGTTATTAGGTTTTCCAACTCAACATTGGGATTTCATACTTTTTAACATGCTTCTTTCGCGTTTAACTACCTCAATACGAACTTCTTTTGAGATAGAATATAGTAAAATGGAGCTTCCTACCTACGAAAACCTTACAGAGTTCCTCAAAAACCATTTTAGGGCCTTAGAATCAGTTCAAATCATGCAAAATATTTCTTATTCAACTATGCAATCAGACAATTTACAAAAATTAAATTCAAAAACACCTAAGCGACAATTCAATTCAAATAATAATTACAACAGTTACTCAAAACCATATCAACCACAAGTTTACGTGGCAAATACAACTCAAAATCCTCAAAACTCAAAAATAACTTCATTTAGCAATAATTCGCAATTCCAACCAAATCAATCTAAATTCTTTAATTCAAATCAACAACCAAATCAATCTAGTTTTAGTTTCACTCCAGAAACTCAAAACAACTCAAATTCAAATACAAATCAATTCAACTCAAATTCAAATACAAATCAATTCAACTCAAATTCAAATAGACAACAACAATTAAATAATTCGAATTTACAATTTAATTCGAATCTGTTTCAAAATAAATACAAATGTCGTTTATGTACAAATAAACAATTTCACAATCTTTCACAGTGCCAGGTATTTTTATCAAAAACTATACAGGAGCGTAATGCCTACGTTAGGCAAAATAATGCGTGTAGCAATTGTTTAAGATCGCATCCCTTAAATTTATGTCAATCTACTTTTTCTTGCCGTATCTGTGGCCAGCGTCACCATACGAGTATTTGTAATAACTCACAAACTACTCAATCGAATTCACAAAACGCGCATTTTACACATGTACAACCAACCCCAAACTTAAATCAAAATTCAATTCAATATTCCCAAAACCCCAATCAAACACAAAATGAAACACCCAATGAGAACATTGATTACATTAATTGTGGGTGCACCTCACTCACTACTCAAAAACCTCAAAGTACTATTTTACTTTCTACAACAAAAGTAGACATCCTAGATAGTCGTGAATACTATCAAACTATACGGGTTCTCCTCGACAATGCGTCAGAGGCCAATTTTATTTCTGAAAATTGTCTTAATCGCCTAGTATTATCTATGAAAAAATTCATAGTCCCCATACGAGGCATCAACCACCTACTTCAACCACCAATGGCAATAACAAATTGCACAATTAAGCCTGTTGGCCAAAATAATCCAACGCTTTCTCTTGATGTCTATGTCTTACCAAAGGTAAGTGCAAATTTGCCATCTTTTCAAGTTAATCCTCACAATTGGCATCATATCTCTAATTAAAATTTAGGAGATAATACTTTCAATATTCCCGCACCTGTAGACATGCTTTTAGGAGCACATGTTTCTTCTCAAATAATACAACCTAACATTATTCCTGGAGAACCGGGGCAGCCAATAGCACTTGAAACCTTGTTCGGCTGGGTGCTCCTGGGAAATACGGAAATATCAAATCAACCTACATACAATTCAACTTCATATTCATGTCACTTTACTTCTTTACAAAATAATTCACTAGATCAAACGATGATCAAGTTTTGGGAAGTTGAGTCTCTCCCAACAAAGAAGTTCCTCTCTCCTGACGAGGAAAAATGTGAATCATTTTATCAAAAAACTGTCACGAGAGATAGTTCGGGACGTTTTCAAGTTTCATTGCCATTTCGTCACTCTAGACCTATTTTAGGAGATACCTACTCACATGCTTACAAATGTTTTTTATCTCTTGAGTCTAGACTGATAAAAAATCCCGAACTATATTCACAGTATTCCGAATTTATGAATAACTACTTAAAAAACGATCATATGATTTTAATTCTAGAATCAGAATGAAAAAATCAATTCATAAATTATTTACCCCACCACTGCGTTGTACGCCCCGATAAATCAAGTTCACGCGTTCGAGTAGTTTTTAATGGCTCGGCAACAGCGGGTTTCAAAGGTATATCCCTTAATTCTACCCTTCTCCCAGGGCCCAAATTACAAACTGACATCAACTCAATTCTGTTAAAATTCCGATATCATGAAATAGTCATGCTCTCGGATATTACGCAAATGTTTTTACAAATAAAATTAGCTCCGGAAGATCGTGATTATCAACGTCTTCTGTGGCGTTTCACTTCAAGCGATCCTATTCAAGAATACAGACTTAATACTGTCACGTTTGGTATCACATCTAGTCCTTTTTTGGCCATCAGAACTATTCAAGAGTTAGCCAAAATCCAAGAAAAGAACTACCCAGAAGCTTCTAGAGTGCTCCTAGAAGACATTTTTGTCGATGATATCTGCGCAGGCGCAAACTCTATAGAGTCGGCTCTAGCTCTACAGCGAGATTTAATCGCTCTTCTAAAATCAGGCTGTTTTGAGCTTAAAAAATGGGCTAGTAATCACCCAAAACTACTATCCTCTCTATCACCAGACGAATGCCAAATTCCCTTTTCTTTTGACAAGGAAAATCCTATATCCATAAAGGTTCTTGGACTCCAGTGGGACCCAAAATCAGACAATATGTTTTTCTCTTGTCAGCCATCGGAAAAACGATGCATAAAAAGAAATATTCTAAGCGCTATTGCTTCTATTTTTGATCCTTTAGGGATGCTTTCTCCAATTTCATTTTTTGCAAAATGTCTTATGCAAAAATTATGGATTTCCAAGATAGGATGGGACGATCCCGTGGACAAATCTATTCTTCAGCATTGGACACAATTTCAAAATGAACTTGCTTATCAGATATTAAATTTCCTAGGCACATTTTTTCTAAAGATATAATATCTGGTCAACTGCATGCTTTTTCGGACGCATCAGAATTAGGCTACGCAGCTTGCGTTTATTTACGTATTGAGCTGTCAATGGGCAAATCAAAGGTCAGTCTCTTAAAAACTATAAGTCTTCCGAGACTAGAACTTTTAGGTACTGTTCTTCTTACTGAACTTCTTAGTTTTGTTATAAAAACTTATTCCCCTTTAATTTCAATAGATAAAACTTACGCTTATACAGATTCTCAAGTCGTCCTCTTTTGGCTTTGTAATATTTTATAATTTTAAAAACAAAAAGGAACCACTTACAGGTCCTATTTCTATTTTTGAAATTCAGTATGCTTTAACACTCTTGTTTCGAAGAAGCCAAGAATTACATTTCTCTGACCTCCTAAAACAACTAAAAAACAACGAACTTTTACCCAAAGCTTTTCGAAAAATTGCACCCTTTTTGGACACTACCGGACTGATAAGGGTAGGTGGTCGTCTTAGGCATACGAATTCTATACCTTTTGATGCAAAACATCCTCTATTGCTTCCCAGATCAGGCAGGTTGTCTGACCTCATCATTGAACATATTCATAAGGAAAATAGCCATCCAGGGCTAAATACAGTTCAGTACTTACTAAGACAACAATTCTGGATCTTAGCATCCCGCAGAGCTATTCAGTCAGTTTTATCTCGATGCATAAGATGTTATCGCCTTAGACCAAAGCCTTACATCCCTTATCAAGGTGACTTACCTTATTTTAGAATTTCAAAACTAAAGTGCTTTTTAGTCTCTAGGCTACTACTTATACTACTTGGTGTGCAGTCAGGTGTGACGGTCCGCCCCCTTTTTTAATCCTAAGACGCCTGTTTAAAGTGCTTTTCTCATGCAACTTTGGACTATGCTGGTCCTATAAAAATTATAAATAAATAATAATTATTAATAATTATATAATAATAATTAAATAATAATTATAATAGAACGCCCAGTTTAAACTATAAAAATTTCACCAGGTCGTTGGTACCGGGGTACCAAAGAATTAAAAGCCTATATCTGCATTTTCGTGTGCGCAAGTACTCGCGCTATCCACACAGAAGTTGCGTCAGACCTTACTTCTGAATGCTTTATAGCCGCATTCAGAAGGTTTGTAGCTAGAAGGGGTCGTTGTAATTTTTTATACAGCGACAGAGGCTCCAATTTTCAAGGAGCAAACTCTGAGCTTAAAAAGCTCTTCGAAGCTTCCTCTGAACATCTTCAGATCAAATGGCATTTTTTTCCTAGTGCTAGTCCTCATTTCAATGGCTTATCAGAGGCTGGTGTTAAATCAGTAAAAACACATCTTTACCGAGTGATCGGAAATCAGAAGCTTACATACGAAGAACTAAATACTTTGCTTGTGCAGATCGAGCCATTGCTAAATAGTCGCCCAATCTCTGCGCAATCATCCGATCCCAATGATTTTTGTCCACTCACTCCCGGACATTTCCTTACCATGGAACCTTTAAACTCTGTCCCAGACCCAGACTTATCACAATGAAAACTAAACACTCTTTCTCGGTGGCAACTTGTTCAGCAATTGAACTCTGATTTTTGGTCCCGATGGAAAGAGGAGTACCTACATACTCTACAGCAGAGGTCCAAGTGGACAGAAAAACCTACTAAAGTCGAGTTAAATACTTTAGTAGTCATAAAAAATGAAAACAAACCACCCTTGCAGTGGTCTTTAGGCAGGATTGTAGATTTGCATGCTGGTTCAGATGGACATGTTAGAGTTGTCACGATTAGGACTCAACAAGGGCTATTTAAACGTCCAATTGTTAAATTGTGCCCTTTGCCTTTTAACTGAACACTCAAGCAATGTTCATTCTGTCAGTGTCGTCATAGAATTATTCTTTTTTTTATTTTATTTTATTCCTTTTCGGGAAATATATTTTTTTTTGTTTTATCGCGGCAAAAAATAGAATAACATTTTGTCGCAATTTTTAATTTTTTTTTTTTTTGAAATAATAATTGTTATTTCCTAGTTATAATACATATTATTTTTCCTGGTTCTAAAATAGTATTTTAGGGCGGCCGGGAAAATGTATGTGCAAGACAAATAATACTTAGTTAATTTTCCTAAATATTAATTATTCCGTTGCACTGAGCCATACAGGTTGTCACGTGACACCGCAAAGTGCGCGGATAGAAAGTGCGCAACCCACCGGCGCGATGAGAGAGAGATCATCGTAGCCCAGCCATAAACCGGCGTGTTTTACTCGGTTTTTCCAAAACTACAATTCAATCAATTACAATTAGTGCCAATCAATTCTAAAATCATTCCAATCCGTTACCTCAACTCCTCACAGTGATTTCGATCAACTCAATAACTCTGGTAGAAGCCTGGGCGCCCAGTGAATGGAATTTGTACCGCCGAGAAAAAGCAAGGTAGGTGTCAATCGACATTTTGTATGGTTCTCGCGTTATTTTCCATTTTTATCCTTAATGCGTTAAAAGTTTAACCAGCGCCTAAAGCTATCGGAAGGGTGTATGTCTTGTGCATACAAACTGTAACAAATTTTTAAATCTGATCAAATTTATCAATAATTTAAAAGAAATATACATTTTTGGGTTATGTTTGTTACATCCATATCGTTCACAAAGGAAAGACGTCCGGCGATTTACCCATGACGTCATTCGCTCGGCAAGACGTCTCGCCATTTATTTTTTTTTCCCAATTAATTATATATGTTAAGACATATATATATATATATTTTTTTAGGTATCCATATATATATATATATATATATTTTTTTAAATATAAATATATTTTTTTTATTTTATTTATATATAATGTTTTTTTTTTACTCGATGAATTTTAGGTTTAGAAGCATTGCTCCCTATTATGGGCAAGTGGCCTTGTAGACCTAGACTTTCTGATTTTATGATACGGCGAAAGAGAAGTAAAGACAGGTCTCAGGTCTCCCAAGTTACAGTTTTATAGAATTATCATTTAAAAAATTCATTATGATCTTACTTTTTTAGTTGGTTATGTTACTCAAAACTGATTTCATGGATATCGGGCCCCCCATGGTCCCCGCCAGGGCTCTGTATATGTCAAAATTTGGCAGTTTGTTAATTGGGCACTCAAAAAATATGTGTTCCAGGTTTTCCACCCCTCCACACTCACAGAGGGGCGACTCTATAATGTTAATTCTATTCAGGTGTTGTGAAGTCAAGCAGTGTCCAGTTCGCATTCTTATTATGGTTGTAATATTTTTCCTATTTATAAAGTTGATTTTTTCATACCACGGTTGTGTCGGAAATCCCATCTGAAGATGTCCATACCAGGAGTTTTTTTATTTTAGTTGTTCTTCCCATTTTCTCTTGAAGTGGTTAATTGTTTTTTCATTTGTTATATGTTGAATGTCTTCAATTGTATAATTTAATTGTTTTGGGATATTTAAAACTCTTCCTTATATTTATCAGCCTCCTCATTCCCCAGAACTCCCACATGTCCTGGCACCCATGCAACCAAGACCTGAGCATTCTGATTCATCAGCGTTAGCAAGATTTTGGTATTTAAAGTTACAAAATCTTGTTTGGCATCTATTTTACTTCTTTTAAGTTTTTCCACTGCACTTTTAGAATCTGTGCACAACAAGATATTACTAATATCCTTCTGTAGACAGAATCTCACACCCTCGTTGATCGCACACATCTCTGCATTGCATATGTTTGTGTTGTCTGGCAATCTCCCTGAAAAGTTGAACCTGATCTCTGGTATGTGAACTCCAAACCCAACCTTCTGTCCCACTTTTGAAGCATCTGTGTAAACAAAGCAGTGTGTTCCCCGATATTTTTCTGATTTCTCCAAGAACTCTTTATTTCCTGTCATTATATTTTTGCTTATGTTGAGGTCCAAAACATTTGCCTTTTGTTGCTGAATTTTATATTCTTCCTTGTAGCATGGGAGAACCCTATCTTTTCCAAGGCTATTTATGTGTTTTTCAATTTCTAGGTATGTTCTCAGGAGTAATGTTGTTTTTGATGGGTCTATGTTTTTATTTAAAACCGTGTTTTTGTATTTTTCAAGAATCTTTATCAAGGGATTGTTGACCACACATGCTACCTTGATCAGAAGTTTCTGGGCCAGAATTTTTCTTCTAGTATCCAGATCAGTAGTTGCCGTTTCTCCATAAAGTGCCTGGATTGGTGTTGACTTAATACACCCTGTACTAAGGCGTAAGCCTTGATGATAAATAACATCCAATTTCTTTAAATTTTTTACTGAGGTTGGTCCCAGAAAAATGGAGCCGAAGTCCAGGTGCGACCGGACCAGTCCATTAAAGGCCATTCTTAAGGTTTTTGGGTCAGACCCCCACCATGTCCCGCAGAAGGCCTTCAGCAAATTGGTTCGTTTTTTTGCTCTTATGATCATAATATTTATGTGTACATCCCACTTTAGATTTTTTTGCAACATTGTCCCTAGATATTTGACCTGGTTTTTATAATTAATAATTTTTCCTCCAATAAGAATGTTTGGTGGTGTTAAGTTTGTTCTGGTTTTTTTAAACCATATGGCCTCGTACTTATGTTCAGAGAGAGAGAATGATTGTGTGACTATAAAAACTCATTGATAATGCCTAATGCCGTGTTTATTTTTTTTGTCATCTGGATTATGTTTTCCCCCTTGCAAAACAAAACCAGATCGTCTGCATATCCCATAATTTGCACATTGTTTGGTATAATGTCAAAGACTTTTTTAATGTAGATGTTAAAAAGGATTGGGCTCAAGGGGGGTCCCTGAACCAGTCCCATGGTAGCCTCCCTGGGTCCAATCCTTTCTCCCTCCATATCTTTTATGAAAATCTGCCTGCTGCTAATTAGGCGATGAATCAAATTACATATTGGAACTGGAATGTTAGCTTCCACTAGCAGATTGTATAACACTTCCACCCTGACACTATCATATGCTCCCTTGATATCTAGAAAAACTCCTATCACAGTTTCATTTTGGCTGAAGGCCGATTGGATATATGAGGTTAAGAAAGCAATATTATTGTTAATTCCCATTCCTTTTCGGAAGCCCATTTGAAGTTTTGGGAAAAATCCCTTGTTTTCAAGGAACCAGTCTATTTTATTTCTTATTATGGTCTCCAATATTTTAACTATACAGGATCCCAAGCCAATTGGTCGATAATTCTCTGGGTCTTCATGATTTTTATTGGGTTTGGGAAACGCTAAGATGATCTGTTGTCTCCATTTAAGCGGGATAGAGCTCCCATTCCTAATTTTATTAAAGATGACAACCAGAGCTAGCAGAGCTATTCGGGGTAGGTGAAAAATCATTGAATATGTGATGAAATCCATGGCGGGGGCTGTGTCTCTCTTTTTCTCGCTCAGGCAACTTTCTAATTCTTCTATGTTAAATTCCATTCTGTCATCATTTTCCCGCTTTAATTGAAATTCTGAATTGATATCCACCGGCGTTAAATTTTCTAATATTTTTTTTGCTGTTTCCTTGTTGGCTTGTTGGTGATAAGTTTTATTGTCTTGTATGTTCGCAAATTTTCTAAAAGTTCCCCAGGCTTCCCCCAAATGGGACTCCCTGTTTAGCCCGGCACAGAAATTTTGAAATTTGGTTTTTTTCTTTTTTTTAAGGAATCTTTTGGTTGAGGCTATTTTGTTCTTTGCCATGATAAAGTTTTCCATTGTTGGTGTTTCTCTAAAAGTTTCTAACGCATTTTTTCTGTCTTTGATCTTTTCCGAGCAGTCAGTGTCCCACCATGGGTAACCTATTCTAACTGGTTTTCTTTTGTTTTTCTTAGGGAGAGTTTCTTCTGCCGTTTGGTCAAGGAAGTTTTCAAACTCCTCATATTCATTTATGTTTGATATATTGAAATTGTTTTCAGCTATGGTTTTATAGTGGTCCCAGTCTGCCCTTCTCAAATCATATTTGAGTGAGCTTCCTGTGTTTTTCTTAATTCTGTATCCCTTTTTGCCCAGTTCACACACTGTGGGAAAGTGATCACTTCCTCCGCAGTCCAGAAGTACATCCCATGAAGCTTCATGTCCTAGGTTTTCTGTAATTAGTGTTAGGTCTATTGGGCTTGGTCTTTCTTCTGGTTTTTGTAGGCATGTAGGCCTTCCGTAAGGAAAAGGGATAGTTTTTCAGCTTCTTTTAAAGGCCTGTTTTGACCACCAGAGATATGAGAGGGCGTGGTTCCTAGAATAGACTAGGGTCACTGCATCCTGGAAGCCTGGACGCCAGGCTTCCAGGATGCAGTGACCCTAAGAACAGACCGGTTTTCGGATCTTATATATACCTGGTGGGCCAAAAAAAACCAATACAATTTTTTATTAATTACAGTGAAACCTCTCCTTGTGGACACCTCTATTAAGCGGACACTCCCTTTAGGCGAACAAATTTTTTGGAACCAAGCTTTTCCCTATTTCTTGACATGTAAAATTCACGCCTATAACCGGACACGCTAATAACACAAAAAAATTCTGAAACCTCCCTTAACCAGACGCGAACCTCTGACAACGGGACGGAGCGCTGCACGCCATGGGCATAAATATTATATAGTATGTTGGTAACAACGCACTCTGCAGCCGGAGAATTACTTCTTTCCGTTTTAATGCAAAGACTAAATACTTCTGTCGTATTTACAATATATTTTATTAGGCGGGCGCGGGACCGCTGTGTTTTATTTTTATTGTTCAATTAGGTAGTAATAGATCTCTTTGAAAAGTTGCCTAGTAAAAAAGTTTACGTGAAAAAATAGAAGTTGTTAACGTTTCGGAGAAGGAACATCTATCAACACGAAAGATCGCTGAAAAATTTTATATCGGAAAAACTCAAGCAGCGGAAATTGTTAATACATATATATTAAAATTTCGCAGTTCCCTCTCATAAGCGGACACCTCCAATAAGCGGATAAAATTGACGGAACCGTGAGTGTCCGCTTATGGGAGGTTTCACTGTACAACTTTTGAACTATTATACCCCCAACGATTATACACTACACAGGATTGCTCAGTTTGCCGAATCTGTCTGCAAACGATGTTCAAGGTCAAACTCGCTGTTACGTCACCACTTGTGCTGGGCAGAAAGCGCGCCTATCATTATATTGGATTTTATATGCTTTTAAAGCTATTTTCTTTATGCAAATTAAATTTTATGCAAAATTGAGGCATTGTACATTTAAAAATATTGTCTTTACAGGGATGATAAATGATTTTATATTAGAAATATCTGTTAAATAAATCAAATTTAAATACTTAAAGTGAAAAAAACCTACACATAATAATGTCGTAGTACCTATACAGGGTGTTCCATAACTTAGGGGCCAACAGCACATGCATAATGCATGGGTCAAAACTCTTTTTTTGTAGAGATACAGAGCATCAAAGTTGGCAATTTTTTTAACTTTTTTGATAATAACTTTTTAAAAAAACGCAATAAAAATATGGAATTGGGTAAAGTCGTGTATCAGAACAAGAACAATAAATTGAAATAAAACTTATTTTGAAAAACATTAGACTGTCAATTTTTTTTTTGAGAAAAAATTTTTTTTTGATATAAACTTTGATTTATTGAACGCAATGTTTTTTTTTATATTTTTTGTTAATAAAATCAAGTCTTTAGCGACACATAATAATAAATAAAATATTATTGATATTTTTTAAAAGAATAAGTAAGCAAACATTAATTTTAAAAAAAGATTATTTTTTATACATTTTTGGAGGTTATTTTAACAGCCTGGATCTTCTTAACTTGTATTTTTATTAAAACAAGGAGTATCACATTTTTAAATCACAATTCGCTGTGTATTCAGCTATCTGTGATAGATTTTCTTTTTTTTACAAAACCCTTTTCCCCCACTCCTCTAACATTAAAAATTCTATATCTTAAAAACAGATTTGTGTGTTGACCCCATGTTATATAAACTGTTTTTTCGGAAATAACCTCCTCGCTATCACCTGCTGCACTATGGCCCCCAAGTTATATGACACCCTGTATAATTTGTTCAATTATTTTAAAAGTATGTAAAGAAATTATTTTGCGATAATAATAAAAAACGGAAATATAGGTAGACGAAAAATTTATTGATTTAATAAAAAACGGAAAAGCACAAATATTACAACCGATTTTTAAAGCATGTGAAGAAATTATTAATTAGATAATTAAAAAACGGGAATATAGAACATAAAAAAAGTATTTATTATTACATTTTTACAAAAAAACAGAAAAGTACAGATACATACAATAAATTAAAAATATTAATATAAATATTAATATTTAATTTAGAAAAATATTTATTTTCAATTCACAATCTTTTGTAATTTTCTTGACAGATATTATTAAACAAGAAGCTCATTTGCTGAAAAAATCGTGGCCATTTTTTTTTACCCTGTAAACAAACGTTCTTTTCCGTCCTGAATCGAATTTTTACACACTGTTAACAAATCAAACTTGAAAATGTTTATTTATATGTCTTTTCTTAGTAGCACTGCACTGAAACAATCCTAATTAAACTATTCAGCGAAATATCAACAAAACTCTCTTGAAAATTGTTACGAATAAAATTACTTTTTTTCCGTAACGCGTTTTTGCTAAGCTAATTAATATATGCTTTTAAAAAAATAACCTCTAGCGACACCTTACGTGAGAGAGTTTAATTAGAATATTTTGAAATTTTATCCGGTGATTTGCACGCTACCTATCTGTGGTCGGGTTAAGCTCAAGCAGGGCTATCAAAATGGACGGGCCACGATCCTCCACTTTGTTGACGTCACATCCGGGGCTGATTTTTTTTTGATGGTCACATTACGACACAGCTGATTGTCTTTGAAATATTGAAGTTGAAATGACGGTTCATGGATATTTGATTTTTTTTTTAAATAAAGCCGTTTTTGAGATTGTTTTTACTTTATTCTGGCAGAACAATTTTTTTAAAATGTGTAATGTCCTAATTTTTCATAGCCGCTTCATAAGCTCACACAAAAATTAAGTTTAAAGCAGAAGCGAATGTGACAATCACATATGACAGAGTCAAATATATGTCAAATATAACAGTTGGCATGTGGTACATGGCGGGTAATTTGAATTCAAAATAAGGAATGCTACATCTTGAAGATTTTTAACCTTTTAATCAGGTTGTTTCCTTACAAACCTTTGGTGGAATATCGGGATGGTGTCTGAGAATATTTCACTGAAATTTTGCGGAAATCTGTAGTGCCATTTTGAAAACATCATAAAAAAACGTCTGACCTCCCATAAGACCCAATGTAAAATTCAGCCCCGGGAGAACAGCTGATTTTTTCAGGGTCGTGGCCTCTATTTTTGTGTTGGCCTTGGCTCAAGATTATTGATTTTATGCAGCGATCTAACCACTGGAAGAGGTTCATTTTGAATTTGTTCAGTTTCGGAAAAGGATCGAGTGAGTTGTCTGTCCTTTTTTTGTCATTCGGGTGAAACAGGGATAGAAAGAATTTTCTGGTTGTTCAACTTACGTACGACAGACGTTGCATAATTGGCCGTCTTGTATTTTAACCTAAAAAGCTTTGTTTTGCAAAGACTTTAAGATTGTTTCCAAATTTATTTACCTATAAAACATTAAACATAAGTTTTTTGTAATTTAAATAAAGTGACTCAAAATTATTCAGTCAGTTTTAGTCTTATTAATGAATACGGATTTGTGTTATTGATTTTCTGGAGAATGAAAATTTTGGGGTTTTAAGGAATCTGATTGGTCAGTGATTGCTATGCAGTTTGGGAGATTCAGAGGAATTTTACAAAAATCTTTTTTTTCTGCTCGAGATTTTTGTCGAGAAACAAGATATTTTAATTATGTTATAACATAACATAAAATTTTTTTTTTGTTCATCAAGCATGGCTTGAAATTTTCTTTATAGGATAAATTAGAACTTTGCTCTAATTTTAATTAATGGTAATATGAAATTCAATTGCATATGCCAGATTTTTATTTTTAATTAGGTTAATATGTTATAACATAAGTATATAGATATATATATATATATATATTTTTATAAAAATTTTTCTTTGCCGAGGAAATGTTACAATTTTTCTTTATGTCTTTAACAGACAATTATCTCTCTATTTAGACTACTTAATTTTTTTATAAAAATTTTGATTAGTTTCATATTTTTTTGTTTTATGGTTCGAACTATGTTCGACAAAATATTTATATATTGGTTATATGGTATTTTGGTTATAGTTTATTTATAATGGGTTCACAATGTTGTGCCTACATGGGATTTCTAGAATCCAGATTATGATTTTAAGCTAGTAATTAATCCTGGATCTCGCTCTCATTTCTTTTTTGGATAGCTGGGTACCAATTAACAATAGTAACTACGACATGACCATATGGTTAAATTTGAGGTTATAGGTATCATAAGCACCTTTGGTTGAAATAGAGTTAGACAGGTTAATACAGCTAAAATTTTATATAGCTATTGCCAATAGCTGGTTTGTTTTCTTTTATATAGTTTTTTTTATAACCAAAATACACATTTTTGTTTTTTTATAAACTTAGGTGATGATTTGTGTCCCGAAATCAAATCAAATCAAATCAAATCAAATTATGCTTTATTGTCAAAAAAGTAGAGTTTTACAGACAAAGCGAAAAATGGTCCTTAATTGTAAATATAAGATAAACACTTGCTTACAAGTCTAAGTTGAGGTACAGAATAGTCATTTAAAATAGTGTAACGGTCTATAAATTTCGCGATATATATATATTTTTTAAATATTTCTCCTATGCAAATATGCTCTCTTTCACACCTATTCACTTACTATTATCGAAATACAACGAAATTCTTTGACCATTAAATTAAAATATGTTAAAATATGTTAAAATATGTTAAAATACGTAAAAACATGTTAAAATATGTCATATCATGGTAAAACGTCAAAATATGTTAAAAATAAAATATGTTAAAGTTAGATATAAAACACAAGAAACAACAAACAGAACAATCTGATACATACACAAGTAAAATAAAAAAAATTTAATTGTTAAATGTATTTATCAATTATCCTATAACTGGTCCTCGAAAAATTCATTAAGACTATAATATGCCTTTTCCAATAGCAAATCTTTTACCTTAACCCTAAATATTTTTTCCGAGTGAATGCTTTTCAGTCTATTTGGAAGCTTATTAAAAATTTTAATACTGCGGTAGATTATCGAGTTTTGGGTTAATTGAGACCTAGGAATAGGCAGTGGTATGCTGTTATATTCTTGACTTCTCGTTTGGTAGGTTTGTTCAAATGTGTGATTTTTAAATTTTTTATAAATCAGCACCACTGTTTCTAGTATAAAAAGGCAACAAAGAGTTAATATTTTTTCTCTCATAAACAAAGGCCTACAATGGTCTCTGATTTTTGCTCCGCAAATATATCTGATGCATCTTTTTTGAATTACAAACACAGATCTGAACAAATACTGACTGCAATTCCCCCAAAAGGCTATTCCATAGCGCAAATGAGAATCAACAAGGGCGTAATAAGTTGTTTTGGCCATTTCACAACCAAGTTCGAAAAATGTTTGTCTAACGGCGTAACTACCTATCGATATTTTTTTATTAAGATAGGGAATATGCGAGGAGAATTTTAACCTATTGTCTATATACATTCCTAAAAATTTAGTATTTTCATCCTGAGTTATTCTTTGGTTGGAAACAGTTAGGTCATCAAAAGAAAATTTAAAACTGAGGACTTTTGTTTTATCTATGTTAAAACAGAGAAAGTTTGCATCACACCACTCTTTAATTCGTTGTATGTCCTCTTGCACTATTTCTTTTAATATTGTTTCGTTTTTATGATGCCATAAAATTGTAGCGTCGTCAGCAAAAAGTGTTAGAGTACCCCTTATACCTATTAAAGTTAAGTCGTTAATATATAACAAAAATAACAGTGGGCCCAAAACAGAACCTTGAGGCACACCAAAGTTAATTTTGGATAAAGAAGAGACACAACCACCATTTCGAACCATCTGATATCTTCCAGTCAAGTATGAGTGAAAAAAACGCTGCGAGACTCCTCTAAACCCATATCTCTCCAACTTTTTTAAAAGCAGGTCGTGACTGACACAGTCGAAGGCCTTTTGAAAGTCGCAGAATACTGCAGCTGCAGCTTCTTTATCATTAAGTCTAAAATATAGACTTTCCAAAAAAGAGAACAAAGCATCGTTAGTACTCCTTCCGCTCTGGAAACCAAATTGATTAGTGCTAAGGATACTATGTTTTTTAAGAAAATTGGTCATTCTAACCTTTACCAGTTTTTCAATAATTTTAGATAGAGTATCCAACAGTGAGATAGGTCTGAAATTAGTGGGCTCGTCAAATGATCCCGATTTATGAAGAGGAACAACTACGGCTATTTTGAGGACATCTGGAAAAGATAATTAATTTGGTGTGAATAGACTAAAGTTTTATTTGGTAATTCTACAGAATTACTGTACAGTATGTACAAATTTTGATGAAACTTTAGAATATTTATATAGGGTGTTTTGATGGACCTGATCAGAAAATAAAGTATTTTTTTGTTTTTATCGGTGGAAAATGATTGAAACCATAGTTGTATTTTAAAGATTACTTCAAGTAGACTGAATCTAACATTTCCTAGGTTAAGATTACTTAACTTAATGTTTTGTTTTTGTTTTCTTTTTCTCTAACCTAAATTCTCGACAAAACTATTACAACATATGTAAATATTTTTTTTTCACTATTGTACATCAAAAGAAACAAGGTTCTAAAAATGAAGTATGTCTCTTTTAAGTTATATATGAACAGTAAAATCTATAATTTTATTAATATCATTTTTTTTACTACCTTTTTAAGAAACTGAGTTTCCACAAAAAATTAATATTTTTTTCTTGTTTATATTTGATCATTTGATTTTTACTTGTTCTTCTTTCTGAAACAAAATAAATGTTGAGGTTTGTAAACAAAAAGTAATCCTGATCTTTTATTTCGTTCCTGCATTGATACATTGGTAACATGGTGATAGTAAGGAAAATCTGTCACCAATTTTGTTAATTGTGTCAAAGTAAATAGAGGTCTATTATCATTTCAAAAATAGAAAATTGACAATATTTTTCTTAAAAGAACCTCACGACCCTAAATAGCTCTACCTAGCCGAGGTAAATTTGGGGTATATTAAAACAATATCAATAATATACAAAAAGTTATATTATATGAAAAAAAAAATAATATAACAAAGTGGTCCCAACTCTATTTGAATTATAACAAAGTGGCGGCCAACGTGCTTTTTTTATAGAAAAATCAAGAATTTAGGGAAATGTTGTCAATTTTTTTGGTGTGTTGACTTCTTGGGTTCGGAAGAAAAGTTTTGGAAACTTTAAAATCTTTTTAATTTGAACATTGTTTACCTACTTAACTGAATTTGACTTATAATAATTTTTTTTATATATATTTGAAAATTGTTTGATATCTATTTTTCTGAATTTAATTTGATAATGTAATTTTTTTATTTATCTTGATCCTGAATATTCTTGACAATGGCTTTTATTGTGAATGCTTTACATGCTAGTGAGGTAGAATATGAGCTTAAGATTAGGGAGGTTGAACCTACAGGAAAGAAAGAAATGTTGAAAGTAAAAGAATAGTTTTGCAGGGCCTCAAGAAAATGCAAACCGTAGTTTTGCAACGACAAAAAATCCCTTTACTTTTAGTGACGACCATACCCAAATTAAGGGAACTGAACTAAAGGTCTGATGAAGACAAAAACCATTGTCGAAACGTTACCGATGGATTAAAACGTATATTTACCAGAACAACAGTGTCCTTATTCCCACTAAATTTACCTATAGGAACTTTAGATAGTTTAAAACAAAAAATTGATTCATTTACGGGTACTAAACAAACGGCTAAATATAAAGAAATCACTGCTCGACTTCACCATGTTTCGGGTAGAATTTCGAGAATGAATTGTGAGACAGAAAATCAATGTAGCTTTAGACAAGACCTTTATGTCAAATGTCTAACTTTAGAAGGGACCCTGGAAAATAAATTGTTACCTGCAACTTCGACTCCTAATATTCAGTCTGCCAATATTATACCTCCAAATCCTTTTCGAAGTTCTATACCAGTCTATAAATGGGATCTTAAAAAATTCACTGGACATGGCTCGTTAATGGCATTTTTGGAAAAAGTCGAAACGTTGAGAATCTCTAGAAACTGTTCATTTGATGAACTCAAGCTTGGACTTGGTGGCATAATAATCACAAGAAAAATCGTTTTTCTAATTGGGAGGACTTGGTGGAAAAGCTTAAAAAAACTTATTTAATATGAAAGGAAAATTCCTTTCATATTTAATATAGAACCTGGGCGTAGGATATCCACTGAGATTGACTTTAGCTGTCTCCGTAGTAATGTTAGATTTTTGCCTCAGACCCGAGGCTACCCTAGCTGATACCGCAAATTGGCAGTTGGTTTTCTAAAGTGGGTATCCACATTTCATTTCTCCTTTTCAGATTTTATCATTTTCATTTCATCGCCTTTCCATCCATCTTGGTTATGCCGTACTGACAATGTCCAAGGAGACTGTAACATCGATGTATACGGCTAACACTACCTTGTTCTGAGGACCAGCCCGTAAATTAATTTATTTAGTCTATGACCACACCTCAAAAAATTCCTTTCATATTTAATATAGAACCTGGGCTTAGGATACCTACTGAGATTGACTTTAGCTGTCTCCGTAGTAATGTTAGATTTTTGCCTCAGACCCGAGGCTACCCTAGCTGATACCGCAAATTGGCAGTTGGTTTTCTAAAGTGGGTATCCACATTTCATTTCTCCTTTTCAGATTTTATCATCTTCATTTCATCGCCTTTCCATCCATCTTGGTTATGCCGTACTGACAATGTCTAAGGAGACTGTAACATCGATGTATACGGCTATCACTACCTTGTTCTGAGGACCAGCCCGTAAATTAATTTATTTAGTCTATGACCACACCTCAAAAAATTCCTTTCATATTTAATATAGAACCTGGGCTTAGGATACCTACCGAGATTGACTTTAGCTGTCTCCGTAGTAATGTTAGATTTTTGCCTCAGACCCGAGGCTACCCTAGCTGATACCACAAATTGGCAGTTGGTTTTCTAAAGTGGGTATCCACATTTCATTTCTCATTTTCAGATTTTATCATCTTCATTTCATCGCCTTTCCATCCATCTTGGTTATGCCGTACTGACAATGTCTAAGGAGACTGTAACATCGATGTATACGGCTATCACTACCTTGTTCTGAGGACCAGCCCGTAAATTAATTTATTTAGTCTATGACCACACCTCAAAAAATTCCTTTCATATTTAATATAGAACCTGGGCTTAGGATACCTACTGAGATTGACTTTAGCTGTCTCCGTAGTATAATGTTAGATTTTTGCCTCAGACCCGAGGCTACCCTAGCTGATACCGCAAATTGGCAGTTGGTTTTCTAAAGTGGGTATCCACATTTCATTTCTCCTTTTCAGATTTTATCATCTTCATTTCATCGCCTTTCCATCCATCTTGGTTATGCCGTACTGACAATGTCTAAGGAGACTGTAACATCGATGTATACGGCTACCACCTTGTCCTGAGGACCAGCCCGTAAATTAATTTATTTAGTCTATGACCACACAGAACCTGGGCTTAGGATACCTACTGAGATTGACTTTAGCTGTCTCCGTAGTAATGTTAGATTTTTGCCTCAGACCCCCCAAGTAACACAAACTGGACAATATAGTTTAAAAGCAAAAACTCTGCTGTGAAAGTGTTGTCAGAGCTTAGTTTTTGCTGTAAAACAGCTAGCTGTGGTTTAGAAATTATTTTAGCTATAGAACCTCTCTGATAGCAGGTGTTTATGGATAAAATGGCTATTGATGTAATATTACCCAGGACTTGCTCTTTTAAAGTTAAATAATTGCTAATAAGCATGCTAAAATTTAGCTAGCTAAATAACATAAATTTTAAGCTGTTATTCCTATTATTTAGCTACAAAAAGCGGCAATTTAGCAATTTTGTATTTTAAGCTGTTTATTACAAAACGTTTGAACAGCCCCTAACAATGCTTGGCCAGAAGACCAGTTCGATTATGACTGTTGAAAAAAGGAGGATTTATTGTCAAATTTTGTCAGGCCTGAAAGGACTATACACGGTGGATAGAATAGACCGGTGTTCGGATCTTATATATATATATATATATATATATATATATATATATATATATATATATATGTCGAATTTTCCAGGTCACTGGTGGTCCAGCTGATTTTTGTAAACAAAAGTTAGATCTGTTATGAACAACGGAACAACTAATATTTTTTGCATTTTTTGAAACCTAAGGCCATTTTTCTAGTTTTCTAGTACATCCTTATCAAATGTAATTTCCTAGATGTATTTTCGTTATTTTTTTTAGCCCGCTTTATTTTTTATTACACAAAACTTAAAGTCAAAATGAATGTGATTGTTTAATATCAAAGGTGAACCGAGGACTATTGGGTAGAAAACAAAGAGGTATGTCAGCGGATAATTTTTGAAGCTGAAACGAACACATTTTCTTCGAATTTTAGTTTTTGTGTAAAGAGAAATGAAGCGGGCTAAAAAAAATAACGACTGGTATGTCTGAAAAATATTATTTTATAAGAATATACTAAAAAATAGTACGAAAATTGCCTTAGTTTTCAAAAAAATCAAAAAATATTAGTTGTTCATATCATATCTAACTTTCGTTTCTAAAAATCAGCTAGACCACCAGTGACGTAAAAATTCGACATATATTTATAAGATCCGAACACCGGTATATTCTATCCACCGTGAGGACTATAGACATAAAGGACTGCTTATTCCATTTAACCTGTGTTAACAAATTGTGCGGGGTGAGGAGAGCGGCGTGACGTCACCACTGGTGCTAAATTCTTTGTTTGCGTTCGTTGTATATGATGTTATTCGTATTTTCAAGAGAGTTTTGATGATATTTCGCTGAATAGTTTGTGTTTTTTGGATTGTTTCAGTGCAGTGCTACTAAGAAAAGACATATAAATAAACATTTTTACGTTTGGTTTGTTAACAGTGTGTAAAAATTCGATTCAGCACAGAGAAGAACGTTTGTTTACAGGGTAAAAAAAATGGCCACGATTTTCTCAGCAAATGGGCTTCTTGTTTAATAATATCTATCAAGAAAATTACAAAAGATTGTGAATTGAAAAGGAATATTTTTCTAAATTAAATATTATTATTTATATTAATATTTTTAATTTATTGTATGTATCTGTACTTTTCTGTTTTTTTGTAAAAATGTAATAATAAATACTTTTTTTATGTTCTATATTCCCGTTTTCTAATTATCTAATTAATAATCTCTTAACATGCTTTAAAAAGCGGTTGTAATATTTAAACTATATACATTATGTGCATTTTTTTTCTCTTTGTTTTTTGTCTATTTGTTAAGAAAAATATTTGTGCTTTTTCTTTTTTAAATTAATTAATACATTTTTCGTCTACCTATATTTCCGTTTTTAATTATTATCGCAAAATAATTTCTTTACATACTTTTAAAATAATTGGACAAATTATACAGGGTGTCCCATAACTTGGGGGCCATAGTGTAGCAGGTGATAGAGGAGGTTATTTCCGAGGACTATAGACATAAAGGACTGCTTATTCCATTTAACCTGTGTTAACAAATTGTGCGGGGTGAGGAGAGCGGCGTGACGTCACCACTGGTGCTAAATTCTTTGTTTGCGTTCGTTGTATATGATGTTATTCGTATTTTCAAGAGAGTTTTGATGATATTTCGCTGAATAGTTTGTGTTTTTTGGATTGTTTCAGTGCAGTGCTACTAAGAAAAGACATATAAATAAACATTTTTACGTTTGGTTTGTTAACAGTGTGTAAAAATTCGATTCAGCACAGAGAAGAACGTTTGTTTACAGGGTAAAAAAAATGGCCACGATTTTCTCAGCAAATGGGCTTCTTGTTTAATAATATCTATCAAGAAAATTACAAAAGATTGTGAATTGAAAAGGAATATTTTTCTAAATTAAATATTATTATTTATATTAATATTTTTAATTTATTGTATGTATCTGTACTTTTCTGTTTTTTTGTAAAAATGTAATAATAAATACTTTTTTTATGTTCTATATTCCCGTTTTCTAATTATCTAATTAATAATCTCTTAACATGCTTTAAAAAGCGGTTGTAATATTTAAACTATATACATTATGTGCATTTTTTTTCTCTTTGTTTTTTGTCTATTTGTTAAGAAAAATATTTGTGCTTTTTCTTTTTAAATTAATTAATACATTTTTCGTCTACCTATATTTCCGTTTTTAATTATTATCGCAAAATAATTTCTTTACATACTTTTAAAATAATTGGACAAATTATACAGGGTGTCCCATAACTTGGGGGCCATAGTGTAGCAGGTGATAGAGGAGGTTATTTCCGAAAAAAAAAAGTTCATATAGGGGAGGGTGGTATATAGAGAACACTGGTATATAGCGGGACAAAGGCTCTGGCAGCCCTCTATGTGTGATGTTAGAAATTAATATCATATGTTAATTACAGGTTCCTTTGGACAAGAGTTTTAAACTGCAGATAACTTCTTTACTGTCATTCTTAACCTCACTTCCAGAACGTGTCTTCAAATTTTTGCAGAAAGTTATTTTTTGGTCTCTGAAAAAATAGTTATTATCGTGTTCTTAAAATTGGCAATTGATTTTTTTTTTGCATTTGTGACATAACAGATAGACTAGTGAAGGTAAGCAATATCAAAAACAGTTAGAATTAGTTAAGATTATTTTTTTATGAAAAAGAAAGTCTATCATGTGCTAGTGGTATATAGTGAGACAATTTTGGCTGGTGCATAGAGGGACGTCTCCTTATATACCACTTTTTTTTTAATGTGTACAATAATATGTCAAAGGTTTTTAATTTAATTTTAGATGCCGAAAATAAGTAGAAAAGAACAACAAAAGAGAATAGAAAGCAGTAAGGAATACCACGAAGCATTTGAACAGAATATGAAATTTGCTGTACAAAAAATAATAGCTGGTGAAGTAACTTTTCGGACTGCTGCAAAGACATATGGCAGCAGGGCAGCTCTGCATCGTAGGGTTATAAAGTATAGGAATACTACTAAGGAGAACCGTGCTGAATTTTCTTTTGAAAGAAAACATGGTTTTCATCAAATATTTGATGACAACCAGGAAAAAATGTTGGCTGAATACCTTTCGACTGCAAGTAAAATGTGTTACGGTCTGCCTGTGAAGCAAACATGTGAATTTGCTTACAAGTTTTCAGTTTCAAATAAAATGAAAGTGCCTGATAGTTGGCACAACAACAAAAAGGCGGGAATTGAGTGGATCAGATTGTTTCGCAAAAGACAGCCTCAGCTTTCACTCCGTACTTCAGAAGCAACTAGTTTAAGTAGGGCCACCAGCTTTAATAAGCATAATGTCACAAATTTTTTTGAAAATCTGCAATTTGTCTTGACAAAATACAATTTCAATATAAATCAGATATACAACTGTGACGAAACTGCAGTAACCACTGTACATAAACCACCGAAGATTATTGCTCCACTAGGACAAAAGCAGGTGGGAAAAATAACAAGCGCTGAAAGGGGTATCTTGGTTACAATGTGTGTAGCTGTTTGTGCCAATGGTCAATATGTACCACCGTTCTTTGTGTTCCCCAGAAAAAACTATAAGCCCCATATGATTACTGGGGCTCCACCAGGTTCGAAAGGAGCTGCTCATCCAAGTGGGTGGATGACGTCTGAAAACTTTTTGAAGTTTGTAGAGCACTTAGTAGAGGTTACAAGATGCAATCCACAAAACAAGATTTTACTGATTCTCGACAATCACGAGAGTCACTGCGACATAAAAGTATTAAATTACTGTAAATCTAATGGTATAGTTCTTCTTACTTTACCCCCACATTGTAGCCATAGGCTACAGCCATTGTATGTATCCTGCTTCGGGCCTTTCAAAGCATATTATAATAAAGCAATGGATGATTGGCTCATTAATCATCCAGGAGTGCCAATGACCATTTATAATATTGCTGAGATAACAGGAAAAGCCCTTCCGCAAGCACTTGTTCCATCAAATATAATCAAGGGTTTTGAGTGCACTGGGATTGCTCCATACAATGCTGCTGTCTTTTCAGAAGCTGACTTTCTCTGTTCTTATGTCACTGACAGAACACAAAATGAACACCAGGAACAACCAAGTGGATCAATGGAAAATATGAAACTTTTTGAAGAAAGATCCGAAAATACTCCACCCAGGGATGGAGAACAAGCTGGAGCTTCTTCTGAACCCCAAGTGCCTACAAAATCTTTTTTTTCACCGGAAGAAGTCCGACCTCATGTTAAAGCTCAGAATAGAGCAGTCACAAGAACGGTCAGAAAAAAGAGGCAGTCTACTGTAATGACTGAAACACCAAACAGGGAAGAAGTTAAAAGAAAAGAAGAAGAAAAAGTTAAGAAATTAAGATGAAGCAGAAGATAATCAAAAAGGCAAAAACTGTAAAGAAGAAAGTTATTTTGGAATCATCAAGCGAAAGTGACGTGGAGGATGTAATATTAGATGACAAAGATAAAACAAGGTGATTTTGTTTTAGTTCAATATCCGCTTAAAAGAAGCGCTAAACATTTTGTGGGGCAGGTGGATAAAATCGATGTAGATAGATATTCCATTAATTTTCTAAAGAAGATATCAGATTTTAAGTTCTGTTTCCCCGAACAAAAAGATCAAGATGAAGTTGACGAAAATGATATTGTATGCAAGCTTCCTGAGCCTACTATCGTGGCCGAGACAGAATGGACTGCCGGTCAACTTAAATTTAAATTTGATTTTTCTTCCTACAACGTTTAGTAACCTTTAATTTATTTGTTTTTGAGCTTTCAGTGTTTTTACAATAAATTAGTGGAAGTTTAGTAGTGATTTGGTTTTTGTAGTTTCTTTTTTTCAAGTTTATGATAAATAAATATTTTTCTTAACAATAACTTCATTAATTTACCACTCAGTTTAAAACGTCCCTCAATGGACCATAGTATGGTACATATAGGGACACATGGTCCATAGTGGGACATGATTTTTTTGTGGAGTCTGAAATTATAATTGAAGCTAAAAAATAGGAAAATCAATGAATGATACAATATTTTACTAGAGGTATAACAACAAACAGAATATAGCAAAAAATTTAATTTTTATAAAAAAAAAGAAAAAACGTCCCTGTATATACCACTCTCCCCTACCTAACATGGGGTCAACACACATCTGTTTTTAATATATAGGATTTTTAATGTTAAAGGAGTAGGGGAAAAAGGGTTTTGCAAAAAAAAGAAAATCTATTACAGGCTGAATACTCAGCTAATTGTGATTCAAAAATGTAATACTCCTTTTTTAATTAAAATTACAAGTAAAGAAGATACAGGCTGTCAAAATTACCTCCAAAAATGTATAAAAAATAATCTTTTTTTAAATTAATTTTTGCTTACTCTTTTAAAAAATGTCAATAATATTTTATATATTATTGTGTCACTAAAGACTTGTTTTTATTGACAAAAAATTTATACCAAAAAAATAGTTTTTTTCTAAAAAAAATTGACCGACAAATTTTTTTTAAAATAAGTTTTATTTCAGTTTATTGCTTTTGTTCTGATACACGACTTTACCCAATTTCATGATTTTACTGCGTTTTTTTTAAAGTAATTATCAAAAAAGTTTAAAAAATGCCAACTTTGATGCTCTGTATCTCTACAAAGAAAGAGTTTTGACCCATGCATTATAAGAACTTTTTAATCAGACATTACATCCTCTATCACCTGTTGGCCTATGCCCCCTAAGTTATGGGACACCCTGTATAGGTACTACATTATGTGTAGCTTTCTTTTCACTTTAAGTATTTAAATTTAATTTATTTAACAGATATTTCAAATATAAAATCATTTATCATCCATGTAAAGACAATATTTTTAAATGTACAATGCCTCAATTTTGCATAAAATTTAATTTGCATACAGAAAATAGCTCTAAAAGCACATAAAATCCAATATAACAATAGGCGCGCTTTCTGCCCAGCACAAGTGGTGACGTAACAGCGAGTGTGCCCTTGAACATCGATTGCAGACAGATTCGGCAAACTGAGCAATCCTGTCTAGCGCAGCCTTCGGAAACTAACGAGCCACGAACCAGAAGAAACGGCAACACAGCGTGGAGGCCGGTCATTTTCGTCCACGTGCGTCGCCCACCATGCTAGTTACTGGCCGTTTCCGCGCAGATAATGTTTTTTTTACTTTTAGTATATTTCAAATCGCGTTACCAAATAAAACAACTGTTCTGGTTTTAGTGAGATGTGGGTTTCGGTGCACTATCCGGACACTAAACAAGACATTTTTTGATGACGATTCTTTTTGAAAATAGTAATTAAGCGATCTTGAAAGTGATTTAGGTACGGAAAATTAAAAAAAAACACATTTTTCAATTTCTATCTAAAATGCACACAAAAACAGATACACAGGGATATTGGGCATATATACTATGGACTTTGCGCCATTTGCTGGGGTTTTATTCTTTGAGCCGACTGACTGGAAATGCGAGGTTGCCACATCACAGGCATAAAATAAAATATTTTGATTTAATTTTCCCTTCTTTCTGGCATTCATATTTTTTTAACCAATAAATTAAAAGAGAAGGCTTGGATCAGGATAAGTTTCATTATATTTGTAGAAAGGTTGGGTTTGGGTTGATTTTGGTAGAGCTGGGATGCCTTGATTTAGGTTTGGTTTGGGTTCAGTTGGGATGGGTTGGTTTGTTTTGTTTTGTTTTGGTTCAGTTCGGTTCGGTTGGGATCGGTTCGGGTTGGTTCTGTTCGGTTCGGTTGGGATCGGTTCGGTTCGGGTTGGTTCCGTTCGGTTCAGTTTCGTTTCAGGTTGGTTCCGTTCGGTTGGGCTCGGTTCCGTTCGGGTTCGGTTCGGTTGGGATCGGTTCAGTTCGGTTCGGGTTGGTTCCGTTCGGTTCAGGTTGGTTCGGTTCGGTTCGGGTTGGTTCCGTTCGGTTCGGTTTCGGTTGGTTCCGTTCGATTCAGATGCGGGTTCGGTTCAGTTGGGCTCGGTTCCGTTTGGGTTCGGTTTGGTTGGGATCGGTTCAATTCGGTTCGGTACCGGTTGGTTCTGTTCGGTTTGGTTTGTTTTCGTTCGGGTTCCGTTCGTGTTGGTTCCGTCCGGTTGTGTTGGGTTCGGTTTGGGTTGGTTTAGGTAGAGCTGGGTTGGGGTTAGTTAGGTTGTACTAGGTTTGGTTCAGTTTGGTTTAGGTTGGTTTATGTAGAGCTGGGTTGCGGTGACTTTAATAGAATATCACTTTATTGCCAACAAGCTTCATTGTACTAAGTTTGGTTAATTTTATCTTTTTAGGTGTGATCAAAACAGATTTAATAATATTTGTTTCCTAATTTTGATTATTTTTGCGGAAACGTGGCAACATTGCAAAATATAAGCCACAGATATTGGCAAATATTGTTTTGATGGGGTTGAAAAACAAAGAAGAAGTCAAAATTGAATGAAAAGTGAGGTTAGAATGCTGTTTTGTACGTGTTTTTTAAGGTTTTATTTATTTATTTTCTCAAAAAATACTGGATAATCCGCAAATTTTTTTTTGGAAAAACGTTAATTAAGAAGGTCTACTTTAAGGTAATTTTTATTTTTTCCAAAAAATCGTGTGTCCGGATAGTGCACCGGCCCCTGAGATGTGTGGTGAACTTAAAATTATATTACCTACTTAATAAAAGCTGTGTAAAAAAAGACCTTTTGTACACCGGTAATAAGTGAGGTTAGATGTTTGTTTTTATTTGGAATTTTTGGTCTGTTTTTTCTTTTTAAATTTTAAAGATGCCGCGAAAGTGTTGGGTACCCGGTTGCAAAAGTAACGATGCATCTATGATTAATGAAGAGGGTCACAAAACAACCTTTAGCTTCCCAAAAGAAAATGACCTAAAAAATGCTTGGCTTCAGGCCATATACAGAGAAGATTATGTTGTGACTGCATCTTCAGTGGTTTGTTGGAAACATTTTGACATAAGTGACGTTGTTAGAACCGAGATAATTAGGGATAAAGAGGGAGTACAAAAGGAGGTGCCACTAACATTCCCTAAGTTAAACAATGGGGCAATACCTCGGCTATTTGAATCTCAACCCGAGTATATATGTCAAACCCCAAACCTCCAGTAAGAGAAAATCCTGACGACAGGCGAAAAAAAAATTGAAGAAAGGGAGGGTATGGAAATATATATTGCGTTTATAGTCTTCGAAAAAGCTTTCAATAGCATTGAGCACTGGGCAGTAAAAGATCTTTAATTAATAGCCGAATAGATCACAGATATACGGACTTAATAGCCAATATATATAGTGAAGCAACAACATTAATCAAAATCCACAGAGGAACCAAGCCAATCCTCATAAGAAGAGGTGTCAGGGTGACACAATATTCCCTAAATTATTTAACCAGGCCCTAGAAGATGTTTTTAAAAGCTTAGATTGGGAAGAAATAGGCATCAAAGTAAACGGACAATTCTGAACCACCAAGATATGCTGATAATATCAATCAATCTAAAAGAAAATAGAACAAGTAGAGGAATATATAGGACCTGGGACAAATTATTAAACTGAAAAAAGAAAAGCAAACAGCTGAAATCAAGAGACGAGTAAGAAATAAAAAATATCCTCAGTACCTCAAAACGGAAGTGTATAACCAATGTATCCTTCCTGTACTTACCTATGAATCCCAGACCTGGACACTTACAAAATCAAACATGGATAAGGTAACAAAAGCCCAAAGATCAATGGAAAGACAAATGTTACATGTAAAGCTAACAGGTAGAAAAAGGAATGAATTGATAAGAAATAAAACAAAAGTAAGGGATGTCAGAGCAGAAGTAGCAAAATTAAAATGGAAATTTGCCTGTCATATTATCAGACAGAAAGACGATTGATGGAACAAATGTATTGTAAACTGGAGAACTTGGCCAAAGATGGATTGACGAAGGCTAAATAGAATAGATAGAAAAAAAGGTAAGTTCATTTAAAGTTTAAATTAACATGTTACCACTTAAACTAGATTCATATTTCTGTAAAGTAAGCAGTCAGACATAAGAAACTATCCCACAAACATCCTGTTGTTCAAACTTGACAGTAATAACTTAGCAGTAAGAAAGGAACCATTTTTATTTCTTACTGCTCACTTCATACTGCTTACTTCACGGTACTATGAATCGAACTTTAGGGTTGTTCTCACAAATTGTTTAAAAGTAATTTCTCTTCTGTTTATTCTAGGTTTTGTTACATTTTTTTTTACGGGTATGCGCACTCGCAAGGAGATCCCTATTACGCTCGAGAAGCGGCAAGTGCGCGGAAATGTTGGTGTGTGTTGGTTTTGAAACGGTTCAGGTTGTAACCTGCGGGGAAAACTGTCGCAGGGAGTTTATTCCACAGCGATGCTGTTCTCCAGAGATATGAATTCTGATATAATGAGGTTCTTGGTGCCTCTATTTTGACAATAAATTGATGGTTACCGTCTGTTTGACGTGTTCGCCTAGTAGGTGCTACTCCTGGGGGGATCATACGTGCCAACTCTTCAGAGCATTTTCCGTGATAATACCTGTAGAAGAGAGATAGATCGCCCACAGTTCTTCGATGTTCGAGACTATCCAAGCTACGGGTAAGTGCGGGGTCATTGATCAGCTAGATAGCTCGTTTTTGCACGGTGTTCAAAA
Source organism: Aspidapion aeneum (assembly GCA_963576565.1). Classification (NCBI taxonomy): domain Eukaryota; kingdom Metazoa; phylum Arthropoda; class Insecta; order Coleoptera; family Brentidae; genus Aspidapion; species Aspidapion aeneum. The sequence continues at coordinate 62,755,762 of OY755042.1, forward strand.
GCATTAAGGTATGTTTGGGTGCCGCACTCCATATATGTGATCAGTACTCCATAGTTGGTCGAATCTGGGCTTTGTAGAGTGTCAGCAGTTGCCTTGGTGTATACAGATGTCTTGTACGAAATAGTACCCCAAGCTTTTGGGACGCCCTTTTAGCTATATCTGCCACGTGACTGTGCCAAGACATGTTGGTCTCTGCAGTGACTCCTAAGATGTTCAACTGGCTCTGCAATGCGACAGCACTTCCAGATAGCATGATGTTTGGCTCACCGGTGCTGGTCTTTCTTGAAAACAGGGCTGCTTGGGTTTTCTGCGGGTTGAACTGTACAAGGTTTTTGTTGCCCCAGTCCTCTATTATCTCCAAGTCGTTATTTATCTGTGATATTTCAGTTAGTCTAAGGTAATGGAATTCACGTGCGGAGAGACATGTGGGTGGTATGACTGAGGAGACTACATTGCCATCATCTGCAAAGCAATAAATTGGATTTACTGTTTTATCTATGAGGTCATTTATGTAAATCAGAAAAAGTGTTGGCGAAAGGATTGCTCCCTGTGGCACACCAGCATTTATTTGGTAAGAGTTGGAGTTCCGGCCATCCAGTGCAACATAAATGGATCTATCCTTAAGGTAACTTTCAAACCAAGTGCAAAGTCTCGGCGACAATCCCGTTGCTTTGAGCTTGTTGAGCAGATTTTCATGCCAGACTTTATCGAATGCTTTAGATATATCTAAGGCAATTGTTCTTGTTTCACCTCGCAACTCAATCGCTTTTTGCCATAAGTGAGTGACGTATGTAAGTAAATCGCCAGTTGACCTATATTTTCGAAATCCGTATTGCTTGTCGTTGATAATTTTGTACTTTTCCAAGTACTTGGTTAGGTGATTGTTCACAACTCTTTCCATTACTTTTGATATCACCGGAAGTAGAGCAATTGGTCTATAGTTTAACGGATCTGTCTTTTTTCCTTTCTTTGGAATGGGTTGTACTGCGGCAGACTTCCATGATGATGGATATACTCCTTGCCTATAAGATAAATGGAATAATTTTGCGAGAGTTGGGGTGAGTTCGCTAGCACAATTTTTGAGTACTATTGCGGGAATGCCATCTGGACCCATTGCTTTGTTTGTATCCAACTTTTTAAGGGATTTTCGTATTTCTCTGTGACAAAAGGGTACCTCTGGCATACTGTGGGAAACCCTTTCAATGAACGGTGGAGTTTTTCCATTTGGCACTGTTAGGTTTGAGTTGGAGGAAAAGATTTTGGCCAGCATATCGGCTTTTTCCTCTGATGTTGTGGCTAAGTGAGTATTTTTATCTATAGGTGGTGGTATGGATGACTTGGTGAAGTTTGATCCAACGGCTTTTGCAAGAGACCAAAAGGACCTAGAACTACTTGACAATTCAGCAACCTGTTTTTTATTCTTTGATTGTATGTTTCTTTGGCGGCGTCAATAGTAATTTTACAACTATTTCTGGCTTCTATAAATTCTGTGTGGTTTTGAGCGGTTTGTTGTCGTTTCCAAAGGTTATATGCTCTGTGTTTTTTCTGTACAGCCGTTTGACACTGGCTGTTGAACCAAGGTTTTGCATTAGCTCTGCGTTTTATTGTATGTGGGATATATGCATTCATTCCAGATAAGATTACTTTGGTTATTTCATTACAGCAAATAGTGGGATCAGCTGTTTGAAAGCAAACCTCTTGCCATGGAAAATCCAGGTAAAACTGTTTAAGGTCATTCCATTGTGCCGATTTATAGTGCCACATTTTACGAGGAAGTGATTGTTGGCTTGGCGGTATGAACATTTCGCATTTTGTTCTTATAAGTTTATGATCGGATGAACCAAGTGGGGGATCTACTTGAATTGTGTACAAGTCAGGATTTGTAGTTAAGAACAAGTCTAAAAGCGCTGCAAATTCACCCCTTTCTGAGATACGGGTAGGTTCATCGACAAGCTGCGTTAGACCACAACTTATGGCAAAAGCTTCTGCTTCCCTGCCTTCATTATCTGTTTTGTTGTGGTGTTTTAGCCAAGGTATATTGTGGACGTTGAAATCGCCTAAAAAAACAATTTCCGCATGTGGATAGTTAGACTGTATACTATCACAGTTTTCGGATAATGTCGCAAAAAAGTTTTGATACTCGGTGTTACTTGGCGGTCGGTAGAGGCAGCAAATGAACTGGGCCTATGACTTTGAGGTGAATTTCAGCCATATGATATCGAGGTTCGCTGGTTCTAGCTTCTCCTCTCGATGACATGAAAGGTCATTTTTAATGTACACACAGATCCCAAAATTATGTCGAAATCGGTGGTGTAGGTCATAGCCGGGATAAAGATAGTTCACAATAGGTGTTGCAGAACTGATTTTAGTTTCAGTGAGAACAAGGATGTCAGGTCTTTGTTCTTCAAGATGTTGGTGAACTGAATTCATGTTGGTACTTAATCCTCTTATATTGCTAAAATCAATTCGGAGTTGAATTTTTGGTCTTCTTTTAATATCTTTGCATGAATGACCCCCAGGATCACCCGACGCCCGGAGATCCGAGTGGTCGGGTATTTTACCTCCGGAATATTTTGATCCTGGAGGCGCCATCATGCTATCTGTTACTCATTGTTGGAACCGGACTGCCAGCGCAGTAGCGGAACGTGGTGATACCACTTAGCGCTACTCAGTTCTGGCATGGTGGTATCTCACCGGTCGACGCCCAATGAGTAAAAAGCGTCTACCACCTTTTAGCGTCTACCACCTTTTACATATTTTTTAACATAATTAATGGCCACTGATATTTATTTCCAAATGTTTTGTTTGTTTTAAAAATTAAATGTAACACGCCTAAACACAGTTTATTAGTTTTTACAAAAAAAAAGTACAAAATCGCCAAACTACAATCAAAACAAATAGCAGATGTTTATATCTCCCATGTATATATCGGCCCACCAGCCGGCCAATTTGCGATGTTGCCTTTTCTTGTTCATGGCTCGTTAGTTCACGAAGGCTGTGTGTCTAGTGTATAATCCATAAATACCGCTGCTGGTGACTTAAAATTGTGTGATCCATTAGTTAGTTTAGTTTTTTTAGTTTCTTACCAATCGACCTAGCGTAGTTTTAAAAAATCTTCCATCCTACGAGAATATAGAAAAAAGTTTCGGGGTGTGCCCAAGACAGTTTTGGGTGGGGGGGGGGGGGGCTGAGCTAAGCTGAGCTGACCACGTATTCAACATTTTTTGCAAAAACGAGATATTGTGTTCCCATAACTTATATTAGCTTTCTAAACATGTTTGTTAAAAAAAATACGCGTATATTTCAGATTTAGTCGTAAATTTGTGGTTAAGTATTCACGTATTTACACTACACCTGGCAGTCATAAGAGGTATAAACCAAGTACTTACACAGAACTAAGAATAAAGGTGTAAGTAAGTATTTATTTTTAGTAATTGCAAATATATTTTTCCTTTTTATGTTATAAAACATATATTTATAGCTTTTTTTAGTATGTAAATTTGTGCAATATAAAATTTTATTCCGAAAAATAAATTTGTGTTTTATTTGCATCCAAAATTTTACCCTTCATTTTCTAAAAATAGCGATTTTGTTGAATACGTCGTTTTTTCTTTTGACTGCAGTATAGGCTATTAACTACGTGAGGGTAGAAAACTTTCATATAAGCCTTGCCGCGCACGATCTCTTATAACAGATGTGATACCGCTGAAAGCCAGACGTCGACTGAATCAACGCGACGCACGAAGGCGCGAGGCACAAAGTACATAGCGTTATATCCTTTCTGCTCAAGGTCAGCAATCGATCGATGGACAGCAAGTTTTACAGAGAAATACATCCTTCTTGGTAACATCGGCAAGTTCCCGAGGGGAAACCCAATTTGATTTCAGAGTTTTGCGTGAAGGCAAAAGCCTCTGATCAAACCGATTCGCCTCGCGCTCCGTAAGCTTCGGACCTCTGTTGTATTACTTTGTGATTGAAGTAAGATCGCTATTTAAATAAATGTCACTAAGAGAGATAAATAGTTTAGCGCTGTTGTCAAGTTAGCAATTCAAGAAAATGGTTTTCTTGTCGCGATCTAATGACGTTACTCTTACCGGCTGAGTAGGTCAAAGACGGCGATGCATCTTAAGTTAGATTGTCATTTGCCTTTCGAGTTTTTTCTAGTGTGGTTAAAAATTTGGTGCGTTTCAAAAATTAATACACCGTATACTAAGGAAGAGAAAATTTCTATTGTGTTATGGTACACGGTAGGCCGTAATGCTCATGAAGTCATTGGGCGTTTTGTGCATGAGTTTCCTAATCGACCGGTTCCTGTTCGTCAAACAATCTACAACATTTTTCATAATTTTAGAACACATGGGTGCATAAATGGTTGTAGACCATGTTATAACAAAGGCGACGTACCACCCCGTCCTGTTCCTCCTGGGATGGTGGAACGGGATGAGATGGTATGTGCTTACGTTGAGGCTCATGAACCGTGCTCGACTAGGAAAATATCCGAGGAGGTGGGCGTTGAAAATCGTACCTGCCAAAGAATTTTGAGAAGATACGGTTACAAATCCTACAAGGTGAAGTGCTCGCAGGAGTTGCATGAAGGTGATTGTTTTCGTCGTATGCAGTTTTGTGAAACTATGAGGGCAAAAATAAACAGGGATGAAAATTTCCTGCAAAATGTCCTTTTCAGCGATGAAAATTTTTTTTCCCTTTATAAAAGACACAATTCTCAAAATACAAGATACTGGTCACGAGAAAAGAAACACCTTGAGGCAACTGTGAGGACACAACACCCTCGAAAATTAAATGCGTGGACTGGGATTATTGGTGACCACATAATTGGAGCTTTTTTATCGATGGTAATTTGAACGCCCAAAAATATCTTGTTCTCCTTCAGCAACAGGTTAACCTAGGCTGCAGGAGTTCAACATAAATTTGGAAGCAACTTGGTTTCAGCAAGATGGTTGTCCTTCACACAATTCCCAGTTAGTGGAAAATAATTCAAGATCGGGTTATATCCACTTATGGAAATATCCCTTGGCCAGCGAGGTCTCCTGACTTAGCGCGCAATGACTTTTTTTGTGGGGTAGATGGGAAGGTGTGATTTTTACCTTTCCGGATTTAAGGCCCTTAAATCTTGGTGAGTTAAGTGACAAAATCCGGAATGCAGCTAACTCAACTACCCCTCAAATGTTTGCAAACACCCGCCAAGAATTGTATGATCGGTTAGGTTATTGCGAGGCTCAACAGGGAGGACGATTTGAGCATCTAATAAATAAAAAGTAGAGCTTAAAATGTATTGAAACATGCTTCGTAGGGTTTACTGGTGTTTCATTTTTGAAATGCCGGATTTTTGTTACCGGACTGGAAGAGTAATACTCGGAAGGTTATTAATATAAGAAAAAAAAAGTTATAAAATTCATACAACCTCTCGATTTTAATTGCTGTAGCGCCATCTCTTAGATATCATTTGAACTGTATGACTAATAATCAATACTGCGAATCCGTAATTAAGTGTACAAGTAGAACTTTCTAACATGCAGGCAGGTGGCACCACAAACACACTTGAGCTAGGGTCACTGCATCACGAAGACGTATCTTCTTAGGGTAGCGACACGACAGCTAAATATTTTTGGTTATATGACAAATCTGACACTGTCAGGAGCTTAGCTTTTTTTGTGTTCAAAAAAATAAAATGGATTATAAATGTTATGTATAAAGAACTGCCCATCACACCCGGTATGTATATTTAGACTGTCCAAATAGGCAAACCATTAAAATAATGCTTTTTCAGATTATCGAATATAAAAACTAAGTTTTTATGTTTTTAATATTTATTAGGTTCGGTGAAACCAAAAATTAGTTGACATGTTTTTTATTATAAAATATAGAAAACTATTATGTTGGATTTTGTATCATTTCATATGCACTCCATGGAATAAAAGTGTACATTTAATCCCTTTTTCCAGGGACTAAGATAGTATTTTTTATCCCCAGTGATTAAAAATAACTTCTTAAAAACTATAAAGGCCAAATATAGGTGTTTTGGATCATTTTATTTTATTAGAATACAAAAAGCTATCAAGATACTCGATAACGGTTCTTCTGTTGCTTCCAGCTTGCCGTAAGTTTACTGCACTTTGCTGATGACTTGGTTGGTTTCAATAATTATTGTGTCTTTTGGCATAAAATATTGCCTACATATAAACGAAGCATTTAACTTTCTAGACTTCTCCAGGATGTAAATCAAATACCTCTTCGGTGAAATTTTCATTTTGGGTACTCTGAAGGCTGCTTTCTTCGGTGGTCTTTTTAATGTCCATCTCAAAGTAGGAATAGGATTTAATCTTTGGTCCATGTGTGTTCCATCTTATAGAAATTTTAGTCCAACTTTTTCTTGACTAAACCCATAGACGAATGACAGAGATAGACCAGACACTTACACGGTGGGACTTTTATTACTCAATTGGTGCAGGATACCGGGGTGCCGTGGAAAAACCAGCGCCTCTTCAACGTTGTATTCCGTTCTAAACATTTACAGGGGGTTTGAAACAATATAACGCCATCGCAGTTTGTCTCTAAGCTACAGGCTTTTCAAATTATTGTATACCGGATGCTCATAGCCATCAATGCAATCGTTCTCCAATCAAGCTACATCTTAAATTTTAACACCAAAAAACCCATTCTACTCGTCAATTAAATACATAATGTTAAATTTAAACTTTGCGCGCTGATAAGAATGAGTTATTTTGTGTCAACGATCAATTTGCCTAAAAACACTCTTTAAACACCAATTAGTAAGGAAACTTAATCAAATAATTTTTTTATTAATGGCTACTAGCAACAATAAAAAGGAAGGTTGAATTTTTTTATTATATCTAAGGTTTAAAAGTTTGTTTTCCATTGATTTAGGTACATAAATTTCCTTGAGAGGATAATTTTCTCGTAAAAAAGGCTCTTTGACGAATATTCTGCAGTAAATTCCTTTTTATTAGTGCATAGAATACATTAACTTAATTATTACAATGCTTTATACATATAGGTTATTTTTCTTCAACGGATGTAATAATTATTTTTTAATGAGAAATATAAACTAATGGATTTGGTAAAGGATCAGGCACGCCTCTTATGGGATTTCTGTACTCCGTGAAACTTCACGAAATTTTGGTATTATAGACTGAATCTTTCTTATCAAAAGTTTTCGGGGGCCCAACTCAAATTACTGACCAGTTTTTGAAATACAGGGTGTAAAGTGATAATGTCCAAGAAGCATAATGGCTCTTTAGACGGCTTTTCCAAACATATGCGCAATATTACTATTACATGTATTTACGATTTATTTATTATTTTTAATCTGTACCTTTAAAACCGTATCTACAGGGTGTTTAAGTAAATATTATTCGAAAGTGTTAATGAGAAACAAGCGTTAGTGTGTTTTAGGTTGAACCTTTTGTATCAAAAGTTCTTATAGGCCCAACCTAAATTAATTAACAGTTTTTAAAATACAGGGTGTTGAAAGTGATAATGTCCAAGAAGCATTATAGCTTTTTAGAAGTGTTTTGCAAATATATACGCAATGTTACTATTACACATATTTACGATTTATTCATTATTTTTTATCTGTGCCTTTAAAACATTATATACAGGGTGATTAAGTAAATATTACTCGAAGGTTTTATTGAGAAACAAGCTTTAGTATGTTGTAGATTGAAACTTGATGATCAGATGTTCTTATGATGGGCTCACGTAAATTAATTTCCAGTTTTTGAAATACAGAATGTTGAAAGTAATAATGTTCAAAAAGCATAATAGCTCTTTAGAGTTTCCAAACATACGAAACGTTACTATTACATATAGAGAGAGTGGTTTTTAGTTTTCTAATGGTTCTTGACTTATTAAGTATTTAATACAGGGTGTTTCGGCAAATATCATTTTTTAAATAATATTAAAAAATATTTAAGCGTGCCCTGTAAAAATCTATAATGCTTGTTTCTCAGTAAAAATTTTGACTAATATTTATTTAAACACATAATCGTAAATATATGTAATAGTCACATTGCGTAAGTGTTTGGAAAATCCGTCTAAAAATAATGCACTTTATATTTTATAAACTGGACATTAATTTAAGTTGGGCCCATAAGAACCCTTGATACAAAAGGTTCAATCTAAAACACACTAACGCTTGTTTCTCATTATCATTTTCGAATAGTATTTACTTAAACACCCTGTAGAAAATGTTTTAATGGTACAGATTAAAAATAATAAATAAATCGTAAATACATGTAATAGTAACATTGCGCATATGTTTGGAAAAGCCGTCTAAAGAGCCATTATGCTGTATTTCAAAAACTGGTCATTATTTTAAGTTGGACCCATAAGAACTTTTGTTACGAAAGGTTCAGTCTACAACATACCAAAATTTCATGAAGTTTGACGGATTACAGAAATCCCACTAGAGGCGTGTCTGAACCTTTTATGTATGTGATGTAAAAATGTATTTAAATTAAACATTAATATATTATATTTGGGTGTTAAAAAAATGTAACGTAAGCTTTTTAAATTAAAGTAAAGCTGCCATGTCGTTAATGGAATATTGCTTGTTGTTTATTTAATTATAAAGGGTCCGGCATGATGATCTCCCATATTTTGCACCCCCACTGTGCCCGAATCACTGAGAGAGTTTAGCGTAGTCGGTTGGTAGCTCGCGCCTTGCCATTTTCTTGCCATCGTGCCTTCGTTATCGAAACATTTATTAAAAGTAAGTAACGTAATCTGTGATGACGACTCAAAGAACTTTTCGTGCTCACTTCGCAGTTGGTAGACATGCTTTCGTTCCAGATCCTTTGTGGTACCTAAACACTAACCCCGAACTATTCACGAATTGAAAGCAGCAATACGCCAAGGAATTACAGGAATATCGCTTTTAAGTTACTGTAGGAGTGAAACTTTCAGAAATCAGCTTCGAATGTGTATCGAAAAAAATGACGGCGACATGGACTCATGGACTGTAAATTTCAAAACTTAATAAAAACAAATGGTATAGAATAGAATTTCAGTAAAAAAAACTAAAATCTAAATAGCATTTACAATGGCGTTTTTAATGTGGGAGATCATTATGCCGGACCCTGTATATAAATATAGTGAAATAAACTATGTTTTTCCAAACGCGGATTTGAGGGGGGGTAACATGGTAATTACTCCCCTAGAATAAAAAATATGCACCTTTTGTTAATAATAAAATTGATGCAATTGTGTGAAACCCACAACCTAAAAATAAATAATGGTTTTTTTAAACATAAGGATATTCATCGATATACCTGTATTCAGCCAACAAGAAATCTTAAATCAATCATTGATTATGCTATAGGTGGACAACACTCGCAATTAAAGTGGTATGATGTGCAACCACTTCGTGGTGTTACCTGTGGATCTGACCACCATCTGGTAAAAGCAAAAATATTATTCCCTTTAAGAAAAACAAATAAGGACGAAAGTATTAGAGAAAATGAAAACCTAGAGTGCATCGAAGACAACCAAAAATACAACTTTAGAAGTCTAGAAATCGAAAGTACTCAAAGATTGTATCAGAACCGATTAGATCAAAAATTAATAAACACAAATCACTCATTTGAAGAGATATATACAAACATAATAAAAAGCTTGAAGGCAGCAAGCAACGAAGCTGTTGGATACCAAGATAATAGAAATAATAGGATGATGTGGTGGACGGAGAAAATACAGGAAATGGTCAAAGAGAAAAAACGCACATACTTGAAATGGCTCAGTACTAAAGAACAAAGAGACCTAGAAATCTACAGGGAAACCAGAAGACAGCTAAGAAATTTGATACGCACAGAAAAAAATTAACTGTTCGAGCGCAAATGCCACGATATCAATACACACGTAGGAGGTAGGCAGAGATCTGAAGTATGGAAATTCATTTCTACAGTAAAAAACCCAACAAAAGAAAAAGTGAACATCCAGATCATCAAACCAGAACAATGGACAGAACACTACAAGGGACTGCTGCAGGAAACGAGACCCGAATATCTGGCAGCCTCTCCGAGGAGAGACATAGAAGTACACGGAGAGGAAGTAATCATCGAAAAAGAAATGATAAAAAATAGTATTAAAAAGCTTAAATCCGGAAAAGCTAGCGGACCTGGAGGAATATATGCTGAAATGCTCAAATATGGATCAGAGAAACTAATCGAAAATCTCACATATATTATCAACCAATGCATAAACGGACATCCAGTACCTGATGATTGGAAAATTGCATTCATATCCTCAATACACAAAAAAGGAAACAAGCTAGATTGCAACAATTACAGAGGAATTTCAGTAACCAGTACTCTCAGTAGATTGTACGGTAGGATTCTTAGAGATCTAATAGAGAAGGATTTTCATGAACAAGAAGAAGAAGAGCAAAGTGGGTTTCGTGCAGGCAGATCTTGTAGTGATAATGTTTTTTGTCTTAAACAAGTAATTGAGAAAAGGAGCGCCAGAAATATAGAGACTCATGTTACCTTTGTGGACCTACAAAAACCATATGATACCGTTCCAGTAGAAAAACTATGGACAGTGCTAGAGCAGACTAATATCAATCATACATACATAAAAGCGATAACAGAACTATACAAAGGGTCAAAATCTAAAATTAAAATTGGAAATCGACTTTCAAAAGAATTCCTGGTAACAAAAGGCTTAAGACAGGGATGTTGAATTTCTCCAACTCTTTTTAAAATATATATCGCAGTAGCTCTAAAAAACTGGAAACGGAAAGTGCACGGCATGGGAATACAACTTAACGACCGATTTACCATATACACACTACAGTTTGCTGACGACCAAGTAATTGTAGCTAATGATAAAGAGGATATGGAGTATATGATGAGAAAGTTAATGGAAGAATACCAAAAGTGGGGATTAACAGTGAACGTGGACAAGACACAGTACTTATGCGTTGGAAACGAATCCAGTGAGTTAGAACTAGACAATGGACAAAAGTAATATCTCCATGCAATGAGTATGTATACTTGGGTGTCACATTTGATAAGACAGGAACAGACTGTAAAGAACTGGAAAAAAGAATAGTAAAAGCAAAAAAGGTTATTGGATGTCTTAACAGTATTTTATGGAGCAGAGAGATAAAAAAGAATGTAAAATTTAACATATATGACACAATGGTGAAAAGCACGCTGTTGTATGGAATAGAGACTTGTCGCGTAACAGGAAAATACAAAACAAAAATGGAAAGTGTCGAAATGGATGCAATAAGAAGATCAATGAGAATATCTAGAACAGATCACATAAGAAATGAGATCATAAAAGAAAGAATGGGAATCGAAGGAAGCATAACGGATGACATCACTAAAAGACAACTGATATGGTACGGCCATGTACAACGACGAAAGATTACCAAAGCAGGTCCTAGAATGGCAACCAACAGGGCGCAGAAAAAGAGGGCGTCCTAAACTAGAATGGCAACAGTCAATCCAAAGATCAATGAGTCAAAAAAATCTGACAGAAGATGATTGTCAGGATCGAAGGAGGTGGAGAATAGGCGTCGGACAACGTAGAAAAACGTTCTAAACCGACTAAATAAAAAATAAAAAATAATAAAATTGAAAAAAGGAAAATTACCCACTCCCCCCTTGAAAAAAATGTTAATAAAAAAATATCGTCGATTATAACCCTTCCCCCCCCTTGATTTTGACCTAAATCCGCGCTTGTTTTCTAAATATTAAAATTTAAAACTAAACATTTTATACTCTGTCCTGGTTCAAAGTGTCCATCACAGACTATATATTTAACGTGAATTTCGTCTTTCGTCAAAGTTAGCCAGTTTTCAGGCCGAAGTATTTTTAGCCACTCATCAAATAGCTTGGGGTTCCGTTTGGGAAAGCGATGGCGCTTGCACAACGTTGTTTTCTTTTCAATTTCTTAATTGGTCATAATTTAGCAAAAAACACCATAATAATAAGGTAAAAAGTCGAAAACTAACGAAAAACTGCATCCACAAACGAAAAATGTAAAATGAAATTACATCACCGTCATATTTTTATCTATTTTGCCAAAGTCAATGTCAGTCATAATCAAAAACAAATTGTCAAAATATACCAGGAGTAGCGATTAATATATATTGCGACAGCGCAGAACTCTTTCCATAATATTTTTATACCAGGGGTGACGGTTAGGGTCACTGCATCCTGGAAGCCTGGCGTCTCCATGGATAGCGATAAGCCCACGTGACCTGCCTCGGAATTTCCATTGGCGACTCGTCAACTTACCTCGGAATAATTAGAGTACATACGCGCAATTTTTATACAATATTGTAAATTAACCTCGGAATTTTTAGAGTACCTACAATTTTTCTAGAAGTTTGTAATGCGATCTCAGAATTTTTTGAGTACCTACAGTATGTAAAATATTTTTACAAAAATTAAAGACAATACTTATATTTGACCAACTTTTTATTTTTGAAATATAAATTAATACAAAAAGACTACGAAACAATTTAATGCATACACTTTTACCATTAGATATAATATTAGTTATCCCAACTAACATTTATAGTTGCGGCTACACGCTCCAAAGATTTTGCTACTATCTTATGGTGGAAATGTGGTGATCCCAACAGAAATTCGGCACTTTTTAGTTATTTCTACTATCTAGTATCACGAAAAAGTAGAGCTTTCGTAAAAACGACCCTCTAAACTACTTCTTAGGATTGTTACTTGATAGTCTACTCTGATAGTCTTCCCTACCACGATAGGACGTTGCCAAAGTTTTACTTTCTTTTTAGTCGTTATTTCGTAGTCGCAGTGACTTTTTTATATTACTTAATTACCACTAGAAAGTTAAGCTTCATTGAAGTCGCAAACAAGTGTATCCGAAAACTACATTATAACTTTAATTATTACCACAAAAGTTGGTGTCATCATAGTAACATCTGAAGTAATAATGTAGAGAAAATAACTTTTTGCAACAACTTGAAAGCCGTAATTACTTTGACTTTTTTTGACTGTCGATGTTTTAAAGTAGATAGTACCTTTTGTTTCTACTTTGGAAACGTAGACTTTTTGCAGTCGCATCTTGGTCGCGTTCATTCTTAACCCTACTTTTGTGGCTCCTTTTATAAATAAGTACTTTTTCAGGGATTTTCAACCCATCTAGAAATGTTCAACCTCTACTTTTTTTAGTTAAAAAGAAAGAAAACATAGAAAAAAGTGTTCAATCGGTCTTTTTGTCCCCACAGCATTTATTTTCAGGTAGACCATTTTCGCAACGAAGTATCATCCGTACCATATACCGCTTCCGTATTTTCTTTCTTTTGTCCTAATTGAAATACAACTTCATATGGACACCATCCAACATTTAATAAATATTTCTTAATAATATATAGTATGGGAAATAGGACAAACAATAACAAAATACAACTTAGCAAAGTGCAATAATGCAAGGTTTTACTCAAAACCGTAAATAAAATTTCCAAACTAGGGGTGAAGATGGTGAAATTAAAGAACGAAAAATCATAAAAACAAAAGTTTTCTGTACTAGAACCAGGAACCGTTGGATATGCACACCAATTGATAGGGCGTTCGCGTACACAGCCAAAGGTTCCGGTATTCTCCCCGGTCGGTAAGTGGCGCCCCGAAAGTACAAAGTATACTAAAAGTTGTAAACAAACCTGTATAAGAAGTGGTAATAATACAGATTCATATTTTACGACTACGAGACGCATTTTCATCATTCACATCAACAAAAAGTTACAAATTCACAAAACCACGATGCTACAGAACACAGAACTCCGCATCAAAAACCAGGATTAGGCATAGTTGTTGACAAAAATGACAATTGGCCTCACCCGAATAACTTAAGGGTAGTGATATTGCTTATCGCGTGGTTCCTACTACTGTGAAGGTGTTTTTATAGTGGCGGAAGCTAGGGACTAATACGTTGCCGCGACGGAAAAGTAGAAATTCAAGTGTGCTATCTAAAACTAAAAGTGAACACTGCCATAAAAGTGGTTCGTATTACGTTTGCGTAACTTAGGCTCACTTTCAAGTTACCATTTCGACTATTAGGGAATATTGTTTAGGACGCCATGTTTTTTTTGTAAGTGGAAAATTTAATATTTTTATTTTCGTTTTTTGAGCCCATATTAAGGAGATACACTATTTTATAAGCAAATTAATTGAATGTTACCAAATGCACATATTAAACACCATTACATTATTATTAAACATAACCTCAAAAACCACAACAAAAAAGTTGCATTAGATACCAGAAAACGATTCAATTTTACAGGCGCGTCGGTTTTTTGTAATAAATATCAGTGACGGATCCAGGGGGGGGGGCACTTGGGCACTTAAATATGCACAAAATGAGTAAAAAGTAAGGGTTTTCCTAATGAAAATTCAAAATTTTTGCTTGGAGCGCATGAAAGTGTCTATTGTTATTATCATCGAAATTTTATTAATAAATTGTACTGACATTGTAGCCTAAACTTGCAAAATGTTTCGCCTGGTGTAGAAAATAATACATAAATCAGGTATTAAAAGAAACAGGGCGGATCCAGGGGGGGCACTAGTACCGTTTTTTACCAACAGAGAATGTCACCTAAAGAACCCCCTCCCCCCTTGATAAATATGATGCATGTTTCACATAAAAATTTGCGTCGCAGTTGAATATTGGTCCTCTGCTAGTAAATTTTCTCACTTTTAGATAACATAGTACATATTATAGCCATAACCAAACTAAAAAACTTAGCCAGTTTGTTTACTATAGTGTTCACCATATTGTGTAATAATTCTACCAAAAAGAAACGATTATATTATTTGCAACTACATCGCTACTTTTATGCCATTACGAAAAAAAAACAGCCTCTACGACGTAGTAGATACCTGGCTGCGACGTAGTAGATACCTAGTTGTTACTACAGTGACTTTGAACACTTGGCCAAGTAGTTATAACCTTAAATTGGTTCCCCACTTAGGGAATTAACACGTCGCTGTATGGGAGTATGTTGCGGTTACTTTTAAGAAATTCTTTCTAGTTGGTGTTTCGTTGTTACAACTTTAAATGTTTGTTGGGATAGTACTTACTGTACTGTACTTCTGTGGAATTACTCTAAATATTGCCTTTTTTGTAAATTTGTTATAGTTTCTAAAGTCATTTCTGTGGTTCTGCCGTGCTTCCAATCAGGTAGACTTTGTGCAAAAACATAATTTTTTGAAAAATATTCCAAATATTTTACATCGATATTAGTATGTCTTTGTTTTTAAAATAACATAAGTTCTTTAGATTTGGGAATATAACATTTATTATTTATTTTTATTAAATCAAGTAAAACAAACTTCAAACCTATCGAGACTTCGAGCCTCGAGGTAAACCTGAAAGATCACTCTAAAGTAGGAATTTTCAGGAAGCCAGAATAGTTTTTAATGGTACCTAGTTCTACACTTTCGTTATTTTAATTTGATGTCCTATGTACGTACCATGTACGTCTGGAGTACGTACATATACATGGTTTACGTTTAATTGGACGTATTATGTAGGTACCTAGTACGAGTTTTCTACGTACATAGTACATGGCTAAAATTACATCCTTATGACGTATTATATATATGGACGTCCAAAAATGTACGTATAATACGTCGCAGAGTTACGTACTATGTACGTACATAGTACGTACTTGTGCTGTCTGGGTAGAGAGTGTTAAACCAAACCGAACCAACCGAAACATAATCTCGAAAATTGTGTTATTCTAACCTTTATCAATTAAGCGCAAACCTGTGATTTGGAGACAGTGTTTTTATGCAAAAAGATCAGGGAGTGTCTGGACCGGTTAGAATACGTTTGCGACCAATTGAGAAAGGTGAGGAAAACACCAATTGATCGCAAATTTTTGTTCGAAGAAATTGTTATGAAAAAAATGTTTTCGAACAATTTTCCATTTGAAGAAACAGTTGTTGAACAAATTTCCATTTGAAGAAACTATTTTTGAACAAATTTTCTTTTGAAGTAAATATTTTCAAACAAATTTCCGTTCGAAAAAATGTTTCTGAACAAATTTCCGTTCGAAAAAATGTTTTTGAACAGATTTATATTCGAAGAAACTATTTCTGAACAAATTTCCGATCGAAGAAAATATTTTCGAACAAATCTCCGTTCGAAAAAATGATTTTCGAACAAAATTCCGTTTGAAAAAAATGTTTTCGGACAAATTTCCATTTGAAGAAACTGTTTTCGAACAAATTTCCGTTTGAAGAAATGGTTTTCGAACAAATTTTCGTTTGGAAAAAATGTTTTTCAACAAATTTCCATTCAAAGAAACTGTCTTCGCACAATTTTTGGTTCGTAGAAAATGTTTTAAAACAAATTTCTGTTCGAAGAAAATGTTTTCGAACAAATTTCCGTTCGAAAAACTGTTTTCGATGAATTTCTGTTCGAGGACAATGTTTTCGAACAAAGTTCCGCGACCCGTCGTGTTGCTACCCAAACAAATAACTAGAGATGACACAAAAAAAATTTTAGACCTTGAATTTTTAGATTGTTGAATTTTCTTTTACCTTCCTAGCCCGTGCAACAATGGGGGTCCCTATAAAAATATCGAAAATAAAAATGTCGAACCGTAATTTGGTCGAAAATAAAACAATCGAAAATAGAATTGGCGAAAATAATTTAAACGAAACGTAATTTTGTCGATCCGTAAAATTGTCGAAAATAATATAGTCGAAAATAATTTAGAGGAATCGTAATTTTATCGATCCGTAAAAGTGTTGAAACGTAAAAAGCTCGAACCGTAAAAAAGTCGAATCGCAAAAAAGCCGAAGCGTAAAAAAGTCGAAAAATAAAAAAATCGAAAAATAGAAGAATAGAAAGCAATTCAAGCGAAACGTAATTTTGTCGAACCGTAAAATTGTCGAAAATAATATAGTCGAAGATAATTTAAACGAATCGTAATATCGTCGATCCGTAAAAATGTCGAAACGTAAAAAAGTCGAAAATTAAACGCTCGATACGCAATGGAGAAGAGACGCAAAATCATCGAAACGTTAAAAGCTCGAACCGTAAAAAAGTCGAATCGGAAACTCGTCGATTCTATAATTAACACGCCACGGTGCCAAGTTTGCTGTTACATTATAGCGTTGTTTGATGGATCACAGAGAGCAGGACGGTCCACTTCCATAAGCCCCATATATTCCAAATTTCGCTACGTCACAAAATCCTCAAGGTGTTGAGCCATCCTTCTATGAACCTACTCATCCTTCTCAAAAGCACGGATCACCATCACCTAACAAACAGATAAATAAGCCGGCTGGCCGTCTTTGATCTCGAAGAATTCAACGATGGCTGAGCATTGGGAATCAAACTCAGAGCCGGACTAAAATAAATTTATCATAAAATATGAATGTTTCAGATTGTTGATGCGAAAAAATATTTTTACTGCCAGAAACAATAAAAACATTAAAATAGTTTTGTACTGCTAAAAATGGGAGCTAAAATGAATTTTAGAGTCTCGGCCGCGTAAAAATATTATAGCTTGTCCTCTGTAGGAGACTATGGAAATAATGTGTTCTATTGAATGAGAGATATGGGAAGCACAAAAAGAGGTCTTCTTCTTCGTTCAGAATACGTTAGCATGTTGTCGTTTCCAGCATACAGCCAAACACAAAAAGAAAAAAATTGATTGCTTTTTTTGTTATATTGGGATAACATTTATTAAGTTACAAGAGGAGTAAAATTGTGAATTTTAAATATAAGAAGTTCGACATTGTAGAGTAATTTACTGGAATCAGATAATATTTTTTAGTTTTTTCGAAAAATTGAAAGTTTAAGGAGATACAGGGTGACCAAATAATCTTTACAATTAGCACAAAATTGCTTTACGGTAAATTAATATTTTAAAATTTACTAAAATCGAATATTTAAAAAAAAATTGTTGTTTTATATGATTTCTTAAAAGTATAAATAGTAGCATAATAAAAAATAATTTGTGTCAAAAACCAAATTTTATATAATAGTTTATTATACAGGGTTTAATTTAAATGATGCATAAAACTTTAAGGGGTTGTGGAAATGGTCAAAACAAAGATTTTTTCGCATTACATTTAGACCTCTTTGTTTTTACAGGGTGTTAAACTTAGCATTTTTTTCCATTTTTTGTTTGTTTCTTAAAAATTATAACAGACCATTAAAATTTTGTGGAATTATGCATTACCAAAACGGTAATAATTAAGTTTCAAAATTATTCAAAAATATTGACACCTACTACCCAAAAATCTGTTCTAAAAATTTAAATAAATTTTGTGCTAAAATGACTATTTTCTCTTTTTATTAAGGGCCCTTTAGATGGGTAGGGGACAATTCGCCGCGGCCAATTCGCTGTGGTCCAATTCGCCGCGGGGACAATTCACCGTGAGATTTTTTTATTTTATGATGTTACCATTGGGAATTGTTTAAACAGTTGTATTTAAGGAAAATAAATAAAATGGCGGATCCAAAATGGCGGATTTTTCCGTTTATGGACGGATTTGTATCTAACTCGGACTGATGAGATTTTTAAGGTCGCTGATCATTATTTTTAACTTAAATTTAAAATATCAAAATGGCGATACAACATGGCGGATTTTTCCATTTTTGAACCGATATGCATTAAATTCAGAACTTTGGGTGTTTCAGGTCGGTTCCCATTTTGATTTTTTTTAGTTTAAGTTAAAAATATTAATCAGCGCCCTGAAAGATCTTAAAGTTTCTAGTTTGATGCATATCGGTTCATAAATGGCAGAAACCGCCATTCTACATCCGTCATTTTATTTATTTTTTCCAATTAAAAAATGCTGGATTGTATAGTTACCACCAAATAAATAGTAGTTGAAAATATTATTTTTATAAAAAAATATTATATGAAGTCAAGGTAAATAAAACAATGGTAATATCATGATATAAAAATCTCGCGGCAAATTGTCCCCGCGGCAATTTGATTGGCGGCGAAATGTCCCCGCGGTAAAACGAGCCGCGGCCAGTCAGCCAGCCGCGGCGAATCGGCCGCGGTTAATCGGCTGCGGCGAATTGTCCCCTACCCTTTTAATTTGTAAACATCTGCTTAATTTAAGGATCAAAATACCAATCTACAAATTTCCCTTTTCTACAAACTGAGCTTATGCCGCTGTTTTATACAAAACACCAAAAACTTTCTAAACAAAACATAGTTTATATCTTGTTTTTAGGATCTAATGGCGGCGCATTTTTAAATTTGAGTTAATTATAACAAATCCTGCAAAAGTATAAAAAAAATAAAAAATCAAAGAGGTTGCAGATCTATATGTCCTTAAGAACTTTTTGTACTTAAATCATTTACAGATTCATCTCATAGGACATTTAATTATTGAACACCTTGTATAGGATATGGCAAAAGTTTTTAAAAAATCGAAAGATAAAATAATGTATAAGTTTACCATATAGGATCCTGCGGAAATCGAAAATTACTTCGATTAAGGGTATACCGTCGAGTGGATTTTACGTCTCTTACGGCACAAACAGTTCCCAATGTTTAAAATCAATAAATTAGTAAAAAAAAAATTTAAGTCACAAGCTTTTATAAAATGTACTAAAAATTAAAAAATAATTTTCTAACATTCTAATATTATCATAATAATAAAAGCGAAACTCATTTTTCTATTGGGGGAAGGAGAGGGTGGTGGTAGAGGTAGAAATATATTTTTTGTTTGGGCTGTATTACCATCGGATCTTTCTGCATATACCAAATTTTATAAAAGTCATTTGAAGTGAAGTGTGAAGTGAACATTTTTTATGGAAGGGGGTGGGGGGTGGGAGGACATTTCTTCATTATTGTTGTATTGTCATCAGACCACTATATGTATACCAAATTTCATCCAAATCGGATAATGGGAAGTGTGTCAAAAACGCCTTTTTCTATAGATGGAGGTGGGGGTAGGAGTGGTAGGATTTTTTTTTTCAATGTTGTATTATCATCGGACCACTATATGTATACCAAATTTCATCCAAATCGGGTAATGGGAAGGGTGTCAAAAACGCATTTTCTATGGAAGGGGGTGGGGGTAGGGGTGGGAGGATATATTTTTTAAATGTTGTACTGTCATCGGACCACTATGTGAATACCAAATTTCATCTAAATCGCATAATGGGAAGTGTGTCAAAAACTCATTTTTCTATGAAGGGGGGGGGGTAGGGGTGGGAGGATATTTTTTTCTTAATATTGCATTGTCATGGGACCACTATGTGTGTATCAAATTTAATCCAAATCGGATAATGGGAAGGGTGTCAAAAACGCATTTTTTATGGAAGGGGGTGGGGGTAGGGGTAAGAGGATATTTTTTTAAATGTTTTATTGTCATCGGACCACTATGTGAATACCAAATTTCATCCAAATCGGATAACGGGAAGTGTGTCAAAAACAAATTTTTCTATGGAAGGGGGTGGGGGTAGGGGTGGGACGAAATTTTTTCTTATTGTTGTATTATCATCGGACCACTATGTGTACACCAAATTTTATCCAAATCGGATAACGGGAAGTGTGTCAAAAACACATTTTTCTATAGAAGGATTGGGGGTAGGGGTGGGAGGATATTTTTTTCTTAATGTTGTATTGTCATGGGAACACTATGTGTGTACCAAATTTCATCCAAATCGGATAATGGCAAGTGTGTCAAAAATGCTTCAGAAGATTTGATAGATAGTTAGACAGAACATCTGAAGCTAAATAAAAGCTTGTAAAAATAACATATATCAAATACAAAAATAACATCATAGACGAATGACAGAGATAGACCAGACAGTTACACGGTGGGAGTTTTATTACTCAATTGGCACAGTATACCGGGGTGCCGTGGAAAAACCAGCGCCTCTCTAACTTCGTATTCCGTACTAAACATTTACAGGGGGATTTGAAACAATATAACGCTTGCGCAGATTGTCTCTAAGCTACAGGGTGGCTTTTCAATTTATTGTATACCGGATGCTCATAGCCATCAATGCATTCGTTCTCCAATCAAGCTACATCTTACATGGTGTTTTGAATAGTTTTTATCAAATTAAATTTTAACATCAAAAGACCCATTCTACTCGTCAATTAAATACATAGTGTTAAATTTAACCTCTGGACGCTGATAAGAATGAGTTATTTTGTGTCAACGCTCAATTTGCCTAAAAACACTATAAACGCCAATTAGTAAGGAAGCTTAATCAAAGAATTTTTTATTAATGGCTACTAGCAACAATAAAAAGGAAGGTTGAATTTTTTAAATTAAATCTAAAGTTTAGAAGTTTGTTTCCCATTGATTTAGGTACATAAATGTCCCTAAGAGGATAATTTTCTAGTAAAAAAAAGGCTCTTTGACGAATATTCTGCAGTAAATTCCTTTTTATTAGTGCATAGAATACATTAACTTAATTATTACAATGCTTTTTACATAATAATATTGCAAATATAGGTTATTTTTCTATCAACGGAATTTTTTTAAATTGTTTTTTAATGAAAAATTATTATATTATATTACCTAGGTATTAATGAGTGTTTAAAACAAATGTAACGTTAGCTTTTTAAATTAAAGTAAAGCTGAAATGTCGTTAGTAGAATATTGCTGTTTGTTCATTTAATTATACAGGGTCCGGCATGATGATCTCTCATATTTTGCACCGCCATTGTGCCCGAATCACTGAGACAGCTTAGCGTAGTCGGTTAGTAGCTCGCGCCTTGCTATTTTCTTGCCATCGTGCCTTCGTTATCGAAAGATTTATTAAAAGTAGGTAACAAATTTGTAATTACGACGCTTTTCGTATTCACTTTGCACTTGGTAGACATGCTTTAGTTCCAGATCCTTTGTGAATATCTAAACACTAACCCCGAACTATTGACGAATTGAAAGCTGCAATACGCCAAGGAATTACAGGAATATCGCTTTTAAGGACTGTACGAGTGAAACTTTCAGAAATCAGCTTCGAATTTGTATCGAAAAAAATGGTCGCCACGTGGACTAAATTTGAAAACAAATGGTATAGAATAGAGTTTTAGTAAAAAAAAAATTTAAATAGCATTTACAATGGCGTTTTTATTATGGGAGATTATTATGCCGGACCTTGTAGATAAATATAGTGAAATAATCTACGTTTTTCTAAATATTAAAATTTAAAACCAAACATTTAAAACTATATATAAGTAGATATTTTCGGAAGAACAAAACTATTTAATGTTTTTATAAAATTGTGATTTTTAAGAAAAAATATAAAACTTAAAAATAAAAAACAGAATTTATAATAATGCTATAAACTGACACATAAGATAGAATAGTTACATAAATCCTTTAGTTAGTCCGAAATATATGTTAAGCAATACAGCACCAACGGCGTAGCGTGAAGGGGCGTGGACGGTTCCTCGCTCCTTCCCCACGCCATTCAGTTTCTGGTGCCCCATGAGCACCGTTATCTTTATCAAGCAGTGAAAACTAAAAATTGGTACTAATAACGGTAAAAAAATTATACCTTAATCAATTTTATATTTTAAATAAGCCCCCGAAACATTAGATTAACATGACGAAATCGGAAGCCAAGATTTTTTTACATATTTTCCAAATATTTCATGAATACAAACAAACAATAGCATAAAATACAGCCTCATGGGTTCTCGAGCCCCTCCAAAACTGTCTCGGCCCCAGAAAGCTTTTTCTAAATACGCCACTGCCGGTTACGAAAGACAAAACAAACTCAGTGCATTTGTAATAAATATTAGAAAAATCAGTGCCATAGCCAAGCGCGGATTTGAGGGGGGGTAACGTGGTAATTACCCCCCCCATAACAAAAAATATGCACTTTTTGTTATTGATTAAAGGGAAAATAAACGAATTACCCCCGAATTAAAATTATATAACAAATACTTTTTTGTCGACTATTCCCCCCCCCTAGATTTTCACCCAGATCCGCGCTTGGCCGTAGCTAGGCGTATTCAACGAAACGGCCTAGGGCGCCGAAATGAAGATTTAAAATTATCCTACAAGCTATCTTTGAAACTAACCAAAAGTTTTGTATTTGGTACAATTTTTTCTGAAAATTGTTCACCTGCGGCGACTCCCTTTCTTTAAACATTTTTTTTTAAATGTTATTGTCAAACTTAATTTTTTTTGTTTTTAACAATTTTGTTCTTTGGTGTATTTTTTGTCCAAAAAGTACTAGATGTTTCTAAAATTTCGCCTGCGGCGCAATCTTTTTCGTATATCTGAAAATTGCTTTAAGCGCCACAATTTTTTCCGGAAAGTAAATAATTTTTCTAAAATGTGCTAAATATTAATGCGATAGAGGCAGCGTTCCATTTTAAGTCTCCACCATAATTAACAATTAAAAATAATATAAATTATCTAACGCTATTTTTTTCAAATATTTATTTCTATAAAAGCAAAATGCCGCCCTTTTAATTCTTTGCCCCCTTTGCCCTTAGATTTATGCTACGTCGCTGTACAGTATTAATAATTACTCTTCCGCACGATTTTTTTATGCACGGAAAACTCGTAGGTAGATGAGCCTTATTTGTAACAGATACTCTATAGTTATTTACTGAAAAAGTGCGGAAAGTAATATTTTAGCTCACACTATAGTAGTGTGAGCTATGGTGATCCTAATTTTTTCGAGAAAAAAAAAGTTGCTCCGATTTCAAATTTTTTTTATATATCTTTGCGTTTCAGATGATTTTGAAACTTTTTTGTTGCGCCGTCTGTCTGTCTGTCTGTCTGTGTGTCTGTCTGTAACGACCAACGCGCATAACTCAAAAACCGCTTGGCCTATTTTAATGAAATTTGGTACCTAGGCTGGGTCTTGGGTCGAGATGGTCCCATTTAAAAATGAACAAAATCCACCGAACACAAACCAAATAAAAGGGTGGGGGTTGATTTCAAAAATTAGAGTTTATGTGAAAATATGGCGTGTGTGATATTAAACGAAAGGTAATTGAGTCTGCAGTTAAACAAAATACATTTTAATTTATTTAAAAAAGGGTGGGGGTATATTTTAAAAATTAGAGTTTAAGTGAAAATATGGCGTGTGTGATATCAAACGAAAGGTAATTGAGTCCGGACTTTAACAAAATACATTTTAGTTTTTGTTTTTTTTGTAAGGGTGGAGGTAGATTTCAAAAATTTGTGTTTAAGTCAAAACTTGGCTTGTGTGGTATCAAACAAAAGGTAATTTAGTCTGGAGTTGAATAAAATATATTTCAGTTTTTAGTTATATTAGCTCACACGTACACTATAACTATAGTACCTAGTGTGAGCTTAGGGGCCCATATATTGGCAGAGTATTTCTGCATGCAACGCCATTTGATATCAGCCTTAAGTACGGAAAACATGCTTTCCGCACGAGTTAGGTACAACATTTTACCTACGAGCGTGTCGAAATTTCAAAAATATTGTTTTATTTTGTTTAATATATTTTGAATGCTATCCATTCAAAAAACTAGAGAATATTTTTGTTATGCTGTCGTCATTTTTTGACGTTAAGGATATTATTAATTTCCGCAAGCAAATGAGTGCGTGAAAAAGCTGTTTTCCGCACGTTCGTAAGTAAAATATATAACAAGAAATCATCTAATTTCAGATTTAAAAATTGGTGCCAACAGGCACATACAGCCATTCATAAGACCTAGCCTTTCTTGGGGTTGAAGTAGTTTTATTTTTTAAAAACTGCAATTTATATTTATAAATTTGTGAAACCTACGTTGTTACTCTAGCTGCCTGCTATAGTTTTTGAGATATCTCAAAAACTTCGACTCTGACGACCTTTGACGTTATATAACAAGTTTTGTTTCAAATATCATTACTGTGGTTCGGTTTTAATAATGTTTTTCCAATTTTTTTTATATCTCAAAATCTTCGACTTGAAATATTATTCGTAATCTAACTTTGAAAAGCGAGTTTTGCTAGCTGCTGTGGTTTACGAATTATGATTTTTAAAACATTTGAACGACACTACCAAAATGTAATTGCCTTATCCATGAGCAATAGAAAATTTCTGTGCCAAATTTAGTTTAAATCGGGCAATCGGTTTTTGAGTTATCGTGTCCCGGACAAAGTGGCAGACAAACACCATCACAAAATTTGGTAGATAGGTCTCGTTTGACCCCAAGAACTTAATTTCAGTGAAAATAAAAAAGTCTTTTTTTGACGATCCCAATAGCCATTGGTGCAAAGAATATTATTTTCTTAAGTTTTTTCTTTTGCTTTGCCATCTTTTAAAAGCCGCTTGTTTAATTGGGTCTATTAAATTTTTGTTTTTATTGGTGGTTATAAACGCTGCATATTTAGTTGCCGTTCTTCCTTGTAATATTTTATTTACACTATTACTACACCAAAACAAGGCACACCTGACGATTACGTCTAGCAGTTTTTGACCCAAATTATGTTGCGAGCAATTAATTGTTTGAAAATTTAGACTTTTATTTAAAATATGTTTTAAAGTCTTGGACACGTTTGATTTTGTACATAAAGTCGGAATTAAATAAAGTGTGCAATTTAATGAGTGTTTTAATAAAAATATTGCTTGTTCTCCAGGTTTTATCAAATTGCCTCTTTCATATTTTTTTGCGTCAATTAATTCGTCGTTGTAATAGATTGTCTGAAATTGCCTTTTGGTTAGATTTTCCATACAATCATTACATTTGTAAACTTGTTTGTCCTTTTTTAAAATTCTTATGATGGCTCCCGCCATGTAATTGATTGTGCAATCTCCAATTTTCGAGGATTTCAAAGTTAATATATCTTTTGGAATTTTGGGAAGATTTTTTTCGTTAAGTGCTTCATATGCGGGGACTATTCCACCCATGGGTTCTCCACTTAAAAGTGACTTTAAATTATCAAGTCCTTCAGTCCCGTCATCTTTTTGGCAATTTGAGCCTGGGGAATGATAGGCCGTAAAATTATTGATCAAAAGAGTTTTGAAAGAAGCAATAAATTGGTTTGTAGTCGGGTTAGTGTTCCGGATGCCATGAGTTCTAATATAACTAAAAAAATTTTCCAACGGATCTTGATTAAAAGCACCGGTTAAAATAAATTTAAATTTTTTATCATTTAACAGTTTTTCGGTC
Organism: Aspidapion aeneum; assembly: GCA_963576565.1. Taxonomy (NCBI): domain Eukaryota; kingdom Metazoa; phylum Arthropoda; class Insecta; order Coleoptera; family Brentidae; genus Aspidapion; species Aspidapion aeneum. Next base: position 62,781,872 of record OY755042.1, read on the forward strand.
AGTATACAAAACCCTTTTAAGGTTTCCAATAAATTAATTATTGTTAGAACCACGACAAAACGCTGTTTTACTAACGAAAAGAATTTCATTGATCCTACAACTTCTTTCGCCTTTAACCAAAACTCTTTATGGGGCGACGTCTTTGTTGCTGGAAGCTTTAAGGGTTTCGCCGCCATATGTGCTCCTGTAAATCGGGTTGAATTAAGACTGGCAAATAGACTGTCGAGAAATAAAATTAACTCCCCAGTATCTTCTGCCTCAGGAGATAACTTGTTTTGATCTTTAATATCTGAAAAAAAAAAACAAGATTTATAGTAAACTCTAAATCTCTCGAACTTTTGCATTATTTGTCATAGTCTAGTAGTAAATCATGGAATTTAGGATAAAAAACCTACTAAGAAAAATCTAGAGATAATTAAATGACGGGGCAAACACCTTCCCAACTAAAAAATATTCTCACAAGCTATGTAAAATTTAATCAAAAATTTGAGAAAATAATAATGTATTTTTTAAAAATTGAACATTGCCGTTCTATTAAAATTTCTACATTCAAAATATAATACCTAAAATTATTGCGAAAAGTTTTGTATATTCCATAAATTTTGCATTTTAACCGAATTTAAAGTAAAGTCGCAGCGTTTTTTTCTCAAAAATACTACAAACATTTTTATTTGTCTGTATATATTTTGACCATCCTAGCCAGCGCAGCAATGGTTAGAATAATTAGAATAGTACTTTTAAGTAACGTTTCATTGAGAATGAAATAAAATCAAATATTAAAATAAGAATCACGTAAATCGTCAGCTTTTTGGAAAATCTTGTTATCTATTAGCGGGAAAAAATGACCTGTAAATCAGAAACCTAAAATCTGATCTAAACCTAAAAATAATTTATTTACTCACCCCATTTGGGTATCCTTTTAAGAAGAGATCCAACCGAAAAGCTAAAAACTTGGGTGCACATTTTAACTTTCATTTTCTTTATCTTTGCGGGATTTACGTGAAAATCGGTCAGCTTTGGGCAGATTCTAATAAACGGTTCAGAGTTATCAAGAGCATATAACTGCTGAATATGAATCCATTTGGCCACTTTTTGTACGTGGTCCTGTTTAAAATGCAAATTTTTGTTTAACAAATTATTTCTTAATCCTTTAAATAAATGAGGAACATCAAATAAGGGAATTATTTCTTTTCCTTTAATTTCAAATCCAAAGCATCTGTTTTCTTGACTTTGACTCGCATAAAATGTATTCGTTTCTTCGCGAAGTAACTTAATGGCCTTAACATTGTTCGTACCTTGGTCGCAGACTGTTGCAACTACATCCAGTCCTATAGATTTACATTTGATAATAAAAATTTTTATCAATTTTTTTAATGTTTCAGCTTTTGCTGGACCACTGCTAACAGTAAAGGTAATTGGTTGTTTCCAAGATTTCGATATGCCTTTGACCATAAAGACATTTGCATGATCTGCAATTTTTTGCTCTTTTATATAACCATCATCTTCCAATCCCAAAAACTCATCCGTTTTTCTGTTGTATGATAGATGACCATCTATTTGCATTTCGTCAAAGAGTAAAATGCAATTTTTTTCTCTTGTTTGCATTTTAGATACTTGTTGTTTTAAGGATCCAAACATTTGCTCATTTATCCCAGGTCTTAATACAACATGTTGTAGTAGCCGATTCAAAGTTTTTGCAGATGGCAAAGAAAAAATTTTTGAGAGAAGCCTATAACACTTGCCACTATTTTTGTAAATTGACAAGGATAAAATTTTTTCATCAAATGTAAATCTTCTTGCCTTTGGTCTTAACTTTTGGTTGCGAATTTGGCACATTAAAAAGTGATATGTTGGATCGTTAATTTTTTTTTTTAATTTTGAAAATTTTGACCTTCGTTTAATTTATTGGCATTTGCAAGTCGTTCTTTGAAATTTTTTATTTTTCTCTGATTGATTGCCATTTTTGCACTCCAGTTTTTCAAAGTCAAATAAAATACTTTTGCCTTTGGCGACAAATCTCTGGACCTGGTTGTTTTAGCCAAGCCAAGAATGGATTTTTTTCTTAGACCACTTTCTAAAATAAAAAAAGTACAAACTATTACTTTAAAATAAAGAAAATACTACAAATGTGGCAGATTAATAATTAGAAAGAAAATGCAATATTTATGAAGAATACTTGCAATTTTTATACAATCTTTTCGTAAAGGCACTAAGAAGAATATGGTGACTTCCAAATTGTTAAAAGTATAGTTTGAATGTCGCTCAATAGAAATTTTAAAAGCAGTTGCCTCAAAATAAGAATTTCAATAGTGACAGGCAACCTTTATCGCAGACGGGAGTGAGCGAGAGAAAGTATACTAACAAACTGTGAAATATTCTACCTACCTTTATTAAATGTAAAATTGTCTTTTTAGGTTTCGGTACTTTAGATATTGAACTTGGTTTATCTAAAATTTAATTAAAACATTTAATAGATGTAAAACATTTAATAGATAGAAAGGTATGGGTGTTTTGCGTTTTTTCGAAACATCTCAAAAACTAGTAGTAGTGGGGGCTGGTGACCCGTAGGTTTGACATGTAGGCCGGAGTAGGCCCTTTCTGCCATACCCCAAGACTGTCCCTTAAGACACTCTCTGCACTTCTATTTGATGTCCAGGTAGCTCATTGGCTTTCCGCTTCCCTTTACAAAGTTCAATATATCTGCCCATTTGAGCAAGTGCAGCTGTTCCTCGCTTAGGGTTGGTGCCCCAAGTCGGCTGGCCGACATTATAACAAAGTAACTGCAGATTTATCAAAACTGAGAAAAATCAATATAAATTTTTGAAAAAGCATAGGAGTAAATGGGGTAACGTGGTCTAAATTATATCATAACTTCGGTATTTCTGAACCGATTTAGAAAATTGTTATACTAAAATGTGCGTAAAATTACGATTATATAAATTTACGAAAAAACTCGATTTTTCAAAAAATGTCAGTTACTTTGTTTTAATTTCGGGCAGCCGAAGTGCATGTTGTCTTATCCTTGCGTAGGCCTCACATTCGGCCACGAGGTGTATTGATGTCTCTTTTTCCTGTCCACAGGCTAGGCAGGTAGGGTTGTACTCGACTCTTATACGTGTCAGGTGCTTCCTTAACCAGCTATGTCCCGTTAGAATACCTATCAGCAGTCCGCGGTCTTCTCGTGTCCGTCCCAGCAGGCATCTAATTCTGGTCGCTTTTGGTCGATCGAAGAATTCTCTGGTTTGTCTGCAACCCGTTTCCCAGGAGTTTAATAGTGCGCCTGAACTTATGTTGTGTCCGATCTGCACTTGTCATTTTGTCACGCCAAGAAGTGGCTTCATGCCTACATAGGCGGTTCCTGCTCCGAGCCGCGCGACTTCATCCGCCTTCTTGTTGCCTGGTACCCTTGTATGCCGCGGAACCCCACACCAGCGTCACCCTGCAAATTCTCGAAAACTAAAACTATAGTAACATTTGAGGTTATCAGAAGAAGTTCTTTGAAAGTTGTAACTAAAAAAGCGTTGTTATGATGAAGTAAAAAAATTGTACCTTTTTTGCAAGATGCGTTTTGCGAAATCGGTTTAAAGATCGTTATGTGCTCGGTAACATCCATATCTGGGATCTTGCTGTTACCTGGCCGAGGATTTAGATCTCCAGAATTGACATTTAAAGCTAAAAGCAACGTAAGAACTTAAAATATATGTTTTTCTAATATTCTACACCTTTCTTTTTTTGTTTGGCTGACAGTAAAAAGTAGAAAAAATGTAATAAATGTAAAATACAGAAAAAAATTTTTTTTATTTTTTTAGTGGTAATCGCATAGTTGTTAGGCACATGTTTCGCGCTAAAATATTTACCTTTTTTGCAATCTGCGTCTTCAAGAGTAATCGGTTTAAAGACTGGCAAATGATCTATTTTTGGCTCTACAGAATTATCATTCAGGGCTAAAAACAAAATAAGTACTTAAAGTTTGTCTACTAATAGTCTTTTTTATTCTTAAATATTCTGTACCTCTCGTTTTTACCTTCTTAGCTCGTGAATCAATGGTTAGAGAAGGTGTTGTTTTGTAGCAAAAAAATTTTTGAGATAACGCTGAAAATATGTTATTTTGGTGTATTTGGACCTATCTTAGCAATCTGTCCATGTGTGTGTGACTGGACCAATTTCCATGAGAATTAAAAAAAAATAGTATTTGGCACTGTAATGTGCTGAAAAAAGTTCGGTCAAAATCCATTGATGCTAATGCTAACAGTTTTTTGGCAGTTAAACAATTGAAATACTCTGCCAATATATGGGCCCCTAAGCTCAGACTAGGTACTATAGTTATGTGAGCTAATATAACTAAAAACTGAAATATATTTTATTCAACTCCACACTAAATTACCTTTTGTTTGATACCACACAAGCCATGTTTTGACTTAAACTCAAATTTTTGAAATCCACCCCCACCCTTAAAAAAAACAAAAACTAAAATGTATTTTGTTGAACTCCGGACTTAATTACCTTTCGTTTGATATCACACACGCCATATTTTCACTTAAACTCTAATTTTTGAAATATACCCCCACCCTTTTTTTTTAAATAAATTAAAATGTATTTTGTTTAACTCCAGACTCAATTACCTTTCGTTTGATATCACACACGCCATATTTTCACATAAACTCTAATTTTTGAAATCTATCCCCACCCTTTTATTTGGTTTGTGTTCGGTGGATTTTGTTCATTTTTAAATGGGACCATCTCGACCCAAGATCCAGCCCAGGTACCAAATTTCATTAAAATCGGCCAAGCGGTTTTTGAGTTATGCGCGTTGGTCGTTACAGACAGACATACAGACACACAGACAGACAGACAGGCAGACATACAGACAGACAGACAGACAGACAGACAGACAGACGGCGCAACAAAAAAGTTTCAAAATCATCTGAAACGCAAAGATATATAAAAATTTTTGAAATCGGAACAACTTTTTTTTTCTCGAAAAAATTAGGATCACCATAGTTCACACTACTATAGTATAGTATATGTGTGAGCTAAAAAAGGCTAACTCTTTAACGGAGCATCGCTTTAATATTTGGTTATGTGGTAACCAAAAATTTTGAAGGAGCTTTTGTTTCTGAGATATTTAGAAAAAACTTTTTAAGGCTGTGGTAATAGGGTGGAGTTATCAGGTCCGTCATGAGTCCATTTATTTATTTGGTTGACAAGGTATCAGATCCGTCATGAATCAATTTATTTATTTGGTTGGCAGTAACAACAATAGCAAAAAAAATCGAAAGTACAGCGTGTCCCATTTTCGATGGGATTAAATGGAAAACTCGGTTATTATTAAAGATATTGATTTTCTGATTGCACCTTACCGTGCTCTTTTTTTGAGCCCTTAAAAATGGTGTAATCAGATTTTTGCTATACCCCGTAGTTTCGCTAATACAGGGAGTTTTTGAAAAAATTGTATTTTTAATAATCCCTTATATCTCGCTTATTTTGCGAGATATTTTTATTCTGTAAAAACCTTTTCATGGCAACTTTTTTAGAAGAAAATAATGACGTTGTCAACTTTTTAAAATATTGTTTAGTTTTTAAGATATGGTATTTATCATAAAAAAATTAAATACGGACCTGGATTTTTTTTATTACCATTTTGATTGGTTTCATGCTAGTATTATCACAACATAAGAAAAATGTTAAAAAATTTTGTTTTAAGGTAAAAAAAAATATTCCATATAAAAAAAATACAATTAGTCCGAACCTGGATATTTCCAACATAAATATAAATTTAAAATTTCTAGTTAAACAATTTTTAGTTTAACTGTTTGTTTGTTTGCATATTAAAATGGTTTTACGTTAATTTACAGATTTATTAAACAAAGTCTACGAAAAATACAAAAGAAAACATATTACAAAAACTAACTAATTTTTCTGATTACCATTATGTGTAAGACATTGTTGGTATTTTTTAGTAATTTTTCTTAACGCATTTTGCAGACAAATATTTCAGCTATTTAAATATTGGGATTTTGTAGCTTGAATGAAGCAGTCAAACATATCACATTTTTCAAAATCTGGATATGGTCGATTTCTAGCCAGTTTAAAATACTTGTAAGCCATTCACAAAAATTACAAGTAAAATGACAATTTCACGCTTTTGTTTTGTAAATTTCACGACCTGCTGTGCTACCATCAAATAATTAGTATGATAATATTTTTGTATCTTTTTAACGTTTTTTACTTTATTTATAAATCTTTTAATTATCATTTCAAAACAGATAAACTAAAAATTGTTCAACTAGTGTGTCTTGCAATTTTTAATTTATAATTACGTTGGAAATTTCCAGGTTCGGACTATAATTTTTTTTTTCAAATATTAAATAGTTTTTTTTAACCTTAAATCAAAAAAATATTAAAGTTTTATCATTTTAAGGTAATAATAGCATGGAACCAATCAAAATAGTAATAAAAAAATCCAGGTCCGTATTAAATTTTTTTATGATAAATACCATATCTGAAAAACTAAACAATATTTAAAAAAGTTGACAACGTCATTATTTTCTTCTAAAAAAGTTGCCATGAAAAGGTTTTTACAGAATAAAAATATCTCGCAAAATAAGCGAGATATAAGGGATTATTAAAAATAAAATTTTTCCAAAAACTCCCTGTATTAGCGAAACTACGGGGTATAGCAAAAATCTGATTACACCATTTTTAAGGGCTCCAAAAAAGAGCACGGTAAGGTGCAATCAGAAAATCGATATCTTTAATAATAACCGAGTTTCCCATTTAATCCCATCGAAAATGGGACACGCTGTACATAAAAAAAGGCAGCTTTGTCCACAGTTCTTTTAATTAGTAGTCGCACAGTAGGTACGCAAATGTTTTGTCTTAAAAATACTAACCTTTTTTGCAAGGTGCATCTTGAGACATGGGTTTAAAGACCGAAGTTAAGTTTCTTGTAATTTCTATATCTGGGGTTTTGCTGATACCTTGCAAATGATTTATATCTGGCTCTGCAGAATTGATACCCAAAGCTGAAACAAAGGAATCGTATAATTACCACCCGCAAATCTTTTGCGCCAAAAATGCTTACCTTTTTTGCATGTTGCGTCTTGAGAAAGTGGTTTAAAGACTAAAGTTTTGTTCTCTGTGATATCTATATCTGGGGCCATGATGGTACTTAGCAAAGCATCTGGCAAGGTAACAAGATCCGGTTTTAAATAAGTAACGTCCAGGTCAATAAATGGTTGCCTTTGTGGATATACATCTAAATTTGCTACGTGTTTCAAAGCTGAAAACAAAATGTTTGTTTACGAATTTTTCACCTTAATTTTAATTTTTAGTTAGCTGACACTATAACAGCGCAAAAAAAAATCCAAACTACACAAAAATTCAGTCTTTTCCTCAAAGTATCAATATAGAAGGTAGTAATCGGATAGGTAGTTAGTACCACAGAAAAGTATTATTTTCTTTATACTTAGTACATACATTTACTTACATAAAAAATAGGCACGAATTAGTAGAGTAAATTTGTAAAAAAAAGCTACAAAGAGGGCATATTTTTTATATTTGGCATAATAGTACCTATGATCCAAAGCTAAATTTTCATTCGAGGATCTCCGATTTTCCGGCTTTATTATCCAAGATGGCGGCTGCCAAAGTTAAGAAAAAAATTAATACCCTGTTTTAGGAGAAATAAAATTAATTTTGATGGATTCAGTTTAAGCAGGACCTATGTAATTTAAAACTTTAAGAAAATTTGACAACTGTCAATTCAAAACAAAATGGCGGCTATATTTAAAAAGAATATATTTTTTGGATATTTCGTTTTTGTGTGAGATTTTTTTTTTTGATATTTCCTTTTGTTTTTGTGCGATATTTCTTTTACATCAACTAGTTTTTTGAAATATAGCTGCCATTTTGTTTCGAAGTGAGAGATGTCAATTTTTGTTACAGTTTTAAATTAAATAGGTTTCGCTTAAAGTGAATCCATAAAAATTACTTTTATTTCTTCTAAAACAGGGAATTCACTTTTTTTCTCAACTTTGTCAGCCGCCATCTTGGATTCTGAAGCTGGAAAGTCGGGGAATGAAAATGAAAAACATACCCTTTTCGCATCTTTTTCTTAAAATACTCTACGAAATTTCTCAACTAAATGTTATGTTCTGTGATTGCGCGCAATATTAAAGCGTTGCGCCAATTAAATAGACGTTGCAGAAAAAAAAGTTGGGTAAAAACAGCGTCCTATAATTAATTAGCCTGTATTATTGTCGCGACTTAGACACTATTTAGGTTTTATGTGTAAAAATTCAAAAGTGTTTTACTCACCTGGAAGATTTTTACAAGGGATTGCATTGCATTTCAAGCCAGTACGGCCTGGAGCTCTTTGTTCTGGTTCAAAATGTCCATCACACACTACATATTTCACATAAATTTCGTCTTTTGTTAAACTTAGCCAGTTTTTTGGCCGAATTAATTTTAGCCACTCGTCAAATAATTTCGGGTTCCGTTTGGGAAAGCGATGGCGCCATATACGTAATATTACGTATATGGATGGCGCTTGCTGACATAGTCTTCGCACCCACGAACACAACAAGGTCTTCTTTTAAACTTCTTGAGCGGCGGATCGCCCTCATCCAAACGTTCGAAATACCGATTGGCCATAATTTAACAAAAAACGCAAAACAAAATAAAAAATAAGGTAAAAAGTCGAAAAAATAAAGAAAAACTTCATCCACAAGTGATCCACAAACAAAAAATGGCGTGGATTAGATCACCGTCATATTTTTATCTATCTTGCCAATGTCAATGTCAGTCATAATCAAAAACAAATTGTCAAAATATACCAAGAGTAGCGGTTAATATATATTGCGACAGCACAGAACTCTGTCCATAATATTTTTATACCAGGGGTGACGGTCTGTAAATAGCGCCTCTCGAACTTCGTATTCCGAACTAATGTATACAGGGAGTATGTATAACAGTATTATGACAAGACCGGGGTGCTTTCCTTACTATAAATAATTAGTATACTGTGAATAACATCTACACACCACTAATGCTCAACACGTACTAAAAGTTTAAAAAATATTGAAATACACATATGGAAATACAGAATGCGCCTCTGGAGTGGTTGACCCCAACATGGCAGGCTGCGTGAAAGATGCGCGTAGCACCCCCCACCACCTGAGTTCCCTATAGCCGTTTTCAAGCGAATAACTAGTAATTACCTCTGGTTATCCCTTGGTTGACATTAAAAATCAGCTGTTAAGGCCCTTAGCCTATTACCACAAAAACGCCGCTTGAATAGCTTTTTTTATAACCGGTTATTGTTTGTTGTTGCTTTGCGAAGTTTAGTTGGTTTTAGTTTAGATGAATAATAATCTTCTTGCCATTATTGAACTTAAGTTCTTCTCGACCGACTCTGAAATACTGGCGTATTTGATTCGAAAAGGGCATAATTTGGAAAAAAAATAAGTATGATAAACTGTGGTTAGAGGACTACAATGATACTGTTTTTTTATGATATTTCGTGTATCAGTTCACATTGGGTAAATTCGAGTAAGCCAAGGGTTGATGAAAATAAAATTTTTTTGGCAAGACAATATAGAGGAGGCCATCACTTTGTACAATTTTCTTCATAATTGAGGCACACATGATAAATACTCATTTCAAAAATTCACAGAACATTTTTCCGAAAAAGAAACAAAACAAATGATTGTGAGGTTAGAAAACGCAATAACCTTCCTCAAAAGTGTGGTAATTACCGGTAATAAACGATGACGTCCAAAGGGCTCATTTATGACGTCACTCTTCAAGGAGTGGTATTTACCCAAGGACTGTACACAGAGAACAGGACGGTCCACTTCCATAAGCCCCATATATTCCAAATTTCGCTACGTCACAAAATCCTCAAGGTGTCGAGCCATCCTTCTATGAACCTACTCATCCTTCTCAAAAGACCCTTGATCTGTTTGATAGAGTGGTCTTTCCTTTTCTATTCACATTAAATGAAAAAGGACAACCGAACTTATTGATTTTTTCGCGAATCCAAAGTGAGGTTAATTTTTCCGTGCATTTCGCACTTTGGTGTTCTGTGATTTCGCATTTGTATTTATTTTAAGGGAAAAAATTTGTGGAATCTTGGTTTTGTATTGTTATTTTCGATATTTTAAACAATTTTCGGAATCGCAAAATCCCAGGAGCATCCTGTGCGGTTTCTGGATGTAAATCCAACTATTCGGACTTAGAAGTTCTACGTTTGAGTTTTTTTAAATTACCACCTTCCAATGACTGTTCCCAAGACTATTTTGCAAGAGTGGATAAGATGTTGTGGAAAAGACAATATGGATCCCACGAAAGCATTTCTACAGAACAGTTTTCGAAATTCCTTTTCAAGATAAATTGCTAGGTAAAGTATTGTTCATACTCGTCTTATGGATCGTTCATACTCGTCTTTTGTCTAGTCTTTTGTCTTGGTTTAGTCATATGTCTTGTCATAAGAAAGTTAAAACCACTGTTTCTTATGGGAGTGTTCATACAATGCTTTTGCTTTTGTTTTTGATTAGTCTTTGTCTTAAGAGTTGCCAACTTTCAATCCTTAGGACAAGGACTAAGACGAGTGACAGATATCAGCGGATATTTGTTGTTTTTTTTTACAGGGCGTCCGAAGAGCGCAAGCGCGCGGCCGAAATTTTGAATTTACCGCCATTAATCATGTTTTTAACAGAAAATCTCAACTTAACCTCAAAATTTTATTTGTTTTTATTTTCTTTTTCGCTGTTGTTCTTTCGGGTCTGTGTTTCGTGCACAGATTAGTTTAAATAAGATTGTTTTGTGTAGAATGACTTTTAAAAAGGGGCCTTTTTATTGAAATTGAAATTTTTTTCAGTGGGTTATGACTAAGACTAATCAAAAACAAAAGACGAGTATGAACAGCCGATTTTGTTTAAGACAGCTAAGACTAATCAAAGGACAAAGACTAATCAAAAACAAAAGACTAAGACGAGTATGAACAATACTTAAGTCTTTTGTTTTTGATTAGTCTTTGTCCTTTGATTAGTTTTAGCTGTCTTAAACAAAATCGGGTGTTCATACTCGTCTTTTGTTTTTGATTAAGTCTTAGTCATAACCCACTGGAAAAATATTCAATTTCAATAAAAAGGGCCCTTTTCAAAAGGCATTTTCTACACAAAACAATCTTATTTAACCTAATCTGTGCACGAAACACAGACACGAAAGAACAAAAGCGAAAAAGAAAATAAAAACAAATAAAATTTTGAGGTTAGGTTGAGATTTTCTGTTAAAAACATGATTAATGGCGGTAAATTCAAAATTTCGGCCGCGCGCTTGCGCTCTTCAAGTTCAAGTTCAAGTTCATTTATTTCAAATGCTTAAATAATTTACAATACATTTGACTATCATCCCTAAGTCCCAAGTGACTTGTCGGGATGCTAGTTTTTGTCAAAAATCTTAATTCTAACATAGGTAACAATAACAATATTATCACAGTCGAAAATCACAAGTAATAGTCGTTATAGAGAAATAATAGTAACAGAGAAATAGAAGATATAATCCCTATCAAGTGACAACAACCAAAGTGTTTTGCGGTTAACCGAGTCTGAACCGTGCCAGAATCCAATCCACTGTTCTCTGACAAACATACATGCTCACACACACATACATACCATATCATACATAGTTTTTATTTTTACAAAATATTTAGTTTATCTATAATGTCAGAAGAGCAATTTTTTATCCAGTTTGTAATTTGATTATTAAATGTTTTTTTGTTACTCATTAATTTTATTTCATTAGGTATCATGTTAAAGAGACGAGGCCCAACAAATGCAATGTGTCGCTGACAAGACCTGTAATCAACTCTGGATACAACCAAGTTTCGATTTGTTATAGACCTTGTTGTAATATTATGATTTATCCTTATTTTGTACTTATCATTGCTATACATGTACTTTGCAATATTTTTTATGTATAGTTCTTTTATTGTTAATACATTACTTTCTATAAATAAGTTTGCTGTAGGGTATCTTTTTGGTCTTTTAAACATAATTTTTAGTATATATTTTTGAGTTATTATTAAATTATTTAGAGTTGATGTGCATGCACTGCCCCAGATCCTCACACCATAACTTAGAATTGATTCAACCAAGGCTTGGTATACTATTTTCAGTAGTTTGTAGGACATAAACTCTCTTAGCTGATAAAATTTATATATGGTTTTCCTAATTTTGTTTTTTATATAGTTAATGTGTATGTCATATTTTAAGTTACTATCAATATATACTCCCAAGTACTTTATATTCTTTGTAGATTCTATATTCATATTACACTGGCAGTTTTGTGGTATGTCTTTTGACAAGCAATCAAAGTTATGTATTTTTATTGTATTTTTTTCTAAAATTTTTGAGTTGTTCATTTGAAATTGTATGAATTTTGTTTTTGTGTGATTAAGAGTTAATAGATTTTGATCCATCCAGAGTTTAATAATTGTGATATATTTTTCTGCCAATTCAAATGCCTTTTCCCACGTTTTGGCTCTTATCAAGCAAACTGTGTCGTCACAGTAACATCCTATCCAGCTATTTTCTTTTGGAAGTATATTTGGGAGGTTATTTATGTAAATTGAGAAGAGTATTGGCCCCAACACGGTGCCCTGTGGCACACCAAACTCTATTTTACCCTTTTTGCTTAAGTGATTGTTTATTTTTACTTGTTGTGATCTAAAGTTTAAGTATGATTTGAAAAGGCTATATTCGTTATTGTGTAAACCTATGTTTTGTAACATTTTTAATAGAATTGGATGCGCCACAGTGTCGAATGCCCGGGCCAAGTCAATGAATACTCCAATGGTTTTGTAACCATGGTTAAAATTATTTAAGATTTTTTCTGTCATATCCTGTATGGCATCTTCTGTAGAAACTCCTTTACGAAACCCAAATTGTGACTCAGATAATATATTATTTGCATCAAGATAATTAGTTAGCCTTAGTTTTATACATTTTTCTAAAAGTTTGTTTATTGTGCCTGTTACAGCAATTGGTCTGAAGTTTTCTTTGTTTTGTCTATCTCCTGTTTTAAAAACAGGTGTTATGACAGAGTTTTTTAGTAATTTAGGATATTTTCCGGTTTTTATGACTAAATTTATAATATATAATATAGGTTTTATCAAACTTTTTTGATTGTCTTTAATTACTTTTGCACTTAAGTTATCTGGCTCACAAGGTGATTTGTTTTTTAAGTTTTTTATTTCTGTAATGATCTCGGATTGAGTGATTTCTCTGAAGTGAGCCACTGAGTTAGTTTTTGGTACTGGAAATTTATAACCATTTTTTTGTATTTTTTTACTTAATTTTTTTCCTACATTACAATAGTGTTCTAAAAATGTATTTGCAATTTCTGTAGTTTTTGAGATACTAATATTGTTTTCAGTTAAAGAATTAATAATTGAGTTTTTATTTGTTGTTTCATTAGCTGCTTCTTTTACAATTTTCCAAACTTTCTTCATGTCATTGTTACTGTCAATTAGTTTTTTCTTGTAGAATGCAAATTTAGTTTTTTTAATTATGTTGTTTAGGGTGTTTCTGTATTTTTTAAATCTGTTTAGCAAGGTTAAGTTTAAAGGATCTTTTAGCGACTTTTGTTTTAATTTATCTCTATTTATTATAGACTGTATTATACCTGATGTGATCCAAGGTTTTTTTCTTGTTTTGCTTTTTACTGTTTTTATTTGTGTTGCTCCCTGTATAATTTCAGAAACGCTAGTCAAGAAGACCTCCGTGCAGAGATCTGGGTCAGTACACTGTATGACAGGTTCCCAGTTTATTGTATTAAGCTTATTTTTAATTTGTTCAAAATTTACTTTTTTAAATTGAAAGTGGTCCTTTTCCAGGGTTAATTTCTGATTTTTGTTTTTAAGTATTAGAGCAATTGGGAAGTGATCTGATAGTCCACTTTGTAAAACGAAAGATTTAGCTGTTATTTTATCATTGAAAGTATTTTTAAGAAAAAAATGGTCTATACAGCTTTTTGTATCCTGAGTTACTCTAGTAGGAGTATTTATATAGCCAACATAACCATACTGGCTTAGACAGTTGAGATAATTAGTGGTTATTTGTTGTATATTATTACCTTCCAATATGTTTATGTTGGTGTCCCCACAAAATATTTCAACAGGAAGTTTACTATTTAATTCTAATGTATTTTTTAGATTAGAGATAAAAGTCTCTTTATCATGTTTAGGAGAGTTATAAATTGTGGTTAGTCCCATTTTAATATTATCTTTAACAAATGTTATTCTTAAGAATTTAGAAAAATGTTGATTTATTATATTTACTATAGGAAGTAAACTTGTTTTAATTAGGACAACAACCCCATCACACTTGTTAAGTTGACTCTCATTATAAAATATTTCATAGTCTGGTATCTTAAAATTATTTATATCATGTATTCTACCTGTCTCTGATAATATTACTATATCAAACTCCATTTCACCTGTCTCCAAATATGCAATAAGGTCATCAAAGTGTGCATTTAAACTACAAATGTTAAAATGGATCAGACTCAGCCACGACTCATCCCGCGGTATTATGATATCATTTAGATTGTCACATGTCAAGGTCTCCACACTCTGGTAGTTATCCAAAAAATTATTGTATGTCATCATTTTGTCGTAAAAAAATATAATGTAAGATTAGGCTACATAATCTAATCTAAAATTAAATCACCTCATTAATTTTTCAATATCCTCCCCCTTTCTTATTTTGATTATTATGCTTTTATCTTCCCTTCTCACAAATACTCCTCCATTTTTTGCCCAAACATACTTATACCCAATTGTTTTTAGTTGTTTTGCCTTTTTAAATAGTTCATTCTGTTCTTTGGTCATGTCTTCATTAAAGTATATAAGGTCTTCTTCTCCATGGTTTAATATTCCACAATCCATAGCTCTGATTTTTCCTTTTTCTTTTCTTTCAGTCACAAATTTAGTTTTTGCAGCTAAGGTTTCAAATTCAATTATCATGGGTGCATTTGACATTTTCATGTTCGTTAACCTAATTTTATATTCTTCTGTTTTTATATTGGGGTCTATGTATTTTGTTGCTTTTTCAGCATTTTGTTTTGCTATTTTTATCCAGGTATTATCATTTTCCGTTACATTATATTTTATTCCCACTATTATCATGTTGTTTTTCCTTTGCTGTGTGTCTTGTACAGCTAAAGCTGCTTTTATTTTCATAACTTCTGCTGTTAGGTTTTGGTTATGTTTCTTTAGTTCCTGAATTTCGTTTTCATACATCTGGTTTTTGATTTTTTGTTCTTCGTAGCTATCTGAGTAAAACTGCATGTCTCGCTTTATGTCCCTAACCTCAGTTTTAATTTCTTGAATTGCCATCATTATATCTTCCAAGCTAAGGTTTTTCAGAGATGCTCTGGATGTATTTTGTTTTGGTGTGGTTACCCTCTCTGGGGAGGTCTTTTTTTTGGTCTTACAACTTTTACAGCAGTAATTTTTATGAAGTTTTTGCATGACTTCATAGTCCATTGTTGTTATCTCGGTGCAGGATAGGTGGAACCATTTATTACATGAATGAGTCTTTACATTGAAGGCTTTCTGGTGATTTTATATTCACATTAGTTCTACATTTTCCACAAAGCAGTGATGCGTTTCTTCCTGTTCCTCCGGCCATTTTGTTTTTAGGTATCTGTTTGGAAAACAGCTGTTCTTCTTTTTTCCTCTGGCCACCTGGCCAATTTTGTTTTGTTTTGGTATGTGCTCAGCTGTTTGTCAAAAACAGCTGTTTTTTTGTTTTGATTTTTCAACAGATCAATCAGCTGTTGCTGGATCCGTGAACATACTCCTCTGAGGTGTTCCTAACCTCAAAGTTGCTCAAGCGTGATTTTAAAAATGAGTTTTCTCACTAGTTTCCTGGCCCAAGCTGGATTTTATGCTACCTAGAGGTGGATCTTCACTGAAATGCGGTTTTGTCACTACTTTTATACTATTTCTAGCGTTATCCACTATAAAAAATTTCGGTTTTTATGCGTTGATTTTAAGCAGCGTGGTTACGTTGAGTACGTTCAAAAAAGGGACTTCGGACGCCCTGTAAAAAAAAACAATTATCGTCTCAGTCGTTGTCCTAAGGATTGAAAGTTGGCAACTCTTAAGACAAAGACTAATCAAAAACAAAAGCAAAAACATTGTATGAACACTCCCAAAAGAAACAGTGGTTTTAACTTTCTTATGACAAGGCATATGACTAAACCAAGACAAAAGACTAGACAAAAGACGAGTATGAACGATCCATTTATATCATTTTTAACATTTTTTTAAATCTATTTAGGGCCACATTCTTTAATTATGTAAGGTTAAAATTCAGGATCTTTTGCCGCCCTTCTCCTGTCGTAACGCATTTTCAAGAAAAATATAAAAAAATCATTCGGTGTATAGTCCTTGCCATAGGCAGTTACACTTTTGTGACTTTGACATAAACATACCTATTTCCGAGCCTATTTCCAAGCATATTTCCTAACCACAAATATATTAAAAATTAAATATGTTGTGTAGGTATACCTTATGTTGTGTTAAGCCTAAATCATTTAGTTTTGCAGAGTTTTTTAAGTGCTGGGTGGAAAAAAAAATATGCCACTTTAGTCAAACTCAGTATGTAGGTATGTGGGCACAATAGATCCATATGTGGTCACAGTGCATGGAGGTCCAGAAGGGCCTGCCACCACTTTCGAATACATACATACCTTATGTTGACAAAAAAAATGTTCTCATAAAAACTCAACAACATACCATTTTTCAGATTTTTTGATAAAGAAATAGGTTAAAAATGTCACAAAAGTGTAACCACCTATGGCCAAGACTATGACACAAAGGTAACCCTCCCCCCCCAGAGATTACTTAATGTAACACTAAGCCGCATGTGAATTTATTTAGGCCTGTGTGTTCACCTATGAACAAGGTGTGATCAGCTGAACCAAATTTGTTCACCATCCTACAGGACTTTAATTAATTCTTGATCCTGTAGTGTATTGTAGTGTCCTATGGAGTCCTGTAGACCTACTGTGGGCAGCTGATCACCCCTTGTCTATGAAGAAACCTCTACAACCACAAAAATTAGACATTAAACATACTTTTTAATTTTTTTTTCTGTAAATGTGCAATTTAATTGTTTTTCTGTTTTGTACTAATTTGACTCCAATAATAGTGAAGTTATCAATAGTGCCAACTTAATTTGGGACACCTACTGTAATTTTGACAAAAATGTCATAACAAAATAATACTTAGACAATTTCTAAAACCTCATGTTTTTTTGTGAATTCCATATGTACTAGAGTACAAAATTTACACTGTAGAAACTACCTATTTTTAAAAAAGTTCCTTATATATGTTTTTTTATTACAGGCTTATGTACTTCCAAAATAATACTAAGGAATACATCTGTGCCAAGTCAAAACCTATCAGTGAAACCAATAGAAGTTGATCCTGAAGAGCCAACTGCAGGTACAAGCATCGAAATCAAGGAACATTTGCTGGTTGATGTTGGTACAAAAGAAAACTACTTAGTTAAAGTCTGATTTTCTTTTGTTTTGTGCAAATTGATAGAGTTATTGTTGAATTTTTTGTATCGGAGTCTGCTATTGTATGAAAATGAGTATTCAGTTGGTTTGCGACTGTTAGTGTGTGTCTTTAATAGTTTCAGAATCTATTCTAAGTTTAATTTAGTTGTTTTCTTTGCCTCCCCAATAATTTATTTATAATGTTCTAAGTTTTTGTTTTGTCAATTTTATCAATTTTAGTTTTTGCACAATGGAGATTTTGCTATAGCACAGTTTTTTTAAAGATATATTTATATTTTTTATATATATTATTAAAATGTAATATATTATTATATTTTTTTCAATTCTTTAGAAGCTAATGTCACTTAATAAAAACAAAATGATGCTGAGAAGTAAAAAGGTCTTGCAGTTGGGTTAAAAATACTAGGACATTTCTTAGAAAGGTAAAATACCTACATGTCCTAGATTTTTTGCCCCCATGGTTCATTCTTCTTACATTTCATTTATCAAATTCAGGATTTGTTATCCTGATGTTTATGGTAACAAATTCCTTATTGCTTCTAATCAATAACCCCACTTAATATTGTATACAGGTTTGTTATTTTTTTGCTATTATGAGTGATATAACAAAAAAATTCTAAAAATGTATACAGATGCCTAAAGACTTTATCTACTTAGATAATTTCTAGTATTATAAATCAATAAATATAATAAATTTGGTCGAAATTAAAATAGGAAAATAACTTTTATTTAATCATTTTATTTTTTATCTTTAAATATGTAAACATGTATCCTGAGATGATATCTTTGGGGGCACTAACATATACCTCATAAAATCAAACCTATATGTAACATTTAGATGAAGCAATAGGTTAAAATACTGATAACTACAAATTGCTTCAACAGGACAAAAAGTGAGATTTTAATTACTAAAATAATAAGGGACAAACAGCTAGTACTGCTGCTAGTTAGGTGAAGTTGAGCAATATACACACCTCAGTAGGTACACATGTTATTACCTTTTAAACATAGCAATGTTGTAGAACACTCTACATCAGTTGAAAGAAAAAACTGTATAATGTATTGACAAAACATTTAATTTATCATGTCATGTGGAATGAGGTTTCATACTGTACAAATGACATGATAACTGAACATTTTTGCCAACAATATCTCGTTTTTACCAAAGACAGTCAGTTTATGGTCCTTGGTTTTTTCTATTCAACTGATGTGCCATGTTCTACCACAAGCCGCTACTGACAGAAAGTGAATATTTCTTAAGTGCAAAAAATACCTCTGCTGATCAATAGCAAAAACTTTGTACAGAGACTTAAACCATATTTTTGTTGACCCTGTTAGTCCTTAAAGGTTGTGCCAGGTCCTGATTCTTATCAGTCCTGAGTGGTCATTAAAAGTGTCGAGATATTGTATAGGTCCTTACATATTGATGAGCCCCTCACTTTAGGTGGTACTACTAGGTGATAAGTGGAATGAAATGTATGCATTGTTCTACAGGAATTAGCAATAAATTTTTGGTCCTGTAGTGGATTGCAGGGTGCATGTATACTGCTTAAGCTAGAATGCCGCTATCTACCTATAAAATTTTCCTAGTTTTGATTAAAAAAACCTGAAAAATAATATACAAATGCTACTTTCTGATAATGGTAAGTTATTTGCTTCTTAAAAACCATAAAAGCTTAAGAAGATTTGCTAATAGAAATTGATAAGTAGAATAATGTAGTGATTAAGACAGCAAAAAGACGGGCAATATAGTGTCCTGCACAGTCCTGTAAATGAATTTTGTACACCTACTATGGGCAGCTGATCACCCCTCATAGGCTTAGGTATTCTAATGGGGAATAAAATACTATTCACAAAATATTCTAGATGATATTCCAAATATTAACATGTCTTTTTAAGCAAATGCTGATGAATGACAATGAAAAAATTTATTTGATTTTATTGATGATTGAGGGGTTCTGTAAACTATTTTCTGCAGAAGATACACCTAGGATATTTTTACATAAAATTGTATATTATTATTATCTTTCTACATTACAGCGAGACATGGTTTAAAAAAAAACGTTTTAAAATTAGTTTTTGTTTATATTTTACGAAAAAGTGAGGTTATGTCGTTGAGTATTTTGTGACGTATTAAAAACCGTCTGACAGATTTCACGAAGTGGACCATCCTGTTCTCTGTGTACAGTCCTTGGTATTTACCAAGGCCGCTTGAACGGCAGTGGTAAATACTAGTAATTACTAGTTATTCGCTTGAAAACGATTTATCTGTTTGTTAGGTGATCCGTGTCAAAAGACCCTTGATCTGTTTGATAGGGTGGTCTTTCCTTTTCTATTCACCTTAAATGAAAAAGGACAACCGAACTTATTGATTTTTTTCGTGAATCCAAAGTGAGGTTAGTTTTTCCGTGCATTTCGCATTTTTATTTATTTTAAGGGAAAAAATTTGTGGAATCTTGGTTTTGTATTGTTATTTTCGTTATTTTAAACAATTTCCGGAATCGCAAAATCTCAGGAGTATCCTGTGCGGTTTCTGGGTGTAACTCCAACTATTCGAACTTAGAAGTACTACGTTTATGAGTTTTTTAAAATTTCCACCTTCCAATGACTGTTCCCAAGACTATTTTGCAAGAGTGGCTAAGACGTTGTGGAAAAGACAATATGGATCCCACGAAAGCATTTCTACAGAACAGATTTCGAAATTCCTTTTCAAGATAAATTGCTAGGTAAATATCATTATTTACATTTTTTTAAATCTATTTAGGGCCACATTATTTAATTATGTAAGGCTAAAATTCAGGATTTTTTGCCGCCCTTCTCCTGTCGTAACGCATTTTCAAGAAAAATATAAAAAAAATCATTCAGTGTATAGTCCTTGCCATAGGCAGTTACCATTTTGTGACTTTGACATAAACATACCTATTTCCCAGCCTATTTCCAAGCATATTTCCTAACCACAAATATATTAAAAATTAAATATGTTGTGTAGGTATACCTTATGTTGTGTTAAGCCTAAATCATTTATTGTTGTAATCTGCAGAGTTTTTTAAGTGCTAGGTGGAAAAAAAAAATATGCCACTTTAGTCAAACTCAGTATGTAGGTACATGGGCACAATAGATCCATATGTGGTCACAGTGCATGGAGGTCCAGTAGGGCCTGCCACCACTTTTGAATACATACATACATACATACCTTACGTTGACAAAAAAAATGTTCTCATAAAAACAACTCAACAACATACCATTTTTCAGATTTTTTTATAAAGAAATAGGTTGAAAATGTCACAAAAGTGTAACCACCTTTGGCCAAGACTATGACACAAAAGTAACCCTCCCCCCCTCAGAGATTACTTAATGTAATAGTGGGTTTACACATGCATGAATTTAGTGGCGCCAGTGTTCGCGCCAGTTCTATTGGCACGCCAGTAAAGGTTTACACTATTGTGCGAGAATTGAAAAGACTGGCAAGCCAGTTTCATTTTTAAAGTATACACGATACGCGATATGTCGGCTGAACTCTTGGAAGCCTGCAAAATAGTCGCTAAACTTTTATTGAAAAAAAGAATAAAAGAGATTTAGAAAAAGGAACAACGAAAAGGCCGTATCTGGGTTAAAGCATGGATTGCTCGTCGATCTACTTTGGGTGCTTCCGAAAAACTTTTAGGAGAACTTGCAGCAGAAGATCCTGCGAGCTATAAAAACCCTCTTTGAATGACAAAGCAACATTTTGATATTCTTCTAGAGTACGTGACACCACGAATTATAAAAATGGATACCCACATGAGAGATGTGTTAACCCTAAAATTGAAATTGGAAGTGACATTAAGATATCTTAGAAAATTCGGTCTGCTACTTTAAACCATGGTACTTTTGGGGTGTATGGTGTATACTTCATCTGCACCGGCTCCGGAACGTTGTATTTTTTAAATTTTTGTCAATTCCAATTTCCAATTTCTTATGGATCGTATTTTTGCTTTTACTTCTGCAACTTCAAGGCCTTCAATATTCATTATTTCACTAATTTTTTGGTAAGCATTTATCTTGACTATCTTTGTTTTTATAAGAAGTATTGTGTACATCCCATAAACAAGGAAAACATTCATAGCCTTCAAGAAACTGTATGGTCAGTTCTGCTGACCACTTTTTTTTAGCCATAATAAGCTATAAAAACAACAATAAACAAAATTTTGAAGCTCACACAACACAATGAAAATAAAAAATAATGTGAAATATTGAACTTAAAACTGGCGAGCCGACGTGCAAGCACTTGTTTACACATGAAAATTTTCTTTTTATGCGCGCATGCGTCACCACTGGCGCCAACAAATTCAGTCAGCTGCAGACTTTTTTGATACATGCATGCAAAAAAATAACTTGTGTGCAAGTCGGTGTTTACACTTGCAAATTTAACTTACTGGCGCGCCAGTTTTTATTGGCGCCAGCAAATCCATGCATGTGTAAACTCTCCTTTACACTAAGCTGCATGTGAATTTATTTAGGCCTATGTGTGTATGTTTGATGGCCTGTGTGTTCATCTATGAACAAGGCGTGATCAGCTGAACCAAATTTGTTCACCATCCTACAGGACTTTAATTAATTCTTGATCCTGTAGTGTCCTATGGAGTCCTGTAGACCTACTGTGGGCAGCTGATCACCCCTTGTCTATGCCCTATAAAAAAAAATTGATAAAAAAGGATAAAAAAAAATGAATCCATTTTCTATCCGCTTTTTGAAATCCTTTTTCTGACCTTTGGGGGATAGAAAGTGTTAAGTATTAAAATGGATAACAAATTTTTAATTCATTTCAATACAGATCCTGGCATATAAAATAAATCCATTTTGAAACATTCTATCCTTTTGTATACACTTTTTGGCATTCAAAGTAAATCCATTTCAATACACTTTTTGGCATTCAAAAGGAATCCATTTCTATGTCATTAAGGGGATTTATTTTTAATCCCCTTTAATCCATAAAATCTTTAACCTTTTGAATCCCCTTTTAAGAATAGAGAATGAATACATTTTAATACCTTCGAGATCTACATTTTCAATCCTTTCTTATCCAAAAAAAGGATTTCAAAAAGCGTATGCAATTAGCAATAAAAAGTATATAAACATTGAATCCATTTCAATACACTTTTTGGCATTCAAAAGGAATCCATTTCTATGTCATTAAGGGGATTTATTTTTAATCCCCTTTAATCCATAAAATTTTTAACCTTTTAAGAATAGAGAATGAATACATTTTAATACCTTCGAGATCTACATTTTCAATCCTTTCTTATCCAAAAAAAGGATTTCAAAAAGTGAATGCAATTAGCATTAAAAAGTATATAAACATTCCATCCATTTCAATACACTTTGTGGCATTCAAAAGGAATCCATTTCTATGTCATTAAGGGGATATATTTTTAATCCCCTTTAATCCATAAAATCTTTAACCTTTTGAATCCCCTTTTAAGAATAGAGAATGAATACATTTTAATACCTTCGAGATCTACATTTTCAATCCTTTCTTATCCAAAAAAAGGATTTCAAAAAGCGTATGCAATTAGCATTAAAAAGTATATAAACATTCCATCCATTTCAATACACTTTTTGGCATTCAAAAGGAATCCATTTCTATGTCATTAAGGGGATTTATTTTTAATCCCCTTTAATCCATAAAATCTTAACCTTTTGAATCCCCTTTTAAGAATAGAGAATGAATACATTTTAATACCTCCTAGATCTACATTTTCAATCCTTTCGTATCCAAAAAAAGGATTTGAAAAGGAGTATTAAATTGGCATTAAAAAGTATACAAACATTTCATCCATTTCAATACACTTTGTGACATTCAAAAGGAATCCATTTCTATCCCATTAAGGGTTGTTATTTTGAATTATCTTCAATCCATAAACTATTTATCCTTTTAAGTCCCCTTTTAAGTATACATAATTAATACATTTTAATACCTCCAAAAGTCACATTTTCAATTCTTTCTTATCTGAAAAAAGGATTTGAAAAGGCGAATTAAATTGTCATTAAAAAGTATATAGACATTCCATCCATTTCAATACACTTTGTGGCATTCAAAAGGAATCCCTTTCTATCTCATTAAGGGTTTTTATTTTTAATTCCCTGCAATCCATAAACTACTTATCCTTTTAAATCCACTTTTAAGTATGCAGAATGAATACATTTTAATACCTCCTAGATCTACATTTTCAATCCTTTCTTATCCAAAAAAAGGATTTGAAAAGGAGTATTAAATTGGCATTAAAAAGTATACAAACATTTCATCCATTTCAATATACTTTGTGACATTCAAAAGGAATCCATTTCTATCCCATTAAGGGTTGTTATTTTGAATTCTCTTCAATCCATAAACTATTTATCCTTTTAAGTCCCCTTTTAAGTATACAGAATTAATACATTTTAATACCTCCAAAATTCACATTTTCAATTCTTTCTTATCCGAAAAAAGGATTTGAAATGGCGTATTAAATTGTCATTAAAAAGTATATAAACATTCCATCCATTTCAATACACTTTTTCGCATTCAAAAGGAATCCATTTCTATGTCATTAAGGGGACTTATTTTTAATCCCATTTAATCCATAAAATCTTTAACCTTTTGAATCCCCTTTCAAGAATAGAGAATGAATACATTTTAATACCTTCGAGATCTAAATTTTCAATCCTTTCTTATCCAAAAAAAAGGACTTCAAAAAGCTTATGCAATTAGCATTAAAAAGTATATAAACATTCCATCCATTTCAATACACTTTGTGGAATTCAAAAGGAATCCCTTTCTATCTCATTAAGGGTTTTTATTTTTAATCCCCTGCAATCCATAAACTACTTATCCTTTTAAATCCCCTTTTAAGTATGCAGACTGAATACATTTTAATACCTCCTAGATCTACATTTTCAATCCTTTCTTATCCAAAAAAAGGATTTGAAAAGGCGTATTAAATTGGCATTAAAAAGTATACAAACATTTCATCCATTTCAATATACTTTGTGACATTCAAAAGGAATCCATTTCTATCCCATTAAGGGTTGTTATTTTGAATTCTCTTCAATCCATAAACTATTTATCCTTTTAGGTCCCCTTTTAAGTATACAGAATTAATACATTTTAATACCTCCAAAATTTACATTTTCAATTCTTTCTTATCCGAAAAAATGATTTGAAATGGCGTATTAAATTGTCATTAAAAAGTATATAAACATTCCATCCATTTCAATACACTTTTTGGCATTCAAAAGGAATCCATTTCTATGTCATTAAGGGGATTTATTTTTAATCCCCTTTACCATAAAATCTTTAACCTTTTGAATCCCCTTTCAAGAATAGAGAATGAATACATTTTAATACCTTCGAGATCTACTTTTTCAATCCTTTCTTATCCAAAAAAAGGATTTCAAAAAGCGTATGCAATTAGCATTAAAAAGTATATAAACATTCCATCCATTTCAATACAGTTTGTGGAATTCAAAAGGAATCCCTTTCTATCTCATTAAGGGTTTTTATTTTTAATCCCCTGCAATTCATAAACTACTTATCCTTTTAAATCCCCTTTTAAGTATGCAGAATGAATACATTTTAATACCTCCTAGATCTACATTTTCAATCCTTTCTTATCCAAAAAAAACGATTTGAAAAGGAGTATTAAATTGGCATTAAAAAGTATACAAACATTTCATCCATTTCAAAACACTTTGTGACATTCAAAAGGAATCCATTTCTATCCCATTAAGGGTTGTTATTTTGAATTCTCTTCAATCCATAAACTATTTATCCTTTTAAGTCCCCTTTTAAGTATACATAATTAATACATTTTAATACCTCCAAAAGTCACATTTTCAATTCTTTCTTATCCGAAAAAGGATTTGAAAAGGCGAACTAAATTGTCATTAAAAAGTATATAAACATTCCATCCATTTCAATACACTTTTTGGCATTCAAAAGGAATTCATTTCTATGTCATTAAGGGGATTTATTTTTAGTCCCCTTTAATCCATAAAATCTTTAACCTTTTAAATCCCCTTTCAAGAATACAGAATGAATACATTTTAATACCTTCGAGATCTACATTTTCAATCCTTTCTTATCCAAAAAAGGATTTAAAAAAGTATGCAACTAGCATTAAAAAGTATATAAACATTCCATTTCAATACACTTTGTGGCATTCAAAAGGAATCCCTTTCTATCTCATTAAGGCTTTTTATTTTGAATCCCCTACAATCCCCCGCCTTTTAAATCCCCTTTTAAGTATGCAGAATGAATACATTTTAATACCTCCTAGATCTACATTTTCAATCCTTTCTTATCCAAAAAAAGGGTTTGAAAAGGCGTATTAAATTGGCATTAAAAAACATTTCATCCATTTCAATACACTTTGTGACATTCAAAAGACATCCATTTCTATCCCATTAAGGGTTTTTAATTTGAATTATCTCCAATCCATAAACTATTTATCCTTTCAAGTCCCTTTTTAAGTATACAGAATTAATACATTTTAATACCTCCGAAATTCACATTTTCAATTCTTTCTTATCCAAAAAAAGGGTTTAAAAAAGCGTATTAAAATGTCATTAAAAGTATAAAAATATTCCATCCATTTTAATACACTTTTTGGCATTCAAAAGGAATCCATTTCTATGTCATTAAGAGATTTTATGTTTAATCCCCTTTAATCCATAAAATCTATCCTTTTGAATCCCCTTTCATGTATACAGAATGTATACATTTAATCCATTACAATACACTTTGTGGCATTCAAAAGGAATCCCCTTCTATCTCATTAAGGGTTTTTATTTTTAATCCCCTCCGATCCATAAACTAATTATCCTTTTAAATCCCCTTTTAAGTATGCAGAAAGAATACATTTTAATACCTCCTAGATCTAAATTTTTAATCCTTTTTTATCCAAAAAAAGGATTTAAAAAGGCGTATTAAATTGGCATTAAAAAGTATACAAACATTTCATCTATTTCAATACACTTTAAGGGTTTTTAATTTGAATTATCTCCAATCCATAAACTATTTATCCTTTTAAGTCCCTTTTTAAGTATACAGAATTAATACATTTTAATACCTCCGAAATTCACATTTTCAATTCTTTCTTATCCAAAAAAAGGTTTTGAAAAAGCATATTAAATTGTCATTAACAGTATAAAAATATTCCATCCATTTTAATACACTTTGTGGCATTCAAAAGGAATCCCTTTCTATCTCATTAAGGGTTTGTATTTTTAATCCCCTCCAATCCATAAATGTTTTTACTTATCCTTTTAAATCCCTTTTTAAGTAAGCAGAATTAATACATTTTAATACCTCCTAGATCTACATTTTCAAGCCATTCTTATCTAAAAAAAGGATTTAAAAAGGCGTATTAAATTGGCATTAAAAAGTATACAAACATTTCATCCATTTCAATACACTTTGTGACATTCAAAAGGAATCCATTTCTATTTCATTATTATTGGGTTGTTATTTTAAATTCTCTTTAATCCATAAACTATTTATCGTTTTAAGTCCCCTTTTAAGTATACAGAATTATAACATTTAAATACCTCCGAAATTCACATTTTCAATTCTTTCTTATCCGAAAAAAGGATTTGAAAGGCGTATTAAGTTGTCATTAAAAAGTATATAAACATTCCATCCATTTCAATACACTTTGTGTCATTCAAAAAGAATCCATTTCTATAGCATTAAGGGTTTTTTTAATCCCCTTCAATCCATAAAATAATTATCCTTTTGAATCCTCTTCCAAGTATACAGAATAAATACATTTTAATACCTCCGAAATTTACATTTTCAATCCTGTCTTATCCAAAAAAAGGAATCCATTTCTATGTCATTAGGGGGTTTTATTTTTAATCCCCTTTAATCCATAAAATCTTTAACCTTTTGAATCCCCTTTCAAGAATACCGAATGAATACATTTTAATACCTTCGAGATCTACATTTTTAATCCTCTCTTATCCAAAAAAAGGATTTCAAAAAGCATATGCAATTAGCATTAAAAAGTATATAAACATTCCATCCATTTCAATACAGTTTGTGGCAATCAAAAAAAAATAATAATAAAATTACTTATCCTTTTAAATCCCCTTTTAAGTATGCAGAATGAATACATTTTAATACCTCCTAGATCTATATTTTGAATCTTTTCTTATCCAAAAAAGGATTTGAAAAGGCATAATAAATTGGCATTAAAAAGTATACAAACATTTCATCCATTTCAATACACTTTGTGACATTCAAAAGGAATCAATTTCTATCCCATTAAGGGTTTTTATTTTGAATTCTCTCCAATCCATAAACTATTTATCATTTTAAGTCCCTTTTTAAGTATACAGAATTAATGGGCAGTTCTTCAGAAAACCATGTGAAATGAGCTTCCCTTTTTTTTGAAAAATATAATATTAAAAAATAAGCTTTTTATTGTCTGTTAAAAAGAAAATGCTTTAATATTTTGCATAGAGTATGTTTCCCAGAAAAAAAAAATATATTTTTGGAGAAAAAGTAAAAATAAGAAAAAGTGATTCATCAAAGCTGAGGTTATGTTAACAAAGCTGATAAATTACTTAGAAAATATATGTAGTGAACAAATTTTACATAAAAAAGTCATAACAAAACAAAAAAAACTACTTTTTATCAAAAAACACAGCAAAAATAGAAGAATTTTTTAAAAAAGTATTCATTGGTATAATGATTACATAAAAAGGTATTTAATTGGATTGCTTTAAAGAGTATAAATATGTATTCAAATATATAGAAAATAAATACTTGAAAAGTTCATTCAATTGTATTGATAAAGGAAGGTATTGAAAAGTATTCAACGGGATAAATAATGAATTCATAAAAAGTCATTTAAATGGATTGTTTTATAGCGTATTAGTATGTATTCAGATGTATTAAAAATGAACCATTTTATGTTTATTCGGTTGTATTGAGATGAAGGAAGGAATTAAAAAGTATTCATTGGTATAAATAATGATTACATAAAAAGGTATTTAATTGTTTTGCTTTAAAGGGTATAAATATGTATTCAAATACATAGAAAATGAATACTTGAAAAGTGCATTTAATTGTATTGATAAAGGAAGGTATTGAAAAGTATTCAACGGGATAAATAATGAATTCATAAAAAGTGATTTAAATGGATTGATCTATAGCGTATTAGTATGTATTCAAATGTATTAGAAATGAATCCTTCTATGTTTATTCGGTTGCATTGAGAAAGGAAGGAATTAAAAAGTATTCATTGGTATAAATAATGATTACATAAAAAGGTATTTAATTGGATTGCTTTAAAGAGTATAAATATGTATTCAAATATATAGAAAATGAATACTTGAAAAGTTCATTCAATTGTATTAATAAGGAAAGGTATTAAAAAGTATTCAAAGGTATAAATAATTAATTTATAAAAAGTCATTTAAATGGATTGTTTTATAGCGTATTAGTATGTATTCAGATGGATTAAAAATGAATCCTTTTATGTTTATTCGGTTGTATTGAGAAAGGACAGAATTAAAATGTATTCATTGGTATAAATAATGATTACTTAAAAAGGTATTTAATTGGATTGCTTTAAAAAGTATAAATATGTATTCAAATATATAGAAAATGAATACTTGAAAAGTTCATTCAATTGTATTGATAAAGGAAGGTATTGAAAAGTATTCAACGGGATAAATAATGAATTCATAAAAAGTCATTTAAATGGATTATTCCATAGCGTATTAGTATGTATTCAAATGTATTAAAAATGAATCCTTCTATGTTTATTCGGTTGCACTGAGAAAGGAAGGAATTAAAAAGTATTCATTGGTATAAATAATGATTACATAAAAAGGTATTTAATTGGATTGTTTTAAAGAGTATAAATATGTATTCAAATATATAGAAAATGAATACCTGAAAAGTTCATTCAATTGTATTGGTAAAGGAAGGTATTGAAAAGTATTCAACGGTATAAATAATGAATTCATAAAAAGTCATTTAAATGGATTGTTTTATAGCGTATTAGTATGTATTTAGATGTACTAAAAATGAATCCTTTTATGTTTATTCGGTTGTATTGAGACAGGAAGGAATTAAAACGTATTCATTGGTATAAATAATGATTACATATAAAGGTATGTAATTGGATTGCTTTAAATAGTATAAATATGTATTCAAATATATAGAAAATGAATACTTGAAAAGTTCATTCAATTGTATTGATAAAGGAAGGTATTGAAAAGTATTCAACGGGATAAATAATGAATTCATAAAAAGTCATTTAAATGGATTATTCCATGGCGTATTAGTATGTATTCAAATGTATTAAAAATGAATCCTTCTATGTTTATTCGGTTGCATTGAGAAAGGAATGAATTAAAAAGAATTCATTGGTATAAATAATGATTACATAAAAAGGTATTTAATTGGATTGTTTTAAAGAGTATAAATATGTATTCAAATATATAGAAAATGAATACCTGAAAAGTTCATTCAATTGTATTGATAAAGGAAGGTATTGAAAAGTATTCAACGGGATAAATAATGAATTCATAAAAAGTCATTTAAATGGATTGTTCTATAGCGTATTAGTATGTATTCAAATGTATTAAAATGAATCCTTCTATGTTTATTCGGTTGCATTGAGAAAGGAAGGAATTAAAAAGTATTCATTGGTATAAATAATGATTACATAAGAAGGTATTTAATTGGATTGCTTTAAAGAGTATAAATATGTATTCAAATATATAGAAAATGAATACTTGAAAAGTTCATTCAATTGTATTGATAAAGGAAGGTATTGAAAAGTATTCAACGGGATAAATAATGAATTCATAAAAAGTCATTTAAATGGATTATTCCATAGCGTATTAGTATGTATTCAAATGTATTAAAAATGAATCCTTGTATGTTTATTCGGTTGTATTGAGAAAGGATGAAATTAAAAAGTATTCGTTGGTATAAATAATGATTACATAAAAAGGTATTTAATTGGATTGCTTTAAAGAGTATAAATATGTATTCAAATATAT
Organism: Aspidapion aeneum; assembly: GCA_963576565.1. Lineage (NCBI taxonomy): Eukaryota > Metazoa > Arthropoda > Insecta > Coleoptera > Brentidae > Aspidapion > Aspidapion aeneum. The sequence continues at coordinate 62,812,511 of OY755042.1, forward strand.
AGAAAATGAATACTTGAAAAGTTCATTCAATTGTATTGATAAAGGAAGGTATTAAAAAGTATTCAACAGGATAAATAATGAATTCATAAAAAGTCATCTAAATGGATTGTTCTATAGCGTATTAGTATGTATTTAAATATATTAAAAATGAATCCTTCTATGTTTATTCGGTTGCATTGAGAAAGGAAGGAATTAAAAAGTATTCATTGGTATAAATAATGATTACATAAAAGGTATATAATTGGATTGCTTTAAAGAGTATAAATATGTATTCAAATATATAGAAAATGAATACTTGAAAAGTTCATTCAATTGTATTAATAAAGGAAGGTATTGAAAAGTATTCAACGGGATAAATAATAAATTCATAAAAAGTCATTTAAATGGATTGTTTTATAGCGTATTAGTATGTATTCAGATGTATTAAAAATGAATCCTTTTATGTTTATTCGGTTGTATTGAGAAAGGAAGGAATTAAAACGTATTCATTGGTATAAATAATGATTACATAAAAAGGTATTTAATTGGATTGCTTTAAAAAGTATAAATATGTATTTAAATATATAGAAAATGAATACTTGAAAAGTTCATTCAATTGTATTGATAAAGGAAGGTATTGAAAAGTATTCAACGGGATAAATAATGAATTCATAAAAAGTCATTTAAATGGATTATTCCATGGCGTATTAGTATGTATTCAAATGTATTAAAAATGAATCCTTCTATGTTTATTAGGTTGCATTGAGAAAGGAAGGAATTAAAAAGTATTCATTGGTATAAATAATGAAAACATAAAAAGGTATTTAATTGGATTGCTTTAAAGAGTATAAATATGTATTCAAATCTAAAGAAAATGAATACTTGAAAAGTTCATTCAATTGTATTGATAAAGGAAGGTATTGAAAAGTATTCAACGGGATAAATAATGAATTCATAAAAAGTCATTTAAATGGATTATTCCATGGCGTATTAGTATGTATTCAAATGTATTAAAAATGAATCCTTCTATGTTTATTCGGTTGCATTGAGAAAGGAAGGAATTAAAAAGTATTCATTGGTATAAATAATGAAAACATAAAAAGGTATTTAATTGGATTGCTTTAAAGAGTATAAATATGTATTCAAATATAAAGAAAATGAATACTTGAAAAGTTCATTCAATTGTATTGATAAATGAAGGTATTGAAAAGTATTCAACGGGATAAATAATGAATTCATAAAAAGTCATTTAAATGAATTGTTCTATAGCGTATTAGTATGTATTCAAATGTATTAAAAATGAATCCTTCTATGTTTATTCGGTTGCATTGAGAAAGGAAGGAATTAAAAAGTATTCATTGGTATAAATAATGATTACATAAAAAGGTATTTAATTGGATTGCTTTAAAGAGTATAAATATGTATTCAAATATAAAGAAAATGAATACTTGAAAAGTTCATTCAATTGTATTGATAAAGGAAGGTATTGAAAAGTATTCAACGGGATAAATAATGAATTCATAAAAAGTCATTTAAATGGATTATTCCATAGCGTATTAGTATGTATTCAAATGTATTAAAAATGAATCCTTGTATGTTTATTCGGTTGAATTGAGAAAGGATGAAATTAAAAAGTATTCGTTGGTATAAATAATGATTACATAAAAAGGTATTTAATTGGATTGCTTTAAAGAGTATAAATATGTATTCAAATATATAGAAAATGAATACTTGAAAAGTTCATTCAATTGTATTGATAAAGGAAGGTATTAAAAAGTATTCAACAGGATAAATAATGAATTCATAAAAAGTCATTTAAATGGATTGTTCTATAGCGTATTAGTATGTATTTAAATGTATTTAAAATGAATCCTTCTATGTTTATTCGGTTGCATTGAGAAAGGAAGGAATTAAAAAGTATTCATTGGTATAAATAATGATTACATAAAAGGTATATAATTGGATTGCTTTAAAGAGTATAAATATGTATTCAAATATATAGAAAATGAATACTTGAAAAGTTCATTCAATTGTATTAATAAAGGAAGGTATTGAAAAGTATTCAACGGGATAAATAATAAATTCATAAAAAGTCATTTAAATGGATTTTTCTATAGCGTATTAGTATGTATTCAAATGTATTAAAAATGAATCCTTCTATGTTTATTCGGTTGCATTGAGAAAGGAAGGAATCAAAAAGTATTCATTGGTATAAATAATGATTACATAAAAAGGTATTTATTTGGATTGCTTTAAAGAGTATAAATATGTATTCAAATATATAGAAAATGAATACTTGAAAAGTTCATTCAATTGTATTGATAAAGGAAGGCATTGAAAAGTATTCAACGGTATAAATAATGAATTCATAAAAAGTCATTTAAATGGATTGTTTTATAGAGTATTAGTATGTTTTCAGATGTATTAAAAATGAATCCTTTTATGTTTATTCGGTTGTATTGAGAATGGAAAGAATTAAAAAGTATTCATTGGTATAAATAATGATTACATAAAAAGGTATTATAACGATTATATCGTTATATTGTTTAAAAATTAAGGAATTACATATTTTGTAATAAAAATATATTATTTAATTAATTAAATTTCCTTATTGAAAAATAATCAATTTTACTGGCCTATTGAGCTTTGAATGGCTATATCATTTTGACTGGCCTAAATTATTTATCAAAATCTCCGCATTCAGCAAAAAAGGCAAGCACATGTGTCCATACGCTAAATTGAGCCAATCTATCACATTTCCTCTTTGTTTTACTTTCGCGCGAGGCAAAGGATAAACAGTCAATGATCTGCATAGTGTTAGTTGAGATGATTTAAGATGAATACGTTTTTTATTAAAAAGTATACTCCATAGGATGTCTGTTTTAGGAGATCTTAAATATTAAAATTTAGTGTGTTTTCGATTTTTGGTCTGACGACATTGAAATTCAGGTCAGTTCGTTCCTTTTTTCACTCAAAATTATTTATCTTAATTTAGCGCAAATATGCATAATTTGATTGCATTTATCTTAATTTTTTGGTAGAAAACCAAATTTTGATAAAATTTAATGTTTGCTAAAATATTGGCCCATAGCACAGGTATTTCTCGTGGAATATTTTTTTTTTCAGATTAAGGACCCAATGAGTTCAGCCAAGCTTCCCTTTTCAGTCTTATAGGACAAATTTTAGCCCACCTGACTCATTCGATCAATGCATTCCAAGGAAGTGGGTTCTTGAGGTTGATGGACTTGGGAGATATGGATCTATTTGGATAAATTATCTGGTAAGTTTTTTTATTCATATATATTTTAATAGACTTTAGTCAAATCTGCTTTGAATGAAAAACTTACCAGAATGATTTTTCAATCTCCATCAAAAGTCCTCAAAAATCTAACTTCTCAGAGAAATATTTAGCTTGCTCATTCTTAAATGAACGTCGGCCATTTTGTATTTTTTATTCTGCTTGGTTCTTGAGTGAACAGCAGCCATTTGGTTTTTTTTTTGAGTGAATAAATTAAATTCGTGAACGACCAGATTTCAATTTTTGCTTCCCCTTTTTAATTATATTTTCTTTAATGAAGAAGTTATTTTCCTTTTAAGGAAAAAATAAAAGGAAATATTTTTTTTTATTGCCCTCCCTCAAAAGTCGAAAACATACTCACGTTTCAGTTAACTTTCCCTTTGTTTGTGTGAAAGACTGAAATGTTCCCCATGTAAAATCTTTAGATACATTTTTTTTTATAAATTGTTAAAAAGATTTTATTCTTTCCCTCCATTTTGAATTATTGGCTGGCCACCATTATTCTTAAATTATTTTGTAAATTTTTCTAGCTTTAATAATTAAAACCAATATGTGTGAAATTATATTTTTATTTTAATATTGGGTATTATTTTAAAGTTGTAAAATCCAAACAGTTATGTTTTTTATCTTAAGAAACCAATTGTAAAGATGAAATAGATAATAACCTGTTCAACATTTATTTTTATGAATTTATTTGACAAAATTTGTGAAATTTTTGAAATTAAATTCAGAAAATATATATTTTTTTCTAATTCAGGAATCTATAAATAGGATTCATGTAAACCTGAAAGGTCTAAATATTCTGCTGAATATTTGGTTGAAATTTTGTAAAGATTCCTTCTACATTTTCTTTATATTTTGAATGTACATATTTTCCTTTTGATAAATGACATTTCCATGATGATTGTCATTTATAGAAATTTGTAAACTAAAACTATTTTTTGTGACACTCTCAATGCTAGAGTTTTACGTAAATTTTTTTTTTAGAGTTTTGTTGAGAAAGCTAGGTCATCAAGTCTGACAAATTGTTTCTACGGTTGCGTAAATAGTCTTTCTTTTCATGTACAAAAAAAAATCCTGTGACGACAAGTTCTCCACCACTGAGTAAGACCAACAAAGATAAGCCACATACAAGTCCTCCTGGATTGCACACCTGCTGACGAGGCGAAGACTGGCACTGAGACCATGATGGGAATGTTGTGAATATGATCTCATGGTTGAAGATGATGTTCTACTATTGGTGATGCTATTTTTTTTAATAGATTTTTTTTGAAAAGAAAAGACAATCTAAAACTTTAAAAAGCAAGTTTCAAAATTAAATAAGACTTGAGACTCTTCTTTCTTTGATAAATTTTCTTCATTTTTTTTATAAAAAGGTTTAGTTTTTTTTTTGTAATTTTTTTTGATTGTGTCACTGATCATTTTTTTTATAAAATAAATTGTAAAATTTATTCTCTAATCCAGAATTTCTTTATACTCTAAACGAGGTGAGATTGTTTGGAGGATTCCAAGACTATTTCATTCTTTAGTTTTTCTCCATTTATCATTATATTTTTTAAATATAATTTTTTTTAATGAATGAATTTTGTCCTAAAGGATCTTCCAGGTAAAGCTCAATGGCGCCCCATTACCCTTAAAAGAAAACAAATTGGAAGAAACGTTAGTAGAACTAAAAAGAGAAGGTACGACCCTGAGATAGTAATTTCATTATTTTGATTTGAAAGAGTTTCTGTTCTTTTGTTCTTCCACTTTCTTTGCTTTGCTAAAAAAAATACTCTGCCAATATATGGGCCCCTAAGCTCACACTAGGTTCTATAGTTATAGTGTACGTGTGAGCTAATATAACTAAAAACTGAAATATATTTTATTCAACTCCAGACTAAATTACCTTTTGTTTGATACCACATAAGCCATGTTTTGACTTAAACTTAAATTTTTGAAATCTACCCCCACCCTTAAAAAAAACAAAAACTAATGTATTTTGTTAAACTCCGGACTTAATTACCTTTCGTTTGATATCACACACGCCATATTTTCACTTAAACTCTAATTTTTAAAATATACCCCCACCCTTTTTTTTGAAATAAATTAAAATTTATTTTGTATAACTGCAGACTCAATTACCTTTCGTTTAATATCACACACGCCATATTTTCACATAAACTCTAATTTTTGAAATCTACCCCCACCCTTTTATTTGGTTTGTGTTCGGTGGATTTTGTTCATTTTTAAATGGGACCATCTCGACCCAAGACCCAGCCTAGGTACCAAATTTCATTAAAATCGGCCAAGCGGTTTTTGAGTTATGCGCGTTGGTCGTTACAGACAGACATACAGACACACAGACAGACAGACAGACAGCCAGACGGCGCAACAAAAAAGTTTCAAAATCATCTGAAACGCAAAGATATATAAAAAATTTTGAAATCGGAGCAACTTTTTTTTTCTCGAAAAAATTAGGATCACCATAGCTCACACTACTATAGTATAGTATATGTGTGAGCTAACACACTACTATAGTATAGTATATGTGTGAGCTAAAAAAGGAAGAGGAAAAGTGAAGTAATACCAGACAAATATTATAGATCTGATGCCCAACGAGGTTAAAATATACTACAAATTTGGCGCCCAACATGCTAATCATTAGACAAGATAATAAATACACTACAAATACATTATAAAGTTAGCGCCCAACGCCTTAAAAAATTTTGCCCCAACGTGGTTGAAAATACACCACAGTATTTAATTGGATTGCTTTAAAGTGTATAAATATGTATTCAAATATATAGAAAATGAATACTTGAAAAGTCATTCAATTGTATTGATAAAGGAAGGTATTGAAAAGTATTCAACGGTATAAATAATGAATTCATAAAAAGTCATTTAAATGGATAGGTTTCAAAAGATATTGAAAAGTATTTAAATGTATAAAAAATGAATTCAGAATTTGGTATATACATGTAACCAAAACAGTATATACCAAACCGAACCGAACCGAACCGAACCGAATGCTACTAGTGTACTAATTTGACTCCAATAATACTGAAGTTATCAATAGTGCCAACTTAATTTGGGACACCTACTGTAATTTTGACAAAAATGTCATAACAAAATAATATTTGGACAATTTCTAAAACCTCATGTTTTTTGTGAATTCCATATGTACTAGAGTACAAAATTTACCCAGTAGAAACTACCTTTTTTTTTTAAAGTTCCTTATATATGTTTTTTTATTACAGGCTTATGTACTTCCAAAACAATACTAAAGAATACATCTGTGCCAAGTCAAAACCTATCAGTGAAACCAATAGAAGTTGATCCTGAAGAGCGAACTGCAGGTACAAGCATCGAAATCGAGGAACATTTGCTGGTTGAAAGAAAACTACTTAGTTAAAGTCTGATTTTTTTTTGTTTTGCGCAAATTGATAGCGTTATTGTTTGAATTTTTTGTATCGGAGTCTGCTATTGTACAAAAATGAGTATTCAGTTGGTTTGCAACTGTTAGTGTTTGTGTGTGTCTTTAATAGTTTCAGAATCTATTCTAAGTTTAGTTTAGTTGTTTTTTTGCCTCCCCAATAATTTATTTATAATGTTCTAAGTTTTTGTTTTGTCAATTTTATCAATTTCAGTTTTTTGCACAATGGAGATTTTGCTTTAGCAGTTTTAGCAAGATATATTTATATTTTTTATATATATTATTAAAATGTAATATATTATTATATATTTTTCAATTTTTTAGAAGCTAGTGTCACTTTTAAAAAACAAAATGATGCTGAGACGTAAAAAGGTCTTGCAGTTGGGTAAAAAATACTAGGACATTTCTTAGAAAGGTAAAATACCTACATGTCCTAGATTTTTTGCCCCCATGGTTCATTCTTCTTACATTTCATTTATCAAATTCAGGATTTGTTATCCTGATGTTTATGGTAACCAATTCCTTATTGCTTCTAATCAATAACCCCCCTTAATACTGTATACAGGTTTGTTATTTTTTTGCTATTATGAGTGAAATAACAAAAAAATTCTAAAAATGTATACAGATGCCTAAAGACTATACATACATACTTCTACTTAGATAATTTCTAGTATTATAAATCAATAAATATAATAAATTTGGTCGAAATTAAAATAGAAAAATATCTTTTATTTAATCATTTTATTTTTTATCTTTAAATATGTAAACATGTATCCTGAGATGATATCTTTGGGGGCACTAACATATACCTCATAAAATCAAACCTATAGGCAACATTTAGATGAAGCAATAAGTTAAAATACTGATAACTACAAATTGCTTCAACAGGACAAAAAGTGAGATTTTATTTACTAAAATAATAAGGGACAAAAAGCTAGTACCTCTGCTAGTTAGGTGAAGTTAAGCAATATACACACCTCAGTAGGTACACATGTTATTTCCTTTTAAACATAGCAATGTTGTAGAACACTCTACATCAGTTGAAAGAAAAAACTGTATAATGTATTGACAAAACATTTAATTTATCATGTCATGTGGAATGAGGTTTCATACTGCACAAATGACATGATAACTGAACATTTTTGCCAACAATATCTTGTTTTTACCAAAGACGGTCAGTTTATGGTCCTTGGTTTTTTCTATTCAACTGATGTGCCATGTTTTACCACAAGCCGCTACTGACAAAAAGTGAATATTTCTTAATAAGTGCAAAAAATACCTCTGGGCCTGATCAATAGCAAAAACTTTGTACAGGGACTTAATAAACCATATTTTTGTTGACCCTGTTAGTCCTCTAAGGTCGTGCCAGGTCCTGATTCTTATCAGTCCTGAGTGGTCATTAAAAGTGTCGAGATATTGTATAGGTCCTTACATATTGATGAGCCCCTCACTCTAGGTGGTACTACTAGGTGATAAGTGGAATGAAATGTATGCATTGTTCTACAGGAATTAGCAATAAATTTTTGGTCCTGTAGTAGATTGTAGGGTGAATGTATATCTTAAGCTAGAGTGCTGCCACTATCTACCTATAAAATTTTCCTAGTTTTGATTAAAAAAACCTGAAAAATAATATACAAATGCTACTCTCTGATAATGGTAAGTTATTTGCTTCTTAAAAACCATAAAAGCTTAAGAAGATTTGATAATAAAAATTGATGTAGAATAATGTTGTGATTAAGACAAAATTGTCCAAATGTTGGATAAAAGCATTATAGCTTAAGCCGGGCAATATAGTGTCCTGCACAGTCCTGTAAATGAATTTTGTACACCTACTATGGGCAGCTGATCACCCCTCATTCTAGGCATAGGTATTCTAATGGGGAGTAAAATACTATTCACAAAATATTCTAGATGATATTCCAAATATTAACATGTTTTTTTAAGCAAATGCTGATGTATGACAATGAAAAAATTTATTTGATTTTATTGATGATTGAGGGGTTCTGTAAACTATTTTCTGAAGAAGATACACCTATGATATTTTTACATAAAATTGTATATTATTATTATCCTTCTACATTACAGCGAGACATGGTTTAAAAAAAAAACGTTTTAAAATTAGTTTTTGTTTATATTTTATGAAAAAGTGAGGTTATGTCGTGGAGTATTTTGTGACGTATTAAAAACCGTCTGACAGATTTCGCGAAGTGGACCATCCTAATCTCTGTGTACAGTCCTTGGGATCAAACAACGATTATCGATTATAGTTTAGGGTCTTTGCATCACGAAGATGTAGTGTCTTCTTTAAGTAGCGACACGACAGCTAAATCTTTTTGGTTATATGACGAATCTGGCACTCTCAGGAGCGTAGCTTTCTTTGTGTTCAAAAAAATAAAATGGTTTACAAATGTTACGTAGAGAACTGTCTATCACACCCGGTATATATATTTAGACTATCCAAATAAACAAACCATTAAAATAATGCTTTTTCAGATTCTCGAATATAAAAACTAAGTTTTGCAATATGTTAGGACCCACGCAGCGCAAGAAACCAAAAATGGGGGGGGGGCGAGGCCTCTTGGGGGGGGGGGTGTGTTCGGTTCGGCCCGAAGACTCATAATGTCGAATTTTGAGCTATTTTTCGTGTTTTTTCATGAAATATGTGGAAAATATGTAAGAAAATCTAAGGCTTGGGGGGGGGGGGTTCGGTTCGGTTCCTGGGTGCGCCCATGGAAAACTATTATGTTTTTCTTTATGCGCTCTAGGGAACGAAAGTGTACGTTTAATCCTTTTTTTCAGGAACTAAGGTAGTATTTTTTATCGCCAGTGTATAAAAGTAACTTCTTTAAAACTATAAAGGCCAAATATAGGTGTTTTCGAACATTTTATTTAATTAGAATACAAAAAGCTATCAAGATACACGATTACGGTTATTTTATTATTATTATTATTTTTAGTATATAAACTTTGGCATTAACGTCCCTTCTAGTTACTTAGCAGAGTATAGCCGTCCTTCCCGTCGGGCTTGAAAATTCTCGTCGCGGGATTAAAAGTAAACACTGTCGTCCCCAGGGTTATAATATGCCTACCATTATTTTATTTCGGTTTAAGAGGTCGAAAGTACAAAAGGTCGAAAATACAAAAGGTCGAGAACATTAGGGCGACACTACAAAAAGCCGAAAATACAAAAGATCGAATGTAAAAACGGTCGAAAAACAAAAAGCCGAAACTACAAGAGGTCGAAAATACAAAAGCCGAAAGTTCAAAAGGTCGAAAATACAAAGTATCTAAAATACAAAAAGTCGAAAATACAAAAGGTCAAAAAACAAAAGATTGAAAAACAAAAGGTCCTAACAAAAAATCAAAAGTAGCTACACTCTAATGATTGTAAAAAAAGGCTTTACTACATACACATAGGCACAAACACACACACTCACAAACGCACAAATAGTACTTTTTTTTGTCGAAAACAGTTTTTCCTGACGGAAATTTGTTTCAAAACATTTTCTTCGAACGGAAATTTGTTCGAAAATAGTTTCTTCTAATAGAAATTTGTTCGAAAATATTTTTTTCGAGCGAAAATTTGTTCGAAAACCTATTCTTTGAACGGAAATTTTTCGGAAAACATTTTCTTCGATCAAAAATTACAATTTTTTTAAATGGACATTTTTTCGACAGCATTTTTTCAACCGTAAATTTATTTAAAAACCATTTCTTTAAACGGAAATTTCTTCGAAAACATTTTCTTTAATCGAAAATTTGTTCGAAAACAGTTGTTTTGAATGGAAATTTATTCGAAAGTAATAGTTCAAAAACATTTTCCTCGAATAGAAATTTGTTTAAAAATAATTTCATTGTAAAACAAGCTTTGTGAAAAAAGAAGTTCTAACCTGGATTGCCAAACTTTACACAACTCATATAGTTCGACTTTCTAACATATTTTTTCATAAGAAAACTTCTCTGACTTCTTTCCCCGGATCTTAGAGAGTGTGAAACCAAACCGAACCAAACCAACACATATTTTGGAAAAATTATTTTCTTGAATTAGCTCCACTGTCCTCCTTTTAGGAGGTCGAAATTGGTGTTTTCTTAACCTTTGTCAATTAATCCCAAACATTTCCTTACAGGTTCGGATACCCTGCATGACTTTTTTCAACCAAAAAACTGTCCCCAAGTCACAGGTTTGCGCTTAAAAGAGAACCTCCCAAAATGAGGACCGGAGAGCTTACGCCCATATATGTACGTCGTAGGGATTTGTACGTACTATGAACGTACTATCTACTAACATTCGACGTATTTTCGACGAATGTACCTACTATGTATGTAAAAAACTCGTACTAGATACTGACATGGTACGTCCAGTTAAACGTAAAATGTACCTTAGACGTATATGGTACGTACATAGGACATCAAATTAAAATAAAGTAAGTGTAGCATTAGGGCTAGGTATCATTAAAAATTATTCTGGCTTCCTGAACATTCCTACTTTAGACTGATCGTCCAGGTTTACCTCGCGGCTCGAAGTCCCGATAGGTTTGAAGTTTGTTTTGCTTGATTTAATATTTAAGTAATATATCTCTAACAATGCCGTTAAATGATCGCGAGTCTAACAAACTTTAAAGATACTGTGTGTTATTTTAAAAACAAAGACTTTCTTATATCGATGTAAAATACAAAACTAAAAGGTTTGGAATTTTTTTTTTTAAATCATGTTTTTGCGCAGAGTCGACTTGATTGGAAGCACGGCAGAATCACAGGAATATGACTCTAGAAACTATAACCATTTTAACCAAAAAGGGCAAAATTTAGAGTAATCCCACAGAAATATTATTTTTTTATCATTGAAGGTAAGTACTATAACTAATATTATATCTAATAGTAAAAGTGTATGTAGTGAATTGTAAAAAATAAAAGTTGATCAAAAACTTAAATTATAAGTATTGTCTTTTAATTTTTTAAAAAGATTTTACATACTGTAGGTACTCTAAAAATTCTGAGATAGCTTTACAAACTTCCAGAAAATTTGTAGGCATTCCGAATTGTCCAAAAATTGCGTGTGGGTACTCTTATTATTCCGAGGTAAGTTGACGAGTCGCTCATGGAAATTCCGAGGCAGGTCACGAGCAACGATTATAAACACACAGGATTGCTTATTAGCTCGAATCTTTCAGCGGTAGGCGGCGCCTTGCTTACGTCACTAGTGCACCTCTGCTCAGCGCGCTTCATTTAATACACATTGCAATCGTGAGTTTTTCCCGCTGTTTTCTTGCTTATTTGCAAACAAATTTTTTATTCGTCATAGTAAATATAATTAATAATTTCATTCATTCAAAACAAATGATTTGATAAGTCAAGTGTTTGCTCTGAGAGCTGAAGTTTCCTACCAGGCGATATGTTGGAGTTTCTTTTTTACATAGTTGAAAGTTTTAGAATAGAAGTAGGATTTTTTCTAAAAGTTTAATTAATTTAAATCATTTTGTTTTTGTTGCGGATATAATAAAATACACTTATATTATGTAGTAACAAAAAGGTATTTATTTGATATTTCAGATCTAAAATTGCAATATTTAATATATTATTATATCAAAAACCAGTCAGTTTTTGGAGAAAACAGCCAAAAAAGATGGTTTTCTACTTCTTATGCTTTAAATCAATTAGAGATCTGAGCCCTGAAGGGGAGAAAAACTAGAGATATCCCAAAAAAATAACCCCAAAGTTAAATTCGCCCCGCCTGGGAAAACAGAGTCTATTAAACTAAAAAACAAAGGAAAAAATCGGCAACACGCTAGAAGCTTACCTTCTGTAATTCTGTAGCAGTCTCAAAATTTCACTGGCGACCGCGGCATTTTCTTGCGACTGGAATTTCGGTCTTCAACCCAGAAACACGTGTGACTTCTTTTAGTTTTTTGGCGGAAGTGATTTCTTCATTCTCCTGTCACACACAGGGTGGCGCTTCAAAACTCCCAGCGTGAAGCCGATCACACACAAAAAACATAACGCGTAAGAAGTTCAACCTTATGGACTTTCCCCGTATTCTATCTGGACTCGAGTAAATTTTTTCAATTCTACCGAGTGACTACTTCAATGGGGGAAGGTTTTCGTCTTTCAACGCTACTAATGTTCCAACTTTTGGAGGGTTATCGGGGGTATTCCATCTTTCGCGTTGTTGCAACGACTGTAAATACTCCATATGCCAGCGGCGCCAAAAATGCTGCTGGATCTGCTGAACAAGCTGCCAGCGATGGAGACGGTTTAACTTAACATTGGTTAGGTCTTCATCGGGAGGGGCTGTCAAGGGTTCCAAAGTGAGGAAATGTCCAGGAGTAAGACTTTGAAAGTCATGAGGATCAGGGCTCATACTACACACTATTTAAAATAGCCTCAATCTGAACCAATACAGTCATCAACTCTTCAAAGGTTAGGATTTGATCCCCCACAATTCTCTTCAGATGAGTTTTCGTGGACTTTACCCCAGACTCATGGAGTCCACCAAAATGCGGACTGGCGGGTGGATTAAAACACCACTTAATCGCTAAAGTCTCAGCAGCCTGCTGACAATATGACACAAGGAGGTTATTTGCCCCAACAAAATTAGTGCCCTGGTCACTGTAGAAGGCAGCACATCTGCCACGTCTACCAACAAATCGGCGGAGGGCAGCCAAAAATGCATCAGTGGACAAATCAGAAACAGCCTCCAGGTGAATGGCCTTTGTTGGGAAACAAACAAAAATACACCCATAAGCCTTTTGACCTTTTACACCACGACGCTTGGTTAACGTGATGGAAAATGGACCCATAAAATCTACACTAACATGGGAAAAGGGCTTCACCTGGGACACTCTAAATTTAGGAAGGTCACCCATGAATGGGTGCAATGGTTTGGGATTTACCCTGGCACAACAAAAACACTTGGAAACAACACTGTGAATGGCACTTTTCACCGACAAAATCCAAAACTGTTGATTTAGAAGGTACTCCAATAAGCGAGGACCTGGATGTCCATGCTCATTATGAATTTTTTCAATAATCAAAGTGGTAAGCCTATGACTACGAGGCAACAACATGGGGTGTTTCACCTCATATGCTAAATCAGTGTGACGTAATCTACCGCCCACCCTGAGAACACCATGGGAATCAAGAAAAGGAGCTAATTTTCGAAGAGGCTTAGCACAACTCTCACCCTTACGTATCCTTTTCAAATCTTCAAAAAAAACTTCTTGTTGTACAACTCACACAACAACTAAAGTAGCATAATAAAGATCTGCCTCATTGAAGGCTTTAGTAGGAAAAGATAAAGAAGGATCTTTTTTAACTCGAAAAGGTCTCAAACAAAAGGCAACAATGCCCAAGATTTTACGTAAAGAGGAGTACTTAGTGAGTAACAGCTGTACTTCATCAAGGGGTATTTCTGTCACAAAAACAAAACGATTTTCCTCAGGGGGTAGATCAGCATCAAACGCATCAATTTTATGGTTCATAGGCCATGTTTCACTAGACTGGGCCAACCAGGATGGTCCAGTAAACCAAAGAGGATGGTCTATCAATTGACCAGGAAGTAAGCTCCGGGATAAGCAATCAGCTGGGTTCTCCTTACCATTTACATGGTACCAACAGCTGGGGGGAACTTTCTCTTGAATAGTCGTTACACGATTGGCTACAAAAACCTTTCGTTTTGATGGACACGATTTTATCCAAGCAAGGGTAACGCTGGAGTCAGACCAAGCAAAAATCTTATCAATCGGGATGCGATCAAGATGATTGCCAACAAACTCCAATAGCTCTGCCAACAATACAGCAGCACACAATTCTAAGCGTGGAATAGAAATACTTTTCAAAGGGCACACCCTACTTTTCCCACACAAAAGGGAGATAGAAATATTTCCATCCAACTCAATTTGTCGAATATATACTGCACCACCATATGCACACATTGAGGCGTCACAAAAGCCATGCAATTCAGTGGTGACAGCATTTTGCTTCACAACATAACGAGGTATTGATATCGAAGATAATAATGGTAGTTGCGATACATAGAGTTGCCACTGTGCAACAATATCACTGGAGGGAGTATCATCCCATGAAAGACCCTGGACCTCCAAACGTTGCATTAAACACTTAGCAACCAAAACAACTGGGGCTAGGAACCCGAGTGGATCATATATCCTTGCAATCTCAGAGAGAATGTTTCTCTTGGTACAAGGTCTTTCCATGGGCATCACATCATAACAAAACGAATCAGATTTTGGACACCATTTTACCACCTTCACAACTGGGTGGTGTGGAACAAAATATGAATGGAGTCAGGGTTAGAATTGTCCAATTTCAGAAGCCCCTGGTCTAGGTAATCCTGAACAAATTCTTTGTACACACTATACAAAGCAGGATTCCTCAACAATCGGTTTTCCATCATATTGAATCTACGCAATGCTTGACCTTTAGAGTCACCAAGTTCTTGTCGAGGCCCTCTGAAAGGTAAACGAACAACATATCTGCCAAACTCAGTTCCAGAATGAGCGGCAGCAAACAATTTTCCACACAAGTCCTCATCAGAGGGAAGAGGGATTTTTGGAGGGGTCGATTCTAGTTTCCAAAACTTTTGTAAGGTACTATCCAATCCAGATTCTATAGGGGAAGACACTAAGGTCAACAAACTAATGGGTTTTTGAGTTTTACGAGGACCATCAATACCACCAAGGAGTATCCAACCAAATATTGAATTAATGGCACAAGGTCCTCCATTTTCTCCTTTTTTAAAGCCGGGCACAAGCATCTGACCAAACAAATCAACACCAATTAAAAGGTCTACACTACTAGGTTGTCCAAAATTAGGATCAGCAAAATCTAAATTTTTTAGGTACGGCCACTGAATAGAAAGGAAACTTGAGCCTATTTTCAATGTAACATTGCCATATGAAGTACTAGAAATCATGCCATTTATTCCCTCTATAGGAGTTCTATTCGGAGCTACTTTAAGTCCTAACCTCTCAGCCAAAGAGACAGTTACAAAGGACACTTCACTAGCGGAATCTAAAATTGCCCGACAAGACACAAACTTGTTGTGGGCATCTAACACTAAAACTTGGGCAGTTGCAAAAAGCACAAGTCTTCTCTTACGAGGTTCAAAATGGTTGCTACTGGGTGTAGCGGTACATAATGCCTGTTTGACACCTTCACTATTAGGTATGTGGGGGCTCTCCCCTGGACAATCATCTAAAAACACAGGTCTCCTCTTACGAGGTTCAAAATGGTTGCTACTGGGTGTAGCGGTACACAATGCCTGTTTGGCACCCTCACTATCAGGTATACGGGGGGTCTCCCCCGGACAATCAACTTGGTGGCTCGGAGAGCTTTTCACAAAGTGCAACAGGGAATGGTGAAGACCCTGGCACTGACGACACGTGGCATTTGTAGGGCATTGAGATACACCATGTTTGCCAAAGCAGTTAAAACACAATCGTTCACGCTTAACAAATTGATGGCGCTGACCTACTTCTAATTCCAGAAATCTGGTACACTTCACAAGGGGATGGTAGGGCTGTTGCTGGCAATAAACACAACCTTTATTACCAGACTGGCCTGTTCCAGTCAATAACACAGGATAGGGTGGTTTGCCACCCTTCCTAGGGGGTAGAGGAGGTGAGACCTCCTTCGGCTTATTCAAAAGAGAACTATTTTCCAAAGCCCGACAATTTTTCTCTAAGAATTTAAACAAATCTTTATAGGACGGGATTTCCTTATCACTATACTCTAAACTGAGTTTTCAATGGGGTATCAACTTTTTGCAAAAGAAGAATCATTTTAGCAAAATCTAAAAGGTCTACATCATCATAGTTTGATAATGCTTCCAAATTTTCCCGGAAAGTGGACAACAATAACCTCAAATCATGTGGGTTGCTCGATTTTGCAGAAGGGGCTTGACAAATAGACGTCCAATAATTTGTTATCAAAAGTCTTTTATTATTAAAGCGTCTAATCATTGCATCGAAGGCTACTCGATAATTATCAGAGGTTAGCGGTATGTTCCTAATTACAGATGCAGCCTCTCCCACCAGAGCGGTATTTAAGGCTTGAAATTTAGCTATTTCACTCATGTCAGCTTTATCGTGAACAAGTGACAAACATATCAAAAAAGGTGGGCCATTTTTTAAGATTACCGTCAAAATGGGGTACCTCTATTCTTTTAATTTCAAGACCCCTGTCCACATTTACCAGGGAATGGTTCAAAATTGTCGGTGAGGCATCTTGGTAATCCTCCGGATAGAGCTCACGACAAATCGATCTAATTGTGTATTTCATTTCATCAAATTCCTGCACTAAAGTTTCCTGACTTTCTTGTATCTGATCACTACTATCCAAGCTTATAATTTCAAAATGCAATGCATCGAATTGACTTACCAGAGAAGGCACATCTTCCCATCAGGGTTTTAACTTTTTTGCCTGCTCTGCATTGCCCTGGGCTTCGACTGCTCTATTATAAGTTGTTTTTAATTTATTAAAAACGCTATTTTGTTGTTTTTTCAAAACTTTTATGTCAGACATGACAAAGCGGTTTTTATCAGATACAAAAAAGTAGGTTTTTTCGCGACAAATCCGCTATCAACACCCGGGTACGGTTCGCTAAGAACGCGGCAACAATCTCGCGCTTAACGAAAGCAAAAAACGAAGGTAAATTTCGACGGATTTCACACAAACAAATTCGAAACCCGACGAATAATCAACAATTTTCTAACCTCGGAGGTAAACAAAACAACACGTGAAGTTGTGAGGTTAAAACACACAAACGTCAATGAAACGTCAGCCAGCAAGAAAAAGAACGGGGGCCCGGGCCGCTGCCAAATGTCGAACGGGAGTTTATTTATCGCCGCACGAGGTCATAAACCAAACTCAGGGCAACCAACCTTCAAAACCATGCGGACTAAAAAAAAACCGGTACAAAAACAACAATGTCCGAATCTGGCAAAAAAAAACGATAAAATGTGGTTGCTGCAAAAAAACTATAAAATTACCAATTTTTTAACAAAAAAAACTGTAAAATCCAAAGGGCTTTTTCAAAACATCCGGCTCGAAGGACCAATCAGAGATCTGAGCCCTGAAGGGGAGAAAAACTAGAGATATCCCAAAAAAATAACCCCAAAGTTAAATTCGCCCCGCCTGGGAAAACAGAGTCTATTAAACTAAAAAACAAAGGAAAAAATCGGTAACACGCTAGAAGCTTACCTTCTGTAATTCTGTAGCAGAAACACGTGTGACTTCTTTTAGTTTTTTGGCGGAAGTGATTTCTTCATTCCCCTGTCACACACAGGGTGGCGCTTCAAAACTCCCAGCGTGAGCAAAAAACGTGCATGATTTTAATAAAATGATCAGGTGATCAAAAAGAAAATACATTTCAACAAAGAGAGAAATTATCACCTGATCGGAATTTTTCCCAAACAGGACTTTCTTTTTTGAAGAAAGCCCAAAAATATCAAAACAAACTTTAAGGTTAGGTTTTCCAAAAATTCAAAATAAAACAATAAAGAAAAATAACTGGCAGCATTAAACATCAATAGATTTTCACAATTTTTTTGTTCAAATGATTTACATTGTCTGTGTTATGAGTTGTTTTTATCCCACCCAGCGCCCGTTTTCACTCCTTCTCCTGTAACAGGTTTCTGAGAACTTCTATAAAGAGACTAAAAAAACTTAAGAAAAAAACTGAAACTAAACTTGGAGAAACAGGCTACAAAATAAACTTTCCAATAATCAGTTTAATAAAAGAAGTACGTTTGCGGCATAATTACCAATGTTCTTTAATGTGACTAATTTAATGAGCAAGGAGTTTCCAAAAATCAAAAAAAAATTAAAAGTCTATATAAATATAATAATATACTTTCTATATTCTACACTGAAAGAGAGAACACAAAGCTTTTATTTCAACAATAAATTAATGTGCTTTCTTTATATCAATTCACTTAATTCACATTTCTAAAGGTTTATCATAACAAAAATATTTCATGTAAAAAAAAAGCCAAGTACGCGAAAGTGATATTCCGTAAAAAGAATTGAGATAAAATTAAAGCCAAGTTCTACAATACAAATTTCAAAATGAATGGTTATTAATAGTTTGGAAATGTTTTTTTAAACTTTGCTATTCCAGCCAAACTTCTTTACGTTCAATTTCCTAAGAATCATTTGCAGCCGTAATAGCCAAGTTTAGAAAAACATTTCCAAACTAGTAAGAACCATTCATTTTAAAATTTGTATTGTAGAACTGGGCTTTACTTTTATCTCAATTCTTTTTACGGAATACCACTTTCGCGTACTTGGCTTTTTTTACATAAAATGTTTTTGTTATGATTTCACTGCTTTTTTAAAGGATTTGGATAATATTTAAGTTTTAAGGTAGTAAAATATACGGGATATTGTTCAAAACTTTTGCAATGCCTTATTAAAAATGTTGAGTTTTTTTATATTTTCCCATGGTTTTATCATAGTTCTTATCAGCCTTCTAAAGCTCAGCTCTCTAGTGTTCCTGGAAGTAGGCAATGTTAATTTTACATAACTTTACATTTATAGGGAAGGAAAGTAAATTAAAATCTTAGTGTTTTTAAATTTTTTCCTATAGTTTTATCATAGTTCCTATCAGTCTTCCAAAGCTCAGCTCTCTAGCGTTTGTGGAAGTGGACAATGCTAATTTACATAACTTTACATTTATAGGGGAGGTAAGTTAATTAAACTTTGGGGTTTTTTAATTTTCTTTTATAGTTTTATCATAGTTCCTATCGGCCTTCCAAATCTTAGCTCTCGAGCGTTTCTGGAAGTGGACACAACTTTACATTTATAGGGGAGGGAAGTAAATTAGAATTTTGGGGTGTTTTAATTTTTTTCTATAGTTTTATCATAGTCACTATCGTCCTTCCAAAGCTCAGCTCTCTAGTGTGTCCGGAAGTGGGCAATGTTACTTTTACATTACTTTACATTTATAGAGGAAGAAAGTAAATTATAATTTTGGGGTTTTAAAATTTTTTTCTATAGTTTTATCATAGTTTTTATCAGTCTGCCATATCTGGAAGTGGACAATGTTACTTTTACATAACTTTACATGTATAGGGGAGGGAAGTAAATTAGAATTTTGGGGTTCTTTGATTTTTTCCAGGGGTTTGGTCATAATTTCTATCAGTCTGCCAAAGTTCAGCTTTGTAGCATGTCTGGAAGTACAGTAGATAATAGTTTTTTGAAATTTCGTAACTACTTCAGTACTTTTGGGAATTCCATGAAACTAAACATAAAGGGATTGTTAACTCCATGGAGATCTACGACTGTGCAAAGTTTGAGATTCGTAGCTCATTCCGAAGTAGAGTTTTAGATAGGTCAAATATCGGTTAAAATGTTTCAAGAAAAGATGGTCCGGCGCGTGCCCTCAGATTTACCTCCTAAATAGTCAACCACACCGTCAAATAAATGAAAAAACGCAAAAAAAACGGAGGTAAAAACGTCAAAAACACCTTAAAATCATGCGAACTCTCAATACAAACAAAGCAACTGGTCCGCTGGTGACGTAAGCAGACACTGTTCGTCTCGCTGAGCAACGCTAACATAGAGTTAGATGGAAATAAGCAATCCTGTGTGTTTATAATCGTTGGGTCCCGAGGGCTTGTCGCTACCCATGGGGACGCTATGCTTCCAGGATGCAGTGACCCTAAGTTTGCTGGGTTAAGCCATCTAGCGGCCAGGTATGAAAGCTTGCGAGAGACAAGATCACCAACGATTATAAAGTATAATCGTTGCAAGATCACTGCATACAACATAAGTTTACATGATGTACGATTACCAAATAATACGTTTACATCTAATTGAATTCAAATTTTTAATAAATGGTTCGTCCCGCCTTCCTTTTTGTAAATATGTTCTTTTTACTATAATTTACCAAATTGGTTCGAATTAGGCTATTTGGTGATTTACTAGAGCATTTTCTATTTTTTGTTTATTTAGTATTAATTAACTAATTAAGTACTTAAAATTACTGGGTTATTTGCATTTGAAACTCCCGCGGTTTTAAAGGCAAATATTACAATTTGCTATAATCAATTTACTTTACATAAAATGCATTTTGAATTACTAAGGTTCCTAGTTCCTTTAATATGGACCTTCGTAATCTCATTCCCTCCTACTTATTCCCTTTTCTCCTACGCCTATGGATTAACGACGCCACTGGGCGACATGTGGGAGAATGAACGCAGCAGCGATACCTGCTGCCGGACCAGAGAGAACCGTTTCGCCTTCGAACGATAATACACGCGTGTTAGCGACTCTCCTACCACATTCATGTGGGGTGCAAAAAATACGGTTGAACAGCACGTCCTCCCATGAGTTCCACTTCCTGTATAAAAATGGTAAGTGAAAATGCATTATTTTTACCTTACATACATTTGTTTATTGCTACACTAACCTAGAAGGTAAACTAGACCATTTCAGAATCCCTTGTACCAGCTTAGCCTATGACCTTATTCCCTTAAAATTACAGTCCACATCTGACACCGTTAAATTCCAGACAACTCTCCTATCTGGACCACCAGGGAGCCCCAATTTTGGTCCTTAGCGACCCGGATTTCTGGAATCGTTTTTTTGCCTTTTTAGGTTAGTTTTTTTTTACTGGTTTCAAATGCAAGAAAAACCCTTGTTTTTCCTAAATGCCTTTTTTACTGGTTTTAAATGCAAGAAAAACCCTTGTTTTTCTTACATGCCTACTTTAGAAAACCCCTAGGTTTCTAAAATACATTTTGCGATTTTTTTTTGTGTAAAAACAAATGCAAGAAAAACCCTTGTTTTTCTTACATGCCTACTTTAGAAAACCCCTAGGTTTCTAAAATACATTTTGCGATTTTTTTTGTGTAAAAATTAAATATTTTTACCAATAAATTTAACCTTTTCATGCGAAAAACCAAACACAGATAAAATCTGTAAACTACTATGCTTTTTTTTGTTTCGAATAAATCAAGTTTTTTCGTTTCTTTTTTGTAAAAAAAAAAAAAACCGTATGGTATTTGGGTGTTTTTTTTGTTTGTCACTGGAAATAGTTTAAAATAGTGTCTGCAAAGTGCTATTATTTTAGCCGTTGTGCCTTCACATTTGTGGATTGCTATAATTATATCCAATTTGCTCGAAAAAAAATCTCCAAATTGCCATATTCATTTTTGCTTATTGCAAATTGCTATGACTATATCCGATTGCGGATGCTTTACTATATTCGTTTTTGCGTAAAAATTGCTATGAATATATCTATTTCTAATTTACTATTATAATATCTGTCTGCAAATGGCTATGATTGTATCCATTTTTTGCGTGCATAATAAATTTTGAAGGAAATTTAATTCTTAACTTGAGAATTTGTTTTCGTGTAAAGGCAGATAAATAGTTTTACCAAATTAAATGCTTTTGATTTGTAGGTATTTATTTTTAAATTTAATACATAGGTACCTACTTATTTGAATTCGCGAGGCGAAGATAAAAAAACTTATACACAAGTTTTTTGTTATCATTAGTTTGCATCGGGTATTTTCTTTACTTTTGTGCGCTTATAGTTTGATTATTGTAATTAAACGTAGGACATTAATATTTATACAGGGTGTCCAAATTTTGATTTTTTTTCAGTTTACCTAATTTTTGTCAATTATTTTTTGGATTTTTTTTTAAATCATGTCTAGTTCGGATAAAATTTTAAAGGCTAAAGCCTTGCGCTATAGTGCGATTTCACAGCTAAATTTGATCATTGAATCCGCGACCCTCGCAAAAAATGACCCTGCCTATCACAGCGGCTTTAAAGTCAAATTTCGGACATTGTCAAAAATCAAAAAAGATTTTGAAAAGCACCATAATACTTTGTTGACGTTGGTAGCCTCTGATGAGGATCGCTTAGTAGTAGAAAACAAAGTGTTTATGGACTTTTGCAAACGCTGTGACGAGATTTCCACTATATTTTACGAACTTTTCGAACTACCCTTTGAAGATGGAGGGCTTTTGAGCAGTACGATAAATCCCATGGGCAGTCCCTGTGCCTCCGCAGACCAGCATGGTTTACTGCCTAGGATAAAAATACCTCTTTTTCAAGGGGAATTTAAGGAGTTTCCAACCTTTTTGCAAGCCTTTAATGCTACCGTGCACAATAATAGGTCGCTGGGAAACTTTGAAAAATTCAATTTGCTTTTTTCTAATTTAAAGGGCCCTGCCCTGGATGTCATTTCTGACATTCCTATCCTTGCTGAAAATTATTTAAATGCCTACCACACCTTGGTGGATAGGTATACAAATAAACGATTACAAGCTTACCTTCACTGGAAGGCAATTGAAGGCTTCTCTCCTCTTACTAAAGAGAATGCTACGAATTTGAGGAATTTGCTTGATTGTTTTTCGAAAAACTTAAGTGCTTTAAAAGTCATGGGTTTTAAAACGGAGTTTTGGGATTATATTATGGCACAAATGCTCTTGGATAGGTTGGACCTAACCACGCGCAAGGCATTTGAGCAAAATTATTGCTCCAATGAGATCCCCTCTTATGATAAAATTCGTGCTTTTGTTTCTAGCCATTGCATTGCGTTGGAACAAATACAACAAACTCAAGATTACTTAAAAAATAAAGATTTGTCAATTTCAAGTCAGAAAAATCAAGCAAAGTTTCAAAATCGATCTGCTTTGTTTGCTAATACTCAGAGAGCCTCCAAAAATGCCTCCCAGTCTCCAAATGGCCAAAGTGGCTTAAATAATACTCCAAACCCTCAAAATTTTTGTTTTCTCTGTAAAAGTGGCGATCATATAATATACAGATGTCCTAATTTTTTGGCGAAAACTCCCCAGCAACGTTTTGAGATTGTTAAACAACATAAAGCGTGTGTCAACTGTTTGGCCTCAAAGCATAATTTACCCCAGCAATGCAAATCAGAAAAAAGATGTTTACATTGTGGCCAATTTCATCACAGTCTCTTACATTTTTTTCCTATTAATTCTACACCTAGTTCTGCGAGTAGCCCCTCTACTTCTGCAGTGCAACCCCCGAGGAGCCCCGTGGCTACCGAATTTAATAGAACCACTAACACCATTGTTACTGGTATGTCTTTAAATGATCGCGAAGTACTTCTCTGTACCGCTTTAATACAAATACAGGATGTTTTTCAAAATTGGCACACAGTGCGCGCCATCTGTGACTCTGGTGCTCAATCTTCATTTATATCTAAGTCATGTGCTGATAGTTTGGGCCTTCCTAAATTTAATATCGCCATGACTCTACAAAGCTTAGATCGAATGACAACTTCGGCAAAATCTGGAATTAATTGCAATATATCCTCTTTGCGTGATAATAATTTTGTTTTTAATTTTGATGCGATAATACTCGATAAAATTTGTAGTGATTTACCTCATTCCTCATTTTCGATTAAAAGTTTTCCTTTTCTCGCCAACTTAGAACTAGCTGACCCAGGCTTTAATAAAAGCGATAAAATTGATTTATTGTTGGGCGGCGATGTGTACCCTTACATTTTGCTAGATGGTCGTTTGTCTACGGGACCCAACAACCCCGTCTGCATTAATACTATTTTTGGTTGGGGAATAATGGGCAATCTTTCACTTTCACCTTCAACTACAAATCAAATTAAAACATTTTTTACTACGTCAATGAACGATTCTTTTGTCAATTTAGATAAAAATCTACAACGATTTTGGCAAATAGATGACATACCTAATGTCAAGGCCATTGACCCCGAAGATGAGTTTTGCGAAAATTATTTTTTGAAAACTACCTCAAAAAATGAGGAGGGGAGATATATTGTATCTTTACCATTTAAAGTTACTGCTCCAGATTTTGGCGACACTCGATCCATTGCCGTACGTCGTTTTTTCTCCCTTGAGAAGAAATTGCTACAAAACCCTGATTTTTATGCTGCCTACAGCTCTGTTTTACAAGATTATTTAGATAATAATCATATGCAACCGGTTTCTGCACCTTTGCCGACCGAAATTTCAAATCATTTTTATATTGCACACCATGCGGTGTTTAAAAAAGATTCTACTAGCACCCCCCTGAGGGTGGTTTTTGATGCGAGCATGCACGCCCCTGGCAAAATCTCGCTCAACAACGCTGTTTATACTGGGCCCCCTTTACAAAGGGACTTACAAAAAATTTTATTACTTTATCGTTTGCATAAATTTTGCTTTTGTTGCGACATCCGTCAAATGTACAGGATGATTTTAGTTGACCCTAGTCAAACTAATTTTCAAAGAATAGTTTGGAGGTTTGATCCTAACCAGCCTATTCAAGACTTCGAAATAAATAGAGTTTTATTCGGGGTCTCTTGTAGCCCCTTTTTGGCTATCAGAACTTTGCTGCAACTTGCTAGAGAGCATGAGGACCTTCCTCTTGCCTCAAAAATCATTGAGGAGGCAGTTTTTGTCGATGATGTGATTTCGGGAAGTGATGACTTTTTTAAGGCCACTGAGATGAAAAATCAATTAATCGAGCTACTTAGCCGAGGTGGATTCGAATTGCGTAAATGGGCGAGCAATTGTCCCGAGTTACTATCCGATCTTCCTGAGTCACACATTTCGATGAAGGCTCTTTCTCTCGATTTAGATGCTGAAAATTCAACTTTGAAAATTCTCGGTTTAAATTGGAACCCTCATACTGATGAATTTTTTTATACTTTCGACTGTTCTCTCCAAACATGCACTAAAAGAACAATTTTAAGTAATTTGGCCCGCATTTACGACCCTCTGTCTTTTTTGGCGCCAATAGTTTTAATTTTAAAATTAATTGTTCAATACTGCTGGGCAGAAGACTTAAACTGGGACGACCCTGTCAGTCCGGAAATTGTTTTTAAATGGGAAAAATTTAAAAATGAATTAAAGTTTTTGCATTCTGTTAAAATTCCTCGTCAAATAATTTTGCCTAATGCTAGTCAAATCCAGCTAGTAGGATTTTGCGATAGTTCAGAACGGGCCTATTGTGCTGTCGCTTATATTCGAATTTTTTATTCTGATGGAAACATTAAAGTTTTTTTTGTTTGTAGTAAATCTAGAGTCGCACCGTTGCGTCGTAAACTAACTTTACCAAGACTAGAGCTTTTAGGAGCTGTTTTGTTGGCTAAATTAATGGATTTTTTACTAGAAACGTTCTCGGAAAAAATTAAATTTGATAAAATTCTTGCTTTTACTGATAGCACAGTGACCTTATCTTGGATTCAGGGATCTCCTCACAAATTTAAAACATTTGTTTCGAATAGAACTGCCTATATACAAGGAAGAATTAGCCCTGAGTTTTGGCATTATGTTCCTACTGAACAAAATCCTGCTGACTGCGGTACTAGGGAAATGTATCCCTCTGATTTACAAAGATTTTATTTTTGGTTAGAAGGGCCTTCTTTTCTAAACCAACCTACAAATACTTGGGATTTTATGACAGTTACTTACGATGGGAATGCAGTTTTGGAAGAACAGCGAAAAAATATTTTTAACGTTTTTACTTGCGAACAAACAGTTGAATATTATGTAAACAACTTGTTTGAAAAATACAGTTCTCTTTTTAAAATTAAGAGAATAGTTGCTTACTTTTTGCGAGGGTTACAAAAGTTTAAAAATCCCTCATACAATTTTGCTACTGATTACCTTACAAATCAGGATTACTACAAAAGCTTACTTTTTATTTCGAAATGCGTACAATCTTTTTCTTTCCAAAAAGAAATTGAATTACTAAAAGATAAGAAACAGCTTCCAAAAGCTTTTCAAAAATTATGTCCATTTTTGCATAATGAAAGCTACGATTTGCTTCGTGTTGGAGGCCGTTTATGCCATTCAAATTTATCATACGATAAAAAATTTCCAATTCTTTTGCCTTCTAGTGCAAAATTCACTGAATTACTGATTTTAGATTTGCATCGCAGCAATCTTCATTGTGGTATACAGACCACAACTTTTTTACTAATGCAAAACTTCTGGGTATTGTCTGCTAAAAAGGTAGTGAGAAAAGTTTTAAGTTCTTGCCATACTTGCTGGAAAACTAAACCTAACTCCCTTCAACCCCCTATGGGTAACCTACCGAAATTTAGAGTTTCCGAAGCAAAGGTGTTCGAAAATGTAGGTATAGATTTTTGTGGTCCGTTCACGATTACTCTTGGTCGGACCAGAGGTGCAAAAACCATGAAAGCATATGTCTGTTTATTTATCTGTTGCGCTGTTAAAGCCGTGCATTTAGAGTTAGTCTCTGATATGACATCAGAAGCCTTTCTGGCTGCTCTGCGCCGCTTCATAGCTAGAAGAGGACTATGCTCAAAGATCTCTTCAGACTGCGGGACCAACTTCGTGGCCTCTGAAAAATACTTGCGACAAATTTTTTCTGATTGCGTGAAGGGGGAAGGTATAGTTTGGTCTTTTAACCCACCTGCTGCTCCCCACATGGGAGGCATTTGGGAATCAAACATTAAATCTTTAAAGACTCATCTTCACAGGGTAGTTGGAAATCAAATACTCACCTATGAGGAATTAAATACGGTTTTAACCCAAGTTGAAGCCATAATGAACTCACGTCCTTTATGTGCCTTAAGCACCGATCCTACTGATCTGGCGGTCTTGACTCCTAATAATTTTTTAAATTTGAGGCCTCCAGGTACAATACCCGATCCAAACTACTGCGATATTGCGTTAAACAGGCTGTCCAGGTGGCAACTGTTGCAAAGAATGCACCGCGATTTTTGGATTCGCTGGCATCGCGAATATTTGCACACTTTGCAACAGCGAGCCAAATGGCACCAACCTCTTGCTTCCATTGATATTGGTACTATGGTACTGATCAAAGATGAAAATTCCACTCCATTGGATTGGCCCCTAGGCCGCATTGAAGACCTTATTAAAGGTTCTGATAATGTTCCACGGGTTGCTATTGTAAAGACTACTAAAGGTACCTACAAACGGCCTTTGGTAAAACTATGCGCCCTGCCTACAAATTAAACTCTCTGAAATGCCCCTGGGCATTCTCAGGGGGGTGGGAAATGGTTCGTCCCGCCTTCCTTTTTGTAAATATGTTCTTTTTACTATAATTTACCAAATTGGTTCGAATTAGGCTATTTGGTGATTTACTAGAGCATTTTCTATTTTTTGTTTATTTAGTATTAATTAACTAATTAAGTACTTAAAATTACTGGGTTATTTGCATTTGAAACTCCCGCGGTTTTAAAGGCAAATATTACAATTTGCTATAATCAATTTACTTTACATAAAATGCATTTTGAATTACTAAGGTTCCTAGTTCCTTTAATATGGACCTTCGTAATCTCATTCCCTCCTACTTATTCCCTTTTCTCCTACGCCTATGGATTAACGACGCCACTGGGCGACATGTGGGAGAATGAACGCAGCAGCGATACCTGCTGCCGGACCAGAGAGAACCGTTTCGCCTTCGAACGATAATACACGCGTGTTAGCGACTCTCCTACCACATTCATGTGGGGTGCAAAAAATACGGTTGAACAGCACGTCCTCCCATGAGTTCCACTTCCTGTATAAAAATGGTAAGTGAAAATGCATTATTTTTACCTTACATACATTTGTTTATTGCTACACTAACCTAGAAGGTAAACTAGACCATTTCAGAATCCCTTGTACCAGCTTAGCCTATGACCTTATTCCCTTAAAATTACAGTCCACATCTGACACCGTTAAATTCCAGACAACTCTCCTATCTGGACCACCAGGGAGCCCCAATAATAATATTAAATAAATATTATGACACCATGTGGTGCTTATTTTGCAAAATAATAAAAAAAGGTACCAAAAAACAATATACAGGGTGTAATTTAAATAATGTATCAAATTTTAAGGATTGGTGGGTAAGGTCAAAAGGAGACAAAAATTTAAAAACATTTTTGGTTTCAAGGTATAGCATTTTTTAAGTTTAAAGAGTGGAAAAAAACTGTTATTAAACATTACAAATTTGACAATGTCTAATAATTTTGTGATTCATTATGATCAATAAAACTAATTTCAGTGGAGGATCAAAATCTACCATAAAATATAGAAATCCGAGGTATACACAAATGAAGAGATGTCAAATTGCTCTCTAAATCCATTGTATTTTTTACATAGCATTACTTAAGTTTGAATTTTTTTATTAGTCACCCGGACTATTCTTCGTTCACCGCAATATTTTTTTAAATAATATTGTTTAGTTTTAATAATAATTAAGCAAAAAATAGAAATAAAAAAATAAGTAGTAGTTTACTTTAAAAAAAATGATTTAATCTTAGGAGCAATTTTTAATTTTTTTTATAAAAGGCGATATTGGTAATTTTGGTAATTTTTTTTGCGCGGTTCCATGTAAAGATAATATATAAATTGAAGCACATTGTGATAGGTTAACTCAAAAAATACAATAATATTCCTACGAAATTAAAATCATCACTAAAATGCTTTGGAGAGAGCCAAATAATCCAAAAATTTTAAAAAATACAAATTTAAATTTTGTTGAAAATCTCACGTCTACAGTTTTTATTAAAAAAACTCAAAATATTTGTTGAGATTGTTATAAAGCGGTAGAAAGATATATCAACTGGCTGTATAAAAGTGAAAGCAAAATTGTCCTACATATTACCGTTTTTGAGATATTTGGCAAAAAGAAGGTTACCATCAATCATAAGCTTTAGGGCGTCGCGACGTCGCCTATAATGCGACGCCCAGCAAAGCACTGGTTTTTCTTAACTTCGCATGGAGTCCTTAAACAGCATGCCAAGTTATATCAAAATCACCCAAAAATTAAATATTTCAAAATTGACCATTTGTTTTTAAGTGAAATTGTTTAAATGCATGAAAAAAAACACGTATTTTTAGATCTCGGCCTCGGAATTGGTTTAAAAATGAAATTTGCAATATCAAATATAAAATAAAAGAACACATTTATCTAAAATGACCAACCGTCCGGTTTTGAGCCGGACAGTCCGGTTTTTTGGACTGCCGCCGCCCGGTTTTTAAAATGTATCCGGTATTATCCGGTTTTTTTCGAATATATCCGGTTTTGTCTGTTTTTTTTTTAAAGAAATAGATCCCGTTCACATCGGCACATCCCATCAAATTAAAAAAATACTCTGCCAATATATGGGCCCCTAAGCTCACACTAGGTACTACAGTTATAGTGTACGTGTGAGCTAATATAACTAAAAATTGAAATATATTTTATTCAACTCCAGACTAAATTACTTTTCGTTTGATACGACACAAGCCATTTTTTGACCCTTAAAAAAAACAAAAACTAAAATGTATTTTGTTTAACTCTGGACTCAATTACCTTTCGTTTGATATCACACACGCCATATTTTTACGTAAACTCTAATTTTTAAAATCTACTCCCACCCTTTTTTTAAAACTAAAATGTATTTTGTTTAACTCCAGACTCAATTACCTTTCGTTTGATATCACACACGCCATATTTTTACATAAACTCTAATTTTTAAAATCTACTCCCACCCTTTTATTTGGCTTGTGTTCATTGGATTTTGTTCATTTTTAAATGGGACCATCTCGACCCAAGACCCAGCCTAGGTACCAAATTTCAATCGGGCAAGCAGTTTTTGAGTTATGCGCGCTAGTCGTTACAGACAGACATACAGACAGACGGACAGACAGGCACTACAACAAAAAAGTTTCAAAATCATCTGAAACGCAAAGATATATAAAATTTTTTGAAATCGGAGCAACTTTTTTTTTTCTCAAAAAAATTAGGATCACCATAGCTCACACTACTATAGTATAGTATATGTGTGAGCTAATTAAGTATTTAGGTGCATGAGCGTATACAAGAGGGGCTTGGAGGTTAAAGCCCCCTCCCCAAGAACCTAGAACTAGATTATTTAAAAAATATTTGTTTATCTACTTTTTAATAAGTTATTAAATAAAAGTGGAAAAACGTTCCAAGCCCCCCCCCCCCAGGCGATTTTTTGTATACGCCACTGTAGGTGCATATCTAAAATAAGCATTAAACATTTTCTACAGTACAAAATTTTGTTCCATTTTTAAACACTTCATCATTTTTGAGACTACCTATTTATTTTTTTATCAAATTTTCCACACGTTTGTAGAAACAATATTTTTTTATGCATCAACCCCTAAGTAGCCACCAAGTTTTTTTTCTGAAAGGGCAGCTCCTATTTTTTTAATTAAAATACAGGGACATAATTTACATGGCTCCGATTATCATTTTTAACAAAGTGGAAACAGTGTAACTACAAAAACAAAAGTATAAAATTAAAAAGGACCTAAAACAATTATTTAATAACGCGCGTGTATACACGGTGTCCCCGAATTCCCTTTACACGCTATAGCGGCCAAAGGAGCAGAATTTTAACATTGTAATGGGTTATAATAAAAAATAGTATTTGTCTATATATATTTTATGAATACTTTTTTACCTAAAGCAAAATACCTATTGGAAATAAAAACAAAACATACGGGGTTGTATTTAGAATTGGCAGTAGATTTAAGAGTGCAATTTGAAAAAAAGTCGGTGGTGGCTGCTTAGGGGTTAATGTAAATAAGGTACTTATTTGGGTTTTTTAGAAGAAAAAAACAAAAACACGTCAGCTTCGTTTTTTACGGGCTTTCTCTCAGATGCAAAAAAAAGTCTGTTAATAGGAATAGGTGGGATCATAATCTTCTTAAAAAAAAAAAATTTGTGTGCTAGCAAAACGAAATCGACCCAGATTGACTTAATCTAGTCCTTTGTCAATATACCAGCGCAAATACTAGAAATTTCTTCATTTTTTTGCAGAAAAATTTTGGTTTAGATATCGTCTATTTTAAACATCATTAAATTAAATACATTGCGAGGTTTGGATTTCTTTACTATTCCATGAGCTGGCTACTGGCGTATAAGATTTAATTAATACTTAGGTGCCTACATATGTATTTTATTTATAATATCAAAGTATTTTTTAATAATGTAAGAGGTTTAGAAAACTATACCTATTATTTAATAATAAAATAATAGGAACTAAAATTATACTACTGGAGAACATGCTAAAAACGATTTCCACTTACCTCAGCTAATTCATAAGCGGCCCCTTCGTTCTTTGAGATGACCTCAGGTGCCATCTAACCATATATGGTGAAACTTTCAGCGTAAGTTCAACGAATTCAGCCAAAAATTTTGCAAAATAAGGCAACATCGCATCCGTATTTTCGACTTTTTTACGGTTCGAGCTTTTTACGTTTCGACATAGTTACGTTTCGATGATTTTGCGTCTCTTCTCCATTGCGTATCGCGCGTTTAATTTTCGACTTTTTTACGTTTCGACATTTTTACGGGTCGACGAAATAACGCTTCGTCTAAATTATTTTCTTTCACATTATTTTCGACAATTTTATGGATCGACAAAATTACGTTTCGTTTAAATTATTTTCGTCTATTTTACTTTCGATTTTTTTATTTTCGACCAAATTACGGTTCGACATTTTTTTTTTCGGCCATTTTACGTTTCGACAAAACTTTTTTCGATGTTTTTGTGGCGAGCCAACAATGGCCAAAGAAGGTATATATTACTTTCGAGGAAAAAAAATGTTTGTGAGATGACGCCGACGAGATGAAAATGTGTTATTTGGGTGTATTTTGACTTATCTTAGCAATATCGGCGTGACGTCTGTGTGTGTACGTGTATAGGGGCCTACAGACACGCGAGCATTTCTTGAGATTAGTACGCGAACTAATCTCTGCATACATGTACGTTTGGTGGAATTGCCTACACACACGAAGACAAAATTAAACGTTCTAAACATAAACACGTTATTATCAATGCGTTTTGCCTAGACATCGAGAGATTTGCTGGCGTACATCCTGCGCGCGAACTAATCTTCGAGAGATATTTTAGGCGGATATTGTCTACACACAAAGAGATTAGTATGTGCAAACTTGTACGCGCGTACTAATCTCTAGAAATGTTCGCGTGTCTGTAGGCCCCTTATGTGTATGTGTTTGTGTGTGTGTGTTAGGTGTGTGTGTGTGTGTGTGTGTGTGTGTGTGTGTGTGTGTGTGTGTGTGTGTGTGTGTGTGTGTGTGTTAGGTGTGTGTGTGTGTGTGGTGTGTGTGTGTGTGGTGTGTGTGTGTGTGTGTGTGTGTGTGTGTGTGTGTGTGTGTGTGTGTGTGTGTGTGTGTGCGTGTGTGTGCGTGTGTGTGTGTGTGTGTGTGTGTGTGTGTGTGTGTGTGTGTGTGTGCGTATGCCTCTGTGTCTATAATAAAGCTTTTTTTAAAATCATTAAGGGGCCTACAGACACGCGAACATTTCCAGAGATTAGTACGCGCGTACAAGTTTGCGCTTACTAATCTCTTCGTGTGTAGACAATATCCGCCTAAAATATCTCTCGAAGATTAGTTCGCGCGCACGATGTACGCCAGCAAATCTCTCGGTGTCTAGGCAAAACGCATTGATAATATCGTACATGTATGCAGAGATTAGTTCGCGTACTAATCTCAAGAGATGCTCGCGTGTCTGTAGGCCCCTTTACAGTGTAGCTACTTTCGATTTTTTGTTTGGACCTTTTGTTTTTCGACCTTTTGAATTTTTGTACTTTCGAACTTTTGGACTTTCGACCTTTGGTATTTTCGACCTTTTGTACTTTCGCCTTTTGTATTTTTGACCCCTTGAAGTTTTGGCCTTTTGTTTTTCGACCTTTTGTACTTTCGATTTTTGTATTTTCGGCCTTTTGTAGTTTCAACCTTATGTTATGGACCTTTTGTGTCTTCGACATTTTGTTCTTTCGCCGTTTTATTCGCCGCCCGCTTTTGTTTGGACACCGTAATAAAATTATAGTAGGTATATTATGAACCTCGGGACTGGTATGTTTATTTTTAATCCCGCGGCAAGATTTGCTAAGGGATTAAAAGGGACTTCAATGGCAATGTTTATATACTAAAAATAATAATAATCATAAAATAAATAAATATTAAACTACTTACTCCGGTACTCTACCCAGGTAGCAAGGTCACGTTTTTTAAACGTCAAAAACAGGTCATTTTTATTGACCATTGACGTCTCTAACCTGACATGTAAATGACCTTTAAATGACGTTCAAAAGACACACCCAAAATGACGTCATTGTCAGACGTTTTAAAGACGTCAGCAATATAACGTATTTGGGACCAAATCAGAACAACAGACACACACACAGACCTATTTATGACTTTTTTTAAACTCGCCACTCGCCTGAATATATGAAATATTTCCTGCAGTTGAGAACACTGAAGGAAACTTAGACACAGAAGGCGACTCTTCTGTGACTTAGACCTGGAAGTACTGGAACAGGTACAGAGGTGTTCTGTGAGGGACATATCAAAATAGACCTAAACCTAGACTTACACATCTCCACTTGAAGCGAAAGAAGCCTTGAAGTTTGTCTTGATTTAATATTTAATTTATTTTACATACCTACGCCCACATTTCGTATAAATCCGGTCAAGTACTGACTGGGGCACCATCTATGTAAGTATGAGTGTAAAATTTACCCAAAGCTCACCCGTATATATTTGGGAACAAAAAGTAAGTTTTAAACAGTAAAGTCTTTACATCCGCACTGCATTTGGCGAAACGTCTAGCAAGCATATTTGCCCGCAGACACAACTGACGGTACTGGCGTTCTATAACCCGATCATTACCTAGATCATCTCGCACAAAGCGACCAAGGTCAAACTCACTAACAATTTCTAGTTTGCGACCGTTCAGATATATATCTGATACAGCAACGAATTTATACCGAGGCGGGCGAAAAACCATCACAATGGACAAAGTGTGCAGTTTGGGTAGTGACCAATATATGATGTTTTTCAGACGTCAAAAACTACACTACGAAAAGACGTCAAATAATTAACGCCTTAAAGATAACATTTTTTGGGAGATGACCTGCTGGTTTTTTCGACGAAAAAAAGACGTCATTTGATGACCCCTTGCTACCTGGGTAGTTTGAGCATGTCAACCCCCGGTATATAATAATACAGTGAACAGTGATAGTTTTCATTTATTTGGTGAGCTTTGGGCGCGTCGCTATGGTTAAACAACAGTCAGTCAGACGCTAACAAACATAAAAAATGTGCAAAAAATAATATTTATTTCATAACAAACTAAATAGGTTTAGTCGAGAAAATGTTGGAAATAAATTTCTTAAAGATGGAACAAACGAGGGATCAAAGAATAAAGTCTACTCCAGCTTTGAGATGGACATTGAAAAGGCCGCCAAAGAAAGCAGCTTCAGGATACCGAAAATGATGCAATAAAAAGAATGTCGAAAATTTCATCGAAAAGGTATTCCTGTTTCCGAGAAGTCTAGAAAGTTAAATGCTTCGTTTATATGGAGGCTATGCCAAAGGACACATAATAATAATCGAAACCAACCAAGTCATCAGCAAAGTACAGTAAACTTCCGCCAAGCTGGAAGCAACCAGGAAGCAACAGATTAACCGTATCGTGTATCTTTGATAGCTTTTTGTTTTTTGTATTTTAATAAAATAAAATGATTCAAAAAACCTATATTTTGCCTTTATAGTTTTAAAGAAATTACTTTCAATCACAGGGGATAAAAAATACTACCTTAGTCCATGAAAAAAGGGAATAAACGTACACTTTTATGAGATAAAGTGAGTGGATAAAGAAATTTATTAAATGATACAGAATCCAACAATAGTTTTTTATTTATATATAAAAAATTGACCTACTAATTTTTTCCAAAATAATTTTTATTTCATTGTTAAAGGAGAAGAAACGAAAAGTCCTGCTTACTTCACAAATATTTTATTGTCTAATCACGACGCGTTTCGATTTTTAAAAAACCATTATCAAGTGGTCTGGTAGACAGTTAAGAATCATCTTTGAAACAAATGACAAACTGGAACACAGGTCAATTAATTGTAATTAATTAAAATTACGTGTTTATGTCCGTTTGACTGATTTTTAATCTGTATGTTGTTTTAGACTGTTTTAAATGTTTTTTGATTTTTTATTTTTGTGTGTTCCAGTTTTTCATTTGTTTCAAAGATGATTCTTAACTGTCTACCAGACCACTTGATAATGGTTTTTTAAAAATCGAAATGCGTCGTGATTAGACAATAAAATATTTGTGAAGTAAGCAGGACTTTTCGTTTCTTCTCCTTTAACAATGGTTCAAGGACTTCACCCTGGAGAAATCTACAATACATTAATTTTTATTTCATTTTATTGCTCTTGTTCTAGTACACGACTTTACCCAACTTCATATTTTTACTGAGTTTTTTTAAAAAGTTATCATCAAAAAACTTAAAGAAATTGCCAACTTTGATGCTCTGTATCTCGACAAAGAAAGAGGAACTTTTTTATCAGACATGACCTCCTCTATCACCTGTTGGCCTATGGCCCCTAAGTTATTAGACACCCTGTATAAATCTTGTCATTAAAATCCCTTTCAGTTACTTAGCAAATTATAGCCGTCCTTTCCGTCGGGCTTGAAAATTCTCGCCGCGAGATAAAAAGTAAACACTGTAGTGTCCAGGTTTATAATATGCCTACAATTATTTTATTACGGTGTAAAAGGTCGAAAGTACAAAAGGTCGAAAATACAAAAGGTCGAAAGTACAAAAGGTCGAAAACAGCAAGACGACAATACAAAAAGCCGAAAATACAAAAGATCGAAAGTACAAAAGGTCGAAAAACAAAAAGCCAAAACTACAAGAGGTCAAAAACACAAAAGCTGGAAAGTTCAAAATGACGAGAACAAAAAAGCCCAAAAACACAAAAGGTCGAAAATACAAAAGGTCAAAAAACAAGAAATAGGTACTCTAAAAATTCCGAGGTTAATTTACAAAATTGTCCAAACATTGCGTGTAGGAACTCTAATTATTCCGAGGTAAGTTGAAGAGTCGCCCATGGATTTTCCGAGGCAGTTCACGTGGGCTTGTCGCTACCCATGGAGACGCAAGGCTTCCAGGATGCAGTGACCCTACAGTTCAGCGCAATTTAAGCGCGACTTTAATAATAGAGTAAGGTTATTGTGTAATTAAAAATTATTAAAAAAATTAATTTTTCTCGATTTAATGTTTCCTGATTAAAGCTAAAATAACGAAATAAATAATAATTCCTATTTCTTCGTCTTTTAAAAGTGGAAATCCTGCTGTGTTTGCTCCTGTTTAGTAATAAAAAACTATTAATGAATTTTGAGTTACAACGGCAAACGCTCCTGAATACCCGCGTCTTTGGTCTCTCACTGACTTCTTGCTTTCCATAATAGTGGGTTTACACATGCATGAATTTAGTGGCGCCAGTGTTCGCGCCAGTTCTATTTGCACGCCAGTAAAGGTTTACACTATTGTGCGAAAATTAAAAAGACTGGCACGCCAGTTTCATTTTTAAAGTGTACATGATACGCGATATGTTGGCTGAACTCTCGGAAGCCTGCAAAATAGTCGCTAAACTTTTATTTAAAAAAAATAAAAGAGATTCAGAAAAAGGAACAACGAAAAGGCCGTATCTGGGTTAAAGCATGGATTGCTCGTCGATCTACTTAGGGTGCTTCCGAAAAATTTTTTGGAGAACTTGCAGCAGAAGATCCTGCGAGCTATAAAAACCATCTTCAAATGACAAAGCAACATTTTGATATTCTTCTAGAGTGTGTGACGCCACGAATTATAAAAATGGATACCCACATGAGAGATGCGTTAACCCCAAAATTGAAATTGGAAGTGACATTAAGATATCTTGCAACAGGAGATTCTTTGGCATCGTTGCAATTTCTTTAAAGTGTACCAATATGTACAATTTCAAAATTTATCCCTGAAGTTAGCCAGGCCATTTATGATGTGTTAAAATACTTTATTAATGTAAGCAAATACATACTTAGGGTTAAATAATAATAACAAATAAAAATTTTTAATAATCGTCGTCATAAATTGGACTTATTGCCTGTGCAAGCATATCTGACTGTTTTTTGTTGAGACTTGATATGTAAATTTATATCGAAGTGTTATTGTTGTAGTAAGAATGGGGTTGAACTGCAGCATTATCATCCTGTGAAAGTCGATCTAACTGTTCTTGCTGGGGATTGTCATATAATACATATTTTACATCAGTAGGATTGGTATAGTAAGAATTTTCCTGTGAAAGCAGATCTGACTAATCTTGTTGAGTATATTAATTATCGTCATCATAAGAACAGTTTGAACTTGGGAAAAGGAAAACATTCATAACCTTCAAGAAACTGTATGGTCAAAATTTTGAAGCTCAAACACAATGAAAATAAAAAATAATGTAAAATAATGAACTTAAAACTGGCGAGCCGACGTGCAAGCACTTGTTTACACATGAAAATTTTCTTTTTCTGCGCGCATGCGTCACCACTGGCGCCAGCAAATTCAGTCAGCTGCAGACTTTTTGGATACATGCATGCAAAAAAATAACTTGTGTGCAAGTCGGTGTTTACACTTGCAAATTTAACTTACTGGCGCGCCAGTTATTATTGGCGCCAACAAATCCATGCATGTGTAAACTCTCTTTAAGTTCATCCTTTTTTATACGCGTTTCATAAAGGCTAAACGTTCGATTTCGAGCACTGTATATATAAATTCCTTTCCGACCATTCTGTCACTGCCTCCTCTTTCAGGGCCGACGGATTCTATTCGCGTCAACTTATTTGAGCGTAGCCGAGCCGATCAAGTGATTTTACATTGAACCGAATGCAAAAATAAACAGAGTGGGTAGCGGCGGCCAGAGATATTAGAACCCTATTGTCCGTGGTAGCGGCCGATAACTTCGCACTTTAGTTTGAAACCCAGATAGTTGTTGGTCATGCCAAAAACGGCCGACGACTAACGCAACTTGACACTGTTGGCATTTAAACGTCACATGTAGTTAGCGGCTTCCGTGGAACGCCGTAAACTCACGGACGGTTAAAGCCGATCACACACAAAAATGCATAGCGCATAGCATGGCGCATAGAAGTTCAACCTTATGGACTTTTCTTATGCAAAACCAATATAACCGCTGCTATTCGATCGTTGATTGGTTGAAAGCCCCATGCCACGCGTTATGCACCATGCTATGGAGGTGTGTGTGAAGGCCTTAACATAGGATTTTTGACATACGTAGAACGTGTTTTAGTGAGCTTCTATTAAATTCCGCGCCATTTGGTGGCGCAGGCGGCACAGGTCATCGCAGTGTTGAGCGCACGGTCCGTATAGACCGTGTGTTGAGCGGCACCAGGGACAGATGTAAGAACATTAAGCAATCTCTGGCGGAACCCATTTCTTTCACATAGGGAATAATGGGGTAATAAGTAATAGGAAATATTTTTTTGGTACTCTTGCAGTTTGTCTTTTGTCATTTGAGATATCTGAAAAAACCTTTGAAATTTCCTACTACAATATTAATAAAGTTTTAGCACTTTTAGCTCACACATATACTATACTATAGTAGTGTGAGCTATGGTGATCCTAATTTTTTCAAGAAAAAAAAAGTTGCTCCGATTTCAAAAATTTTTATATATCTTTGCGTTTCAGATGATTTTGAAACTTTTTTGTCGCGCCGTCGGTCTGTCTGTAACGACCAACGCGCATAACTCAAAAACCGCTTGCCCTATTTCAATGAAATTTGGTACCTAAGCTAGGTCTTGGGTTAAGATGGTCCCATTTAAAAATGAACAAAATCCACCGAACACAAGCCAAATAAAAGGGTGGGGGAAGACTTCAAAAATTAGAGTTTATGTGAAAATATGGCGTGTGTGATATCAAACGAAAGGTAATTGAGTCTGGAGTTATACAAAATACATTTTAGTTTAAAAAAAAGTGTGGGGGTGAATTTGAGTAATTAATATAAATAAATAAATATTTATTTCCCAAAATAAGTATTTTTATATAAATGTGATACAGTCATTAATTATTTTCTGTCTACAAGAATCTTGGAAAATAAATAATACTGCCACTGAAGTTGCTAAGTGCGACTTGTTTTGTGTCGTATCATTTAATTTCTTTGATTACAGTTTTTATAAAGTTCTATGTATGTTTTTTTTTCTTAATTTGTATCATCACATTTGAAAAACTAAAAAATAAAAACCTAAATTCTAATTACCCAGTTTTTAGACCTGACTTTAAATAATTCATTACTAAAAAAACTTAATAGTAACAAGTAGACAATTGAGAGAAGGACAAATGAACATTATGAAAAAAGTAGTAAATGAGTTTAGTTTTATTTAAAAAATTGTGAAAATTCGTTTCTTGGATTTTTCATTATCCATATTTTGACATGTTTTTTGAAAGAAGTTATTTTATTTAGAGTTTTTATATTTTCTGGTAATAGGGAGTAGATTCTTGGTGCAATGTATGTATATGACCGTTGACCAATTTTTAGTTTCGATTTATTTGTTTTGTACTTTTTGCTAATTTTATATCTTGTTGGATATTTATGTTGTATGGTTATTAGTTTGTGTTTGTTTTTGTGTTGATAAATAAGAATTTTTTTAATATAAATTTGTCGCATATCCATAATTTGGCTTTCCGAATACAAATCATTTGTAGGGTACATCCGATCCTTGCCCAGCATTATTCTTAAGAATATTTTTTGTTGTACTTCTAGCTTTTTTAGGTAGCACTGGTATATCCCCCCCTCCAGAAATTCCATACTGAAGAAGTGAGTCAACTAGAGCGTAATATACAACTTTTATTTGTTTGAAATTAAGTATGTTCTTTAGCATTTTAAACTTATATATAATTGATCTTATTTTGTTTACCAGTTGATTTATATGTAAGTTCCATTTCAGAAACCTATCAATCTCAACACCCAAGTATTTTGTATTATTTACCTTTTTAATTTTTAATTGTGTAGTTGAAGTGTTTTGAATGCTAAGTTCATGAAATGGAGCACTTTTTCGTTCACTACATGAAAACGCTATGAAATTAGTTTTTTCTATGTTAATGGACAATTTCCTTTCATCAAACCAACTTTTAATATTTGCAAAATCCCTCTCCGCTGTCTCTTTAACTTCTTCCCACGTATCTGCAGTGTAGTAAAGAACTGTGTCATCTGCAAATGAGGCTGGATCTCCTTCAGTGTTTAGTGAAAACAACCCATTTATGTATGCCAGAAAGAGAATCGGCCCCAGTACAGTACCTTGAGGAACGTCATACTCCACAATTTGAGAACTGCTTATACAGTCTTCGATTTTAATATGCTGGGGTCGTTCTTCAAGGTAACTAGTTAAAATATTTAGTGCTAGACCTCCAAAACCAAGACCTTTTAATACCTCTATTAATTTTTTGTGAAAATATATAAGCCTTGGCTAAGTCTACGAAAATACAGAGGGTTGGTTTGCTTCTATCTAGTGAGTTGTATAATTTTTCAATTAGATAATTAATAGCGTCTTCTGTTGATAAGCCTTTTCTAAAGCCAAATTGTTTGTCTGAGATCAATTTGTTTTCTTCAAGATAGTTTACTACTCGTTTTTTAATAGCTTTTTCGACCACTTTAGTTAGGCTTGTTATTAGGGTTATAGGACGATAATTGCCAACCAAACCTCTGTCTCCTTTTTTGTATATAGGTGTAATTAGTCCACTTTTTAAAGCATTGGGAAAAATGCCTGTTTTAAATATTGTATTTGTTATATCACTAATTGGCTGTGCAATATAATGTGATATTCGTTTTAAGGTTTCAGAGCAGATTGAGTCCATTCCCGGCGCTTTTCCATTTTTTAATTCACCTATATATTCCAGAATTTCTGTTTTATTTGTTACGTTAAAGATTGAGATTTTGGATCGAATGTTTAAATTATTTTGTTGTAATTTAGAGGTTTGGTTTGATATTTGTTCCGCCATATTTTTTCCAAGCGTCGTGAAGTAAGTATTAAAGCAATTTGCAATCTCTGCTTTGTCGGTAACTGTTTGCCCATTATTTTTAAGCATTTTTATATCTGTGTTTTTTTGTTTCTTGTTCATGTAGCTGTTGATAACTTCCCATATTTTTTTACTATTGTGTTCACTATTTTCAATTTTCTTTTTATAGTAATCTCTTTTTAATTTTCTTACTAGTTTGTTTGTTACTTTTTTATAATAATTATATTGCATTTTTATTAGTTGATTGTGTGGCTCATCTAATGTTTTGTAGTACAAGGTTTGTTTTTTATTAATGGAAGTCATAACGCCTACTGTTATCCAGGGGCTTCTTTTTTTGTATCTAAGTTTAATAGTTGTTACATTTGTTGCCTTAGTTATCGCTTCTTTTAGTTTATTTATAAAAATAGTTGTTTTTTAATTTACATCTTTCATATTGTACATGTGTTGCCATTTCTCATTTTTTATTATTTCAATTAGTTTATTGTTATCTAATTTGTTAATTGTCTTAAACTTTGATTCTTTTTGAGCACAGTTATTTATTTGTTTACAGTTTATTGTGGCTATTGTTGGTTGGTGATCTGTTAAATCATACTTCATTATGTAGGCGTTTAATTGGTGAGTTAATTTGGGATTTTTTACAAATATGTGGTCAATGCATGTTTTTGACGTATCTGTTATTCTGGTAGGTTTATTTATTAATGATTGAAAACCATATTCGCTTAAAGTATCAAGATATTTTTGTATATATTTTGCTTTTTTAGAAATTATATCTATGTTAATGTCGCCTACAAGAAAATATATGTTTTTTTTCCGAAAAGGTCGTTATATCCAGATATTCAGTTAAAGATTCTATGAAATTTTGAACGTTGGTTTCTGGCGGTCTATAAAGGGCATATACGGTTATTTTTTGTTCTACTTTGTTGATTTTTGTCCTTGTGTTTATTTTAATTACTTTTATTTTATGGAAATTAATTATTTCTGTTGTTGTAACAGCACCGTATTTGTCCTTTATGAAAACAATAACCCCATCGTTTCTGTTAATATTACCATTATTGTAAACTGATTCGTACCCCCGTATGTTAAAAAAGTGTTCATCTTTTATTTCGAAAGTCTCCGTAAGTATTATCAAATCAAAGGAGTATTTGCATTGCTCTAATAAAATTTGTAGTTTGTCGTAATTTTTGGATATACTTCTTATGTTAAGTTGAAAAAGTGAGAAATTACCATAATTTTTTTCTTCTTCTTTCAAAAAGTCATGTCCATTTTTAATAATTTTTGTGTTATATTTGGTGCTTTTGAAATCTCTTATATATTCATTCATGTTCTCCTTTTTTCTTTCTATACTATAAAATATTGTGTTTTATTATTTAGAAGTGAAAAAAAAATATATTTACTACTTAATTTATTTTTTGTTTAATTTAAATACTAAGAAAAATAAGTAATTGAATAGATAATAAAAAATAAACAAAAAAAACCCTTATTAGATACATATAATGGTTGACCGTTTCTTTATTTAGTTTTTCCTCGCGTTCTTCTTTCTCTTCCTTTTCTGGCCTGCTAGTTTAGAGCTATCTTTGCTGTTTTTATTTGCACTTTTATCCGCTGTTTTATTTTCTGGTTCTTCCTCCTCTTCTACGTCGCTGTAAAGCTCTACGTCGCTCTAGTTCTCGTCTGCGATGTGTTCTCCGTCATCCAATTCTTTGAGGGTATATAATTTTCCTTCAATTTCGAGTCTTGTGCCTTTAAGTTTTGTTTCTTTCTCTTCAGCTTTGGCTTCCTTAAAAAATTTAATAAGCTTTTTCTGGATAGTTCTATCGTGAGGGCAGAGGTCGTTAACGATCGACACACCCGTACCTTTTAATTTATTTGTATTTTTAAATATCAGCTGTTTTTTCAAATTAGCTACGAATTTTATCAAAACTCCTTTTTTACTCTGCTGTTTTCCAATTACGTATATGTTATCAATATCTGTAGGTTTCAGTTCAATTTTAAGCAAAGTATTTAGTTTTTTTATAGAGTATTCTAGTGTGTGGTCTGGTAAGGGTTCTATGCCAAAAACGAGTATTTTATTTCGCCTCTTGTATCTTTCAAATGCAAGGTTTTGCTGTTGAAGTCCCTTTTCCACTGTTTCCAACCTATGCTCCGTCTCACTTTTATTTTTATTTATTTCCTCCGTAATTTTTTGGGTTTGTTCTTCTTGACTTTTTCTCAGTAGTTCTAATAGCTGGCTGTTACTTATCTCTTCGTTCCCCATTTTTCAAATTTACGTGTTTTAATATGCATGGGTACAGCTCATAAAATATATTATTTAGAATAATGTAAGTTTTTATACAGATTCTCCGTCTTATCTATGTACTTACTCAGGTGACCTGGGTGAGTTACCTCTTTCTTCCGCACATTATGTTTAATTTTAACTGAATACCCTTTTAAATAGTCTTAATTAGAAATTTGCTATTATAGTTAAGTTTGTGGCACAGTTTTCTTACTAAATGTGTCTTTTTTCTTAAGGTATTTTTGGTCTG
Organism: Aspidapion aeneum; assembly: GCA_963576565.1. Taxonomy (NCBI): domain Eukaryota; kingdom Metazoa; phylum Arthropoda; class Insecta; order Coleoptera; family Brentidae; genus Aspidapion; species Aspidapion aeneum. The sequence continues at coordinate 62,856,562 of OY755042.1, forward strand.
TTGCTTTAAGAATTAATTGTTTGATTTTTCATCACAATTTAAGCCTTTTTCGGGAGCACGTTTTAATAACCAGTCGCACATAAACACGTACATATCATTTATTTGAGTCCGGAGTTAAAGAAAATAGGTAGGTAGGGGGTGAGGTATATTTCAAAAATTTGAGTTTAAGTCAAAACATGGCTTATGTGGTATCAAACGAAAGGTAATTTAGCCTGGAGTTGAATAAAATATATTTCAGTTTTTAGTTATATTACCTCACATGTACACTATAACTATAGTACCTAGTGTGAGCTTAGGGGCCCATATATTGGCAGAGTATTGTTTTTTAGAAGCAAACCATTTCAAATAATATTTTTTTTTTGTCTGAAGGACATTATTTTCAGTTTTAATACTTAAGTTTGTTGTCGAATGTAAGACTTTCTATGTATTGTTTTAAATTTTGCCTGTAATAAGCAAGTAGTTCAGAATGGAAATATTTCTTATTACCCTTTCGTTTTGATTATCGTGGGATAATGAAAAACATCGCAATGGGGCAATAAAAAATATATCATTGTTTATTGTATATTGATTTAAGTACTTAGTGAAGTTGCCTTCAAATTTGGCAAAAGTGACCTATGTTAAGCTTTAGAAATGGCAAGTTGCAAAAATATTAAATGGCATCTAACTCAAATAGTCCACAGCACACCGGTCTATTTTTTAAGTGATTACTAACAGGCTAAATTTTCGTACATATATTATTTGGCCGAGACGCCTAACTTTTTCCCCGCAAAAATACTTGAAAGTGATTCCTAGCAGAGTGTGCAGGCGTAGACATGCTTCGTGCATCGGACTGACTAAACCAAGCATATGATTTGTAGAACAATATTGCCATTAACTTTTGCACATTAAAAAAAAAATTGGATACTAATTCTTCAATAGAACGAGCCAACGAATACATTTCACTTTATATTGCGTTTATAGACTTGAATGAAAAAGCTTTCGATAGCATTGGGCACTGGGCAGTAAAAGCATCTTTAATTAATAGCCGAATACATAGATTTAATAGTCAATATAGCGAAGAAACAACATCAATCAAAATCCATGAAGGAACCAAGCCAATCCGCATAAGAAGGGATGTCAGCCCTACAAGATATTTTCAAAAAATTAGATTGTGAAGAAATAGGCATCAAAGTAAACGGACAATACTTGAACCATCTAATATAAAGCCTTAATAACAGATAAGAAAGAAGAACTGATACAGCAGCTAAAAATATAGGTCTGGGTATAAACTACACTAAAACTAAAATCATAACAAACACAGATGTAGATATCACGAACAGAATAAACCAAGAGAAAATAGAACAAGCACAGGAATATATACCTAGGCTGTGACAAATTAATAAACTAAAAAAAGAAAACCAAAACAACTGAAATGAAGAGACGAGTAAGATTGGCCTAGGCAGCACTCGGTAAATTAAGCTACCTATTAAAAAATAAAAAAATATCCTCAGTAATTTATAATTTTGAGATAATTTGAGAGTTAATAGCTGTTTGTTTTTTTCTCTTGTCTATAAAATGTATGTGTTTTAAAGTAAATGGCAACATTGTGCCCCAAAATCATATGCTTGGTTTAGTTAGTCCGAAGCTCCAAAATTTCTGCACCTGCGCATTCTGTTAGAATAGGCGTCTTGGCCTAATAAAGCTATGTACGAGGATTTAGACTGTTAGTAATCAATTAAAAAATACACCGATGTACTGTGGACTATTTGCGTTAGATGCCATTTAATATTTCTACAACTTGCCATTTTTACTGCTTTACATAAGAAAAATTTTATGGTAACACTACTCAAATCAAAGTGCAACAAAAAAGATTATATTTCTTATTACTCCATTACGATGTTTCATGTTACCCCACGTTAGTCAAAACGAAGGAGTAATACAAAACATTTCCATTCTAAATTTGTTTATAACAAGAAAAACCACAAAAACAGTATTAAAACTGCAAATAAAGTTTTCTTTTAGACAAAAACTCCCCCATCTTCCCCTAATGAATATCACGATTTTAATAGTCTTGCACCCAAACGACAGATAACCGCACCGTCGGCGTCGACTAAAACCGGTACCAAAAATGCTATTACGAACTGTCAAATATTGTTAAAGTTGTCCTTGTCGGTGAAGTTTTCGGGCCTAAATTTGGCATGACCAAATCATTGCGATGTTTTTTATTACCCCACGATAGTCAAAACGAAAGGGTAATAAGAAACATTTCCATTCTGAACTACTTGTTTATGGCAGGCAAAATTTAAAACAATACAAAGAAAGTCCTACATTTGACAGCAAACTTGAAACTTCCTTTCAGACAAAAAAAAATTATTTGAAATGGTTTACTTGTAAAAAACAAAAGTGCTAAAACTTTATTAATATTGTAGTAGAAAATTTAAAAGGTTTTGTCAGATATCTGTCTGACAAAAGACAAACTCCGCACCGTATACCTATTTAAAATTTGCTAATTTTCGGAATTTCAATCGTCAATATCTCGAAAACTAACAAAGATAGAGCCATAGTGTTACATATATCTGTAAAGCTAATTTTTTGCGGAACTTAAAAATACAAAAATATATAGGATGTTCCCTTTAAAAAAATTGATCTGATTGTCACCCCCTGTATATTATAACCTATAAAAAAATACTAATGGTGGGTCTAAAGTGGCCATAATTTACCAAACCGAACAGTTTTTGTTTGAACTTTCTACTCCCAATAATAACCGAGTTATAGCGATCTTGCAATTATAAAAAATCACCCTGTACAAAAGGTCGAAAGTACAAAAGATCAAAAAACAAAAGGTCGAAAGTTTAAAAGGTCGAAAGTATAAGTACCTAATTATGATTATGCCCCCCCCCCAAACCGTTGCAAAGATTCACCACTTTATTTTTAGTTCCATATGCTTAAAAAAATAACCAAAAATAGCTGTGTCAAAGTTACTACTGTTACTTTCTGCACAAAAATATTGCTTAGGGGGGCACGGCCCCTATGCCCCCTCCCCTTATAACTACCGGTGTTGCTTTAAAGAACTTATTTAGATAAATCAAAATATCTAATCTAATCAAAAAACAGTTTATTTTAATTTGGAAACATTTTATTTTAGTAGATATAAATTACGAAGCTTTTTGAAGTATTTATCATAACATTAACCTCACTTTATAATATATCATTTAAAAAGAAATTGTCTTATCCTCAATAAAGAATAAAGGCACATTTTTGTCTGAAAATCTTAGTTAGAAAAGATATTTAAATATGCAAGAGACACTGATTATTTCAGTTATTTTTGAAAATAAGTTTATATTAGTACGCCCCTGAAGCCTTAAATATGGCAACAACCTGACATTTTAATAAAGTTTTTAAAAGAAAATGTTATGTTCGACAATAAAGTATACTACATATTTTTTCCTAAAAAGTGTAGTTTTTGAGAAAATTTTGAAAAACTTATAAACATGTTTTTTCTAAATAATCCCAATTTACGTACGCCACTAAAGAGCTACTTGCTTTTCCTAACCTTATTGACCAATATATCGTTGGAATGGGAATTTTATTCTCCACAAAAAACTGTTCTTTGCAATTTTTGATAAAAAGGTTAGTTTTCGAGAAAATTGCATAAAACTGAAAAAAAACAGGTTTTTGGGGGGGGGGGATTTTCTTCGTCCCTGTCGATTTTTCGAGTTGGCAACAGAGATATTCGGATTCAGCGGGGTCAAATTAGGGGGAAATGGTCTGTTGCCAAAAAGTAATATGATTTGCTTCTAGACCGAAAACGGAAAGCCTTTTAATAGTAGGGCAGATGGCCTATGTAAAAATGGTTTTATCGTGCGATCTTTGAGGTGGCAAAACGCCGTTTTAACTGTAGATCTAGAGGCTAAAGGTAAGTTTAAAAAGTAGTTTTTTTTTCAAACCCGCGCAGGGAGGTGGGGGGGCGCCATCTTAAATTTTATCGACATTAGTTTAGATTATATTTTTTTTTGCTAAAATTTCTTTACCAATTTAAAAAAAAAGGTGCCGTTATTAGGCAAATGCCTTGTGTTATTAAACCAAAAAAAACTGGTAATCAGGCGCAAGCAGCCGATGAGCAAAAAATTTACAAAGTTCTTGTAATCATTTTAATTTTTTTTTTATTTTGCAAAATTTTTGTTTGAGGCCACCTAAAATCTTGACTGGCAAAGCTATGCGTTTAGGATATACCTTTTTGTAACGGCACATTTATTTTGCTTTTGACCTTGTATTTAGATGTGGTTAATAGCTCGTTGCTATTTTTTAAATTAATATTTTTTATCTTGGGAACACATAATTTTTAAAATTTTGGAAGAACCGGTTTCAAAAAACATTTATTTTTTTTTCTAGCAAATTGCATCACAGAATCACCAACTTATGTATTGCCCATTAATTTCGAAATATGTCGCTATCAATTGGTACAAAACATTTTTTACGCCTATGACCTTGAAACATTTTAAAAGCCTCTAAACATAAAAAACAGAAATGATTAATTTTTGATCAAAACACGACTACCACACGTTAAACTAGGGTTCTTAGGCTATTAAACTGTCTCTCTCAGATATGTGAGTTCTGTGAAGAAATTTTGAGATAAAGAGACAAATTTCCAGGCATAAACATTTTCGTTCAGTTTTCATCGACGGTTTATTATTATATTATTCTCGACTAATGAAGCTATCAATTGTTTAAAAGCCTAAGAACGATAGATTAACGTGTAATATAAGAAACCAAAATTACCACAAAAAACTCTAGTTAAAAAGGTAAGTATTTAAAATTGTCGTGTTTTGATCAAAAAGTAATCATTTCTATTTTTTATGTTTAGAGGCTTTTAAAATATTTCAAGGTCATAGGCCTAAAAAATGTTTTGTACCAATTGATATCAACACATTTGGAAAATAATTGGTAATACCTAGGTTGGTAACATTGTAATGCATTTTGCCAGAAAAAAATTAAATGTTATTAGAACCCGGTTTATCCAAAATTTGAAAAATTATGTGTTCCCAAGAAAAGAATTACTAATTTAAAAAATAACAACGAGCTATTAACCAAAGCTGAACACACAATCAAAAGCACAATAAACGTGCTTTTACAAAGAAGTACATCTTAAACGCATAGGTTACGTCATAAAGATTTCAGGTGGCCCCAAACAGAAATTTTGCAAAATAAAAAAAATATTACAAATTTCTAAATTATTTACTCATCGGCTGGTTGCGCCTGAAAACTATTTTTTTTTCGTTTATTAGCAGAAAGCATTTAATTAAAAACGACACCTTCTTTTTTAAAATTGGTGTATAAATTTAAAAATAATTAAATATAATTTTAACTAATGTCGATAAAATCCACGTTGCGTTGGAATATGCCTCGTTATCTCAAAATTTCTTCATAGAACTCAAATATGTGAGATACATTGTTTAAAAGCCTAAGAATCATAGATTAGCATGTGGTATAGGAAACCAAAATCACCACAAAAAAATCAAGTTAAAAAGGTGAGTATTTAAGATATTCATGTTTTGATCAAACATTAATTATTGCTATTTTTTATGTTTAGAGGCTTTTAAAATGTTTCAAGGTCATAGACGTAAAAAACGTTTTGTACCAATTAATAGCTACATATTTGGAAAATAATTCGTAGTACACATGTTGGTAACATTGTTATGCATTTTGCCAGAAAAAAATTAAATGTTATTAGAAGCCGGTTTATCCAAAATTTGTAAAATTATGTGTTCTCAAGATAAAAAATATTGATTTAAAAAAGAAGAACGAGTTATTAAACAAAGCTAAATACACTGTCGAAAGCACAATAAATGTGTCATTAAAAAGAAGTATATCTTAAATGCATATCTTATTTAGTAAAGATTTTAGATGGCCCCAAACAAAAATTTGCAAAATAAAAAAAATATCACAAATTTGTAAATTTTTAACTAATCGGCTGGTTAAGCCTGGTGACCAATTTTTTTTTTCGTAAACACAAGGCATTGGCTTAAAAACGGCACCCCTCCACCACACTGCGCGGGTTTCAGAAAAAAAATCATTTTTTAAACGTAACTTAAGCCCATAGATCCACAGTTAAAAGGAGGTTTCGCCACCTCAAAGATCGCACGATAAAACCATTTCTACATAGGCTATCCTCCCTACTAATATATAATTATCTATATTTTTTTTACATTTGACGTGCTTAAAGGTTATTAAGCTCAAAATAAATCTAACTTGTAACTAGCTCCTTTAATCGAGAATAACGCCTAGCATAAACATTAGAATTGTGGAAGAACATTATATAAATAAATATTATAATATAATAATAAACCGTCGATGAAAACCCAATGAGAAGATATATATGTGGGAATATGCCTCGTTATCTCAAAATTTCTGCACAGAACTCACATCTGAGATACACTGTTTAAAAGCCTAAGAACTATAGATTAATGTGTGGTACAGGAAACCAAAATCACCACAAAAAATTTAGGTTAAAAAGGCGAGTATTTAAAATAGATGTTTTTTTATCAAAAATTAAATATTTCTATTTTTTATGCTTAGAGGCTTTTGAAATATTTCGAGGGTCATAGGACTAAAAAATATTTTTCACCAATTGATAGCTTCTTTAATCGAGAATAACGCCTATCATTAAAATGAGAATCATGGTAGGACATTACATAAATAAATATTATAATATAATAATAAACCGTCGATGAAAACTGAACGAAAATGTTTATGTCTGGGAATTTGTCTCTTTATCTCAAAATTTCTTCACAGAAGTCACATATCTGAGATAGACAGTTTAATAGCCTAAGAACCCTAGTTTAACGTGTGATATACGAAACCAAACTCACCACAAAAAAATTAGGTTAAAAAGGCGAGTATTTAAAATAGTGGTTTTTTTATCAAAAATTAATTATTTCTATTTTTTATGTTTAGAGGCTTGTGAACCAACTGATAGCGACATATTTCAAAAGTAATAGGCAATACATAAGTTGGCGATTCTGTAATGCAATTTGCTAGAAAAAAAATAAATGTTTTTTGAAACCGGTTCATCCAAAATTTGAAAAATTATGTGTTCCCAAGATAAAAAATATTAATTTAAAAAATAGCAACGAGCTATTGACCACAGCTGAATACACGGTCAAAAGCAAAATAAATGTGCCTTTACAAAAAGGTATATCCTAAACGCATAGCTTACCCAGTCAAGATTTTAGGTGGCCTCAAACAAAAATTTTGCAAAATAAAAAAAATAATAAAAAAATGATTACAAGAACTTTGTAAATTTTTTGCTCATCGGCTGCTTGCGCCTGATGACCAGTTTTTTTTTGGTTTAATATCACAAGGCATTTGCCTAATAACGGCACCTTTTTTTTTTAATTGGTACAGAAATTTTAGCAAAAAAAAATATAATCCAAACTAAAGCCGATAAAATTTAAGATGGCGCCCCCCCACCTCCCTGCGCGGGTTTGGAGAAAAAAAAACTACTTTTTACCCTTAAGCCTCTAGATCTAGAGTTAAAAGAGCGTTTTGCCACCTCAAAGATCGCACGAGAATATGGAAAATCTGCCCTACTAAAAAATAATATGCTCTGACTAAATAGAAGCCCGCTAAAACACAATTGTGCACGTTCTACGGATGTCAAAAATCCAATGAATTATATACGAAGTAGCTGGAACGGCCACGGCTATACATTACGTATACGGGACACTGAGGCAAAAATTTTAAGATTTTTTTAGAGTAAGAACATAAAAGTAGTGTAACCTTTCTCTCTCTAGTTCTAATTATCGGTGGTCACCCGGTGGTATTTTGTGAACTTCATACTTCAAGGAGATTGTCATTTTAGGCCAGTCAAATTGCACTTTGAGAGAAAAAAATTATTAACAGGACCTGAAGCATTAAATATTGTAGAACGGCGAAAAACAAAGTTAAAAAAAATAAATACGTAAGCAGGGGCGGCGTTGCGGGTTAGTTTTGGGGGTAAAAAGTGGCAAGGAAACGTATTATTGCGATTTCCGGTAAAAGTTAACTTCGTAGAAAAAGTGACATACATAACAGTCATAGGTTATAAAAATATCTAAAACTTTTGTTAATGTAATTTCTTACATAACCTCAAAATGTTCGAGAAAAATCAAAAAAAGCATATTTTTTGTTTTTAACTTTTTATTTTTGCATAAATAATGCAAGTTTAACAAAACTAGGTGGAAAAGAAATCTTCGGGTGCTAAATATCTACAATATTTTGCAAACAAAAAGAGATTTCTAAGAGATTTGTTTTTTTCGCTCAAAAACAGTTTTTTATGATATTTCTCCTTTAGAAATTCATCGTATCTAGTGTATAGAGTGTTCAATTAAAAAAACCACCGACCTGTCAAATTTTGACATTTATAATTTATTTTTACATTCTGACCCTAAAATTTTTAAACCACATAAAAAATTATGAAACTTTTGTATTTATTATATTTTGATAGCTAGTCAAATAAACGTTTTAGATATGGCGTAAAAGTATACGGGAAATAATATAATATTTACATAACTAAATAATACTAAACTTGTCTTGGGTCTTTTTGGTAAACTCTCAGCTTCTTCTTTTTATTCGAGGTGTAAATCTCGGTCACACTGGGCTTCTCTATCTTCAAAATTTTCTTCTATATAACTTGACTCCTCGGGTAACTGAGTTTCTGTATTTGGACAAAGGTCTCGCCGTTGATTTGAGATATCAAATTCATCAAAATCTGAAATTTTTTCAACGTCCGAACCATGACATTTTGTACATAAATCTGTGTTCCATGTTTTCGGCACCTGCATCGACTCTCACAATTGGTTACCCAGCAGCCAGTAAAGCAAGGCATAAGTATTTTTGAATTATTTCCAATCACTTCTTTCCAGCCTCACTTGGTTGGAGTTAGATTGGCTCCAAGCCACGCTTGAATCTGAAAGTACCTATGCTCTATAAGAGTGTTGTGTTGTTAGATAAAATTAGAGATACACATACCAAGTGATTCATTTTCAATTATAAGGTTCTTATTTGCTTTTATTTTTTATTTTTACTTAAAATGCGTGTTTGCGTCTAGTTTTTACTATGCTGCTTGGCGTGCTGAAAAACACCTGTTCGGAAAAATTACACGTTTCAAATTAAACTGCATACAAAAAATTGACGTTTTGCGCACGCTGCCAGAAAAACGATTATTCAAAATGAAATAAAAAAATATTTTGTTAGTTTTTAAATAAATAATCTTTTTTTTTATTTCTTTAAAAAGTATATCTCAATGTCAAAAACTGTACAAGTACAAGTATAATTGTATACGATAATTTTATGAAGAAATTTTATTTAAAAAAAAAACGTGTTTTTGAGCGGAAAACAAATATCTTAGAAACTTCAAAAGTTTTTTGTTTGTAAAATATTGTGGTTATATATATATATATATATATATATATATATATATATATATATATATATATATATATATATGTTATACTTTAAAGTTTACTTTTAACTTTTTAAAAAACTTTATTTTGATTAAATACAATATAGGACTTAAACGTTATAATTGAACGTGTACTTAAGAACGATTCTAAAGAGAATGACTTAACATTACAATGATTTGAGTTTATATAAAGAAAATGTGCTGATTAAGCAATGGAATAATTCCTTAATATTCTAGACTTAAACTAAAGTGCAATTCGGCAGGAATGCACGTGTTGTTTATTCCGTGAGAGACGCAAGTCAGCAGAATGGTCTTCTTATCTTGAAAGGTTCTGAGAAATAAAGTGTTGATTCGGCTTGAATGCACGTGTTGTTTATTTCATGGGAAACGCAAGTCAGCAGAATAAGCTTCTTATCTGGAAGGTTCTCGGGTTTCATAGAAGGTTCTGGTTTCTTCTAAGTGTAGGCAGGATATTTTCATATAACAGCTCCCCTCTTTTTGAAAAAGTTGGCGTTATACGGCAACTTTTATTAAGATGATTGATTGATCATTAATTTTGCATTGGGTTCGATTTCTTCTTCGATTTGATCTTCGATGTGTATGCTTGGTCTTCTTCTTGGTAAGATATTCGATAAATTCCTAATTTTTTGTAAATTAGGTTTTGGAAATGGTGGAAAGTCATTACCATTATCGTTATTGGTATTATTACAATTTCTTGTTCTTCGGCGTCTTCGACATTTGTTAATAATGTAAAGAATTACTAGTAGTACTATCAATGTTATTGTAATGATAGTAAACCAATCAATGTGTTTTTGAATGAATGGTTGATTGATCATTTTATCTAATTCTTCTGAATATTGGTTAAGATTATGTTGTGCAATATTCAGATCTTCGACGTTTATTTTGCTTAACTTTAATGGTTTTAGACCTTGAATTTTGGGGATTGCAGGCATATCTTTACAACAAGTATATGGAATATTGATTATTGGTGAATTTATTTCTTCGAAGGTACTTTCTTGAAGTGTGGTTTCAGAATGAATCCTCGTACTTCCAATAAAAGCATTGCATGTTGATTTGAAACGAACTATACTATTGGTTTCAATTAATTTCGTAATGATTTCTTGATTCTTGCATTTGATATTGGTAGGTACTGATTCTGACATAGTAACTAGCCATTGATTTTCTTCAAGTGGTTGAACATTGTAGCCTTGTGCATAGAAAATGGTTGTTTGACATGTTTTCGGCAGCTGAGTTTGTTGCTTCAATAGTTGAGCTTCACAAATAGCATCACTGTCGATGGGGTACGGAAGTACTTTGGAACAGAGCTTCGTTCTTCTTTCGATGATCTTGCAGTGGTCCACGTGGTGGAAGGTGACGAAAAACATTGAATCATCGTCACGCGCAATAAATTTATTAATTGTTGATATAGTATGGTGAAGACCTGTTCGATTATCTAATATTGGTATTGGGTAAAGTCTGTATAAAGTATAAGTCGAAGGGTCTATAAGAGGTATTTTAAGAACAAATACTATTTTTGATTCAGTTTGAAAAGCACTAAGTTCAATTAAATTAATGTATTGGGCTACCGTTGAGATTGATATTGGTAAAGGCAAATTATTTTTTTGTAATGAATGAGAAATCTTTTTCAATGAATCTACCAAATCCGATGGTTTTATTATTGAACCATGCAATATTTTTAAACGTGCAAAAGTTACTGCGTTTAACGCGTCATTTAATGAATCTTTAATAAAGGTGTAACTTTCCATAAGCGATTCGCATAAATCTAATGCTTTTATTTGTGCTTCTGCATAGGCAGCGTTATCAGAAATCGAAGTGACTAAATATTGAATTAATTTAATATCATGATTAAACGTTTCTTCATCAATTTGTAATTTTTGTAAAGTCGTATTAAAACTTTTAATAACAGAGGTTGTTACTGAAATTTGTTTTTGCAATAATCTTTCAATATTTTTCTCATCAGTCGATACTTTATTAATACAATCATTAAAGTATTCTCCGTCTGATGCATCTAAATTTCCTGTAATAGATTTTATTGATATATGATTTTTCTTTTGTATCCGAGATAAGTTCTTCGTATTTAATATTAACGTAATTAGAAATTTGTTTTAAAAGGCTAACATGCGTTTTAATTTGCGATTTGAAATTTGCAATTTGATTATTATTGATTGAAAAATGATCCATAAAGGTATCTAAAATTTTGTCGTTATGCTCAATTGCTTTCTTAAAGGGTAAAAGATCTTTGTAAACAACAAGTGTCCATTCATTATTAGAAATTCTGATAAGGGATTCTTCATGATAAAATAGTCCTAGTGTATTATTTATTGGTAATATTGAATATTGACTGGAAACGATTGAGATTATTCCCATTAATCTAAAATAAAAGATTTTTATTTTATTCAAAGCACGGTTTTAACCTATCAAAATTAACTTTGGTTAATTGATTTGTTTGTGGATTTTTAAGTGTTGCAGAATTACGATGTATTTCTAAAATTTCAAAAGGACCATTAAATAAATTTTCTGATTTTGATTTGATTTGTGATTCTTTAAGCCAAACTTTGTCTCCTACATTAAATTCAGGGAGATTCTTTCGTACGTGTTCGTCAAATCGTTCTTTCGATTTTTGTTTCGATTGATCAGTTCTATTTCTAGCTAATTTGTAAAAATAGTCCATTCTATTATTTAAATCGCGTACATATTTAGATATCAATTGTTCTTGATTATAAAGTTTTTCGGGGGGTCTACTTGATGTATGTCCGAAAACGAGTTCGTAAGGGGTAAATCCGTGTGTTTTGTTTTTTGTATTATTATAGCAAATTACTGCGTATGGAAGAACGCTAAAACAATGATCTTCAGGGTTTTCTTGTTTATTGATTCTAATCATTTCGCAAAGGGTTGCGTGAAATCGTTCTAGTGAACCGTTTGACTGGGGATGTGCTACGCTAGAAAATGTTAACTTAACATCGTATAGGGTACATAAATCTTTTAAAAGGGTATTATCAAATTCTTTGCCATAATCGCAATGTATTCGTAAGGGTACACCGAAATGTTGGAAAAATAGTAAAATAGTACTAACTACTGTACTTGCTTTTTTATCACTCATTGCGTAAGCTTGTGTAAATTTTGTTAATTCATCCCGTACTGTTAACGCGTAATTTCTGGTTGGGTATTCGAAAATATCGATATTGATTCGTTCAAAAGGGGTACGTGGTGTTTCTGTTACAACGAAGGGTCTGCTTAGATTTTTACGAACAATTTTTACTTTTTGACAAGTTTCACATTTTTTTATGAAATCTTCTACGTTTTTTGTTAAACCACGCCAATTATATTTTTCTCTAATGCGTCTAACTGTTTCATTTATTCCACGGTGTAGGTTGCTTTTTCCTAAGTGATAATTTTCTAAAATTATTGGGATTTCATCTTCGTCGGGGGTTGTTATTATATTTTGGCAAATTTTTAATTTTATGTCTTTATCAGAAAAGATGTAAGATAGCATCTCTAAAGTTGGTAAATCTAGATTGTTTTCGATGCAGTATGTTTTGTTAATTTCAAATTCATTTTGGTCTTTAAAAAGGCAATAAAATAAGTGTTGTGAACAATCATCATTATCGAATGGTAGGGCTATAATAAAATATTTACGATCTTTAACTGTTTTGCTAGAAACAATATTAATTTTTAATTCTTCAAGGTGGAATTCTTCTTCGAAAATATCGTCAATGATTTTGAAATGTAAATCTTCCATTTTATTTTGTCGGAAAAAGGTTACTATTAATTTATTTGATTTATCTAATAATTGATCATTCGAGGTTTCGATTTTAGAATAATCAATTAGGGATCGCGTCTTGTAAAGTTCAACAAATCTGTTAAATTCATCTGTGATTTTTTGATCATCGTCTTCGTTAAAAACTGGTTCTGGATCGTCATTTTCGTTATTTGCAAAAATTTTGATGTTTGATTTAAAGTCTATACAGTCTTTGAAATGATTGATTTTTATTCGCGATAAAGCGTCTGCATTTTTATTGATTTTACCGGGTTTATGAATGATTTTAAAACTATATTCTTCTAATTTTAATCGCCAACGTGCTAATCTGCTACCGGGGTCTTTAATTGAAAGTAGCCAGGTTAGAGGTCTGTGATCGGTGACTATAGTGAATTTTCTACCAAAAAGGTAAGGTCGAAAGTGTTTTACGGACCATACTATTGCTAATAGTTCTCTTTCAATAGTGGAGTATTTAGTTTCTGCACTACAAAGGGTTCTCGATGCAAAAGCTATCGGAAGGTCTTTACCAATTGGACCTTGTGAAAGTACGGCTCCTATCGCAAATGCGCTCGCGTCTGTAGTTAAAATGAAGGGTTCTTCGAAATTTGGATAAATTAATATTGGATCAGAAATTAATGCATTTTTGAGTGTTTCGAAAGCTTCTTTACATTCTTTAGAAAAAATAAATTTAGTATATTTTTGAAGAAGTTTTGTTAAGGGTTTTGAGATTTTCGCGAAGTTCGGTATGAATCTTCGATAATATCCGGCAAGTCCGAGAAATGATTTTACGTCACGAGGATTTTTTAATTCTGGAAAGTTTTGAATACATTTTACTTTATCAGGGTTTGGTTTTACTCCATTTTCGGTAATTAAATGTCCGAGGTATGCTACTTCTTTTCGTAAAAACTCGCATTTGTCAGGTTGAATTTTTAAATTTGATTTTCGTAATCTTTGGAAAACTTCGGAAAGACGTGAAATGTGTTCGTGAATTGTTGGTGAATAAACAATAATGTCGTCCATATAAACTAAACAACGTTCATTTAGAATGCCTAATAAAATGTTATCCATCACACGTTGAAATGTGGAGGGTGCATTTTTTAAACCAAATGGCATACGAACAAATTCGTAGTGTCCATTTTCGACAGAAAAGGCTGTTTTTTGAATATCTTTTTGATCAATTTCAATTTGGTGAAAACCGGATGCTAAATCAAGTGTTGTAAAATATTGACATTTACCTAACTGATCTAATAAATCTGAAATATTTGGAAGTGGATATTTATCGTCAACTGTTACTTCATTTAGTTTTCTATAATCGATTACTACTCTCCATTTTTGTTTGTTAGAGGCGTCAAGTTTTTTTGGGACTACCCAAACAGATGATGACCACGGGGAAATTGATGGTCGGATTATTTTTTGATCGAGCATTTTATTAATTTGTGTTTTTACTCCCTCTTTGTGTATTTGAGGGTACCGATATGATTTAGTAAAAATTGGATGAGCATTGTTGGTTTCAATTGTATGTTTGATTTCATTAGTGAAGGTTAATTGATCTCCTTCGATATAGAAAATATCAGAAAATTCAAAACAAAGATTTGAAATTAGTTCTTTCTCTTCGTAATTTAGATGTTCTAGTCTTAATTGATTTTTAATAAGGTCGATTCTATCAATGAGTTCGTCTTCATTGGTATTAAAATTTAAAATATCGTGAACACTTGGTATGGGTTCGAAAGACAAGTTGTTGAAATTTATTGTTTTAGGAATAGCATTGGGATTTATTACTGACGTATAAAATTCACCATTTTCGTTAATGTGGACTAGGGCGTTTGGTAATCTTACTTTTTCTATTTCTTGACTAATTAAAATTGCATCTGTGTTTTTTAAATTAGATTTTAATTTGAAAACTTGTTCGGTTCGCGGTTCTAGAGATATTTGATTTAGAAAATTATTTTTATTTATGTTTATTCGCGGTTTTGGTATTGGTGGCGTTTTTTGATTTTGAATTAATCTTGGTTTAGGTATTGGTGGTATGTTTTGATTTATTATTTGATTTTGAATAATTTCGGGATTTTGTTCGAAAGTTTTTTCTGTTACTTGAATTAAAGGTATTATTTTAAAATTGGTGCATAGCTGTTTTGAATTTAAATCAATTACGCACTGGTAATGTTCAAGAAAATCGAGTCCTAATATTCCGTCAAATTCTATGTCTAAATTACAAATATAGACTTTTAGTGGATTGTCTTTAGCGAAAGGGATTAAAACTGATTGAGTGATTGGAATTTTTTCATCGGTTATTCCTTGTACTATTACATTTTCTGCAAATCGATTATTATAATTTTCGACTGTTTTTTCTTTAAATACTGAAATTCCTGCGCCGGTGTCAATTAAAAGTTTAAATTTATTTGTTGCGTCATTAATATAAAAAAGATTTTTTGAGTTTAAGTTATGTAGATTGGTATTTACACGAATGTTTGTTCTGAGATTTGATTGATTGACATGTGTTGGATTTTCGTAGTAGTTTGTTCTAATTGGGTATCTGTTTCTTGAATCGATTGGGGTGGATGGTTTTGATTGGAAGTAATTTGAAAATTTTGGGTTTCTAGTGGCAAAATTTGATTTTGATTTTCAAAATTTTGATATATTCTGGGTTGATTAAAATTATATTGACTTATGTCATTTAAATATTGTTCTTCAAAATTATTCGAAAATTCTTGTGAGATTTCATTTTCGTAATGAAACTGATTTTCATACTGAAAATTTTCAAAATTTGGATCATAAGGATCGTAATTGTCAAAATTGTTAAAATTTTCAAAATTGGGATCATAGGGATTGTAGTTGTCAAAATTATTAAAATATTCATCAGAATAGTTCACTACATGTGCTTTATGTTGTGGGGAATTGTAATTTGGATTTCTTTGAATTACTGATGGTCTAAAATTATTTTGTTGGTTTTGGGGTACAAAATTTCTAGAGGTGCTTGGTTGATTTTGGGCAAAATTGGGTCTTTGAAAATTTTGGTTAGATTGTTGATTTTGATTTTGGGCAAAATTGGGTCTTTGAAAATTTTGGTTAAATTGTTGATTTTGATTTGTGTAGACCGGGGGTCTCTGTACAAAAGTACGGCATTCACTTGCGTGATGACCTAAACGATTACATTTAAAACATTTTTGGTGTTGAGAAGGTATTTTTCGCGGTTGAAAATTATTTTGTCTATTTTGTGTGGGATTATTTGAAAAATTGGGTCGGTTTGGAGTTTTTTGTGTTTCAAAATATGAAAGTTGTAGTTCGCGTCTTATTCTTACTTGTGCTTCAAGTAAATCTTTTGGATTGCTAGCACGGACAATATGACCTATGCGCGATTCTAATCCTGTTAAAAGCGTATTTAATGCCATGGAATCTATAATTTGGATTTGTGCATCTTTTTGAAGCATATTTAAATTTGATTTTTGAATACAAGCGTGCATTTTTGAATTCATGACTTGTAATCTATTGAAAAACATTAAAGGTGATTCGTTTGTTTGTTGTTTGAGTCTTTGTAGATCTTGAATTAATGAAGAAAGGTCTCGCGTATCTCCATAATATGTTGTTAATAATTGTTTAATTTGAATCCAAGAAAGAGGATTTCGAGAGTTTACTAATTGTGCGGCTTTTCCTTTTAATTTATTTTTAATGTGTATGACCAATAAATCGCGTTGATCTCCGACGGCCATGTTATAAGCACAATCGCAAGCATTGATAAAAGTTCCTAAAAATATTTGATCTCCATCGTATTCAGGGATTATTGAGAAAATTTCCGATAAACGATAAGGTTCAACCTCAACTATAGGTTGGTTTGCTGGTACGTTTGCTGGTTGGTTATTACGAGGTTCAGTCATTTTTGATGGTTTTTAATTTCTCGTATTTTAAAACTTAAATTAAATTTTTTAGATTTTGTTTCTTAAAACTAAATTTTATTTTTGACTTCTTTTAAATTGAAAAAAATTTTCTTAAAATTCAAAATTGTAAAAGTCAGTGTTAGAAAATCGAACAGATTTTTCAAAATATCAACTTATTTGAAAAAAAAATAAAACGTGATGATTCAATTGTCTTACTCACAAAAGCTTTAGCTGGACCATTTGTCTCCACGTGTTCGGCTACCAGGGGCTTCACTAGGTGTTCCTTCCGTATCCGTTGGTTGCGAGGACGCTTGGTTCGTTGCTGTCTAGCTTCTTGGTTGCTTATGTAACTACTTGGTTGCTGTGTAACTTCTTGGTTGCTGTAGATTCTTGATAGCTTAAAGAGCTGGAGCTTCACCACTCGCGAATTAGAATACTCGTGTTTTCGCGTGTGTTAAACTATCCGTACGACTGCGCCAAATGTTATACTTTAAAGTTTACTTTTAACTTTTTAAAAAACTTTATTTTGATTAAATACAATATAGGACTTAAACGTTATAATTGAACGTGTACTTAAGAACGATTCTAAAGAGAATGACTTAACATTACAATGATTTGAGTTTATATAAAGAAAATGTGCTGATTAAGCAATGGAATCATTCCTTAATATTCTAGACTTAAACTAAAGTGCAATTCGGCAGGAAAGCACGTGTTGTTTATTCCGTGAGAGACGCAAGTCAGCAGAATGGTCTTCTTATCTTGAAAGGTTCTGAGAAATAAAGTGTTGATTCGGCTTGAATGCACGTGTTGTTTATTTCATGGGAAACGCAAGTCAGCAGAATAAGCTTCTTATCTGGAAGGTTCTCGGGTTTCATAGAAGGTTCTGGTTTCTTCTAAGTGTAGGCAGGATATTTTCATATAACATATATATAGATCATTGTGGGTTTCCCTATACTTAAAATCCCTAAATGACGTTTTTTGGAATCTCAACTCACTCAGTGGTTTTTTCGTATCTGTATGACGCCACAATACTTCAACGGGGTGCGTTTTTTGATAAACTGTATAGTTTGTAAAATATGAATTTTCAAAGTTTTGCCATTTTGGTCTTATGGGTTTCCCTATACTAAAAATCGCTAAATGACGTTTTTTGGAATTTCAACTCACTCAGTGGTTTTTTCGTATCTGTATGACGCCACAATACTGCAACTGGGTGCGTTTTTTGATAAACTGTATAGTTTGTAAATATGAATTTTCAAAGTTTTACCATTTTGGTCTTATGGGTTTCCCTATACTAAAAATCGCTAAATGACGTTTCTTGGAATCTCAACTCACTCAGTGGTTTTTTCGTAACTGTATGACGCCACAATACTGCAACTCGGTGCTTTTTTTGATAAACTGTATAGTTTCTAAAATATGAATTTTCAAAATTTTCCCATTTTGGTCTTATGGGTTTCCCTATACTAAAAATTGCTAAATGACGTTTTTTGGAATCTCAACTCACTCAGTGGTTTTTTCGTATCTGTATGATGCCACAATACTGCAACTCGGTGCTTTTTTTGATAAACTGTATAGTTTGTAAAATATGAATTTTCAAAGTTTTGCCATTTTGGTCTTATGGGTTTACCTATACTAAAAATAACGCCACAATACTGCAACTCAATCACTTTTTTGATAAACTGTATAGTTTGTAAAATATGAATTTTCAAAGTTTTGCCATTTTGGTCTTATGGGTTTACCTATACTAAAAATCGCTAAATGACGTTTTTTGGAATCTCAACTCACTCAGTAGTTTTTTCGTATCTCTATGACGCCACAATACTGCAACTCGGTGCTTTTTTGGATAAACTGTATATATAGTTTGTAAAATATGAATTTTCAAAATTTTCCCATTTTGGTCTTATGGGTTTTCCTATACTAAAAATCGCTAAATGACGTTTTTTGGAATCTCAACTCACTCAGTGGTTTTTTCATATCTGTATGACGCCACAATACTGCAACTCAGTGCTTTTTTTGATAAACTGTATAGTTTGTAAAATATGAATTTTCAAAGTTTTGCCATTTTGTTCTTATGGGTTTCCCTATACTAAAAATCGCTAAATGACGTTTTTTTAGAATCTCAACTCACTCAGTGGCTTTTTCGTATCTGTATAACGCCACAATACTGCAACTCGGTGCTTTTTTTGATAAACTGTATAGTTTGTAAAATATGAATTTTCAAAGTTTTGCCATTGTGTTCTTATGGGTTTCCCTTTACTAAAAATCGCTAAATGACGTTTTTTTTAGAATCTCAACTCACTCAGTGGTTTTTTCGTATCTGTATGACGCCACAATACTGCAACTCGGTGCTTTTTTTGATAAACTGTATATAGTTGATGTTGTATATAAGTGGCACCGCGTCATAGCTATGGTAAACTAAATTTTGCGACAAAATCTAAGTAAAGAAGCCTTAAAAAATTAGTGTTTCACTTTGTACATGCTGTATGCCGCTCGGCGTTTAATGTTCGAATGATAAAACACTAAGACCTTTTAAAGGAGAGATCAAAAAGGTACTTTTCTCAAAAATAAAGATCCGAAACATAAAAGAGGATCCAAAATTATATTAAAATGTGCGCAAACATTGATTTAGTCGCAAAAACGGTAATTTGTTTTGTGAAAACCTCCGTCATAATTTGTTTGACATAAACAGTCAAAACAACGAATAGAAAACGTCAAATCCCGGCTAAATCAATAATATGTTCGTAACAACCAGATAAGAGTATATATTCTAATGAAATCGTTTAGAAGAAGACATCAATAAAAAGCAAGTAAATAGTAAGCTAATGACTAATTAGTGCAGGGAATCAATACTGCAACTCGGTGCTTTTTTGGATAAACTGTATAGTTTGTAAAATATGAATTTTCAAAATTTTCCCATTTTGGTCTTATGGGTTTTCCTATACTAAAAATCGCTAAATGACGTTTTTTGGAATCTCAACTCACTCAGTGGTTTTTTCGTATCTGTATGACGCCACAATACTGCAACTCAGTGCTTTTTTTGATAAACTGTATAGTTTGTAAAATATGAATTTTCAAAGTTTTGCCATTTTGTTCTTATGGGTTTCCCTATACTAAAAATCGCTAAATGACGTTTTTTTAGAATCTCAACTCACTCAGTGGCTTTTTCGTATCTGTATAACGCCACAATACTGCAACTCGGTGCTTTTTTTGATAAACTGTATAGTTTGTAAAATATGAATTTCAAAGTTTTGCCATTGTGTTCTTATGGGTTTCCCTTTACTAAAAATCGCTAAATGACGTTTTTTTTAGAATCTCAACTCACTCAGTGGTTTTTTCGTATCTGTATGACGCCACAATACTGCAACTCGGTGCTTTTTTTGATAAACTGTATATAGTTGATGTTGTATATAAGTGGCACCGCGTCATAGCTATGGTAAACTAAATTTTGCGACAAAATCTAAGTAAAGAAGCCTTAAAAAATTAGTGTTTCACTTTGTACATGCTGTATGCCGCTCGGCGTTTAATGTTCGAATGATAAAACACTAAGACCTTTTAAAGGAGAGATCAAATAGGTACTTTTCTCAAAAATAAAGATCCGAAACATAAAAGAGGATCCAAAATTATATTAAAATGTGCGCAAACATTGATTTAGTCGCAAAAACGGTAATTTGTTTTGTGAAAACCTCCGTCATAATTTGTTTGACATAAACAGTCAAAACAACGAATAGAAAACGTCAAATCCCGGCTAAATCAATAATATGTTCGTAACAACCAGATAAGAGTATATATGCTCCTTTCTAATGAAATCGTTTAGAAGAAGACATCAATAAAAAGCAAGTAAAATAGTAAGCTAATGACTAATTAGTGCAGGGAATCAATATCAATAAAATAAAAAAATTTAAGGAAGTGCGTGCCACTGTATGTACTCCTCTACTCCCTTCCCGCCCATCAAGGTTTTGATGACGCGGTGTTACTTTAATACAACATCAAGTATAGTTTGTAAAATATGAATTTTCAAAATTTTCCCATTTTGGTCTTATGGGTCTCCCTATACTAAAAATCGCTAAATGACGTTTTTTGGAATCTCAACTCACTCAGTGGTTTTTTCGTATCTGTATGATGCCACAATACTGCAACTAGGTGCTTTTTTTGATAAACTGTATAGTATGTAAAATATGAATTTTTAAAGTTTTGCCATTTTGTTCTTATGGGTTTCCCTATACTAAAAATCGCTAAATGACGTTTTTTTAGAATCTCAACTCACTCAGCAGTTTTTTCGAATCTGTATGACGCCACAATACTGCAACTCGGTGCTTTTTTTGATAAACTGTATAGTTTGTAAAATATGAATTTTCAAAGTTTTGCCATTTTGGTCTTATGGGTTTCCCTATACTAAAAATCGCTAAATGACGTTTTTTGGAATCTCAACTCACTCAGTGGTTTTTTCGTAACTGTATGACGCCACAATACTGCAACTCGGTGCTTTTTTTGATAAACTGTATAGTTTGTAAAATATGAATTTTCAAAGTTTTGCCATTTTGGTCTTATGGGTTTACCTATACTAAAAATCGCTAAATGATGTTTTTTGGAATCTCAACTCACTCAGTAGTTTTTTTGTATCTCTATGACTCCACAATACTGCAACTCGGTGCTTTTTTTGATAAGCTGTATATAGTTGATGTTGTATATAAGTGGCACCGCACCGCGTCATAGCTATGGTAAACTAAATTTTGCGGCAAAATCTAAGTAAAGAAGCCTTAAAAAATTAGTGTTTCACTTTGTACATGCTGTATGCCGCTCGGCGTTAAATGTTCGAATGATAAAACATTAAGACCTTTTAAAGGAGAGATCAAATAGGTACTTTTCTCATAAATAAAGATCCGAAACATAAAAGAGGATCCAAAATTATATTAAAATGTGCGCAAACATTGATTTAGTCGCAAAAACAGTAATTTGTTTTGTGAAAACCTCCGTCATAATTTGTTTGACATAAACAGTCAAAACAACGAATAGAAAACGTCAAATCCCGGCTAAATCAATAATATGTTCGTAACAACCAGACAAGAGTATATATGTTCCTTTCTAATGAAATCGTTTAGAAGAAGACATCAATAAAAAGCAATTAAAATAGTAAGCTAATGACTAATTAGTGCAGTGCCTCATTTTGGGAATCAATATCAATCCTCCTCTACTCCCTTCCCGCCCATCAAGGTTTTGATGACGCGGTGTTACTTTAATACAACATCAAGTATAGTTTGTAAAATATGAATTTTCAAAATTTTCCCATTTTGGTCTTACGGGTTTTCCTATACTAAAAATCGCTAAATGACGTTTTTTGGAATCTCAACTCACTCAGTGGTTTTTTCGTATCTGTATGACGCCACAATACTGCAACTCAGTGCTTTTTTTGATAAACTGTATAGTTTGTAAAATATGAATTTTCAAAGTTTTGCCATTTTGTTCTTATGGGTTTCCCTATACTAAAAATCGCTAAATGAGGTTTTTTTAGAATCTCAACTCACTCAGTGGCTTTTTCGTATCTGTATGACGCCACAATACTGCAACTCGGTGCTTTTTTTGATAAACTGTATAGTTTGTAAAATATTAATTTTCAAAGTTTTGTCATTTTGGTCTTATGGATTTACCTATACTAAAAATCGCTAAATGACGTTTTTTGGAATCTCAACTCACTCAGTAGTTTTTTTCGTATCTCTATGACGCCACAATACTGCAACTCGGTGCTTTTTTGGATAAACTGTATAGTTTGTAAAATATGAATTTTCAAAATTTTCCCATTTTGGTCTTATGGGTTTTCCTATACTAAAAATCGCTAAATGACGTTTTTTGGAATCTCGACTCACTCAGTGGTTTTTTCGTATCTGTATGACGTCACAATACTGCAACTCAGTGCTTTTTTTGATAAACTGTATAGTTTGTAAAATATGAATTTTCAAAGTTTTGCCATTGTGTTCTTATGGGTTTCCCTATATGAAAAATCGCTAAATGACGTTTTTTGGAATCTCAACTCACTCAGTGGTTTTTTCGTATCTTTATGATGCCACAATACTGCAACTCGGTGCTTTTTTTGATAAGCTGTATATAGTTGATGTTGTATATAAGTGGCACCGCACCGCGTCATAGCTATGGTAAACTAAATTTTGCGGCAAAATCTAAGTAAAGAAGCCTTAAAAAATTAGTGTTTCACTTTGTACATGCTGTATGCCGCTCGGCGTTAAATGTTCGAATGATAAAACATTAAGACCTTTTAAAGGAGAGATCAAATAGGTACTTTTCTCATAAATAAAGATCCGAAACATAAAAGAGGATCCAAAATTATATTAAAATGTGCGCAAACATTGATTTAGTCGCAAAAACAGTAATTTGTTTTGTGAAAACCTCCGTCATAATTTGTTTGACATAAACAGTCAAAACAACGAATAGAAAACGTCAAATCCCGGCTAAATCAATAATATGTTCGTAACAACCAGACAAGAGTATATATGTTCCTTTCTAATGAAATCGTTTAGAAGAAGACATCAATAAAAAGCAATAAAAATAGTAAGCTAATGACTAATTAGTGCAGTGCCTCATTTTGGGAATCAATATCAATCCTCCTCTACTCCCTTCCCGCCCATCAAGGTTTTGATGACGCGGTGTTACTTTAATACAACATCAAGTATAGTTTGTAAAATATGAATTTTCAAAATTTTCCCATTTTGGTCTTATGGGTTTTCCTATACTAAAAATCGCTAAATGACGTTTTTTGGAATCTCAACTCACTCAGTGGTTTTTTCGTATCTGTATGACGCCACAATACTGCAACTCAGTGCTTTTTTTGATAAACTGTATAGTTTGTAAAATATGAATTTTCAAAGTTTTGCCATTTTGTTCTTATGGGTTTCCCTATACTAAAAATCGCTAAATGACGTTTTTTTAGAATCTCAACTCACTCAGTGGCTTTTTCGTATCTGTTGTCTGTAAAATATTAATTTTCAAAGTTTTGTGATTTTGGTCTTATGGATTTACGTATACTAAAAATCGCTAAATGACGTTTTTTGGAATCTCAACTCACTCAGTGGTTTTTTCGTATCTCTATGACGCCACAATACTGCAACTCGGTGCTTTTTTTGATAAACTGTAAAGTTTGTAAAATATGAATTTTCAGTTTTGCCATTTTGTTCTTATGGGTTTCTCTATACTAAAAATCGCTAAATGACGTTTTTTGGAATCTCAACTCACTCAGTGGTTTTTTCGTATCTGTATGAAGCCATAATACTGCAACTCGGTGCTTTTTTTGATAAACTGTATAGTTTGTAAAATATGAATTTTCAAAGTTTTGCCATTTTGGTCTTATGGGTTTCCCTATACTAAAAATAGCTAAAGGACGTTTTTTGGGATCTCAACTCACTCAGTAGTTTTTTCTTATCTGTATGACGCCATAATACTGCAACTCAGTGATTTTTTTGATAAACTGTATAGTTTGTAAAATATGAATTTAAAAAATTTTGCCATTTTGGTCTTATGGGTTTTCCTATACTAAAAATCGCTAAATGACGTTTTTTGGAATCTCAACTCACTCAGTGGTTTTTTCGTATCTGTATGACGCCACAATACTGCAACTCAGTGCTTTTTTGATAAACTGTATAGTTTGTAAAATATGAATTTTCAAAGTTCTGCCATTTTGGTCTCATGGGTTTTCCTATACTAAAATAGCTAAAGGACGTTTTTTGGAATCTCAACTCACTCAGTAGTTTTTTCGTATCTGTATGACGCTATAATACTGCAACTCAGTGCTTTTTTTGATAAACTGTATAGTTTGTAAAATATAAATGAATTTTCAAAGTTTTGCCATTTTGGTCTTATGGGTTTCCCTGTACTAAAAATCGCTAAATGACGTTTTTTGGAATCTCAACTCACTCAGTGGTTTTTTCGTATCTGTATGACGCCACAATACTGCAACTCGGTGCTTTTTTTGATAAACTGTATAGTTTGTAAAATATGAATTTTCAAAGTTTTGCCATTTTGGTCTTATGGGTTTCCCTATACTAAAAATCGCTAAATGACATTTTTTGGAATCTCCACTCACTCAGTGGTTTTTTCGTATCTCTATGACGCCATAATAGTGCAACTCGGTGCTTTTTTTGATAAACTGTATAGTTTGTAAAATATGAATTTTCAAAGTTTTGCCATTTTGGTCTTATGGGTTTCCCTATACTAAAAATCGCTAAATGACGTTTTCTGGAATCTCGTCTCACTCAGTGGTTTTTTCGCATCTGTATGACGCCACAGTACTGCAACTCGGTGCTTTTCTTTGATAAACTGTATAGTTTGTAAAATATGAATTTTCAAAATTTTGCCATTTTGGTCTTATGGGTTTCCCTATACTAAAAATAGCTAAAGGACGTTTTTGGAATCTCAACTCACTCAGTGTTTTTTTCGTATCTGTATGACGCCATAATACTGCAACTCAGTGCTTTTTTTGATAAACTGTATAGTTTGTAAAATATGAATGAATTTTCAAAGTTTTGCCATTTTGGTCTTATGGGTTTGCCTGTACTAAAAATCGCTAAATGACGTTTTTTGGAATCTCAACTCACCCAGTGGTTTTTTCGTATCTGTGTGACGTCACAATACTGCAACTCTGTGCTTTTTTTTTGATAAACTGTATAGTTTGTAAAATATGAATTTTCAAAATTTTGCCATTTTGGTCTTATGGGTTTCCCTATACTAAATGACGTTTTTTGGAATCTCAACTCACTCAGTGGTTTTTTCGTATCTGTATGACGCCACAATACTGCAACTAGGTAAAGGTAGTAGCTCCTGCGCAGCGTGCTCTCTCTACAAAAAATATCAATATTTTTGCCTCACTTTGCATATATGTAAAGGCCTATCCAGTTATATAATATATATATATATATATATATATATATATATATATATATATATATATATATATATATATATATATATATATATATAAGTAATGTACTTCTATACATCCACCTTATTCTGTGTTAAAAAATAATAATAATTAGTATTTAAAAAAACATTAAGAAAATCAATAACAATTATGAAATTGTTATTGATAAGTAAATTGCTTTTAAACTTTGGAATGCAAACATCATTAGTTTAATATCTTAATAAGTTGTTTTTAACATTATAATTAAGAACCAAATATCATTATGTACATCATTAGTTTAATATCTTAATAAGTTGTTTTTAACAGTATATCATTATGTTATCATTTAAGTGAAAGGTCAGCATATAAAAGCACATTTCATAATCAGATAATTCATTCAAGTTCTAGCTATAGCAGTAGTAGCACAGTAGTAGTAATAAGTTTTACTAAATAAAGAAAATTAGTTTTTAAAAAGCCGTCTGTGAATTATTGGAACTTAACTGGCGCTGCGAACAGGATAGCTGTTTGGCATTATCCTGACGGTCTTATATTGCATAAGAAACGACATATTGCCTCCAGCTACCAAAAAGAACACGTTCCGGGAGAACCTTCGTATTGTATCCATAGTCAACTTGGTTCAACTACAGAAAAACAACCACGACTTGGGACCGAAGACTACCTCTCCATTTCGCACAAACGGCCTTTGGACAAGTCTATTACGGCAACTGAAGATTACCTACCATAGAGATGTTTTTTCTGTAAGTAAATTTTTAAATGTTTGCTAAAGACAAAACCACTGACAACATAAAAACTAAATTTCTGCAAAAACTCAAAGAAGGCAGCACGTCCAATAAAGACCTTACTTCCTTCAAAACTTTAGAAAACCAAGAAAATCCAACTTCCGAAGAAGACATTCAATTATATTCCAAAATTTCCTTAGAAACTGAAAATTTAGATTTAGATAGGTTAGAACATAGTTTAAGTAATTTAGCGATATCTAACTCTCAAGGAAACTCTACTAATCCTCCTATTCAACCGCAAATACCACATATTAACACATACACGCAAAGAAACATGCCTGACGAAACATTCAAACTAGCCTGCGACTTTTTACCAACTTTTGACGGACAAATCGAATATTTAGAAAATTTTATTCTCGCTTGTGATGAATTTCTTACAACATATGGAACAACTCCAACAAAATTAAATTTTGCGCTAAATGCTGTAAAATCTAAATTAAGAAAGGAAGCGCAACTATATATTTTCCGTAACCCGCAATTTAAAACTTGGGATGAAGTAAAAGCATCCTTACAGAAAGAGTTTGGAAACCCCATTGATTTAAGATCATTACTACAATCTTTGCAAAATTTGAAAACTGATAAAAATGAAAATATACAACAATTTTTTGATCGAATTAAAAAATTCCTAAATGAAATCAACACTAAAATTAACTGTGAAATTTCTGACGTAAACTTAAAAATTTTTCATTTAGACCAAGCAGAGTCAACAGCGATTTTAACGGTAGTTTCCAATTCACCAGATGACCTACGACCTGTCTTTATTCAAGAACTACCAAAAACCATGACAGACTGACAAAACAAAATATCTAATTATAACATTATAACAAATCAAATGTTTAACAGATATCAATCTAAAAATTTTTCACAACCTCAAATAAAAAATCAAAACACACAAAGACAACCTTTTTTTCCTCCTCCAAACTTTAGACAACAATCATTTCCACAAGGTCCAATTAATATTCAATCAAAACCAATAAATCAAAAATTCCCCTCAATAATTCCTGCATTCAGAAAACCGCCAATGTTTAAACATCCCACACCTAATTCGAAACCAACACCTATGTCAGGAGTATCCACCGCAGTATTTAAACCATTACCATCAACATCTCAACAAACACCTTTTCAACAAGCATATCAGCAACGTAATCCCAATTTCTTTAGACAAACTGCACCATTTAAACAACATTTCGAAGAACTAACTAATTTAGAAACACATCAAGAAAATTCCGAGGTTTCCGAAAACTCTGAGTCGGAAACTTTAGATTTTGCACCAATTCCATGCTATTTTGATACAGAATCAAACCAATATTTGCCTATCCAACCAGAACTCACCTGGGAAGATGAAACTGAAAATAATTCAAATTTTCAGGAAGTCTCGAGACATCTAGAATCGACTTAAATCACATTGGTCGTCTTTCATCCCTCCCTTACTTATATCTTCAAAAATTAAACATTAAAATTCTCATAGACACTGGTGCCTCACATTCAATCATTTCACCTCGTTTTGCTAACTTACTTCCAGATTGCATATATGAACAGCCCTTTTCAGTAATTTCTTGCAACAGAGAAATTATAGAAAAATATAATTTTAGATACCCCCTCTTAAGTGAATTAGGTATTACAAATATTATAGACTTTCACGTCATTAACTGGCACGAACATTACGATGCTCTTATAGGCAGTGACATATTTCAACAAATGCAAGGTTCTATTGATTATTCTACAAATAAACTACGCCTGAAAAATAAGTTAATTCCATTTCATATTGCTATGACCAAACCACCACCTAAAATAACCCATTCATCTGATAAATTAAAAATTCCTGTCAATCAGAATTTTGGAACTGGACTTCTACCTTCATTTGAATTACATAATTACACATTTCCAGATTGTTTTGTCCACATAGAAAATGGATATTGCGAGATACCTAATCCCTTTGACGAACCGATTGTCACAGAATTCAAAGCAAGGTATAATGTAATCCCTTCAGAATGTTTTAATATTCAAACAAATTTTACAAATATTAAGAATCCCCATGTAATTGAATCTCTTAGATTAAGCCACCTGAATTCTGAAGAAAAAGAGGCAGTCATCAAAATTTGTAAAGAATTTTCACCAATCATGTACACTGATAAATCTGACTTGTCTTTCACTAGCCATGTCAAGCATCATATCCGTACCAAAGATGACAAACCAATCTATGTAAAATCATTTCGACACCCTCCATCTATGTTACCAGAGATAAATAAACAAATTCAAAAACTTCTTGATAATAAAATTATAAGACCTTCTATCTCTCCTTTTTCCGCACCAGTCTGGATAGTTCCGAAAAAACTAGATGCCTCCGGAGAAAAAAAATTTAGAATGGTAATCGATTACAGAAAATTAAATGAAAATACAATTGAGGATAAATTTCCATTACCTAAAATAGAAGAAATTCTGGATAACCTGGGAAAATGTCAATATTTCACTGTCTTAGATTTAGCCCAAGGTTTTCATCAAATTGAAATGGACCCCAAATCTATTGAGAAAACAGTTTTCACTGTTAACAACGGTCATTATGAATATCTAAGAATGCCGTTTGGTCTCAAAAATGCCCCCGCCACATTCCAAAGGATGATGGATGAAATTTTAAGAAAATATCTTTTTAAATTCTGCTTTGTTTACATGGACGATGTTATTATTTTTTCTAAATCACTTCACGATCATATCCTTCATATTAGAACCATCTTTCAAAAATTAAAGGAAGTCAATCTAAAAGTCCAATTAGATAAAACCGAATTTTTGTGTAAAGAAGTTCCATTTTTGGGCCATGTAATAACCCCAGAAGGTATAAAACCAAATCCATCTAAAATAGAGTGCATTAAAAAATATCCTATTCCAAAAACTCAAAAAGAAATAAAAGCATTCCTTGGTCTCGTTGGATATTATAGAAAATTCATTAAAAATTTTGCGAAAATTGTTCAACCCTTAACCAAATGCCTACGTAAAAACACTAAATTAAATCCCACAGATCCAGATTATGTTAACGCTTTCGAGAAATGTAAAGAACTAATGACAAACTCGCCAGTTCTAGCTTACCCGGATTTTTCAAAACCATTTAACCTTACCACAGATGCTTCTAATGTAGCCATAGGATCCGTCTTATCTCAAAATGATCAACCTATAGCTTTTTATTCTCGAACTCTTAATTCAGCCGAACGAAATTACTCTACCATTGAAAAAGAATTTCTTTCTATCGTAGAAGCAACTAAGCACTTTAGACCCTACCTATACGGACGAAAATTTTTAATCGAAACTGATCACAATCCTCTTGTATGGTACACATCTCTTAAAGAACCCAATTCAAGATTAACCAGATGGAAACTCAAACTTGAAGAATTTAATTTCGATATTAGGTATAAGAAAGGCAAAGAAAATAAAGTTGCCGATGCACTATCACGAATTCAAATTAACGCATTAGAAACTGAATCAAATATTGCTAATAATGAAACAAATGACACAGCAAACATCGAAGACTTTGAAAATGATACCGTACATAGTGACAGTGGTGCATTAAATGTCAATCTGTCTATTTCGGAATTGCCTATTAATTACAGTAACCAACGTATAGTCATTAAAATTGGTCAAAATTATCACGTTTTCTCTAGCCACCCTTTCGAAAAGAACCATAAAGTAATAACAGTTAACAAAGATTCTTTAAATGCACACTTTATGAGAATCCTAACGGAACATTTAACTGACAATAAAACCTTTTGTTTATTTATCCGTGATGAAACTCTAAAAACTGAGTTTATTAAATTTTTACAGGAAAATGGCAATAGCAAAATACGCATAAAATTTTCAACAATATTATTACCTGATATTGTTCTCAAAACGCAACAAAAAGAAATTATTTCACAGTATCATTCACAAAATCATAATGGTATAATCGAAACCTATAATCATCTTAAAACAAAATATTATTGGCCCCAATTAAGAGAGTCCATCCAAGATTACATAAATAAATGCGAATTATGTTTAATAAATAAATACGACCAAAATCCTTACAAATTAAATTTTCAAGGACCTTTAATAGCCCCTAAACCATTTGAAACGCTGTATATCGATCTTTATAAATTTAGTAATCAACTATTTATCACTATCATAGACTCATTTTCTAAATTTGCACAAGCTTATGCCATATCAGATAAAAATGCCATAACAATCTTAAATAAACTTCGTCATTTCTTTTCTGAACATGGTTACCCAAGAAAAGTAGTCTTTGACAATGGAAAAGAATTTAACAATAATATAATGAAAGAATTCTGTTCTCTTTTTAACATAGACACTCATTTTACTACCCCTTGTAACTCTACTTCAAATAGTATCGTAGAAAGGCTACACTCCACATTAACAGAAAAATTAAGGATTCAAAATCAAAATACCCCTAATGAATCCTTAGCTCAACTTATGATTACTGTAATCTTAAATTATAATTATAGCATCCACTGCACAACTGGTTATCCACCATTTGCTCTCATAAACTCACCTTGTTTCTTTGAACCAGAAATTAGTGAAATGACAGTTTACGAAGAATATAATCAAAAACGCAAAAATGAGATTTTACCTTTTTATGAACAAATTTATCAAAAAACATTACAAAATCAACAAAAAAGGACACAAAACCAAAATCCTCTATCACCCGATTCAATGCCATCCACTTCAAATAACCAGATAGTTTTTATACGCGACAAACAAATTAATACTAAGAACAAACCACTTTACAAAAAGCAAACCATAAAAGGACAAAAAGGACCAATATTAACAGTAGGAACCAAACAAAATAGAAATACTAATACACATATAAGACATATAAAGAGATTAAGAAAGAATCTTTCTTTTCAGATTCCTACTTCTTCAGACTGTTCAAACTCTGGAAATAACACCAATTAACGCAACTACATACTTAGAAACGCTATCTAACCAAACCTACATACAAGACCACCTTCATTCTACCTATGTAAATTTTAACTTATCCCAAACTTTTGAAACATTGCAAATTTTAAATCAATCATTTAGTATTATAAATAGATCAAAAAACTTTTATGTAAAACAACAGATTTTTGCAACAAACGAATTAATATCAAATTGTTTTGCTACATATCATAAATTAATTCCTAATCGTGAAGAACGCGGCTTAGCAAATTTCTTGGGTACAGGAATAAAATTCGTAACAGGAAATCTTGACGAGCAAGATCTACAAGAAATAAATAAACACTTCGACATATTGACACGAAATCAAAATAAATTAACATCTCGATTAAATGATTATAGTTCATTAGCCGAACACATTTCAAACAAATACAATGATCTTATAAATAATATCAATTTTCATTCAGGCGAACTACAAAGAGTTCTTACCGAATGATATAATGAAACTGATAAAACATGGAATATTTTGAGTATTAATTTACAAGTACAAAGAATTAAAAACTACCTAGAAATGTTAGAAAGAACAATATCATTTTCCCAGACCGAAACACTAAATTTAGAAATTTTGGATCCGACTGAAATTAAATTACTTTGGGAATACTTACGAACACACTATCCTAAATCCTTTTTATGGCCATTAGGACAGCCTTTAGAGTTAGTACAATTATGTAAAACCGCAATTCTTATCAAAGATAATGTATTAGTTTTAGTTATAAGAATTCCAATTTTTAGGGATTACACTTGTAAAATGTCAATTGTTTATCCGATTCCTTATGATAATTTATTAATGACAATACCTTCAAGTTATGTCTGTAATTCAGATTGGTTTAAAACGTGTAAAAATAATAATCATAAATGGTATTGCTATAATCAAATTAATAACTTTAATATTACTCAACATGAAATTTCTAATTCCTATAATTATGTCATACAAACGGAGAATAAACAAATTATTTATTGCACTTCAAAAACTAACCCTATCTTAGAGTTGTGTCAAAAGATAGTACGTAAAGACGTGAAAAACTGTAACATTGTTAAATCAAATTGTACAGTAGTTCTTAATCAAAACAGATATGAAACAAAAATTAATACTATTGAACATTATCATCTTGAACTAAAACCTTTTAGAAGCACTTCAAAAATAAATTTGAATTTAAATCATGTATTGCAGCCAGAAAAAATTAATGAAAATCTTTTTCAACCATTAGAATTAGAAACCTACAGTTTTCAGAAAAATGGGCATAATTATTTATTGTTTTTTATTCTCCTTTTGATTATCGTTACTATAGTTTATATTTTTCAAAAATATTTTAGAAATAAGGTAATATCTAGAAATACTATTAAAAGATGGTTAGAAGAAGATAAACAATTAGATGAAGATATAGAATTACAAGAGAAATCGTGAGGACACGATTCTTTTTAAGGAAGGAGGAGTAATGTACTTCTATACATCCACCTTATTCTGTGTTAAAAAATAATAATAATTAGTATTTAAAAGAACATTAAGAAAATCAATAACAATTATGAAATTGTTATTGATAAGTAAATTGCTTTTAAACTTTGGAATGCAAACATCATTAGTTTAATATCTTAATAAGTTGTTTTTAACATTATAATTAAGAACCAAATATCATTATGTACATCATTAGTTTAATATCTTAATAAGTTGCTTTTAACATTATATCATTATGTTATCATTTAAGTGAAAGGTCAGCATATAAAAGCACATTTCATAATCAGATAATTCATTCAAGTTCTAGCTATAGCAGTAGTAGCATAGTAGTAGTAATAAGTTTTACTAAATAAAGAAAATTAGTTTTTAAAAAGCCGTCTGTGAATTATTGGAACTTAACTTATATATTTATCGGTTTCACAACGTTCTACGTCTTCCGATACCCAATCTCCACTCGTTTCTGTTTGCCCATAATTCATCATCTAGGCCTCTTATTCTTATTTCACTATCTATTCCTTCTCTCCAGCTTCTCCTCGGCCTTCCTCGTTTTCTTCGGCCAGTTGGTTTCCATTGTAATATTTGTTTAGGTAGTCTTCCATCATCCATTCTTTGTACATGTCCGTACCACACCAGTTGTTTTGTTCTTATATCATCCACTAGAGTATGTTCACCCACTGTCATAATTTCTCTTATTCTTTGATTGGTAACTCTTTCTCTTTTTGATTTCCCTGCTGCTCTTCTCCAATAGTCCATCTCCGTAGCGGAAAGCATTTTTTCTGTTCTATCTTTGATTGGCCATACTTCTGAGCCGTATGTAATAATACTTTTAACAATGGTGTTATATATAAGCTTTTTGTTATGTTTTGATATACTCTGGTCCCAAATTATTCCATTTAATAAAGTTATTGCTTTTCTTCCTTGTACGTTTCTATCTTTTATAGCTTTGTCTAGTGTTCCGTCAGCTGTAATTTTTAGACCCAAGTATTTATACTCATCACAGGACTGAATTCGCTGCCCAGTATTTAAGATTAGATCCTGTTTCGTTCCACCAATACACATATACTCTGTCTTATTGATATTAACCTCTAGTCCCCACTTATTGTACTCTTCTATTAGTTTTCGTGTCATATATTCGAGGTCGTCATAATCCTGAGCCACCACTATCTGATCATCGGCGAAACATAAAGTATACAAGGTGGTTTCATCCAACGGAATTCCCATGTTTTGGCATTTTCTCTTCCAGACTTTAAGCACCTGAGTTTGCGGCGTTCCACGGAAGCCGCTAACGACATGTGACGTTCAAATGTCAACAGTGTTAAGTTGCGTTAGTAATCGGCCATTTTTAGCATGACCAAAAACTATCTAATAATGGCACCTTAAAATTCCAGCATGATTGGTTCATTGCCAAAGCAGGCTTCGAAATATCGTTGTTTGAATTTGACAATGAGCAATTGTTTTTTTATTGTTCATTATTTTTTAATGTTTTTAATGTGCTATTTCTAAGAAGTGCGTGTAACTAAAGGTAGGTAGATTATTTCTTGATAATTTCAGTCACAGGAATTTCAAACTTATTCTTTAAATACCAATAATACAAAAATTGTGCAAGAAAGAATTTTTTTTCGATATTTCATTGGACTAACAAAAGAGGTTTTACGAACTTTCTAATTCATTTTTTTAAAATATTTTCGTCCTAGTTTGTACTTTCCGGAGTACATACACTTTTTGAGCGAAAAAGTAAGTCTCCAAATTCGTTATTAAACATGACCGTATATATTCTGATAAACACAAAGTACCTTTATTTATTTATTAAAGAAAAACCCAAAAAGGAAAAATTATTTCCATATAGGGTAAAAAACTTAATATAAGGTACAACATTACATTATAGTTTAGGTACTTGAATTAATACTTAAGAAAAGAGCAAAATTTACACTTCTTAAAAATATTTGCACATAAGAATTAAAAACTAAAATAAACTATATATATTTTAACTTAGAACCTACTTTAATCTTTAATTATATATACTCATTTTACTATTTTTGGAAAAACTTCATAAAGAGGTTGAAGCCTTGACTTGAAAGGGCAGTTTATTAAACTCGGTAGCAGCCATATAAGAAATCCTTTTTTTTTCCTGAGTTTCGCATATTGCTATTTAGATGAAGGTTGTTCTTTTTTCTTGTATTATGCTGGTGATACTCATCATTTTTCTTTAGGTCAATAATTGAGTCTTGATTAGTTTGTTTTGAATTTTTTTCATAATTTATTATTTCCTTGATGTTTAAAAATTTATTTTTTTCATATAAATCTTTAGTTGGGGTATAATAATCCATATTCATCAATATCTTTACTATTTTATTTTGTGCTCTCTGTAGACGGTCTATCTGAGTTTGCAGTCCATGTCCATATATTGGTGCCACATATGTTAAGATGGAGTTGATATATGTGTAGTAAATAAGAGTTTTAGAGTTTTTGCTTAGATATTTGGAGGTTTTGCTGAGTGTTCCGGATAGGCTTGAAAGTTTTTTAATTAGATTTTCCATGTGTGCAGATCAATTTAGTTTGTTATCAATTAAGACTCCAAGGTATTTTACATTCTCACATGTATTGATTTTGGTTTTATTTTTAATTATTTCACCATTATGATTTAGAACTTCTTGATTTTTGCTTATTATTATATGATTGCATTTTTTTTCATTAAGTATAAGTAGATTTTTCTCTGCCCAGATTTCAATAAGCTTTAATGAACCGTGTCTCTTCTATATAGATAGTAATGAGCAAAGTAGAATGGAGGGGGGGAGTTAACTAGGTTAAAAAAAATCAAATTTGACACGTGATACATCGATTAGTCAAGGTGCCAAAACAAAAAAAAACGGTTTTAATTATTTAACTTGCGCCTATCACCCTCCTAGTCATCTAAACTAAAATATAATGATCAATTATCTGAGGGCACGGCAGTGCCTCGCCAAGTTCGCGCGCCGTAATCATCTTTTCTGGAAACATTTCAGCCGATATTTGACCTACCTAAAACTCTACTTCGGAATGAGCTACGAATCTCAAACTTTGCACAGTCGTAGATCTCCATGGAGTTAACAACCCCTCCAAGTTTCATGGAATTCCATAAAGTAGTAAAGTAGTTACGAAATTTTAAAAAACGTCGAAATTGCCACTCACTCACTCACTCATGTATAGATCATCAATATTCTACTGTACTTCCAGACATGCTACAAAGCTGAAATTTGGCAGACTGATAGAAATTATGACCAAACCCCTGGAAAAAATCAAAAAACCCAAAAATTTTAATTTACGCCCCTTCCCTATACATATTATGTTATATAAAATTAGCATCGCCCACTTCCAGAAATGCTAGAGAGTTGAGCTTTGGCAGACTGATAAGAACTATGATAAAACTATAGGAAAAAATCAAAAAACCCCAAAATTTTAATTTACTCTCTTCCCCTATACATTTAAAGTTATGTAAAAGTAGCATTGCCCACTTCCAGAAATGCTAGAGAGTTGAGCTTTGGCAGACTGATAGGAACTATGATAAAACTATAGAAAAAAATTAAAACACCCCAAAATTCTAATTTACTTCCTTCCCCTATTAATGTAAAGTTATGTAAAAGTAATACTGCGCACTTCCAGAAACGCTAGAGAGCTGAACTTTTTAAGACTGAGAGACAATATGATAAAACTATTTGAAAAAATTTCAAAACACCAACATTTTAATTTACTTCCCTCTCCTATAAATGTAAAGTTATATAAAACTAACATTGCCCACTTCCAGAAATGCTAGAGAGCTGAGCATTAAAATGCTGATGGAAATTATGATAAAACCATGCAAAAAAAATTTTTAAAAGTCCAATATTTTCATTTACTCTCCTCCCCTATAATGTAAAGTTATGTAAAAGTAACATTACCCACTTCCAGAAACGCTAGAGAGCTGAGCATTGGAAGACTGATAGGAACTATGATAAAACTATAGGACAAAATTTAAAAACACGACAATTTTAATTTATTTCCCTACCCTATACATGTAAAGTTATGTAAAAGTAACATTGTGCACTTTCAGAAACGCTAGAGAGCTGAGCTTTGGAAGGCTGATAGGAACTACGATAAAACCATGGAAAAAATTTAAAAATCTCAAAAATTTAAGTAAGGCATTGCAAAAGTTTTGAACAATATTCCGCATATTTTACTACTTTAAAAATTAAGTATTATCCAATTCCTTTAAAAAAGAAGTGAAATCATAAGAAAAACATTTCATGTAAAAAAAAGCCAAGTACGCGAAAATGGCATTCCGTAAAAAGAATTGAGATAAAAGTAATGCCAAGTTTTCCAATACAAATTTCAAAATGAAAGGTTCTTACTAGTTTGGAAATATTTTTCTAAACTTGGCTATTACGGCTGTAAATGACTCTTATGCACAGTGCTAAATTGAACATAAAGAAGTTTGGCTGTAATAGCAAAGTTTAAAACAACATTTTTAAACTAGTAAGTACCTTTCATTTTGAAATTTGTATTGGAAAACTTGGCTTTACTTTTATCTCAATTCTTTTTACGGAATGCCATTTTCGCGTACTTGGCTTTTTTTACATGAAATGTTTTTGTTATGATTATGTTTAGCTTCTCTGAGATTCCTTCTTCTGTCTCTACGTATTGTTGCCTATTTGAGAGAAAATTTTTAATACTAAAGGTTGCCTTATCTGAAATTGAAGTATTGCCAGCATAAGTTTGTGATCTATCCTATCAAACGCTTTAGAGTAATCTAGCAAAATCAAAGCAGTTGTTCTCCCTTGATCAGTAGCCTCAATAATGTCATCTGTTACTTTAAGGAGTGAAGTAGTGCAGCTGTAGCCGTGACGAAATCCTGACTGGTGAGATGATAATATGTTGGTTTCATTCAGATGTACGCGTATTTGATTGTTCATGATCTTTTCTAATATTTTTGAAATTGTAGGTAATATACTTATCATAACAAAAACATTTCATGTAAAAAAAGCCAAGTACGCGAAAATGGCATTCCGTAAAAAGAATTGAGATAAAAGGAAAGCCAAGTTTTCCAATACAAATTTCAAAATGAAAGGTTCTTACTAGTTTGGAAATGTTTTTTTAAACTTTGCTTGGGGAGGGGGGGGTGATTGAATGGTTAGAAAACTTTTTAATCCTTATATTTGAGTTCTGCGGACCAAAAGACTTAAGAATATATTATAATCTTTTAACTTTTTATAACAGATCAAATTTTACCTCCGGGGGGGGGGGGTAATAGGGACAAATTTGATAATTGAAACTTTTTTTTGGGGAACTTGGTTTTAGCGCATCAAAATTAGGACGATTCGCACTTGGCAACTTATATTTTTTGTGAGGCTGTGTAATTTGTAGACCATATTAAAAATAATACACAATAATACACATAAGTGCTTTTAGGCAGTATAAATTTGTTAGGTGATCCATGGTATAAATCACAAAAATGGTGGTAGTAAGAGTGACGGGTAATCAAAAATACTTTTTAATGGTATATTAGCGATTTAGACTTCTTTATTGATTTGTGTTTAAGTGATTAGAGAGTTTAACTGTCAAAGTCTATTTTTGGCCATAATATTGATCCCTCAGACCACTGTACGTGCCGAGACCAATTCACGAACCTTATTGTAGTAAAAACTCATAAACACTTGAGTTTAATAAAACAATGTCAGCACATGATCAACTAGTGGCGCACCAAGGAATATGTCTAGGGGGGCCGAGAATCCATGATGTCGTATTTTATCCTAATATATCTTTTTATTCATAATATGTGGAAAATAAATCTTAGGCGAGGTTCGGTTCGGAACCCTGGGTGCGCCCATGATACACTCAATACAATGTGGAAGGTATGGTATAACAAATTGCAAAATTACAAATTTTAATGCCGTTTTTTATAGAAACCTTAATAATTTCAACTAATTCTACCTAAAACATAGACAAAGAATAAAATAAATAAAATCTAAAAATATAACAAATAATAGAAACTCAGGTATTTAACTAAAATATCAATAATTGTCTCATACTAATATTTAAAAATCACATCTTATAAAATTTAAAACATTTTAAACACTTCACAAAAATATGGCGCTTTTTTTCAAAACAATTATTTTGTTTTTTTTATAATAATTCTATTAAATTTATTATTCCTCTGAGCCGGACTATTTCGCCTAATGCATTTTTTTAGGTACTTGTCCTTTATTAGTTCAGGCCCTACAGGATCCGATACTGCGTTTAATGATAGAAGCAACACACTTGGTATGGATAGACATAAGACTCGCCCGACTATTTTACGAAAGGGAACCACCCCCCCAACCCTGACAGGGGGTGGTTCCCCCCCTTAAACGTGATTTTTGTCGGTTTTTTGCTAATAACTCGAAAACGGTCAACTTTTCTAAAAATATTCTAAAGATCATTTTGCAAGCGGATAAAATTTCCTTTTTAAGTACCTTAGTACCCTCTAAAGGCAGTGGTGCACGTTCCACCGGCCTACGAAAAAAGGGGAAAATGTTAAAATATATATTTTTTTTATTTTTCTTGTGTCATTTGGATCCTTAACACATACATTTTTTTTTAATTATTTTTGTTTAAAAATCCATTGTGTACAGTTAAATATTTAATAAGTTAGACATAACTTTTTAAAGTAGTCGCCTTGAAATAAAAATAAATGTTTTTGTAGAAATCCTCAAATTAAACAAAAATTTTGAACCTTCATTTTTGGTGAGTAAAAAAATATTTTTGAATAGTATTAACTTAAAACTTAATTTTTCGAGTTAAATTCATTTAAATTAGGGGGAGGGGGCATCCCCCCTCTCACCCCCTTAAAAGTAATTTTTTTCTGTATTTTTCTAATTATTTGCAAACTTTTAACTTGTCCAAAAACAACTAAGTAATAGTTATTGACGTTGACCAAAAGTCCTCTCTAACGATGTATAACACGCCCCACTTACATCAGTGGCGCACAGTTTATAGACATTTAAATAAATGAGAGGTGTGAAAAAAACAATATTTTTTTATTTTTCTTGAATTTTTATTGTCCTACATTTTTAAAGCTAAAAAACTTCCTTTCCAACGATGTATATCACTCCACCCTCAAGGCAGCGGTAGATCTAGCATAGAAGCACCAAAAATGGTCAAATTTTGTAAACTCTTGAATCTTCATTTAAGACCACCATGTTACCATGTTGGAACAGTACTAATACACACACTGGGAATATACAGTATACTACTTCAAAAATATAACGAGGGGGAACCATCCGCCCACTCTTGGTGGTGGTGCAGCCCCCCCCCCCCTATTTTTTTTTACATTTTTTGTTACTTGGTATATCAAATTTGACCATTTTTAAGGTGTCTGTGCAAGACCTACTGCTGCGTTGAGAGGGGAGTAATGTACATCGTTGGAAAGGAAATTTCTTCGGCTTTAAAAATAAGTTTTAAAACAACTAAAATTTAAGAAAATTAAAAAAAAAAATGTTTTTTCCACACCTCTTATTTATTTAAATGCCTATAAACGGTGCGCCACTGATGTAAGATGGCGTGTTATACATCGTTAGAAAGGACTTTTCATCAGCCTCAATAATTGTTACTTAGTTCTTTTTTGCCAAGTTAAAAGTTTACAAATAATTGAGAAAATATTGTAAGAGAGCGCTGTTGAGGGGGATGAGAGGGCGGATGGCCCCCACCCGCACCTTAAAGAAGATTAACTAGAAAGTCAGTTTTAAGTTATTACTAACCAAAAATCATTTTTTACTCACTCTCATTATTATTTACTAAGTTACAAAAATGAATGTTCAACATTTTTGTTTGATTTAAGGCATTCTACAAACACATTTATTTTTATTTCAAGGCGGCTATTTAAAAAAATATTTGTCTACCTTAATTAATTACAATGGGCTTTTGACCAAAAACATTTTTTTGTGAAAAAATAGTGTTAAGGATAAAAAATACCACAAAAAAATATTAAAAAAAATATTTTAAAAATGTTCCCCTTTTTTCGTACGCTAATGGAACGTGCAGCACAGAGGGTACTAAGATACATCGTTGAAAAAAAAATTGCATCCGCTTCAAAAATGATCTCCAGAAGAATTTTGGAAAAGTTGACTGTTTTCGAGTTATTAGCAAAAAACTATCCAAAATCACGCTTAAGAGGGGGATCCACCCCTTGGGGGGGCGATTCCCTTTCGTAAAATGTTCGGACGAGTCTTATGTCTATCCATACCAAGTGTGTTGCTTCTATCAATAAATGCTGCATATCGCTTGAATCTCGGATGTAGGGCCTGAACTATATGTTTAGTTGTCTGTTGATAGTCGTTTTTTGGAAGGCCAGCGATATTTAATTACTTTTTATCTTTTTTCTTTCATAATGGATACATCTTCATTTTGTTTAAAGCTTGGGGGTTTAACTTCTGGCTTGTAATGATATCAAAGGACTAATTCTAAACTTACACAGATTACAGGTACAAACTTTACAGTATAATCACAAAAAATGTGAACAAAAATAACGCCAAAAAGTAAGTGCACCTTTAGAAGAGGACCGTTTTCCCATTTAAGAACTCTGGTTCTCAAAATCATAAAAATTAAATTATATAGCAATTTTTTTGTAAAAACGCGTATTTTTAGCTCACACTACTACTATACTATAGCAGTGTGGTAGTGTGAGCTATGGTGATCCTAATTTTTTCGAGAAAAAAAAGTAGCTTAGATTTCAAAAAAATTTTTGAAACTTTTTTGTCGCGCCGTCTGTCTGTAACGACCAACCCGCATAACTCAAAAACCGCTTGCCCAATATGAATGAAATTTGGTACCTAGGCTGGGTCTTGGGTGGAGATGGTCCCATTTAAAAATGAACAAAATCCACTGAACGCAAGCCAAATAAAAGGGTGGGGGAATATTAAAAAAATTAGAGTTTATGTGAAAATATGGCGTGTGTGATATCAAACGAAAGGTAATTGAGTCTGGAGTTCAACAAAATACATTTTAGTTTATTTTAAAAAAAGGGTTGGGTAGATTTCAAAAATTAGAGTTTAAGTGAAAATATAGCGTGTATGATATCAAACGAAAGGTAATTGAGTCTGGAATTAAACAAAATACATTTTACTTAAAAAAAATGTGATTTCAAAAATTAGAGTTCAGTCAAAACATGGATTGTGTGGTATCAAATGAAAGGTAATTAGGTCTGGAGTTGAATAAAATATATTTCAGTTTTTAGTTATGTATATTAGCTCACACGTACACTATAACTATAGTACCTAGTGTGAGCTTAGGTGCCCATATATTGGCAGAGTATTTATAATTGTTTTTATTATTTTTAAAGAATTGCATTTTTCTTATGTTGTAAGATTTTTTAATTCTGGATCACAAAGTCTATTTTCTAAAAAACAATTTATGCACAAACTAGTTTAATTTGAGCTAAGGAATTGATGTAGTCGCAGTTTTTGGTTTAAAAAATTGTAGTTTCTTTTTGGAAAACAAATCAAATGTTGTATTTTAGGGGGCGCCTGTGTTCTATATGGTTGGCGCGAAATCACCGCCAAAAATAGGCTAAAATATAAGTTTTTAAGGCACAAATAAAGTTTAAAATATAGTTAAAAGTTACCAGTTATCAAACGGAACAAAGTGAAAAGTGGTTTAATGCAAAAAACGCGATATTTTGGCGAATAATTTGATATTTATTTTGTTCTAAATCCTAACCTCAAATAGAGCTTTGTTACCTGTGCATTTGAACTAAAAAGTAGTAATGGGCCCATTCGAAAAAATATCGATAATTGTATCGCTTCCAGAAAACTAACCTCAAAAAGAAAAAGAAAACAATGAGTGACACAGAAGCAGAAGATGTGAATTGTAAAAACTGCAAAAAGGATGTGGGAGAGAATGAACAAGGACTATTTTGTGAAGGTGCATGTCAGGCATGGTACCACATAAATTGTGTCAATGTGTCAACTCAAAAATATAAAAAAATCACCAAGGATGTTACAGATATATTCCTGTGGATGTGTACTCAATGCAGGGATGACTTTAAACACTTAATGGTCAAAAATAAACAAGCAAAAATTATATTGGGACAGGTAAATAAAGTGGAAAATAAAATTGATATATGGACAAAGAAAATAGGTGCTGAAACAAGCCAGTGTAAAACAGATATTGGCAACATTACTAAAATGTTAATAAATATTGAGAAAAAAATTGAGAATCAACCCTTAGAAAAACTTAGCTACTCGGAATGCTTAAAAACAACCAAGGAAGTACCATCTCGGGCTCATCTACCAGAAAAAATACCTCAGAACCTTCCCAAAATTATGCTAAAGCCTAAAAACCATAATAATCCACTGAAAACAAAGGAGGATTTGGTCAAAAATATAAGCCCTCTTGAATGTAAATCAGCAATTAATATTGGATTCATGAACTCAAAAGATGGAAGCATTTCAGTAAAAACTGAATGTAGATTATCAACTGAGTTGTTTGTAAAACTTACTCAAGAACGCCTACCAGGGTACACTACAGAAGTACTGGAACTCAGAAACCCAAGTCTTGTGTTGATTGGATTGACTAAAATGTTTGAATCAAGTGAAGAGCTTATGAGTGAACTCAAGACTCTAAATAAACATCTCTTCAATGATGATGACAAAATAAAACTTATGCATACAAGACCAATGTTGAAGCAGAATGGGAAATACATTGCCTATATTGAGGCCACAGGATCAACATTTCGTAAAATGGTGAATCGAGATCTATCTAGTAGTTGGGGAAGCTGCAAAGTAGTAGAAAACATCAATCTTAACCAGTGCTACATCTGCCTTCGCTATGGACACAAATCA
Organism: Aspidapion aeneum; assembly: GCA_963576565.1. Lineage (NCBI taxonomy): Eukaryota > Metazoa > Arthropoda > Insecta > Coleoptera > Brentidae > Aspidapion > Aspidapion aeneum. The sequence continues at coordinate 62,900,585 of OY755042.1, forward strand.
CAAACCTGTGAGAACCGTACTCAGATGTGTTTTTTCTGTGGAGAACCTGGCCATCGAGGAACTAACTGCAAAAATAAGGACACACCATTATGTTTAAATTGTGATTACATCAACAAAAATTATGAAAAGGACCATGATATAAAACATGACTCCAGAGATGATATAAAGTGCTCCTTGAGGGCTAAGAAGGTTCAACTTTTCAAAGAAAGAATCGATTACAACAAGGATAACATATAAACTATTTTAGCTAATTGGTTATGGTAAGATATTTGACTGATGTAAATTTAAATTTAGGTAATATTAATGATACCAAAACCTTCTTAACATTAAATGATTGTAATTCACATTTTGCACTAAATTCCGATCACTTGCAATTAGGTTGTGTTAATTTTAATATTAGAAGTCTCAGGAAAAATTTTAATAGTTTTCTTCTGCACTTACAAACACTACAAAATAAACCACAAATTATAGTCCTTACTGAAATATGGATAAATACTGATGAAAGATCTCTGTATTCTATTCCAGGATACCAGTGTTTATTTGCCTGTAATGACACATTCAAAGCAGGAGGTGTTGCTGTATATCTAATGAATTCCTTAGAAGTCCTTTCACATAAAAAACTAAAATTTAAGACTGCAGATAACCTCTTTATAGAATTCAAAATTGAAAACATTAGTTTTTCTTTACTAGCAATATATCGACTACAAGCGGACAGACCATCTGCTTTTATTAATGAGTTGGAAGATATACTACCTGACTTAGACTCTAGGAACTGCATTTTGACAGGTGACATAAATATTAATATTCTTAAAACCATAGATGATGAAACCATAAATTACTTAAATCTCTGCAACGAATTTGGCTTTACATCAATAATAAATGAAATAACTAGACCTTCACAAATTAATGAGAATGGTACATGCCTCGATCATTTTATGCTTCGGTGTCAAAAACAATACCTAATAAAATCAGCTATCATAAAATCAGATATAACTGACCACTACATCACATACATTTTAATAGATACATTCACAAAAACATCTGGTAAATCTGACAACAGGACAGTTTTTAACAAAATAAACTACAAAAACTTAATAAACACTATTAAAAATGAGTCTTGGATAGATATATATGACTGCAATAACGTAAACTTAGCCTTTTCAAAATTTATTCACAAATTAACTAAATTAATAGATCAAAATACCCAACCTCAAATAATGAAATCCAAAACTACCCGATTAAAACCGTGGATGACTGATAGCCTATTGAGATCAATAAGAGAAAAACAAAGATTATACAAAAGACAGAAACTAAACCCTAATAATAATATATACAAAACAGAATATACCATTTACAAAAAAATCCTAGAAAAGCTCATTTGGAATACGAAAGTCTCATTCTACCAAAAAGAAATACACGAAACTAAAGACATTAAAAAACACTGGAAATTATTAAAAGAAATAAGCGGATCTCATTCTAAAGAAAAAAAACCAATCAAATCATTAAAATCAGAGGGACAAATACTAACAAAACAAAGTGACATTGCAGAATGCTTAAACAAATATTTTACAGAAATTGGGCCACAAATTGCAAAAAAATGCAAAGATATACCTGTAAATATTACTAAACAAAAGTTTCAAAATAAAATAATTTCCAATTCACTCCTTTGGATCCCAATAACAGATCATGAAGTGACAGAAACCATAAAAAACCTAGACGTCAATAAAGCTGCTGGAAGTGATAAAATAAAACCGAAAGTATTAAAAACTCTCAACCAGTACATTACACCTGTTCTAGTATATCTTTTAAATCTATCATTAACAGAAGGCATTTTTCCAGAGAATCTTAAAACATCGATCATAATACCTCTACATAAAGGAAAAGAAAAGGACCTAGCAGGTAACTATCGCCCTGTAGCACTACTCTCTATTATATCTAAATTATTTGAAAAATTAATTCATGCTCGAGTTTACAACTTTCTTCAAAAAAATCATTACTTTTCAAAAAATCAGCATGGATTCCTCCCAAAAAAGGGAACAAATTTGGCACTAGTAAATTTCAATAACAAAATAATAACAGGTCTAGATAAAGGTTCAAAAGTATCTTCCCTATTTATAGATATACAAAAAGCCTTTGACACCATCTCACATACAAAAATTTTGATAAAATTAGAAAAAGCTGGCATAAGAGGAATCGTTTTACAGTAGTTTGAAAGTTACCTCCAAGATAGAAAACAATGTACATTGGTAGGACAGGCAACTAGCAAATGTAGTAATATAAAAACAGGGTTCTGTCTTCTTATTTATCATTTACCTTGATGATATTTTCCATGCAGGATTCAAAGGCACTCTGATTGCATTTGCAGATGATACTGCAATTATATATATTAACAACAATATTCATCAAAACATGCTAGATATGCAGCACGACCTGGAAATTCTTAAAGATTGGTTCACCAAAAATGATATGTTCATTAATACTCAAAAAACCACGTACATAAATTTCTCCCTTAAAAACAAAATTTCATTTTTACAGCCACTACAATTTCATATAAAATGTAATAACAAAAAACTCTGTGATTGCCCCACAATCAGTCAAAGCAGTGAAACTAAATACTCAGGTGTAATATTCGATGAACATTTAACCTTTAAAAGACATATTGAGCTCATAACTAAAAGACTAAAATTTACTCTTTGCAAATTTTATTTTATTAAAAGAATCCTCCCCACATCACTTAAGCGTACATTTTACTTTGCCATGGTTCAGTCAATTTTATCTTATGGTAGTATAGTTTGGGGTGGTATTTATCAGGGCAACCTCTATCCAATTCAAATTCTTCAAAAAAGTTTTGTCAGATGCATTGAGGGAGCAGGATACAGAGATCACACTGAAATAATTTTTAAATCTTTGAATATCTTTAATTTTAATGAACTTTATGAAATGAACCACAATTTAACAAAATTCTTTATTCCCAGAGTCAATAAATCTATTTCCCAAAGAATGTTTTATTTTCTAGGACCAAAAATCTATAACGAATTACCTACACATTTTAAAAATCTACAACAGAAATTATTTTTTTTCACACTTAAAAAAAGAAATATTAAAATTAAATGTTGATCAAATTTTAGCAAGACCATTTAATGTCCCCATTATTTAGTAGTTTTTTATAAGTTCAAAACATTTGCAATATTAATATTATGGTACAGCAATTGTGATTCAAAGGTACCTGATAGGTAATAAGTTTTCATTTAGTTAGTCTTACTTAGTCTTAAACATGGTCCTGTGTACAAATAGTTCCTGATAATTCTTTAGTTGTCATTCTGTTTACTTATTCTGTTCTATAAAAATTGAGTCTAAATTCCTTATAATTATTAATTTTAATTACTTCATTTTCATTTATTGTTTTTTTTTAATTTTATTTGTAACTAGAGTTAGATGCAGTTAAGATAACTTGTAATTTTTAAGTGTTACAAAAAACAAATAGTTTATTTATTTTAATCTAGAACTTAAAATTGTTAAATTTGAAGATTAAATAGGTCTTTATAACTTTTAAGCCTTACAAATATAAAAAAAAGAACAAATTAGCACACACAAGATTTATTTCTTTGTGCTATGAAAATATCAAATGTATTTTAAACCTAATTAGTAACTAGTTTTGTTAAAAGTTGTAAACTGATTTTATTTAATAAAATACTTGAAAAAAAAATATGAAAACTTTAAATAATTAATAAGTAAAAATATTTTCATTCTCATTTGGTATTTATGATGTTTGTAAGCTATTTAATAAAAAGCCTTTTTTAAAACTGTCAGATTTTTAATTTTTTATAAATTTTAATTTTTTTTGCGTTTTTTTATTATCAATCTTTGTACTCCAAAGAAGTTGTTTCTATGTTCCTAACTTCGTAATTTTCTATATCATTTATATATTTTTTAATTAAATTTTCCTGAGTTCACTGTTACTCTAGTGCTGTTGGATACTTTCGGCGTGACTATCTACAACAGCACTTACTCCTTCTTTCTACCGTATGTGTGTAGTAGAAACAGATGAGTTGGAATGATCGGATTAGATGAAAATGATAAGAGGAACGCGCAGCCACGAGGATGAGAAAAAAATTACAAAATTAATAAGGAGCCAACAACGAAGGAATTTCTGACGTAGAGTTGTATATTTTGTAAGGATGATTTCCGATTAAAAAAAAACAAGATTCGAAAGAGTGTAACTCACATTCACTCACTCCAAGGTCCATTTTCGGCATTTACTGAATTTCACTGACATGACAGTCAGGGAAGATTGGGAACTCTGTTATTAGGTATCAATAACATTGTTAATTGCTTCTAAACTCAAATAAAACCCGATAATTCAAAAAAGATAAGAAACATACACAAAAATAAGCGTATCAAGAAAAAGTAGCAATTTTAGTAAAAACAAATTACGACTTGGTCTCCTTTCGGGGGGTGCATGACTTTTTGCCGTTATTTTCGTTTAATTGTATCGTGTAATAAAACTTAAAAAGCAATCAATATTCCTTTCTAGATTTCGTGTGCAATATCATGCAAATCTTTTTACATTGCTTTGATTTGTAATCAAATTTTTGTGAATTTGTGCCTGCTTCGCTATTTTTTCACTGGTGGCTAAAAAAAGGAACGCAAACCAAATTTTTCTACTCACGTGCGCATGCGCATTTAACAAACTTTTTTTACCTTGTATTTTTTTCCTGTTGTTTACTACTTAAATTTGAGTTTTCTTTTGGAGTTGATCTGATTTATTTTATAGTTAATTAAAAAATCTTTTGATTAATTGAACGATTTGTTTGACCGATTTGAAATCAACGAGGTAAAAGTGTTAAAAAGTCTAGTCCCAAATCACAAACTGATTTTTGATTAACTACTAGCTAATATTGGCTACACAATAGTTGCTTATTAAAAAGCTTTTTAAGGGCTCCCTGGCAAACTACTTAAATCAGGGATAGGTAGGTGATCCGTGCTTAAATAGTTCTGTTTAAGTTTTCAGGTAAAATTTTCTGTTCAAATTCTAGGTTGGAATTTTATCTCTCAGATAAGATAAGATTGACTCAGTTCCTTGCTCCAAAATGGCGTATCTGGGTTGCCTGAAGGAGTTGCCGTTCAATTCTAGAGACCTGTAATAATAATTTTAAAAAAAATCTATATCGGTGTTTTTATGATGATAAATGATAAAACACAACCTAAAAATTGCAGTTTTTTTTTAAATAATTTTTTGAAAAATAACGCACTGATATTCTTACACAGATAAAAAAATGCTTTGTAGTTAGCACTATACCAGTTTTATATTGAATTTGGTCTTGAATAAAGGCATAAAAAGTAGTGTATGGAACAAGTGGCTATACTCGCGGTTTTTAAGGCACTAGCTGCACTCGTGCGTTAAAACACCGCTCATAAAAAATACAGGTTTAGCTAATAACAGAATAACCTATTACACAAGTGGCTAAAACCGCGAGAAAAAGACACAGCCAGGACTTGTATACACTATTTTTTATACCTTCATTAGAAAAAAGTTACCTAAAAAGAGTACATATAGTATAGATATAGAAAACGTTTATTTTCTTTTTTATGAAAAATTAGCCTAGCGAACAAGCCAGTAACAATAATAATTTAAAAAATAATAAGTTTTTCTAAATACTACAGTTTTATGTTTTTTTACTTAATTCGAGATAAAACTGGTATAACAGATCAATTCAATCAAAACGGCCATGTTTTTGTAATTTGTGCAGCACCTAAAATGGTATTTTTTGACGAATATATATCGATAGAAAAATTAGCCCACTTAAGTCGTATTCAAATAGGGGAAGACTGGTAAGTTTTGATCTAATTGTTTTTATTAAAAAAATGTAGTTTTTTGGACTTTTAATTTAAATTACAGATTCAAAATCCAACGTTTTGACGCCTTTCCCGGGCCAGAATATTAGAGTTAAATATCGCATTTGAAATATCTTTTATACATTTTAAAAATCTCTGACTATTTTTAGTGCCTTTATTTATGTGTTTAAAGTGCTAAACACAAATCTGACTTATAAAGAATATAAAATTTTTAAAAAAAGTCAAATTAAAAACAGGCGCAATTTAAAGGGGTCCCATAAAACATAGTAAAAATAGGTTTCTCTTTAGGATAACTATGTAAGTAAAGGAAAAATTTAAAGCCCATCAAAAGACCTATTAAACGAGATACTTCGGACCTGCCCTTGCAAAGATACACACCGTTAAGCATTCCCAATATGCTGATTTTCTACACATTTTGTTTAAAATAAACACATCAACATTTTTAAGTTTAACCTATTTTCTTAGAACTAAAGCAAAATGTGAAAAAAGGTATGAAATACTTTTTTAGAGAATAAAATTTCCATTTAAACCAAAACTCCAGTGGCGTTTGTAAACTGAGATCCTCTTTTAAAATTCACTTTTGATTATTTGTTTTTCATTTTTAATAAAAGCTAAGCAGTTTGCGAAAACATGTGTATAAAATATTATTAAGAGGATAAAATTCTATTTTTAATTATGTATGTATGTAAGATGAAAAAGTTTAATTTACAACAAACAATACAGTGACGTCCAAAAATGGAGAAATCGTCAAAAATCTCATTTTCAGTGTATATTTGACTAACCACTTAGCCTTGGTGGTTCAGTAAACGTGCGTTCGCTTTCCGATCAGAGAGCAGATGGTTTGATTCTTATGCCTGCCAGTTTTAACATGAAACTAATATCCGTTTGTAAATACAGATTCCCCGGAGGTAGGGGAAAAACATGTCTTTGGCGAGGTTTGGGTATCAGCGAAGTAGGTAAAGGTGATGATCAATACAAATCACGTTAAGCGGATGATCCCATATAGCGTAGAAATTTCCACTTTACACAGTATTTTCTGAGTAAAAGGCTATTAAAGGAAAAGAAATAGCCGAAAATCCAAGATGGCGACGCCATTTTGACATTGTTCCGGAGTGGAAAGGGGTCGAGGCTTTTACTATGTTTAATAAAACACCATTAGGTATTGCGTAAAATGCACGGGGAAACATCTTACTGTAGAATGCCCCAAACCAAAAGAATCTGAGCCAAAATGCATCCACTGTGGAGGCAAGCATCCTGCTAACTACAGAGGATGCCTTGTTGCTAAAGAAATACAAAAATTGAAAAATAAACCTAAGAAACCGAATCTCATGCCAAACGTGAGTACAAATAGACAAAACCAACAGACAAGAAAACAGTCACACAAAACTATGTGACAAGGTATCAATCAGTAGTCAAAATACTATGGAACAAACACTACAATTAATTTTGGAGAAATTGAACAAACTTAATGAGCGATTAACCAAACTAGAAAATAGCAATAACGGAGCTACCAATATGCCTCAAAATGGTCAGTAATCTTAGAATAATCAGCATCAGCAAGACTTGCAAGTTATTCTAGACATAGAAAAAATTGACGTGTGTCTTGTGTCAGAAACGCATTTCACTAACCAGTCTCACATTAAATTTAAAGGTTATAAAGTGTATCATACAACTCACCCTAGCAATACTGCACATGGGGGAAGTGCTGTAATAACTAAAGAAAATATATCACACTATGAGGAGATGGGATATAAAACCATAGAGATTCAAGCTACATTAGTAAGTGTAAAAACTAAAGAAAAATCAATATCTTAATTTTCTCAGAAAATTAGGAAACCGTTTTGGAGGTGACTTTAATGCAAAAAATAACTGCTGGGGATCTAGACTGACGAATTCTAAAGGAAAAGAACTTTTGCAAGCTATTAGTGAATATCAATGTGAGCCGATATCAACTGGTAAGCCCACATACTATCCAACAGATCCAGAAAAAATTCCAGATCTAATTGATTTTTTTATAGTAAAAAATATATCTCTCAGTGTAAATCAAAACTTTCTTCTATATCTACAAAACTTAAAGAAAGTTTTGATTTACACTGAGATCATTCACCTATTATTCTCTTAGTAAAAACATAATAAAGAAAGAAGCAAATATCTCACTAGTTAATAAACCGACTGGATTAGTTTTAAACAAAGTCTCTCAGAAAAAATAAACCTATCAGTACCATTGCAAACGCCAGAACAAATCGATAAAGAAGTTGAATATTTTGTTACAAATATTCAACAAGCAGCTTGGGAAAACAGTCCAAAACCAAAGAGAATTTTTAAGGGAAAAACTATCCAAAGGAAGAGATCTTATATTGGAAAAAAGGAAACTAAGAAGAAAGTGGCAGCAAAGCCGTGATCCTCGGGACAAAACAAATTTCAACAACATGACGCAGCGCATTAGGCGAGAAATTCTAGTAATAAAAAATGAATTTATTAACCATTTTCTTAATGAACTTACAGATGATAAAAATACCGACTATTCCCTTTGGAAAGCAACCAAAGATTTTAAAAGACCAATTATCCAAATTCCACCCATACAAAAATCTAACAACCAGTGGGCAAGGAGTAGCGAAGAAAAAGCAGATATTTTTGCAAGTCATTTAGAAAAAACATTTCAGCCCCACGAAGCATCAGATGAAAACTTTCATTTAAATGAACCCCATCAAATCGAAGACCATATTAGGCTTACATCACCAAAATAAATATTAACAGATGTATGATCTTATTAACGGGGTAGTCATAAAACAACTCCCCAGAAAAGCTATCGTAAAACTATGCAACCTAATTAATGCGTCCTTTAGGCTTAGGTATGTACTTAAACTGTGGAAAGTTGCAGAGGTTATCATGATTCCAAAACCGGGAAAACCACTCCATGACGTGTCATCTTACAGGCCAATATCTTGGCTGCCAATTATATCCAAGCTCTATGAAAAATTATTGCTTAAAAGAATAAAACCCATCATAGAAAGACAAGAAATTATTCCATCTCATCAATTTGGTTTTTGAGACATGTATTCCACGATAGATCAAGTACACAGAATTACTAATATAATAGAAAAAGCACTGGAAGAGAGAAAAGTTTGTTCTGCAGTTTTTCTAGATGTAGCACAAGCATTTGACAAAGTGTGGCATGAAGGCCTTAATTTTAAACTAAAACGGTTTCTGCCAAAACAATATTCGGATATTTTGGAATCATACATATCTGGTAGACATTTTAGAGTAAAACAGGCTCATACTCAAATTTAAGAGAAATGCAAGCAGGCGTGCCCCAGGGTAGCGTACTAGGCCCTTATCTATACTTATTATTATTCACTTGCGATATCCCAAAGCCAGAAAATTGTCACTTAGCAACATTTGCCGATGATACTGGTTTATTGACGGTAGAAAAATCTATTGAAAACTGCATAGAAAAACTTCAGGATGCAGTCACAGTTGGACCACAAAGTGGCGAATAAAATTAAATGAAGCCAAATCAATTCATGTTGATTTTACAAACAAAAATATAAATCACATACAAATAACAATTAAAAACATTCCCGTACCATATTCAAAGAAACATTGTAAATGCACCGAAATAGTGACCTTCATCGAGATCTAAAAATCGAAACTGTAGCAGAGACTATAAAAAAGTACGCAAAAAGCCATGAAGATAGACTCCATCGGCATGTGAATGTGGAAGCAATTCAACTCCTAGACAATACTATGCTAGTTCGAAGACTAAAAAGAGTGAAGCCGTTTGAGCTAGTAAACTAAGTGAATTACTACACGTAAATTTAGTGGGAATAAGGACACTGTTGTTCTGGTAAATATACGTTTTAATCCATCGGTAACGTTTGATGAAGACAAAAACCATTGTCGAAACGTTACCGATGGATTAAAAGGTATATTTACCAGAACAACAGTGTCCTTATTCCCACTAAATTTACGTGTAGTTGAATTGCAAGGACGTGACAGGTTTACCAAATAAGTGAATTATATAAAACAAAATAATGCTATAAACACAACACAATTGTGAGTTACAGACTAAATAAAGCGGGGAGAACTGTTGAGTGAACCCTAAGTTTAAATCTGACTTTTCTAGTAAATTAAGTTAAAACAAAATTGCTAATTAGTCTTACTGACTAGATTGTAATACAATAAACACAGTGTGTTTAACAAATTTAAAAAAAAAACAATTAGGTATTAATCGCACCTGGTATTTGTTCTGTTTTAAAAAAAAATTATTAAATGAAAAACTATTAAATAAAACACTAAAAACAATTAAACCACCTGAAAAGTTTTAGTATTCACGAATTAAAAATCCAAAACATGTTTCGTGTCTAAGGAAGTTAAAACGTTTTGTTTCTCTTGTATTTTTTCGTAGCTAGCTCGAAAGCTTATCACCCACGGGTGTTGACAGTTCACTGTTTCGTCCTGAAGCGACTCATCAGAACACTGCTTGTACATATGACTAACGTAACTAATAATGAGTGGTCCTAGCGCAGTACTTTTCATCAGCTACCTTAGATGTGACACCCTTGCAAAGCTAAGTAGACTGTTTTATGTCTCATCGGGCTGCCAATTGGGGGACGTGTAGATTGTGATCTATCAGCATGAAGTGTGGGAACAGAACAGCATTGGCCAATGGCAACTGAATCGTCACGTATTATGCGAAGAAACCCTTGCTATGCAGGCTTCTCTTGCGAAACGCTCAAGAAACGTTCCATTACTTCGGGGCAATAGGACAAGGTTTCGCTGAAAACGGGTAATATTGGTTGAAAATTCACTGGGTTTAGACAGCGCGCGCCTATTTCAAAAAAGAAAATGTACTCCCTGACCTTGACAGCATATTAACATTCAGTAGCGCTATTCTTGAATTTCATCTCCCTCGAACAAGGCATCTGATCCACGCAGCTATTGGTCGTTTGAAAGAGAAATAAAAACAAACAATTCCAATAAAAAAATCTCATTAGTGTCAAAAGTGAGAGAAATTGCATACGTGGACCAATCAAAGCGTGTATTCTAGGGAGAGGAATAAAATTTTCCCGAAATTCAAGAATAGCGCTACAGGTACGGTACACTGAATACATTTTTACCGACATCAACGATTACGCATCGGCGTCGGTCAGCGAAGTTATGACCCAATAATACTAACAAACGTAAATTTTAGCATATTTTGGTACCCGTGAATTGAAACTAAAAAAATGTTTCATTGTTAATCGGGTACAAAAACCCTATACAAGGGGGTCACATCGATCAAGCAGTGTTCTGATAAGACCTTCAGGACGAAACAATTAACTGTAAACACTTAATAGGAGTCTCGGACCCCCATGGATAAGCTTTCGAGCTATCCACGGAAAAATACAAGAGAAACAAAATCTTTTTACCCGATAAACCACGAAACATTTTTAGGTTTTGTTTTAAATATCTCTCTCTCTCTCTCTGCGTCCAAAACTTAAACTTTACAGTTTTTAATGAAATTAAACCCAAATTTCCGTCTTACCTTTTATGTTTTTACAGTGTAGATAATCATACTCAGGTATCTTCATTGATAGTGCACACTACACCGGTCTATTTTTTAAGTTAAAGTTTCTTTATTTACAGATTCTTATAACACTCACTTTTTTTCCTTTGTCAGAAAAAACATCACTAATAAAGAAAAAATTTATTCATAATTAAACTATCAGTCTAAAGTATTGTCACACATTTTTTAAAATAAAATTCAACATCTATAAATTACGTAAAACAAAAACAAACGTTAAAAAAAACCAAAAACAGCACTAAGAAGAACACTACTCCAAATGAGAATAAGATTCTTGCTTTGCAGCATTGCAAAATTTTCAAAGTGAGACATTGAAGATATCAAGGTTAAAAGAGTTGGTGTTACGCATCATACGGTTTCAGGAACTATTCCCTCCATAGTTTGTTCTATGTGTTTTAAGTTTAAAAGTTTGTGTGTGATGAGGCGTTTGTCTGAGCTGTCTGGGAGGCACATAAAAGTTCAGTTCTGGTAAAAGTTCTGAACATGATATAAAATTATTTACAAGTTTGAAGACAAACATCCTGTCAAACCTGACTCTTCTGTCTTGAAGTTTTTCAGGTTTAAGTAGAGTTCTGAGATTAAGCTATATAACGCAAAAATCTGTTTTGTACTTTCTCCAAAGTCTAATAAGGTGACCAAACTATACTACAGTTTTCCGGTTGAGGCCTGACTAGACTTACATAGAAAGCTCTGTTTGTGAAATCTGACGTGTGCGTTTTGACAAATCCTAGAGTTTTGAGAGCCTTATCTGAAAGTTTCTGAATGTGTTCTGTAAATGTAAGTTTGATGTCAAAATGTACTCCCAAGTCACGTAGTATCTGATTTACAGTCTCAATGTTTTCAATGTCAAGATAGTATCCTTTAAAAGGTGGATGTAGACTTCTGTAAAACTGTATACGGGTACGGGTAGACCTCGTCAGATGTCTATCAGGGGAAATGAATCGACCCCTGCCCTACGTAGATTCCAGGTACTCTCTGACTCGGAGAGTTAGCACCTGTATAGGGTCCCTTTCCCAGGGTTACGGGAGAAGACCACATCGATATGAAAGGCGGAGAGAATGGACCTCGGTATGGTGATCATAGCGTAGGTGGCAACCCTTTCTTTTAGGGATAGTATAAAAGACTACTGCCTTGTAGTACCGGCGTTGGAATCGTCAAAGGCAAGATACCCCGATCAAAAATCACCTGGTCCTCCAAGTTGGGGGTTGGGGCATCAGACTAACTCTCTGATACCCGGAAAAAACGTACAATGTTAAAAAACCCAATCAAACGCCTCGGAAGGAAAAGAAAAACCTAAGACGAACCAAGCAAAGAAACAGGAATATGATTTTTGGTACATGGAACGTGCAAGGAATGGGTCGAAAAGTAAATGAAATAGTACATGAGTGCAGCAGAATGAAGGTAGACCTTGCTGTACTAACAGAAACGAAAAAGAAAGGAAAAGGATCTGAAAACCTAGGACAATAGGACCATTTCTATAGCGGAGTGGCAAAAGAAAAACATGCTCAACAAGGAGTTTTGATTGAGATTTTGGTCCACAAAAGATTTAGAAAATTTATCACCAACTGGGAAGCAGTCAATGAAAGGCTAATTAAAATGAATATAACAATAATAACGATTTTTGGAATCTATGCGTATAACGACGATGCAAATGTAGCCGTGAAAGACAAATTTTTTGAAGAAATACACAATGAAATATCAGCAGTAAGTACATCTAGAGAAATTGTCATATTGAGAGATTTAAATAATAGAACCGGTAACAGAGTTAATGATCTGACAGTTGGCCAATATGGAGAAAATGTTGTTAATGACAATGGAAACCGGCTAATTACAGTATGTGAGCAATTAGACCTAAAAATCCAAAACGGTTTTTGTAACATAAGGAAATACACAAATATACCTGGACCAAACCCTCACAAAACCTGAAATCCGTCATTGATTATCTAATCACTAAACAAAAGACAAAACTAAAAATTCAAGATGTCAGAACAAAGCGTGGATCAACATGCGGAAGTGATCACTATTTTCTGGAGTCCAGAATTCTCTTTCCTTATCAAGGCCGGCCTGCATCAACAACATCTTGATGATACAGTGATTGAAGAAATTGATCACTGTAAATATAATCTACTAAGCCTAGAACATGACAGCGTAAAAAACTTATACAAAAAGAGACTGAACGAAAAACTTAATACAAGTTCAGGTGAAACCCCAGATGAGGAATACGAATGTATTACATTAAGCATCCACCAAGCTGCAAAAGAAGCACTAGGATTAGTGGAAGAAACTTCTAAAAGAAGAAAACTATACTGGTGGGATGCTGATATTGAAAGAGAAATAGAGGCAAAAAGGAAATTATATCACACCTACTTATCCCAAAAGACAGATAGAAGCAGACAAGAATACAAAATCGCGCAATCAAAGGTGAGAAGAATGATCAGTGATAAGAAAAATTAATCGTGGACGCACAAGTGCCAGAAAATAGATTCTTACTTAGGAGGTAGGAGAAGTACCGAAAGCTGGCAAACTATATCGATTAAAAAAGAAACATGCAGAGATATCATTTCACAAATACCAGACAAAGAATGAGATGAGCATTTTAAAAAACTTTTAACTGAAGATAGAGCAGAATTCAAGGAACACGCAAGAGACAATATAATTAGAACGATGGGATCTCCAGTACCCCTCACAATCTCGGAGGTCAAAAACGTGTGCACAACCTTAAAAAGCGGTAAATCTGCCGGACCCGGAAAATATCCCAGCCGAACTTATTAAATACGGCACTGAAGAACTGTTTTGGAGATTACGGAATCTTTTCCAAAAATATTTAAATGGAACTGTAGTACCAACTGAGTGGAAAACGTCATATATATCCACAATACACAAAAAAGGAAGGAAAGATATATGTGACAATTATAGAGGTATATCTGTGACTAGTACGCTAAGCAGAATATACGGTAAAATAATAAGAAATAAAGTAGAGAGTGAATATAAAGACATGGAGGCAGAAGAACAAGCTGGTTTCAGGGCGGGTATATCGACTTCAGATCATCTCTTTTGTATAACCCAAGTTATTGAAAAGAAAATGGTATACGGACAAGAGCTGCATCTGCTTTACGTCGATTTGCAGAAGGCATATGATAGGATACCACTAAATCTACTTTGGAAAGCGTTGGAAAACACAAACATAAGCGTACAACTAATTAAGGTCATCAAAGAGTTATACCGCAATAGTAAGGCAAAAGTTAAAATAAAAGCAAAACTAACCAAAGGCTTTCAAGTAAATAAAGGTCTTAAACAAGGTTGCTGTATCTCGCCTACGCTCTTCAAGATATACTTGGAACAAGTCCGGAAGGTATGGAACTGTATGCCCGCAGCTAGAAAAACGATAACTGCAATGGACTGTATATATTTTATTAAATGAAAGCGCGAACAAACATAAATATATTGATACGAAATCCCGAAATAATTAAAGGTCCATAGGTTAATTGCTGGTACCCACACAACGGAAATCAGAAACAAAGTACTCACCAGTTTGCAGCCAATTTCTCCACGTTCCAGGGGCCCCTGATTGGATCTAATGATGGCACCACGTAGCTGAAGGGCTGAAGTTTCTAGTTCTATGCTTCAGTACACCAAAATCGAGCACTTTTAAGTGTAGAAATTTGTAATAGTTGGAGAAAGTAATTAACACGCCATTTTTCTCGAGGCGGTAGAAAGGATCTCTCTGATTCTTGGTGCGCATGTCAAATGCGCGAAAAATGTACTCTGTCCTTCATCCAAAAGTGTGGTTTTAAAATTTAAAAACAACCGCGAAATTTAGCGGGACCTAACATAACTGCCCACCAAAACACCCAATTTTAGAATATCAGCCGGACAGATATAGATATAAGAAAAATGATCGACCGATAAATATAAATGAATGAAAAACAGATAAGTAGCGTAAGTTTATTTAGAGATAACGAAAACCCGAAAAAGGCAAAACAAACAAACAAAAATTTAAAAAAAAATAAAAATAAAGAAAAACCTATTGTAATACCCGATAATAGGTAGAAAAATTAAAATTAGTATTAATTCGGCAAGAGGCACAGTTTTACAGCTGGCCGCTTGTAAACACCGGTAGCCGTTCGTACCGTCGCTACACGCACTTGACCGTCTCCGCCGGGATGCAATTCAAGAACCCGACCGACTGGCCATTTCAAAGGTGATTGGGTGATTAGATAACCAAATCATTTAATTTGATATTTGGGGACGAATCAGCCCACT
This sequence comes from Aspidapion aeneum, assembly GCA_963576565.1. Taxonomy (NCBI): domain Eukaryota; kingdom Metazoa; phylum Arthropoda; class Insecta; order Coleoptera; family Brentidae; genus Aspidapion; species Aspidapion aeneum. Next base: position 62,916,270 of record OY755042.1, read on the forward strand.
TGTGTCGCTGTTGTAGCGTATGCAAATACTCTACAGAATACCTTTTCCAAAAATCATTATGTAGTTTTTGGATTAGTTGCCATCTCGAGAGCCGATTTAGGAGAACCTCGGACAAATCTGACTCCGGAATTTCTGAATTAAGGGGTTCAAGGGTCAAAAAATGCCCAGGGGTAAGAGGTTGAAGATCGTGTGGGTCTGAAGAGGCAGAAGATAAAGGGCGACTATTAAGTACAGCTTCTATGCGACATGTAAGGGTGGACATTTCCCTGATGGACAACTTCTGGTCGCCGACAACTCAAACAAAGTGAGTTTTAAATCTTTAGACGGCAGCTTCTGCCAGGCCATTGAAATGTGGACTGAGAGGGGGTCCCAGATGCCAACGAATAAAAAGTCTGGGGGACGCACTTCTTGCGTAATCAAGTAATTGGTTACGAAACCCTATAAAATTACTGCCCTGATCTGACCAGCATTGCGTCACGCTTCCACGTCTGGAAATGAATCGATGGAATGCATCTACAAACCCTTCGGTGGACAGTTCCATGGTTAATTCCAAATGCACGCAATGTGTGGCCGTACAGACAAACACACAGACCTACGATTTGAAAACTTTACAACCACGGTAACGATGAGGAATCACAAAGAAAGGTCCACAAAAGTCGATAGCTACACTCGAAAAAGGTTTAAGTTGATTGATTCGATGAGCGGGAAGTGAACTCATTATGGGCGGTCTATAGGGTTTAGGGTTGATTCTAAAACATTGCAAGCACTTGGATATGGTTCTTTGAATTGCCCGTCTGGCAGATAATATTCAAAATTGCTGTAAAAGCAGATTATGTAATGTTTTAAACCCAGGATGAAGGTATTGTCGATGAGTGGACTCGATAAGAAGAGTAGTTAAACGATGGTTACTCGAAAGTAAGACGGGGTGTTTTGCAGAATAAGACAAAAGGTCAGATTTTTGTAATCTGCCACCGACTCTAATGATATTATTTTCATCAAGAAAAGGTGAAAGTTTTCGAAAAGGTTTCGGTATTGGTTTATCCTTAGATAACGCGGAAAAAAGCTCAGAAAAGCAAGAACCTTGAACGCGTTTGATAAGAAGGTTTAATGCACTTTGCATCTCACCGGCGGTAGGAAAAACAATATTTTCAAAAATAACTTTTTGGTCCGGTAGATTAGTGGGTTTTTGATAGGTTGAAAAAGGTTAACTATTCGAAGGACATAACAAATGATACGTTGAATTTTTGATATAGATGAATATTTGATAAGAAGTTGATCTAAGAAGTTAACGTCAATTATCGCATTGCAACAGACCTTTGGCTTTTCCTCCAGATTAATATCTCCGAAATCAATCGGCATTTTTGATTTATGAAAATCGGGCCATTCGTTTTCGGGAGACCACAAAAACGACGGTGCGTTCCACCACATGTCATGTGAAATGAGCTGTGAAGGGGTGGCCCCTCGTGACGCAATATCGGCTGCATTTAAAGCAGAAGGAATGTAGCGCCATGAGTTTGAGGGAATGATTTCTTGGATTCTACTGACTCGATTTCTAACAAAGGTTTGCCAGCGATTAGGAGGGGATGAAAGCCAGTGCAATACGACTTGCGAATCGCAGAAAGTAACGATATTTGTAAAAGTTATTTTTCCTTCATAGCTAGATAAGACGAAATCAATTAATTAAAAGAAATGCGCCTAGGAGTTCTAGCCTAGCCAAAGTTTGTGACTTTATAGGCGCGACCCTAGATTTTGCAGATATGAGAGAAACAGATATATTGTTTCCTCTTCTACACGAAAATATACGACACCTGCGTAGCCTCGAATTGAAGCGTCACAGAAGCCGATGATTTGACAGGTATTGGTTTTTGACAGTTTGACTTGTCGGGGTAATTGAAAATTGGAAAGAAGCGGGAATTCAGAACGAATTTTGTTCCAAGAGTCGATGATAGAAGAATCTGGTTCTTCGTCCCAGCCTATTTTTGATATCCACAACTGTTGCAAAATAAATTTTGCTTGTAGCAACAAGGGACAAAGAAAACCTAAGGGATCGAAGATTGTTCCTATGATAGAAAAAATAGAACGTTTAGTTGGGGGTTTGTCCTTCATTCGGCATTGATAAGAAAAAATGTCGTTTTTTGTATGCCATTGAAGGCCTAAAACTTTGATAAAGTGTGGTTCATCCTTGTCAAAAGAGAGAGACATTTGACGATCGGATTCTGGCAATGTTGCCAATAACTCAGGACAATTGCTTGCCCATTTTTTAAGATCAAATCCTCCCGACTTCAACAAATCATTGAGTTCCGTTTGAAAGGAAAGAGCTTCAGAAAGCGAAGGGCTAGTTCCCAAGATATCGTCGATATAGATTGACGTTTTTAGTACAGTACTAGCCATAGGAAAACGTTCCTTTTTTCTCTCTGCCAGCTCATTTAAGGTACGCATGGCTAGAAAAGGTGAGCATGTCATGCCAAAAGTGACAGTAGAAAGTTCTCACACTGAAAGTGGGTCCTGTGGAGAAAACCTCCACAATATCCTTTGATAAGGACGGTGATAAGGATTGATAAGGACTTGACGGAACATCTGTTTGATATCAGCAATGTAGGCAATAGGATTAAGACGAAGTTTCGGTCTAGATAACAACGTGTCATTGAGACTAATATTCTTTGGGGTGACTGCCGAACAATCCCAGACTACCCTTAATTTTGTACTTAAGCTTTCCGGCTTTAGTACGCAATGATGTGCCAAAAAACATGATACGTCGACTTTTGGTTGACTAGATAAAACTAGACTCATGTGATTAGAATCGATATAGTCTTGTATGAAACTTGAATAGGCAGTGTACAGATCAGGATTTCTGAGTAATCTATTTTCTAGAAGTAAAAATCTACGATAAGCTTGCGGATAAGTATTTCCTAGGTCAGGGTTTATTTTATCTTTAAACGGAAGTGAAAATTGATTCCGCTTGTTTTTCTTCCTTTGATAAGATTGGTTTTTAGGCAAATGTTCGATTTCCCAAAACCTAGGGATAATGATCTCCAAAGGAGGTGAATGACTCGTTAAAAAACAACTGGTTCGTTCCGTAAGACTATCTACTTCATCCACTTTTCCCATGACGACCCAGCCAAAGATGGTTTCAAGGGCTGAAGGTTGCCCTATTTGTCCAAGAACCCTACCCTTCTTGAATATCTGTGCGAATAGCTCGCAACCAATAACTAGGTCCACAGGTCTAGATTTGAAATAAGATGGGTCGGCAAGTTTAAGGTTTTCCAAGTGTTTCCACTGATTATCGTTCAAAGAGAATGTAGGCATATTGGAACATAGTTGTGGAACAACAATTGCTTCGAAATTAAGTAAAGGAATGACCTGTCCTTGTGGCTGAATGTGACATTGAACGAGCCCTTTGGAAGTAAGAGAAGACATTTGATTTAATCCGAATATTTCAGTGGTGTAACTTCGCCTAGGAAGATTAAGACGCTGAATACACTTTTCACTGATGAATCCTGTCTGTGATCCAGAATCAAGCAGTGCCCTTACAGGTTGAAAATTTCCGCAACCGTCCATAACATCTATTATGGCGGTGCATAAAAGAAAGGTACCTGAAGGTCCTGAGGTATTTAATGACACATGAAGATTATTGACAGGTTGTGTGTGAATGACAGGACTAGTATCTTGGCTTCCAGACTCTTTATTAGTTTCTAAGATATGAGTTAAAGTGTGGTGCCTTTTACTATTGCAAGTCCTGCATGAATATTTTGATTTGCACGTGTCTACCCCATGCGAGGGATGAAAACAGGCTAGACAAAATTTTTTCTGCTTGACGAAAGATAGGCGCTCGATAGGCGAGAGGTCAAGAAATGTTTGACATTTCGAAAGCACGTGACCTTGATTACACCGGAAACATTTTATTCCCGTACTTGAATTAGTTGAGGTGCCAGCCAGTCCTATAAAAGGCGAATTGGATGATTCATAGGTAGGCTTTTGCCCAAACTGATTTTGCATAGAATTTGATTTTTGATAGGTAGGCACCTTTTTGGGTGCTGTTGATTAAGGAAGTGATTCCAAAACTTTACATCTTTTTTCTAAAAATTGAAAAAGTGACTGAAAAGTGGGAATTTCGGTATTAGTATTGGCGTGACTCATTTCGAAATTTGAACGCGTCGGAATATCCAATTTTTCTAACAAAATGAAAAAAAATAATAAAGTCCCAACTGTCAACGTCAAAGCTAAGTGATTTTAAAATTTCTAGGGATTCTGAAAAGGTGTCAATTAAATTACGCAATTCTTTAGCTGACTCGTTTTTTAATGTAGAGTTCATAATTGTGTTTAAAGCATTATTTGCGAGGTCTCGCTTGTTTTGATATCTATTGACTAATTTGTCGTAAGCAATTTTATAATTTTGATCAGATAAGCTAATCCCTGATATCAATTTTAAAGGCTCATCCTCGAGATATGAAAATAAATATTGAAGTTTTCGGACGTTACTTAGACTTTGATTTTGATCTATAATGTTGTTAATAAGATCGAAAAAGCTTGGCCATAATTTTTTATCACCTCGAAATATGGGAATACCTAACTCTTTGAGTTTTGGAGTTTCAGATTCGTTTTGACGAACATATGGTCTCGAAAAGGATGGGGCCTCAACCGGAAATATTTCAGAGTAAACCCCCTTACACGCATAAAAATATTTACGAGCTTCTGAAAGGATCGCATCTTGCGTTTTAAACTCCTCGTCGTCCGAGTCGTCTATCAGCATAATGACATCATTATGTGCCAACATGCATTTATCGAAGGTTTCATCCAAATCGGAATACCTCACTTGAAACTCGTTTCTCGCTTTTGCGTCCGTTGCCGCGGTTGGTGAAAACACATAACACTCGGTGATCGCAGATAAAAAACCCTTGCGTTTTTGCACGGCTTTTTTGATAGACATGATTTTTCCTTTGAAATGACGAAATTGTCGGTAAATATACAATTAACGCTAAATTAATGCTTCTGAAATAGAAAAATGACGAATTGTCGAAAATATGCACTAATTTATCGCAATTGATGAAAATTGTTTTAAATATCGAAATGGTATGGAACAAATCTAATCACAGAAATGTTGTTTGTTTGTTTTGATTAATCCTCCATTTTGTTTACTGAAATGACCACGCGGTAGACCCTGCGTTACCATAGCAGCGGACCGAAAACAGGTGAATTGCGCCGGAAACCGAAGGTCGAACGAAAATCTACGGTTCAATACGATTGGCAAAATTCAAGGCCGTGTGATCTCGGCGAAAATGTGAAAATGGCTGACTTATTAATACAGTCGTATGGAGTAAATTTATTTTTTCGGTTCGAAGGAACACTTTATGTATGCCCGCAGCTAGAAAAACGATAACTGCAATGGACTGTATATATTTTATTAAATGAAAGCGCGAACAAACATAAATATATTGATACGAAATCACGAAATAATTAAAGGTCCATAGGTTAATTGCTGGTACCCACACAACGGAAATCAGAAACAAAGTACTCACCAGTTTGCAGCCAAATTCTCCACGTTCCAGGGGCCCCTGATTGGATCTAATAATGGCACCACGTAGCTGAAGGGCTGAAGTTTCTAGTTCTATGCTTCAGTACACCAAAATCGAGCACTTTTAAGTGTAGAAATTTGTAATAGTTGGAGAAAGTAATTAACACGCCATTTTTCTCGAGGCGATAGAAAGGATCTCTCTGATTCTTGGTGCGCATGTCAAATGCGCGAAAAATGTATTCTGTCCTTCATCCAATTGTGTGGTTTTAAAATTTAAAAACAACCGCGAAATTTAGCGGGAGCTAACATGGAAGAGAAAATGCCAAAACATGGGAGTTCCGTTGGACGAAACCACCTTGTATACTTTATGTTTCGCCGATGATTATGACGACCTCGAATATATGACACGAAAACTAATAGAAGAGTACAATAAGTGGGGACTAGAGGTTAATCTCAATAAGACAGAGTATATGTGTATCGGTGGAATGAAACAGGATCTAATCTTAAATAACGGGCAGCGAATTTAGTCCTGTGATGAGTATAAATACCTAGGTCTAAAAATTACAGCTGACGGAACACTAGACAAAGCTATAAAAGATCGAAACGTACAAGGAAGAAAAGCAATAACTTTATTAAATGGAATAATTTGGGACCAAAGTATATCAAAACATAACAAAAAGCTTATATATAACACCATTGTAAAAAGTATTATTACATACGGCTCAGAAGTATGGCCAATCAAGGATAGAACAGAAAAAATGCTTTCCGCTACGGAGATGGACTATTGGAGACGAGCAGCAGGGAAATCAAAAAGAGAAAGAGTTACAAATCAAAGAATAAGAGAACAGACAGTGGGTGAACGTACTTTAGTGGATGATATAAGAACAAAACAACTAGTGAGGTACGGACATATACAAAGAATGAATGATGAAAGACTACCTAAACAAACACTACAATATAAACCAACTGGCCGAAGAAAACGAGGACGGCCAAGGAGAAGCTGGAGAGAAGGAATAGACAGTGAAATAAGAATAAGAGGCCTAGATGATGAATTATGGGCAAACAGAAACGAGTGGAGATTGGGTATCGGAAGACGTAGAACGTTGTGAAACCGATAAATATATATATATATATATATATATATATATATATATAAAACTGTATATGCTTACATTTTTCAACATTCAAAGAAACACTGTTACATTCACACCACTCTTGAAATCTATTAGGATCTTCCTGCATTCTTTGTGAGTCTAGCTCGGTCTTAATAACATAATAGATTTTTAGGTCATCGGCATACAAGAGTACAAGGTAAAACTCAAAGCAGTTAACAACATCAAAAATAAACAAGTTAAAAAATATCGGAGCCAGGTAAGCCCCCTGTGCTATCCCTGAGGTCACTTCTATGGGTTTTGACAAAAATGTGTTGTTAATTTTAACTATTTGATATCTCCCAATTACATTAAATTTTACCCATTTAAAAAAAACTTCCACCCATACCATATGCTTTAACGTATTTGGGCTCAACTAAGCCAACGAACTTTTGAACGAATTTTTTCAGTCACAGAAAAGGAAATCGCGGGTTATAATAAATTCTTTACTGTTTTTTCAGCTCGTTATTTTGACATGTTTGGGGTGGGAAACTGTCAAAGCATAATTTGTAGGACAAACGTTCATGTTTAATATCATAAGACTTTTAGATTTAAGCAAAAAATTATTTGTTAGTGCCTGCGTACTCTGCTGCGAATTACTTCCAGGTATTTTCAAAGTGGAAAAAGTGGGGCATTTCAGCAAAATTAAGCCTACGAAAATTCAGCCTGTTATGCATCACCTGAAAAATAGACCGGTGTATGTACTGTGCACTATGGCAACACGTGACTCCAAATCCCTTTGCTTTCTTTCTGATTGTATTAAAGAAAAACTAAAATTCTCATGCTGAACTTACTTCAACTGTTTCATATTTCCCAACTCCGGTGGAACATGGTTAATGTTATTGTTAGACAAATTCAACACTGCCAGCCGACTAAGCTTTCTTAGCCCTTCAACGTTAATTTCATCCAAACTGTTGCCGTTGAGCATCAATATTTCCAATCCAGTCATGTCAAATATACATTCTGATATTTTTATAAATCTACAAAATAATCAAATTTTTTTATTATTATATATTTTAGAAAAAACTTGTAGTAAAATAAAAAATCCTTTGCTTTAGAGTTTACATTATTTAAATGTTTCACTCATGTCAGGTTTACCTAAGTAGGCTCAAACGATTACGAAGGTTATTGTTATTATAATGTATATTGAGTTTTTGAAAGGGATATTGCGAGAACATAGTCAAAAGACCAAAATAACTATGGATAAAATGGATCCTTGACGGATCTGATACCTTTTTAGCCCATTAGCACACTGACAACATCTGTCATATAGGTTGAAAGGGTTTTAATAAACTATAAAACTTTTATGTTTAAACTTTTTTTCTAGCATTGATATTAAAGGCGCTGACCGGGGGTTCACAATATAGTGAATGACCCTGTACATTCAAGTGAAGCAGTTTCGACGTCATATTGCGCACTTTTGTTGCCTGGCTTCTGCTGTTTTTAGTGTATAACCGAAAAATAATGCTTTTATTAATTTAATAGTGAAATAATATAGGTTTTGTTTCTGTTGTTTAGAAATGAACCCAAATTATTAACTAAAAAGAGCATCAAAAATTCTACTAGTTTGACAATTTAAACTTTTTTCTATCTTTAATAATAAAAAAGTTATTATATGAAACAAAAGGAACCTATGAAGCCAGACTAACAGGAAATCGAGACAGAGGGAGACCAAGAAGACAAAATTGCCGAAGATTCTAAAAAAATTGGTGCAGCTAAATGGACGGTGCTTGTAAGAGACCGGAAAGGATGGTTCATGTTTGTAATGGAGTGAAATAAAAACGGGTCTTAAACAAACATATTGTTACGGGTTCACTGCTACAAATAAAACTCGCAAATGTCAAAAAGGATATGTCAATTTATTTCGACAATTATGTACAAAACACGCACTTAAACTTACTAATAACTTGCTAATAACTCACTAGTGAAATTGGCCTATTAACTTCGTGTTAATATCTCGCGATTACTACAGTTCGTTATCTCTGACTGACTCTCGATGTGCGATGTCCGGCCCTATATATAGGGTCATCGAACTTTCGCGAACTATTCATCCATTTTCGATTCAGGAGTATACTAGTTTCTGATAGAAGGTTCGCGTCCGAGTACGAATGTGAGTCATAGATAACGCAACTAAAACCTAGACTACGAATACAACCATAAGATAAGTCAACCTTATTAGGTACACTACCTAAATATATAAATAAAATTTAAATAACTTAAATTTGTAGCACTATCCTCCTCTTCAAGTTTGATCGTCTCGATCAACATTTCCCAGGTAAGGTTTTAGTCTGTCCAGATGAACAACTTTCATCTTGGATTTCGGGCTTCTTTGGATTCGGTAGACATCATTAATTCTCAACAACAACTTTATAAGGTCCTTCCCATGGTGGTGTCAACTTAGGTTTTCTTTTCTTTCGTTGAGGATTGTATAGCCAGACTTGATCATTCTCTTTGAACCCTGAAGAATTTGCTTTCAGATCATATCTCGCTTTCATGCGGTCACTGGCTATTTCTAAACGTTCTACATAGTCATTAACTTCTAAGTGTTCCTCTCCAGGTGAACGAAACATGATATCACATGGTAAACGCAGTTCTCTACCAAACAGGATACTAGGTGGAGTAGCTCCTGTCGTATTGTGAATGGCGGTTCTGTAGGCCATCAAAAACAATGGAATATATTGGTCCCAATCTGTTTGGTGCTCATCGACAACTTTGCAAAGATGTTCTTCTATTGTTTTATTAAATCTTTCAACCATGCCATCTGACTGCGGATGTAAAGCAGTAGTTCGTGTTTTATGTATTCCTAACAGGTCACAGAGATTCTGGAAGAGCTTTGATTCAGTTTCTGCCTTGATCTGAATGTAATTCTAAAGGAATTCCAAATCTACTGAAAACATCATGGTTGCACAAGTCGAACATCGGCGGCATCAATTCGTCACATCTTGAAAGTAATTGACCCGATAAAATCGGTTTCTAATTTTGTCCATGGTTTTATTTATGCCTAGGTGCGCGCCTGATTTTCCGCCATGGCATTCGGCCATTATATGATCTACCATGCTCCTAGGAACTACTACTTGATCACAGTAAGGCCATCGGCACTATCCCAGGTACGTTTAAGTATGTTTTCTTCTACTATCAGTGAATCCAATTGTGCCCACAGTGATTTGAATATCATCCCTTGGTTCGCGACATCTTGTCACGAAAGTCGTGGTCTGTTCTCTTCCTTCGATCGCAAGATAGGTCCTATATCTTTATCGTCAAGTTGTGTCGTTCTGATTGAATCCGACATCCATTCTTCGTCTGGCTCTAACTTTATTTGGCGCACGTAGGTAATTCCTTCTTTCTGGTCAATTCTCCTGCAATGTTTACAATCTTCAGGGCAAGGTCTTCTGGACAATGCATCTGCATTATTATGCACCCTTCCCGCTCGGTATTTAATTTGATAATAGTATTGTTGTAGTTTCTCTATCCATCTCGCGACTTGCCCCTCAGATTGTTTCATTTTCATGAGCCTTTGTAACGCAGCATGATCCATTCTAATCAGAAACTCTTGTCCATAGAGATATTTGTGAAAGTGATCTACGGATTTAATAATGGCTAGAAGCTCCTTTGTTTGGATAGCTTTTTGCTGAAAAATTCGATGACCCGTTCTTCTCCATCTTCTACTTGGGATAGTACTATGCCATCGTTGCTCGCATCAGTATCTAATATGAATTTACCGTTTGGAATAGGATATGCGAGAATCGGACTAGAACATAATGCTGCTTTTAGTCTTCTAAATGCTTGGTCACATTCGGTATTCCATCCATAAGAAGCTTTATCTTCTGTAAATCTGTGTAATGAAGACGCTATTTTGGCGAATCCTTCTACAAATCGTCTGTAGTATGTTCACAGACCCAAAAAGCTTCTCAATTCATGTTTGTCACGAGGTTGAGGCCATTCTTTTATTGCTTGTAACTTCTTTTCGTCAGCTTGGATGCTTTCTCGGGAAACGACGTGACCCAGGAACTCAACTTTTTCTTGGAATAGACATTTCTTTGGGTTTAATTTAAGATTGGCATTTCTGACTCTTGAAAATACTTCTCGTAAATTGTCTAGATGATCTTGAAATAATTTCCCCTTACTATGATATTATCCAAGTAGACTAGGCAGGTTTTCCAAGTAAGGCCTCGTAGAACAATTTCCATTAGTCTTTCAAATGTAGCTGGGGCATTGCATTAAACTGATAAAGTTCACTTCCAGCAGAGAATACTGTATTCTCTTTATCTCTTTTAAAAATTCCTACTTGCCGCCAATACCCACTTTTTAGGTCAAGAGTAGAAATATGATCCTGCCAATGTTCGTAATGGGTCGTCTATTCTTGGCAGTGAGTAACTATCTTTGGTCACATCGTTAAGTTTCCTGTAGTCGACGCAAAATCTAGTACTTCCATCCTTTTTTAGTGACCAATAACACAGGAGATGACCAAGGACTTGATGACTCTTCAATAACCCCATCACTGAGTATTTTATTAATGAGATTGGGAACTTCTTCTTGTTTGGCCATTGGTAGTCTTCTTCGGGGCTGTCTTATCGGTTGGGCATCGCCAGTGTTAATGGAATGTTGAATAAGGTTTGTGCGTCCCGAACTACTCTTAGTTTCGAAAATATTCATTTGTTTTTCTATAAACTACTCGCTTTCTTCTGGAGTGAGATGTTTTTCTCCTCGGAAGTTGGCTCTTTACATCTTGTTACTTTCTGGACTGGTTCAAATAACGCTCACCTCCCCCTTATTAATTTTGACACTATTTGAGAAAATATTGGCGACTTTAATCGGCATGTCTTCATCGGTTTTAACTAGTGACTTTGCAACGAGGTAGGTGTCTGTTGGCTTATGAGTCCCACGCAGCTTGGTGTTTTACTTTCTAGCCTCCCAAAAATTATGGTCTCACTATTACCGACCAGTCTTGTTGTGGATACTCCCACCACCTTTATTGGTTCTTTATTGATGTGACTATTTGATAAAATGAACTCTTCGTTCCCAAATCTTAGGGTATTAAGTTTATTATCAAACGCAAATCCATGTTTACTTATCAAGTCAATTCCCAAAATAAATTCTTCTATTTCCGCAACTAATACAGTGTGGCGAATCTTCAACCTCCCCAGCTGTAGGTCTATGTCTGTCTGACCCAACACGTCGCGTCGACGGAGTCTCCAGTCACAGTCTTTAACGTTATTTGCTTTTCTGTTGGTCGAATTTTATATCTCTTTGCAATTTGCAACTTGAGCAATGATATGGCAGCACCGGTGTCTATTGTTATGTTAACTTGTCTTCCATTTATTAGTCCGTCGATGTTGAGACTGTCAGTAGTAGGTTTTAAGGTCTTGATGGAGTAAATTTTGGGGCTACATTTCCATTAGCCAACACCCGCCGCTCTGCGTTGACTAGTTTTAGTTTTCCTGATTTCTTCTTCGGTACTCTGTCCCGCTAGATGGTAAGCGAGACCTCATTTGGACACGACAATCGCGTTGAATATTTCCATTTGGGAGGGACGTCTGTTTTCTTTTAAAGAGTCAATCTTTTCTATCAGTGATTGAAGAATTTGGCTTAGCGTCTTTGAGGGAACCTCTTGTTCATTGCTCATTTCTTCACCCTCCTGAATAGGGTGTTTGACAGTAGTAAAAAATAAATTTATATTTATTTTTAGATATCTCTTTAGGTCTTGGGAATGCTAAAAACAAACTTTTTTGTTCAATTTTTTCTCAAATTCATAGTTCTTTTAATTAAATAAATTCATTGAATTAAAACAATTAGCCACGCGGTCTACCAATCAGCTGCGAGTGACGTCACGAAACAGCAAACGCCTCGAACCAACCTATTTTCTGTGTTATTTTCTTATGGATGATAATGTTTGCTTTGGTTTAGAGTGCGAATTATCGTTCTAAATTAGATTTTATTTTGTGTTTTGCTTATAAAAAAACATTTTCAATGGAAAACGGATTCTCCAAAGCCGATAGCTCCAACTTGCCAATGCTTAATTTCTTTATGGTGGCAGGCTTCTTTGCCAACAACAGTGATTTTTGTTCTGCGGAATTTAGAAACGTTAAAATGTTGATGTAAGTATTCGATTAGTGTTTTTGTATAAAATGTTTTTTTACGATATTCTTCGCCTACTTTTACTCATTTAGATGTTGAAGTTAGGTTATATCTTTTGCTTTTTTGTTTAATATGCCACTTACAATAGATTCAATTAAATACCCAATCAATATTATTTTAAGCATTAGAGGTACTCCCTAGTCCTGCCAATAACTGCCTAGCACCGCCTAAAAATTTGTACACCTTTCTATATACATAGTTGTTCACCTCTTGTAATAAACATAACCTCAAAAATGTCTTCGTCATTTACGAAATAGTTATTATATATATATATATATATATATATATATATATATATATATATATATATATTATAGACAACGTGAGTGTTGTAGCACTCCGATGGCTCAGATTGGGTTTTGGTAGATACAGTGGACTATAATAAACATTGGCGCAAAAAATTCATTTAACTAGAGAAAGTAAATAATTTAAAAATTCAGGGTCAATTTGAAAGAGAAAGAAAATTATCAGCCTCATGGAGAGGTTGAAGTTTTGAAGTTCCAAAGTGCAAGGTGTACACCTTTCCGTATGTGGCTTGAAGTTCCAAAAGGATGATGGCACGATAATTTTAATTATTTGCGAAATTTTAAAGTGAATTTTCACTATTTTTTAAATCTAAATTTTAAGGGTGTCGTTTTCTAGACATGGCGACGCGCAGCACACACTTTGTCTCTCAATCCTACGCTTGCAGTTTTTTCGCACATGCGCACAGCACTTCACCCTCTATAGGAAAACCATATCACTATATTTTAAATTTTATGGATATGTGAAAAACACGATAGAGGACGCTTGTAGTGCCAAAGTATATAAAAATAAAGAAATAAGAAATAAAATGATAATTCTTAAATTTAGAATAGAAATTACATTTTTTGCGTTTAATTCTCGCATTTTAATGCAATTTTGCTTTAGGTAAATTTTATAATAACTAATAGTTGACCCATTTACTTAGTTTTACAAACACAACTTTTTCTGGGTATTACGCCACTAGTAAGGAAAAATTACTTTAAAAAATTATAAAAAACCACTGCGTTTCTCCTAGAAAAATAAAAATCACTAATTTGTCAGTGGCTTTCTATAAAAATAAATAGTTGCCTAGTAAAACCTAAACCACTTATCTTTTAATTGAATTTGAATACGCTACGTTTCGATTGCCAATCTACAATCGTTTTCAAGCTTTTTATTTATATTTTGTCTCAAAATCTTAAATGTTTCTTGTTCAAATATATTTTTTATTATTATATCGTTGACAAATTGTCAATATTCTGAAGTTTATCAAAAACAATTGACCAATCTAAACAAAACACAAGGTAACATGATACTATTTCAAGACATTATGTCAGTCAATGTTGTTTTCAAATTTAAAAATAAACAGAACAGGGTGACTCATTAAAACTAGAATCAATAAGGTCTCTTTTTTATAACCATTTAGAAATTTTTACAAAATTATGATCATTGTGGGATTATATTACTATTATATCAAAATCTATTTAAAAAAAAAAAAACAGTAATTAGAATTTCATTACAGTATTAATTAATTTTGAAAAAACCTTTTTGCAAATCTTGTCTGAGAATAGGAAGCCAAGCTTTACTTATATCTATAGAAATACTTGAAAGACAGTTATCTTCATTTAAATAAATACATGCTGATTCTTTTAATTTTCTTTTAATGTCATTAGATTCTTTTTGTAAAATTATTGTTTCTCCCCATTTAATTCTATGATTACTCTCAAAAGAATGCTGACAAACTCTGGATTTCTCGTAATCACCCCTTCTCAAATTATATTTATGATCATTAACTCTTACTTCAAGTGGCCTAGAAGTTTCACCTATATAAATTTTACCACATTCACAAGGTATTTTATAAATTACATTTTTTGAATTCTGCTCTTCATTTATTGGTTTTGTTTTTGTTAGAATAGATCTAAGTTTATTTTCTGTCTTAAAAACTGTTTTTATATTATAATTATTTGCTATTCTCCTAATTTTGTCTGATATACCTGGTATAAAAGGAATCAATAATTTTTTAGTATCTAAATCAATTATATTAGCATTTCTTCTTCTAGGAAACTCCATTCTATGAAAACAATTTTCAACAAAATTTATAGGATAGGAATTTTTTATTAAAACTTCTTTAATTAATTCTTTTTCTAATAAAAATCTGTTATTATCAGAACAAATTATCTTTGCTCTATCAAATAAACTTTTAACAACACCTCTTTTTATTATAGTAGAGTGATTTGATTTAAAATTTAAATATCTATTAGTATGTGTTGGTTTTCTATATACAGAAGTTTGAAAAGTATTTTGTTTTTCAATAAGTACATCTAGAAATGGAAGTTTGTTATCAGTTTCTTTTTCTAATGTAAATTTAATAGTACTTTCTTTGTTATTCATAAAATATAGAAATTCATTTAGTTGTGTTTGTAAAATGAATCCGCCACAAACATATAGATTTTATTTATCCATTTACTTAGGATTAATATAAATTTAAGACTAATAATTGTATGTTCAAGACAAAATTTTAGTCCATGAAAAATAGGAAAAAATAAAAGTAAAATTCAAAAATAAAAGAAAAATAAGGAGGTTTTGTATGGAAACCTAACATATTGCCGGCCGAAAATGCTATGCATTTTCTAAAGTATCAAGTGGCAAAGGACATAGCTTTGAGATTGGTCTCTTTAACACCGAGTTCCTTGTCTTGACATTAGCAACTCGATTTACACTGTCTTTACCCGGAAAAAATTCAATTATTTTACCGAGCTGCCATTGTAGCGGGGTATAAAATCATTCTTGATTACTACCAAACGACCAACTTCTGGAGTACAAGGGGGGTCCAGCCACTTGCTCCTTTGTTGAAGTATATGCAAATATTCTTGCTGCCAGCGTCTCCAGAAATCATGATGGATTCTTTGAAGTAGCTGCCAACGAGTTAATCTATTAATTTTGACATCTGTTAAGTCAACGTCAGGAAGAGCTGTCAACGGTTCCAATGATAAAAAATTACCTGGTGTCAAAACAGAAATGTCATTTGGATCCGAGGAAATTTCAGTTAGCGGTCGAGAGTTCATAATAGCTTCAATCTGACAGGTTGGTTCGAAATAAATGTTTTTTGACAGTTTTAATCCCTGACTCCCAAAGACCTCCAAAATTGGGACTGTGACTTGGAATAAAATGCCATTTAATTGGACGAGAAGAATCAATCTGTAACAACTGTCTATTTGCCGAAACTAGGTTAGTTCCATTATCAGAATTCATATCAGTTACGTAATTTCTACGAGCCACAAACCTACGCATTGCTGCGATAAAAGCATCGGCTGTCAAATCACTGACTATTTCGATATGTACCGCTTTTGTACTCATACAAACGAATAAGCAAATATATGATTTTAAAGTACGTGGTGCACCGCGGGTTCGGTTCATTAAAATAGGAATGGGGCCACCTAAATCTACTCCCGTATGCAAAAATGCTCTAAGTTGAGCAACTCGTGGAAACGGAAGTGAACCCATTAAATGTTGTACCGATTTAGGGGATAATTTAAAACAGGGGATGCATTTTGCTAAAACTTGACGAATTTTGCGTTTTGCCGCAATTATCCAATAATTTTGGCTTAGTAAAAAATGTACTGTTCTTAATCCAGCATGTAAAAATTTTAAATGAAAATGTTCGATAATTAAATTTTTTGTCATAAGAGAGAGAAGAATTGTGCAATCTTCCACCGACGCGTAATAAATTTTGGTCATCTAAAAATAGATTTAATTTTTGCATCGGTTTAGATAATTTTATATTATTTTTAAGAGAATTTATTTCTTCCGAAAAATAGATCGATTGTTCGTTTTTTATTAATAAATAAAGTGCGGTTTGAATTTCTTGAAACGTTAAAAAAGTTTCAAAAATTATACTTTTATTTGGACATTTTTTATTTATAAAACGTAAAATATACGCTAAAATTCTACAGATTTTAGTAAAAGAGGAGTTTTTATTAATAAGCGAAGTTAAAAAATTTAAGTTTGAGGTTTACATAGTAATTAAAGTTAAGTTTTTATTAGCTTTTTCTTCATTTAAAGTTTCAGAAGTGTCTTTTATTTCCAAGGTTATAGGCCAGTAGTCATAATGTAATTTTAAAAATTGGGGACCTTGAAAAAATAAACTATGATTTATAAGTTCACTAGGATAGAGACCTCTTGAAGCTACATCAGCGGGATTCTGAGAAGTGGAAATATAATGCCAATTTTTAGGAGATACTTTTTCATGAATTTGCGTGACTCTATTTTGTACATAGGTTTTCCACCTAGACGGATATATTTTTAATCCACGATAAAGCTACTTGAGAATCACTCCATGCGAATATTTGGTGAATTTTAAGTCTGTTTTCAAAACTATGAAAAATAAATTGAATTAAATCAGCTAATATATTACAAGCGGCTAACTCGAGTCGTGCGATACTTGTAAATTTTATAGGGGCGACTTTAGTTTTTAAGCATAAAAAGTAAATAAAAATTTTATTTTTATAAATTACGCGTAAATAAACAATAGCTGCGTACGCTTTATTTGAAGCGTCTGAAAAACCGATTAATTCGTAAGCGAAATTCTTTTAAAAGTGGTAATTCTAACCTATAGCGTTCCCAGAGGCTACTACCCAGTCCAATCCAGATTTCCAAAATTCCTGGATTAGGCATTTAATTAAAATAGTAACTGGCGACAACCAACCAAGGGGATCATAAATTTTAAAAATTTCTGAAAGGATATTGCGTTTCGTGCAGCTACGATTTAGAGGCTCTACTGAGTATGAAAAATAGTCTGAACAGGGTTGCCATCTAAGTCCTAAAAATTTTGTAGCTTCTTCTATATCAAGAGAAAGAGCTTTAGGGTTAATATTGGATTCTGGCAAGTGCTCTAAAACAGTTTTATTGTTGCTATTTTAATAAAAGTGATAACTCCTTTTGGAGAGATATAGTTTCTTCAACGAAGCTACAACCTGTGACAAAATCGTCAACAAAATTATCTGTCATAAGAACTTTAGCGGCGCGGGGAAAATTATGCTTTTCGTCCTCAGCTAGCTGCTGTAAGACTCTTAAAGCTAAAAAAGGAGCGGGGGTAGTACCATATGTAACGGTTTTTAAATTATATTCTTTTATAGGTTCGGTAGGACTAAACCTCCATAAGATTTTTTGATAATTTTGATGATGCGGGGCTATTAAAATGCCGCGAAACATTTTAGAAATATCGCAACAAAGAGCGACTTCATTTAATCTAAAATTTAATAAAATAGAACAAATGTCCTTTTGTAATTTGGGACCGGCGTAAAGCGTGTCATTTATGGAAATTCTTCCAGTATTTGTTTGCGATACTGCGCTTGCGTTAAAAACTACTCGGAGTTTTGTAGTTAAACTTTCAGGTCTTTCAATATGGTGGTGGGGGATATAGTAACTTTTTTCCGTAAACTGTTCCTCCGGGTTAGAAATTAATTCCATGTGACCCAAGTGTCTAAGTATTCTTGCATAAAGTCCGAATATTTTTGATAGGTTTCCGGTGTTTTAATTAAGCGGTTTTCGAGAGATAAAAATCTTTTTAATGCAAGTTGGCGACTATTTGGAAAACTTGGTTTACTATTTTCGCAAAAGGGTAAAGTCACGACGTAACGCCCTGTATTATCACGAAAAGTAGTATTTTTAAATATTTTTTCACATGCTTCGTCAGCCGGGGAAAGAATAGGTTTAATTTCCGGTATATTTTCAGTTTCCCAAAATTTCGATAGTGAATCATTAAGTTGATTATTTGAAATTTGGCATAAAAGGGATACCGAAGCGAGGGGCGAGTTTGTGTTACCAATTTGTCCCATTAAAATGTACCCAAAAATTGAGTTTAATGCGAGAGGCTCATTTATATTACCTACAATACGACCATCTCTAAGAATATAAGAGAAAATATCGGCTCCAAGTAAAACGTCGACTGATCCCGGTCTATAGAAATAAGGGTCCGCGAGATTTATATTTTTTATAATTCCCATTTGACTAATATTTATGTCATTTAAGGGAAGCGAAGAACAAATTTGAGGTAAAATAACTGCACTCTGTACTGATAAGGTCAGTTCAGATTGATTGCAAGGGCGAATGATCATATCAATAGATCCTAATTTTGATTGCATACTGGTCTCACCAATTCCAAAGACTTCAGTTTCAATATTAAAGCGGGGTAGGCCTAGTTTGTTGGCACATTTTAAAGATACAAAAGACAGATGCGATGCGGAATCTAAACCTCCACGAAAAGTTTGATAATTACCTCTTATATCTTTTATTTGAAAAAGAGCGGTAGAAAGCAAAGTACTAGAGTTACTGTAACTCTGAGTAGAGAGCAAGCACCTTGATTTTGAGTTTGCGAAGGGGATGAGTTACTAATTTCATTTCTTTCCTGTCGAAACGCGTTAATTTGTTGGCTATTTACAGGCAAATCTGCATTATTATTTTCTTGCCGCTGAGACGAGGATTCGTTTACATGGCGCAAGTCAAAATGAACTGAGCTATGATGCCTTTTTTGGCAAAATCGACAATTAAAAGTGCTTTTGCATTGGAAGGTTTTATGACAATTAGAGGTACAGTTTACGCACCATTGTTTTGCTTTTAATAAATTAAATCTTTGTTGAGGCGTTTTATTTAAATAATCAGGACAAAAAGTCAAATTATGAGTATTCGAATTGCATAAGGAACAATTATTTTGAGAATTCTGCTGCGCGGTAAAAAATGCACGAGGCGTTTGGTGGGTATTATAGTTATTTTGCGGTTTTTGAGTTATATGGGGCGGTTTTGTAAATTTGGGCTTCATAGAAAATTGCGTACTGGATGTACTGGCGGCGTTAACTACAAAAAGCGAGCTACAATGTTAATCCAAAAAATTATAGATTGATTTATATGAAGGTATTTCGGTAGGCTTACCATGAAAAACTTCAAATCGCGTTTGAATCGAACTATCAATAGATTTCAACAACTTTTGGGCTAAGACAAAGTCCCAAAAATCTGGTTGCAAACCAACAGTTTTTAAAGCTTCAATATTTTTTGTGAATATATCAAGCAAGTTTCTTAGAGCTACGGAGTCATCAGAGTTTACTTTAGGGCAATTTTCGATAGCATTCCAATAATTTTGGGCTAAAATGCGATAGTTTTTATACCTTTTTACAAGATTATTGAAAACAATAGGATAGTTTGCATCCGAAACTGGTAATTGCGTAACTAATTCCTTTGGAGGACCATCTAAATAAGTAACTAAAAGCGAGTATTTTTGTATATTTGGAATTTGCGGATTATCATGAATCATTGTTTTAAAAAGATCATAAATGGTAGGGAAATCATTGACATTGCCAGTGAATTTTTCAATGTCAATTTTCGGTAAACTTGGAAAATAATCAGGGGTTTGTGAAACTTCTGGAGAGGAGGGGTTAGTAGTAAGTCGGCGACTTCCACCTTGCGAAGGCGGCGCAGTATTTTCTGCTTGAAACAACTTATCATAGATTTCTTTGACTTGAGCAACATTTGTTTGAAATGAATGAAGATGCTCGATACAAGTCTTAACTTGTTCCTGATCCTGGTAAATTTCATTTAATAAGGCCGTGTGCTTTTTAAGGTATTCCTCTTGGACGTTGTCATGCTCTTCGTAACGAATCTTAAAGTTAAGATGTTTGGTTGCATCAGTTTTAGCCAATTAGCTACCGTTAAAATTTCATTTAAATTTGAATCATCGATGTCACGAAAGACTTTCATTTTCTTTACCTTTTCAGACATTATTTTGTAATAAATTAGGCAAAGTAAACAAAATCAAAATTTGTAGATTAAATATTTTTTAAAAATTTAAATCGATTTAAAATAACCGTATGTAATGTAGCCTCCTACATTACATACGCATGCAAACTACAGCGAAAAGAAAAAACAAATAAACATGTAGGTATTTATTTGCGCGTTATAAATTAGGAAATAAAAAACTTATATTCCGAAATTACCTACACACAGATATATCTTTCAAAAATACAAAGATAAACTTTTTGCATTTACATACACATAGCGACCCAAGACTCCAATCTCGAATATATGTCCTTGCGTTTTTTATAAAATTTGCGAGATGTAGGTATATGTGTCCTTATACAAATTCATAGGTACCTATTTTATTACCTATATTATAATTTTAATTTATTAATGGCGTCTCTTTCTTACCTTCACACTACTAGCGTTTGCTCTCACTCTAGCGAAAATGAATTTTTTGAAATTTCAAAAAGAAAATCAAAATGGAAATCAAAATCCGGCAATCGAAGTGATCAAAATATGTAGCACCCCGATGGCTCAGATTGGGTTTTGGTAGATACAGTGGACTATAATAAACATTGGCGCAAAAAATTCATTTAACTAGAGAAAGTAAATTTCGGGGTACGGGGTAGACCTCGTCAGATGTCTATCAGGGGAAATGAATCGACCCCTGCCCTCCGTAGTTTCCAGGTACTCTCTGACCCGGAGAGTTAGCACCTGTTTAGGGTCCCATTCCCAGGGTTACGGGAGAAGACCACATCGGTATGAAAGGCGGAGAGGATGGACCTCGGTACGGTGATCATAGCGCAGGTGGCAACCCTTTCTTTTAGGGATAATATAAAAGAAGAAGATGCTGCCTTGTAGTACCGGCGTTGGAATCGTCAAAGGCTAGGGGAAGAAAACCTCGATCAAAAATCACTTGGTCCTCCAGGTTGGGGGTTGGGGCATTAGACTAACTCTCTGATACCCGGAAAAAACGTACACTGTTAAAAAACCCAATCAAACGCCTCGGAAAGAAATGAAAAACCTAAGACGAACCAAGCAAAGAAACAGGAATATGATTTTTGGTACATGGAACGTACAAGGAATGAGTCGAAAAGTGAATGATATAGTCCATGAGTGCAGCAGAATGAAGGTTGACCTTGCTGTACTAACAGAAACGAAGAAGAAAGGAAAAGGATCTGAAAACCTAGGACAGTATGACCATTTCTATAGCGGAGTGGCAAAAGAAAAACATGCGCAACAAGGAGTATCTATTTTGGTCAACAAAAGATTTAGAAAATATATCACCAACTGGGAAGCAGTAAATGAACGGCTAATAAGAATGAATATAACAATAAAAGGAATGAGACTTACGATTTTTGGAATCTATGCGTATAATGACGATGCAAATGTAGCCGTGAAAGACAATTTTTTTGAAGAAATCCACAATGAAATATCAGCAGTAAGTACATCTAGAGAAATTGTAATATTGGGAGATTTAAATAGTAGAACAGGTAACAGAGTAAATGATCTGACAGTTGGCCAATATGGAGAAGATGTTGTTAATGACAATGGAAACCGGCTTATCACAGTATGTGAGCAATTAGACCTAAAAATCCAAAACGGTTTTTTCCAACATAAGAAAATACACAAATATACCTGGACCAAACCCTCACAAAACCTGAAATCCGTCATTGATTATCTTATCACTAAACAAAAGACAAAACTAAAAATTCAAGATGTCAGAACAAAGCGTGGATCAACATGCGGAAGTGATCACTATTTTCTGGAGACCAAAATTCTCTTTCCTTATCAAGGCCGAAGCCTCCATCAACAAAATCTTGATGATTGACTGTCAATATAATCTACTAAGCCTAGAACATGACAGCGTAAAAAACTTATACAAAAAGAGACTGAACGAAAAACTTAATTCAAGTTCAGGTGAAACCCCAGATGAGGAATACGAATGTATCACATTAAGCATCCATCAAGCTGCAAAAGAAGCACTAGGATTAGTGGAAGAAACTCCTAAAAGAACAAAACCATACTGGTGGGATGCTGAGATTGAAAGTGAAATAGAGGAAAAAAGGAAATTATATCACACGTACTTATCCCAAAAGACAGATAGAAGCAGAGAAGAATACAAAATCGCGCAATCAAAGGTGAGAAGAATGATCAATGATAAGAAGAATCAATCATGGATGCAAAAGTGCCAGAAAATAGATTCTTACTTAGGAGGTAGGAGAAGTACCGAAAGCTGGAAAACTATAAGATCGATCAAAAAAGAAACATGCAGAGATATTATTTCACCAATACCAGACAAAGAATGGGATGAGCATTTTAAAAAACTTTTAACTGAAGATAGAGCAGAATTCAAGGAAGACGAAAGAGACAATATCATTAGAACGATGGGATCTCCAGTACCCCTCACAATATCTGAGGTCAAAAACGTGTGCAAAACCTTAAAAAGCGGTAAATCTGCCGGACCCGGAAATATCCCAGCTGAACCTATTAAATATGGCACTGAAGAATTGTTTTGTAGATTACGGAATCTTTTCCAAAGATATTTAAATGGAGCTGTAGTACCAACTGAGTGGAAAACGTCATATATATCCACAATACACAAAAAAGGAAGGAAAGATATATGTGACAATTATAGAGGTATATCTGTAACTAGTACGCTAAGCAGAATATATGGCAAAATAATAAGAAATAAAGTGGAGAGCGAATATAAAGATATGGAGGCAGAAGAACAAGCTGGTTTCAGGGCGGGTAGATCGACTTCAGATCATCTCTTTTGTATAACCCAAGTTATTGAAAAGAAAATGGCATACGGACAAGAGCTCCATCTGCTTTACGTAGATTTGCAGAAGGCATATGATAGTATACCACTAAATCTACTTTGGAAAGCGTTGGAAAAGACAAACATAAGCGTACAACTAATTAAGGCCATCAAAGAGTTATACCGCAATAGTAAGGCAAAAGTTAAAATAAAAGCAAAACTAACCAAAGGCTTTCAAGTAAATAAAGGTCTTAAACAAGGTTGCTGTATCTCGCCTACGCTCTTCAAGATATATTTGGAACAGGTCCTTAAAGTCTGGAAGAGAAAATGCCAAAACATGGGAATTCCGTTATATGAAACCACCTTGTATACTTTATGTTTCGCCGATGATCAGATAGTGGTGGCTCAGGATTCTGACGACCTCGAATATATGACACGAAAACTAATAGACGAGTACAATAAGTGGGGACTAGAGGTTAATATCAATAAGACAGAGTATATGTGTATTGGTGGAACGAAACAGGATCTAATCTTAAATACTGGGCAGCGAATTCAGTCCTGTGATGAGTATAAATACTTGGGTCTAAAAATTACAGCTGACGGAACACTAGACAAAGCTATAAAAGATAGAAACGTATAAGGAAGAAAAGCAATAACTTTATTAAATGGAATAATTTGGGACCAAAGTATATCAAAACATAACAAAAAGCTTATATATAACACCATTGTAAAAAGTATTATTACATAAGGCTCAGAAGTATGGCCAATCAAAGATAGAACAGAAAAAATGTTTTCCGCTACGGAGATGGACTATTGGAGAAGAGCAGCAGGGAAATCAAAAAGAGAAAGAGTTACCAATCAAAGAATAAGAGAAATTATGACAGTGGGTGAACGTACTCTAGTGTATGGTATAAAAACAAAACAAGTGGTGTGGTACGGACATGTACAAAGAATGAATGATGAAAGACTACCTAAACAAATACTACAATGGAAACCAACTGGCCGAAGAAAACGAGGACGGCCAAGGAGAAGCTGGAGAGAAGGAATAGACAGTGAAATAAGAATAAGAGGCCTAGATGATGAATTATGGGCAAACAGAAACGAGTGGAGATTGGGTATCGGAAGACGTAGAACGTTGTGAAACCGATAAATATATATATATATATATATATATATATATATATATATATATATAGATAGATATTCGCTTATCGTTGTGACGTTGGCGTAAAAATTTTAGATATCTTGTCACATCCTTCGACGCCGTGACATCCAAATTCGGATGTCACAACGATTTTCCATGTTTTTGGTACAGTCCTGATGGGGAGGGCCCGGGTTTACCTAAATTATGAGTCAGATGAAGAATACAGCAAAATTTTTAAAAAATTTTGACGCCAAAATTTCCGTGTATATTGGCGCGAGTATATTCAAGAATCGATCCAATTGATATTCATCACTCTGTGACATCTAATGTATATTTTCATCTTAATTGCACGCACTTGTAACATCCGTCAAAGCGACAACCTTGCATTATGCCTATTTTATTAATTAAATTTGATTTATTTTTTATTTTGGGGCGGCTGTTGCTATGTGGTCCAGCGATTCACTTGTCTTGCATCTTTGTAAAAATATTTAAAAATGTTAGCATAATAAATAATGTTAGCTAGCTTATTGGTAACATAAATATAAAATATAAATAAATATTTCTTCATGTACCTCAGAGCAAAAGTGAATTAACTAACGAACTTGGATAGGGACTTGAAACTATTTGTGAATTGCTATCTCCGTCCTGCTTTTTACCACGTAGTTAAAGTCAGATGAGTAAAAAGAGCGCTAAATTTTAATCTAGCTACGTCAAAACGTACTGATTTATAATAGTATATTTTTAACTCTATTCAGTGATTTTTTTACAAAAACAAATCTGCTGAATTAAATTAGAATTCTTATAAATCAATCAATACATATATACCGGGTGGGCAAAAAAAACCGCACAATTTTTTTTCATTATAACTTTTGAACTATACTATCGATTTTAATGGGACAAACTGCGCTTGGCAGGGAATTAATCAGAATTTTGACTAATTATAATTATTTGTCAGCGATCTCAAAATCCAAGATGGCGGACAATATTAAGATGTACCCTTTAAAGATGCTGGTTTATTCTTATGTTGCAAACACGTTTGAATTATTTTTTTAAATTAGTAGAAAAGCTACGTTCTTGCCATGCACAAGGTATGAATCAGCAAAATTGGTTTGATGGTTCTAAAAAGAATATTTTTGTTTCAACCATTGTTTTGAAAATTATACGATTGCCTTGCCAATCATGTCTGCATTTATTTCCTTACAAATTTATTACTACTGAACCTTTGACTTTGATGAAATAAAAAACATCCTGGTGAGAATTGATTGTTTTTTAAAGATCATGATCAAAATTTATCGCCATCTTAAAATTTAAGATGACGGACAGAATCATACTTGATTCTTAAAAATGGTGGGTTTATTCTTATTTTCTGGAAATATTTTAGATTTTTTTTTTAATTTATAGAAAAGCACTACTTTTCCCGCGCACAACAAGGTACAAATTAGCAAAATCGGTGTATTAGTTCTCAAAAAACCTATTTCTGTTTTCGTCATTGTGTTACAGATTATACGATTACATTGCCAACCCTGTCTGCATTCATTTCCTTATAAATCATTATTACCAAACCGATTTTAGTGTAATAAGAAAAATGATGGTGAGAATTGATTGTTCTTTCAAGGTTATAATCGAAATTTGCCGCCATCCTAAAAGTTAAGATGTTGGACAGAACCATTGACTTCTACGGGTAGACCCGGCATGGGCCTTAATTGCCATTATATCAAGCTTTTATCGCAATTGACCAAATACAAGTAAGAATTTAATGAGCAAGACAAGGATGAAAATAGAATTTCGGTTTGGTAAGTCCGAACACATGCAACATCGCAAAAATATTCTATTTGCTTGTCTTGGATAAAAAAGGGCAGTGGCGGCGCAAAATAAAATTTTTTAATTCCACTAGCATTTGTTTATCAACAATTTTCTGTTTGAATAATAAATAATTCATGAATACTTACTCGTGTATACTGTGTTTACAAAATTCTCTTCAGTAAAAAAAAGAGTAAAAAGAATTTGTTAGCATGCTAAGTGCAGTGGATGTATTAAAATTATTGTTTTCATCTTAGAACTTTACAAATGTTGTACCTTCCAGGTAAAATATTTTCTTTGTTTGAACAAGGGTCTTCTTCAACTCTTCTCTTCTTGGGTGGACTACAAGTTATGCTAGAGTCAGATGAAATTTCGGAACTAAAAATTTCAATTCGGAATGGGACAACTGGGCGCCGGGACAACTCGGCGCCGCCAACAGGGCGCCACGCCGCGCCGGGCCTAATGGGCGCCGAGCCAACTCAGCGCCGGACTATTTTCATTTTCGATAAAATGTGCAGATAAACAACAAAATAAATATGTTATTTATACAAAAATTTCAACATCTATTAAGTCGAGTGTTGAAATTTGGTAGGTGTAGTGTTCTGGCAAGCTGGTAAAAATACCATTTACGTTTTTTATTTCATGAATGGCGGATCCAAAATGGTGGATTTCTTTATTTTTAAACCGATTTGTCTCAAACTTGAAAGTTTGCAGTGTTTGAGATCACTTAATACCGTTTTAACACAAACAAAGAAAAATTAAAATGCGGATTTTCTTATTTATGCACCAATATTCGTCAAATATAGAACTTGGCAGTGTTTCAAATCGCTGAATATGACATTTTTCAGTATAGCAATTTATTCCCATTTTCTTTTCTTTTATATCTATATTTTTAACACATATGTAACTTTTTTTTAGGTACCTAAATTATTAAGGGGGGGGGTTCTATAAAATCAATTAAGCAGTTTCTGAACTCGTTTCCTTTACAGGGTGGGCCAAAAAAACCTGGACATTTTTTTTATTATAACTTTTGAACTATACAATCGATATTAATGGGACAAACTGGCCAAAGAATTAATCAGAGTTTTGACTAATTTATCATTCTTTGTCTGCCATCTCAAAATCCAAGATGGCGGACGAAATTAAATTGTACCTTTCAAAGATGCTCGTTTATTCTTGTGTTGCGAATATGTTGTAATTATTTTTTTAAATTAGTAAGAAAGCTACGTTCTTGCCAGGCACGACAAGGTACGATTCAGCAAAATTGGTTCAGTGGTTCTATAAAAAAATATTTTTGTTCAACCATTGTTTTGCATATTATACGATTGCTTGCCAATCATGCCTGCATTTATTTACTTATAAATTCATTACTACTGAACCGATGTTAGTGGAAATAAACAACATCCTGGTGAGAGTTGATTGCTTTTTTAAGATCATGATCAAAGTTATCGCCATCTTAAATTTTAAGATGGCAGATAGAATTATTCTTGATTCTTTAAAATGGCGTGTTTATTCTTATTTTCCGAAAATGTTTTAGATTTTTTTTAATCTATGAAAAAGCACTACTTTTTCCCCACACAACGAGGTAAAAATTATTAAATTCAGTGTGGTGGTTCTCAAAATATCTATTTTTGTTTCAACCATTGTTTTAGAGATTATATGATTGTATTGCCCATCCTGTCTGCATTAATTTTCTTATAAATTCTACCAATTTTAGTGAAACACAAAAAATCGTGGTAAGAATTGATTGCTCTTTAAAGATTATAATCGAAATTTGCCGCCATCTTAGAATTTAAGATGTCGGACAGAAATTGCCAAAGCAATCGCATAACTTGTAAAACAATTGTACAAAATCAGATTTTGTGAGAACCACTTCGCCGATTTTATTAAATTGTACTTTATTAAGCGGGGGAAAAGTAGTACTTTCCAATAAATTAATAAAAAAAACTAAAACATTTTCAAAAAATAAGAATAAAAGTGCCTCTTTGAAGGATCAAGTATGGTTCTGTCCATTGAGTTGTATAAAGCCCTGAAAGGGCTTTAGAGACGGAATGACGAGGCATTTTTTATTGACCCTATCCAATTTGGTTTCTAAGGGCGGGTATTTCTTTTACAATAAAAACAGAGATAGACATTATTGAAAATGTGAAACGGACAAAGATAGGCTGATTTTGCATGCTAATAATACCCTAGATAATATATGGGTACTTTTATCTCTTTCACACTGACGGCATAAGTGCGACAGAAAAGCAGCTGGCTACTTTAAATCTACCTGCCGTAATTTGAGTGATTCCACCTGCTAGTCGGTTTATAGAGGGAAAACTGATAGACAATGTTGTCTAAGTACGGAGATGAATTTTGTTGAATTTCGTGCGGGAATATTACAAAAAGATATCTTAAAAACGTTTAAAAACAAGTTTAGAAGTAACTATTTGAGTTCAAACATGGTGCAAAATTGTTTTTTGTGCAAAAGAAGAAAAAAAAATTGATGAAAAAACAACATTTCATGGGTAAGTCGTCTTGACGGATAGTTTTTGCTAAAACACGAGAAAGTTCAGTAGCGTCACGATAGATAGTTTTTTCTGCGACCGTGCGATTTTACCCTCACACATTTTGATTCAGAAAGTGTCACTTAACCGCACTTATAAGACTATTTTTTAATAATAATTTGACCTGAAATGTGTTGCAGTCTAGGACAACTAGACTTACTTTACTTTAATAAGCATCGCTGTTTTAAACTATTTAATTAATAATTATCATGGTAGCAAGCAAGTTATAATTAAATAATTTATAATTAAGTAATTTCTGGGCAATTCGAGACCTTCTGACTAGAATATGAGAATAAACGGGTCACGGGACTTCTAAGTTTTATTTATAATGGTTGGAAATATGTGTGACAATGTGAGATTTTACTATATCTGAAATTGGCCTTTGGCTGTTGATATTTGAGAAATAAATAAATAAAAATAAAATAAATAAACAACTGAGCCGAGCTTGCGATGCCACCAACTGGGCGGCGGGCCAACTGGGCGCCGGACTAAAATATTTTTTCTTGATAAAATGTGCAGACAAAATAGATAGATTATTATTTATGCAAAAACATCTGTAAAAAATATTTTATGTAATATTCTTGAAATTTGGTTTTGTTAGAGTTAAATCCATCAAGTCGAGTGTTAAAATTTTGGTAGGTCTAGAGTTCTGGTAACCTGATAACATAAAATTTACGTTTTTGATTACAAGAATGGCGAATCCAAAATGGCGGATTTCTTTAGTTTTAAACCGATTTGTCTCAAACTTAAAAGTTTGAAGTGTTTGGGATCACTTAATACAGTTTTACCCTCAAACTTAAAAAAATTTAAATGGCGGATGCGAATTGACAAAGAATGATAAATTAGTCAAAACTCTGATTAATTCTTTGTCCCATTAATATCGATTGTATAGTTCAAAAGTTATAATAAAAAAAATGTCCAGGTTTTTTTGGCCCACCCTGTAAAGGAAACGAGTTCAGAAACTGCTTAATTGATTTTATAGAACCCCCCCCCCTTAATAATTTAGGTACCTAAAAAAAAGTTACATATGTGTTAAAAATATAGATATAAAAGAAAAGAAAATAGGAATAAATTGCTATACTGAAAAATGTCATCTTACAGGCCAATATCTTTGCTGCCAATTATATCCAAGCTCTATGAAAAATTATTGCTTAAAAGAATAAAACCCATCATAGAAAAACAAGAAAGTATTCCATCTCATCAATTTGGTTTTCGAGACAAGCATTCCACGATAGATCAAGTACACAGAATTACTAATATAATAGAAAAAGCATTAGAAGAGGGAAAAGTTTGTTCTGCAGTTTTTCTAGATGTAGCACAAGCATTTGACAAAGTGTGGCATGAAGGCCTTAATTTTAAACTAAAACGGTTTCTGCCAAAACAATATTCGGATATTTTGGAATCATACATATCTGATAGACATTTTAGAGTAAAACAGGAAGACTCATACTCAAATTTAAGAGAAATTCAAGCAGGCGTGCCCCAGGGTAGCGTACTAGGCCCTTATCTATACTTATTATTCACTTGTGATATCCCAAAGCCAGAAAATTGTCACTTAGCAACATTTGCCGATGATACTGGTTTATTGACGGTAGAAAAATCTATTGAAAAATGCATAGAAAAACTTCAGGATGCAGTCACCCAAGTTCACAGTTGGACCACAAAGTGGCGAATAAAATTAAATGAAACCAAATCAATTCATTTTGATTTTACAAACAAAAATATAAATCACATACAAATAACAATTAACAACATTCCAGTACCATATTCGAATCAGGCAAAATATCTAGGTATGACACTTGATGCCAAATTGCGCTGGAAAGCACATGTTAAGAAAAAAAAAGAAGAACTTGAGATAAGGTATAGAAAAATGAACTGGCTAATCGGAAGGAAGTCCAATTTAACAATTCATAATAAGTTACTGCTTTATAGACAAATACTGAAACCAATATGGACATATGGTATTCAACTATGGGGTTGTGCTAAAGAGAGTAACATTCTAGTTGTACAGAGATTTCAAAATAAAGTATTAAGAAACATTGTGAATGCACCTTGGTACGTTCGAAATAGTGACCTTCATCGAGATCTAAAAATCGAAACTGTAGCAGAGACTATAAAAAAGTACGCAAAAAGCCATGAAGATAGACTCCATCGGCATGTGAATGTGGAAGCAATTCAGCTTCTAGACAATACTATGCTAGTTCGACGACTAAAAAGAGTGAAGCCGTTTGAGCTAGTAAACTAAGTGAATTACACATAAAACAAAATAATGCTATAAACACAACACAATTGTGAGTTACAGACTAAACAAAGCGGGGAGAACAGTTGAGTGAACCCTAAGTTTAAATCTGACTTTTCTAGTAAATTAAGTTAAAACAAAATTGCTAATTAGTCTTACTGACTAGATTGTAATAAAAAAAAACACAGTGTGTTTGACAAATAAAAAAAAAATTCTGCCAAAGTGGCGCCAGCGTCAGTAAATAAAACATATCCAGCTAGGTATAGAGCTACATAATTTATCAAAAATTCGCTGAACATAGGTAAGTACCTAGTCCAGATTATCTAGATTTTTTTTTTAAATCTAGGTACTGTAGTCATAGATTTTACTGGAATATCGGTCATATTTTGTGTACCGAGCAAAGCCGATTAGTAATCAGTTTCTATATGACTATGCTTGGGGGTGCTTCGCACCTCCCTGTTTACGTCTTGGAGGTGCCCTAGCTAAGGACACTCATCGTAAAGGCAAGCTTTATACGAAGGGAAGCTAACGTCAAGCTTTCTATTTTTTAATTATTATTTTTGACATGTTTTCCTCGGTTTCGCATTGGCAGTTCTGTTTTATTTTGAAGATGTTGTTTTACACAGTATGAAGGTACCTAAACTATATATATATATATGTAATTAAAAAGTTATGCTGCAAACTATCTTGACTGTAAACTGTATTGTTTGCCCGCAGTTAGAAAAACGATAACTGCAATGGACTGTATATATTTTAATTAAATGATGCGCGAACAAACATAAATATATTGATATGAAATCACGAAATAAAAAAGGTCCATAGGTTAATTGTTGGTACCACACAACGGAAATCAGAAACAAAGCACTCACCAGTTTGCAGCCAATTTCTCCACGTTCCAAGGGGCCCCTGTCTTGATCTAATGATGGCACCACGTCGCTGAAGGGCTGAAGTTTCTAGTTCTATGCTTCAGTACACCAAAATCGAGCACTTTTAAGTGTAGAAATTTGAAATAGTTGAGAAATTAACACGCCATTTTCTCGAGGCGGTCGAAAAAGGATCTCTCTGATTCTTGGTGCGCATGTCCAAATGCGCGAAAAATGCACTCTGTCCGTCATCCAAATTTAGCGGGAGCTAACATAACTGCCCTCCAAAACACACAATTTTAGAATATCAGCCGGACAGATATAGATATAAGAAAAATGATCGACCGATAAATATAAATGAATGAAAAACAGATAAGTAGCGTAAGTTTATTTAGAGATAACGAAAACCCGAAAAAGTCAAAACAAACAAACAAAAAAAAAATAATAATAAAGAATTACCTATTGTAATAATTGACTTCAATAGGTAGAAAAAATTAAAATTACTTTTAATTCGGCAAGAGGCACCGTTTTACAACTGGCCGCTTGTAAACACCGGTAGCCGTTTGTACCGTCGCAACACGCACCTGACCGTCTCCGCCGGGATGCAGTTCGATGACCCGACCGACTCGCCATTTCAAAGGTGACTGAATGTGATCACTCGTTATGATAACCAAATCATTTAATTTGATATTTGGGGACGCTGTTGTAGCGTATGCAAATACTCTATAGAATACCGTTTCCAAAAATCATTATGTAGTTGTTGGATTAGTTGCCATCTCGAGAGCCGATTTAGGGGAACCTCGGACAAATCTGACTCCGGAATTTCTGAATTAAGGGGTTCAAGGATCAAAAAATGCCCAGGGGTAAGAGGTTGAAGATCGTGTGGGTCTGAAGAGGCAGGAGATAAAGGGCGACTATTAAGTACAGCTTCTATGCGACATGTAAGGGTGGACATTTCCATGATGGACAACTTCTGTTCGCCGACAACTCGAACAAAGTGAGTTTTAAAACTTTTGACGCCAGCTTCTGCCAGGCTATTAAAATGTGAACTGAGAGGAGGTCCCAGATGCCAACGAATAGAAAGTCTGGCGGACGCACTTCTTGCGTAATCAAGTAATTGGTTACGAAACCCTATAAAATTACTGCCCTGATCTGACCAGCATTGCGTCACGCTTCCACGTCTGGAAATGAATCGATGGAATGCACCTACGAACCCTTCGGTGGACAGTTCCATGGTTAATTCCAAATGCACGCAATGTGTGGCCGTACAGACAAACACACAGACACACGATTTGAAAGCTTTACAACCACGGTAACGATGAGGAATCACAAAGAAAGGTCCACAAAAGTCGATAGCTACACTCGAAAAAGGTTTAAGTTGATTGATTCGATGAGCAGGAAGTGAATTCATTATGGGCGGTCTATAGGGTTTAGGGTTGATTCTAAAACATTGCAAACACTTGGATATGGTTCTTTGAATTGCCCGTCTGGCAGATAATATCCAAAATTGCTGTAAAAGCAGATTATGTAATGTTTTAAACCCAGGATGAAGGTATTGTCGATGAGTGGACTCGATAAGAAGAGTAGTTAAACGATGGTTACTCGAAAGTAAGACGGGGTGTTTTGCAGAATAAGACAAAAGGTCAGATCTTTGTAATCTGCCACCGACTCGAATGATATTATTTTCATCAAGAAAAGGTGAAAGTTTTCGAAAAGGTTTCGGTATTGGTTTATCCTTAGATAACGCGGAAAAAAGCTCAGAAAGCAAGAACCTTGAACGCGTTTGATAAGAAGGTATAACGCACTTTGCATCTCACCGGTGGTAGGAAAAACAATATTTTCAAAAATAATTTTTTGGTCCGGTGGCTTAGTGGGTTTTTGATAGGAATGGTTTTGAAAAAGGTTAACTATTCGAAGGACATAACAAATGATACGTTGAATTTTTGATATAGATAAATATTTGATAAGAAGCTGATCTAAGAAGTTAACGTCAATTATCGCATTGCAACAGACCTTTGGCTTTTCCTCCAGATTAATATCTCCGAAATCAATCGGCATTTTTGATTTATGAAAATCGGGCCATTCGTTTTCGGGAGACCACAAAAACGACGGTGCGTTCCACCACATGTCATGTGAAATGAGCTGTGAAGGGGTGGCATCTCGTGACGCAATATCGGCTGCATTTAAAGCAGAAGGAATGTAGCGCCATGAGTTTGAGGGAATGATTTCTTGGATTCTACTGACTCGATTTCCAACAAAGGTTTGCCAGCGATTAGGAGGGGATGAAAGCCAGTGCAATACGACTTGCGAATCGCAGAAAGTAACGATATTTGTAAAAGTTATTTTTCCTTCATAGCTAGATAAGACGAAGTCAATTAATTCGCTTAAAAGAAATGCGCCTAGGAGTTCTAGCCTAGCCAAAGTTTGTGACTTTATAGGCGCGACCCTAGATTTTGCAGATATGAGAGAAACAGATATATTGTTTTCCTCTTCTACACGAAAATATACGACGCCTGCGTAGCCTCGAATTGAAGCGTCACAGAAGCCGATGATTGGACAGGTATTGATTTTTGACAGTTTGATTTGTCGGGGTAATTGAAAATTGGAAAGAAGCGGGAATTCAGAACGAAGTTTGTTCCAAGAGTCGATGATAGAAGAATCTGGTTCTTCGTCCCAGCCTATTTTCGATATCCACAACAGTTGCAAAATAAATTTTGCTTGTAGCAACAAGGGACAAAGAAAACCTAAGGGATCGAAGATTGTTCCTATGATAGATAAAATAGAACATTTGGTTGGGGGTTTGTCCTTCATTCGGCATTGATAAGAAAAAATGTCGTTTTTTGGATGCCATTAAAGTCCTAAAACTTTGATAAAGTGGGGTTCCTCCTTGTCAAAAGAGAGAGGCTTTTGACGATCGGATTCTGGCAATGTTGCCAATAACTCAGGACAATTGCTTGCCCATTTTTTAAGATCAAATCCTCCCGACTTCAACAAATCATTGAGTTCCGTTTGAAAGGAAAGAGCTTCAGAAAGCGAAGGGCTAGTTCCCAAGATATCGTCGATATAGATTGACGTTTTTAGAACAGTACTAGCCATAGGAAAACGTTCCATTTCTCTCTGTGCCAGCTCATTTAATGTACGCATGGCTAGAAAAGGTGAGCATGTCATGCCAAAAGTGACAGTAGAAAGTTCCCACACTGAAAGTGGGTCCTGTGGAAAAAACCTCCACAATATCCTTTGATAAGGACGGTGATAAGGATTGATCAGGACTTGACGGAACATCTGTTTGATATCAGCAATGTAGGCAATAGGATTAAGACGAAACGTAAGGAGTAAAGAAGCAATATCCTTTTGAAGTTTCGGTCCAGATAACAACGTGTCATTGAGACTAATATTTTTTGGGGTGACTGCCGAGCAATCCCAGACTACCCTTAATTTTGTGCTTAAGCTTTCCGGCTTTAGTACGCAATGATGTGCTAAAAAACATGGTACGTCGACTTTTGGTTGACTAGATAAAACTAAACTCATATGATTAGAATCGATATAGTCTTGCATGAAACTTGAATAGGCAGTGTACAGATCAGGATCTTTGATTAATCTATTTTCTAGAAGTAAAAATCTACGATAAGCTTGCGGATAAGTATTTCCTAGGTCAGGGTTTATTTTATCTTTAAACGGAAGATCTACCATGAATCTACCGCTCGGTTACCGTACGACACTCGCAGTAAAAATTGATTCCGCTTGTTTTTCTTCCTTTGCTAAGATTTGTTTTTTAGGCAAATGTTCGATTTCCCAAAACCTAGGGATAATGACCTCTAACGGAGGTGAATGACTCATTAAAAAGTAACTGGTTCGTTCCGTAAGACTACCTACTTCGTCCACTTTTCCCATGACGACCCAGCCAAAGATGGTTTCAAGGGCTGAAGGTTGCCCTATTTGTCCAAGAACCCTGCCCTAACTAGGTCCACAGGTCTAGATTTGAAATAAGATGGGTCGGCAAGTTTAAGGTTTTCCAAGTGTTTCCACTGATTATCGTTCAAAGTGAATGTAGGCATATTGGAACATAATTGTGGAACGACAATTGCTTCGAAATTAAGTAAAGGAGTGACTTGTCCTTGTGGCTTAATGTGAGATTGAACGAGCCCTTTGGAAGTAAAAGAAGACATTTGATTTAATCCGAATATTTCAGTGGTGTAACTTCGCCTAGGAAGATTAAGACGCTGAATACACTTTTCACTGATGAATCCTGTCTGTGATCCAGAATCAAGCAGTGCCCTTACAGGTTGAAAATTTCCGCAACCGTCCATAACATCTATTATGGCGGTGCATAAAAGAAAGGTACCTGAAGGTCCTGAGGTATTTAATGACACATGAAGATTATTGACAGGTGGTGTGTGAATGACAGGACTAGTATCTTGGCTTCCAGACTCTTTATTAGTTTCTAAGATATGAGTTAAAGTGTGGTGCCTTTTACTATTGCAAGTCCTGCATGAATATTTTGATTTGCACGTATCTACCCCATGCAAGGGATGAAAACACGCTATACATAATTTTTTCTGCTTGACGAAAGATAGGCGATCGATAGGTGAGAGGTCAAGAAATGTTTGACATTTCGAAAGCACGTGACCTTGATTACACCGGAAACATTTTATTCCCGTACTTGAATTAGTTGAGGTGCCAGCCAGTCCTATAAAAGGCGAATTGGATGATTTATAGGTAGGCTTTTGCCCAAACTGATTTTGCATAGAATTTGAATTTTGATAGGTAGGCTTTTGCCCAAACTGATTTTGCATAGAATTTGATTTTTGATAGGTAGGCACCTTTTTGGGTGCTGTTGATTGAGGAAGTGATTCCAAAACTTTACATCTTTTTTCTAGAAATTGAAAAAGTGTGGAGTTCATAATTGTGCTTAAAGCATCATTTGCGAGGTCTCGCTTGTTTTGATATCTATTGACTAATTTGTCGTAAGCAATTTTATAATTTTGATCAGATAAGCTAATCCCTGATATCAATTTTAAAGGCTCATCCTCGAGATATGAAAATAAATATTGAAGTTTTCAAACGTTCCTTAGACTTTGATTTTGATCTATAATGTTATTAAAAAGATCGAAAAAGCTTGGCCATAATTTTTTATCACCTCGAAATATGGGAATACCTAACTCTTTGAGTTTTGGAGTTTCGTTTTGTCGAACATATGATCCCGAAAAGGATGGGGCCTCAACCGGAAATATTTTAGAGTAAACCCCCTTACACGCATAAAAATATTTACGAGCTTCTGAAAGGATCGCATCCTGCGTTTTAAACTCCTCGTCGCCGAGTCATCTATCAACATAATGATATCATTATGTGCCAGCATGCATTTATCGAAGGTTTCATCCAAATCGGAATACCTCACTTGAAACTCGTTTCTCGCTTTTTCGTCCGTTGCCGCGGTCTGTGAAAACACATAACACTCGGTGATCGCAGATAAAAAACCCTTGCGTTTTTGCACGGCTTTTTTGATAGACATGATTTTTACCTTTGAAATGACGAAATTGTCGGTAACTATACAATTAACGCTAAATTAATGCTTCTGAAATAGCAAAATGACGAATTGTCGAAAATATGCACTAATTTATCGCAATTGATGGAAATTGTTTTAAATATCGAAATGATATGGAACACATCTATTCACTGAAATTGCTTGTTTGTTTTGATTGCTTCTCGCTTTTTGTTTATACTGAATGACCACGCGGTCGACCCTACGTTACCATAGCAGCAGACCGAAAACAGGTGAATTGCGCCGGACAACCGAAGGTCGAGCGACACTCTCTCTCGGTTCAATACGATTGGCAAAATTCAAAGCCGTATGATCTCGGCGAAAATGTGAAAATGAAATAAATGGCCGACTTATTAATACCGTCGTATGGAGTAAATTTAAATAATTCGGGTCGAAGGAGCACTTATGTTTGCCCGCAGTTAGAAAAACGATAACTGCAATGGACTGTATATATTTTAATTAAATGAAGCGCGAACAAACATAAATATATTGATATGAAATCACGAAATAATTAAGGTCCATAGGTTAATTGTTGGTACCACACAACGGAAATCAGAAACAAAGCACTCACCAGTTTGCAGCCAATTTCTCCACGTTCCAAGGGGCCTCTGTCTTGATCTAATGATGGCACCACGTAGCTGAAGGGCTGAAGTTTCTAGTTCTATGCTTCAGTACACCAAAATCGAGCACTTTTAAGTGTAGAAATTTGAAATAGTTGGAGAAAGAAATTAACACGCCATTTTCTCGAGGCGGTCGAAAAAGGATCTCTCTGATTCTTGGTGCGCATGTCCAAATGCGCGAAAAATGCACTCTGTCCGTCATCCAATTGTGTGGTTTTTAAAATTTACAAACAACCGCGAAATTTAGCGGGAGCTAACATGTATCATTATTAAATAGATCTATAGACTGTGTTAAAACCACATTTTTAAAATAACAACCAAGCCAATGCGAAACCGAGGAAAACATGTCAAAAATTATAACCAAAAAATATAAAATCAGTTAGGCTTCGCTACCTGTAAAGCTTGCTTGACGATGAGTGACCTTAGCCCCAGCCCCTTACTACCCCCGTAGTGGGCGCCCCTTTAGGTATTCTATTTTTGCAAACGGCCGGTCCGCAATCGGCCAGCCCTGGGCTGAGTTGAGTATGTATACTTCTATTTAAATTCGTCTCTCTGTGACATCCACACTTACAAAATTATGTTTTCGTTTTATTTGTGACCCCGCGTAGAAATCGAGCAAAAGCTGTTCCGGCAAATTGTTTTTTATTTTTAATCAAAGTTTAGTGAATTTAAAGGTAAGTAGATCTGAGGGCACGGCAGTGCCTCGCCAAGTTCGCGCGCCGTAACCATAATTTTCTTAAAACATTTCAGCCGATATTTGACCTACCTAAAACTCTACTTCGGAATGAGCTACGAATCTCAAACTATGCACAGTCGTAGATCCCCATGGAGTTAACAACCCCTCCAAGTTTCATGCAATTCCATAAAGTAGTAAAGTAGTTACGAAATTTCAAAAAACGTCGAAATTGCCACTCACTGACTCACTCACTCACTCACTCATGTATAGATCATCAATATTCTACTGTACTTCCAGACATGTTACAAAGCTGAAATTTGGCAGACTGATAGAAATTATGACCAGACACCTGGAAAAAATCATAAAACACCAAAATTTTAATTTACTCCCCTCCCCTATACATTTAAATTTATGTAAAAGTAGCATCGCCCACTTCCAGAAATGCTAGAGAGTTGAGCTTTGGCAGACTGATAGGACCTATGATAAAACTATAGGAGAAAAGCAAAAAAGCCAAAAATTTTAATTTACTCCCCTCCTCTATACATTTAAAGTTATGTAAAAGTAGCATTGCCCACTTCCAGAAATGCTAGAGAGTTGAGCTTTGGCAGACTGATAGAAACTATGATAAAACTATAGGAAAAAATTAAAACACCCCAAAATTCTAATTTACTTCCCTCCCAAATGTAAAGTTAAGTAAAAGTAACATTGCCTACTTCCAGACATGCTAGAGAGCTGAGCTTTGGAAGACCGATAGTAACTATGATAAAGTTATAGAAAAAAATTAAAACACCCCAAAATTCTATAAATGTAAAATAATGTAAAAGTAACACTGCCCACTTCCAGAAACGCCAGAGAGCTGAACTTTTTAAGACTGAAAGACAATATAAAAGTTACTTCCCTCTCCTATAAATGTCAATTTATATTAAACTAACATTGCCCACTTGCAGAAACTCTAGAGAGCTGAGCATTGGAATGCTGATAGAAATTATGATAAAACCATGGGAAAAAATTTTAAAAGTCCAATATTTTCATTTACTCTCCTCCCCTATGAATCTAAAGTTATGTAAAAGTAAGATTACCCACTTACAGAAACGCTAGAGAGCTGAGCATTGGAAGACTGATAGGAACTATGGTAAAACTATAGGACAAAATTTAAAAAAATTACAATTTTAATTTATTTGCCTCCCCTATACATGTAAAAGTAACATTGTGCACTTTCAGAAACGCTAGAGAGCTGAGCTTTGGAAGGCTGATGGGAACTACGATAAAACCATGGAAAAAAATTAAAAAACCTCAAAAAATTAAGTAAGGCATTGCAAAAATTTTTAACAATATTCCGCATATTTTACTACTTTAAAAATTAAGTATTATCCAATTCCTTTAAAAAAGAAGTGAAATCATAACAAAAACATCTCATGTAAAAAAAGGCCAAGTACGCGAAAATGGCATTCCGTAAAAAGAATTGAGATAAAAGTAAAGACAAGTTCTCCAATACAAATTTAAAATGAAAGGTTCAGACAGACAGACAGACAGACAGACGGCGCAACAACAAAGTTTCAAAATCATCTGAAACGCAAAGATATATAAGCTCACACTATTATAGTATAGTAGTCGTGTGAGCTAAAATCGTGGGGCGCTTTGTGCCATATTTTCTTTGTATATTGAGAGCCCGACGTTTTTTCACAATAATACTAGTATTTTTCGTTCATTATTGTTTTCAACTAATATTAAGGATTATTTTTAACTGTTTAGTTTGAAGCGTGTTTTTTAGTTTTTTTAACTATATTTATTTTTTACTTTTTAGTTTAATGTGCTGTGAAATCGTGTTTTTTAATTAAAAAATACATTAAATCACCGACTCCACAAAATCTATAAAATATTACTAAAATTTCAAAAAATAACTTTTTTTACATAGGTACTTACATACGTTCTCCAATATTCAATGCGTAAATAATGTAAAATTCAGGAGTTTCTCAATGAAATCAAATGTCTCAAATATTGTTCCTAATTTCAAAACTTCTTAAAATGCGATTTTCTCAAAACTAAATTTTTGACTTAGTGTATGTTGCCAGTATACCGATGATTTATTTTCACAATAATACTAATAATAATAAAAATAAATTATCCTGATCAGGATAATGAGAAAAACTTAATAAGGAATATTTCTTGTGGGGAGGGGAGCGAGACCTCATTAAGCTGTATTTTAACCTATTTTATTGTTTTATTCCTGAAATATGTGAAAAATGTCTGCAAAATTATTAATCTTGGCGTTGTCACCGGTTCTTGTTAAGTGTATACAAAGTCTAAATTAAATTTGTTCGTTTTTGCAAAATTCTTAGGCTTGGGGGGGGAGCGAATTCCTGAAGTACCCCCAAGGGTGCGCCTGGAAAATTATTGTATTGTCACCGGTTCTTGATAAGTGTACAAAGTTTAAATTAAATCTGTTCGTTTAAAGTAGGTCAAAATCTAGTCCAAAGCAGTCAGTTACAAACATACATACCTACCTACAAACATACAGGTGAAGCTAATAAAAGCGCGTTAAAAATAAGAAATTACAAAATACTAACACTTTTATTTAAAACTTGTTATATCCCCACAATTTTTATTCTGGTAACGGAGTTTTCAGAAATTGATTAAAAATCTGATTTGAAAAAAAAAAAAATAAAGCAACCTAAACACCCAGAGCTACTGCGTTTTTCAGATGGCTGTACGTAAGTTAAAAAATTTCAAGGTAAAAGGCAGAAAAGCCATTTCGATATAGTAAGCCGATTTTAATGTGCAGCTACAGGTTTTTCAAAAGTCCGAAGAACCGAACCGAACCGGACAAACATACATACAAACAAACAAATGTCACAAAATATTTCTAAGTTATCTTTAAAAAAATCCGTCGAACATAATACCTTTCCTAGCTTTTACTGCACGAACTAGGAAAGTAAAAATTGGGACTGATAAAAACTGAAGTCTGAGTCCAAAAAGATATTGGGAGTTACATACAAAAACGGACAACTTTTATCTAATTTGACCTACTACAAACTGTGAATATAGGATACAATAATTAATAATAGGCTCATTATTTTTCAACTAAATTTAACTAAAGTTAAGTTGAATAGATAAGGAATTTTTAAATCTAGTCAGATAAAATTTAATCTGACAAGTTTTTTTACCGTCAAATTGCCCGATTTGAATGAAATTTGGTACCTAGGCTGGGTCTTGGGTCGAGATGGTCCCATTTAAAAATGAACAAAATCCACCTAAGGCAAGCCAAATAAAAGGGTGGGGGTAGATTTTAAAAATTGGAGTTTATGTGAAAATATGGCGTGTGTGATATCAAACGAAAGATAATGAGTCTGCAGTTAAACAAAATACGTTTTAGTTTATTTAAAAAAAAAGGGTGGGGGTAAATGTCATAAATTAGAGTTTAAATGAAAATATGGCTTGTGTGGTGTAACGAAGTTACTAATTTTCTATTCTGTTTGGTTTCGAGTTTGATTTTATTTATCTACATAGCACCGAAGGGGTATAAAATTTCTTCTCTTACAATTATTAATTATTTCGTTGGTTGAAATAGTTTTGATCAACCCGGTATCATAATTATTTCTCGTTAAACATCGACTTTGCAAGGAATAACGTGGTGGTCGAGTTCAGTTGGTTTGCTCCGGAATGGTTCGTGATCGGTTAGCCTCGAGAACCGAGGAATGTTAATAAAAAGGTGTTATCACTAGCGACGGGCCCCCAGTTCATTTTGATCCGCTGTGCGAGAAAATTAAACATTAGAATACCGACCGATTGCAATAGAACCGATTTAATTTTTTACCGATTTGTTAGTGAGAATCCGTAGATTACAAGTGAGTAAATATTTGATATTTAATTTTGACACGTAATACGCTATATTTCTAGAATTGTTAATTTTGTGAGAATCCGAGGATATCCAATCTTAACTGAGGTGGTATACCAAGTAGAGATTGGTTATTTTATTTTCAAGCAAATTAAGAATCCGACTACTGAAAACACCCGACCTTTACTGATGAGGTATAATTGGTAAAGATTGGTAGTTTTAGTATTTCTGACACACTTTATCATTCCTAAACCTAAGACCGAAAACACCCGATCTTTGCCGAGGTCGTATAACGGGCAAAGACCGATTGTTTTGTAGTCCGAAGATACCCGAGCTCTACTGTGGTCGTATAACGAGTAGAGATTGGTCATCTTTTGTTTAGCACACTACATTTAGCAAACCGAACACACCCGATCTTTGCCGAGGTCGTATAACGGGCAAAGATAGGTAGATACATTCTTTTTGACACTCTTTATCATTCCTAAACCTAAGACCGAAAACACCCGATCTTTGCCGAGGTCGTATAACGGGCAAAGACCGACTGTTTTATAGTCCGAAGATACCCGAGCTCTACTGTGGTCGTATAACGAGTAAAGATTGGTCATCTTGCGTTTAGCACACTACATTTAGAAAACCGAACACACCCGATCTTTGCCGAGGACATACACCGAGTAGAAATCTTATATCTAACAAATTACAAGTAGCACACCGAAAGCTTCCGAACTTTACCGAAGACGTGTAAAACGCAAGGTTTACTATTTTTCGCAATTTTCGACTAATTTAGGGATTTATAACATTTGTTACGAAATTTCATTTTCGACTCGGACCGATAAAACCAATATTTAACCATACCAAACAAATCCTCTGGGGCTAAATATATTCAAGGTCCGTGTGCTTTCTTTTGTGTGTGGGAAAACCAAGAAATAATTTAAATACTAAGGCAAAAACAAATAATTATCTTGTACTCCTTAAAATATCTTAGGTGTCATTGTAGATATTAAGGGTTTAAATTGTAGAGTAAAACCGTAGTTAATTAAAACAATAATTTAACCAAATTCTTTGTTACATTATTTGTGCCCCAACTTTTATATGCGAATTACAAGAACCAAAATTTCTCCGACTGTTTAAAAGCTAGTCGTATCTGGCCATAGGAGACTCTGAGCTCCTTGATTTCTTAGAGTGGCGCCTTTTTGACTGTATTTCCTTGTATCTACTAAAGTTGGATTTTCAGGGAAAGACCGTCAAGACACAAGGGTCTTCCTCACAAATTGGCGCCCAACGAGGGGCTTGTATTTTCGTATTTTTCCGACGAAAAACGTTTCCTCACAAATTGGAGCCTAACGTATTTTTGCATTTTTTTTCGAAGTTAGAGGGATCTTTACAAATTGGCACCCAACTTGTTTTGTATTTTTTTTGAATTTTCGACAAAAAGGGGGCCCTTTATAAATTAACGCCCAACGTGTTCTGCATTTTTTTTTCGGCAAAAGCATATTCTTAACCATACCGATTAAAAAGAGTTTTTTTTTTATTTTATAAATTGACACACAATAATTTTTAACTTATTTTTTTTATTGGGACATAATAATAATTTCGATATATTTTTTTTTATTTTC
This sequence comes from Aspidapion aeneum, assembly GCA_963576565.1. NCBI lineage: Eukaryota > Metazoa > Arthropoda > Insecta > Coleoptera > Brentidae > Aspidapion > Aspidapion aeneum. Next base: position 62,960,498 of record OY755042.1, read on the forward strand.
TGACCGAACCGGTATAAGAGTTTTCTTTTAAAATTGATGAATATTTTAAATAAAATTCGAGCTACCGTACATTTGATCTTACTCTTATTTAATAAATTAATTTGGCAAAACTTTTCCTCTAAAACAAAAACCTTGTCAAATAAAATAATGATGACTTCACCACACGATAGCGACAATTCCGATGATGACACTGTATCTTACACAGAAAAAGTGACCGAATTTATTGACAAAATGAATGAAATGACTGGTGGCAACTGGGTTAATACCTTAAAAAACCTGGAATGGACGAAATTCTTACAAAATATGGATTATCCATTGATGGAAATATGGATCAGAAAAGGAAAAGGCTTAGGGAATTTTTAAAAGATGGCGGGAAGTCACCGAAAGTTACAACCGAATCATCACAAACATATTTGTCTACTTCAGTCCCCGCTGTAAACATTTGTTTATTATCACCAATTACAACTTCCTCCGTTACTATAACAAATAACCCACCGATTTTTACAACAAATAGTCAAATATTTACTACAGGTACACCGGTTACTACTAAAATATATATGCCAAATACAGTAATGACAACCAGAGAAACTACAAATTCTGTTATTATGCCAGTAATAACCACTATTTCATATGTGCCATCAATAATAGTTACTTCTATACCTGTAACAGCATTAGCTACAACTAATAATCAATACTTTACGACTTTTTCGTCAATACCGATTAATGTTAATGAACAAAATACCGAAATAAAATTTCAACCGTCTTTAAATTACATACCAGTAAGCTCATTACCGACAAATTTATCCAACATCTCTGCTGCAACAAATGTAATGCCTAAAGCTCCTGAACATTATGTTTCATTACCAAACCAAATGCAAAGTTTAAACTTTTTAAGTATACCTCAGCCTTCCATTCCTACCACGACTAGTATATTACAGAACCATTACATTCAAACGTTGTATTTCAAAATCAATCACCAAATTTAAATTTGCCAAGTATACCGCAACCTTCCACTGCTTTCACAGCAAATGTTTTACAAAATGTTCCATTGTATAACAATGTCTCATTACCGAGTCCAGCATTCAATGTGAGTTTACCAAAAATATTTCAACCTTACAGTCAATCCGCAACAAATATGACATACAAAGTCTCGGCTCCAAACCAAATACCAAATTTAGGTTTACCAAATATTTGTTTAACTGCCCCCTTATCAAATCAAGTGACAGATCTGGGATTAACGAATTTGTCACAACCGTTACCGCCGAATTGGACAAACACGCAATTACCTGCAAACCAATACTTTCAATCTCCTCCTCATCATACGCCGCTTTTTCCAAACTCAACATCTCAGAACATTAACGTTTACAAGTGGAGATTAGTTTTTGATAGAACAGGGGATCCGACTGCATTTTTGGAACGCTTAGAAGAAAAATTTGCAGCTCAGCAAATAGACCCAAACTCCTTTATAAGTATTCTACCGGAATTATTTGATAAGGAAGCCGCATCATGGTGTAGAAACAATATGAGAAATTGGGTAGACTGGAATAGTTTTCTACAAGATTTCAGAAATCATTACTTTCCTATAAATTACTATGAAGATTTAGAGGCAGAAATAGCCAGAAGATTGCAAAAACCTAATGAATCTGTTGCAACTTACATAACGGAATTACAAACTATATTTAGAAGACATGGAGGATATTCCGCATCACAGGAGTTGACTTGGCTTTACCGAAATTTGTTACCTAAATTTCGACAACAAATAAGAAAATCCGAATTTAATGACATAAATTCATTTACCAAGGTCGTAAGAGAATACGAGATTCTAAAAGAAGAGTTAGAAAGATCCAACTCTAGTCTAACAATAAATTCAAATAGATCTGTACAATTTGCTAATAATTCCGATAGAATAGGTAATCAAAATAGAAGTTATTTTAGGAATGAGGCCGTAACTCAAACAAGACAAACATTTACCAATCCGCCAGTCAATAGACCAAGTCAATCTTCTAACCCTCCTTCCAGAACATTTTACTCAAACAGAAATAGTGCCAATGAAAGAATAACTCAACCGAACTTGAGACAACCACAACCTGCATTAAATTTTCAAAACCGATCAATTAACAGGCAAAATAACAGACCATTTTTTGTAGAACAGAATAATCATCCAAGTAATGTATGACAAAATCCTGAAACATCTGCTAGACGTAATGAGTCTTTATGTTTCCGATGTGGAGAGAATGGACATTTTAGAAATGAGTGTAGTAATCCACCAAAGATCTTTTGTTCAAGATGTAGGACCGAGGGTATTATGTCAAGAGACTGTTCTTGTTCCAGACAGGGAAACTAGATGGGTGCTGTTCAGAACCGAGGCAAATACAGCATCCTGAAGAAATAGCCTCACCCGCTGAAGAATTGACGATGTGTTCAGACAACCGACCATACCTTAATGTAAAAATATTTGATAAAATTTATAAAGCCCTGATAGATACTGGCACAGTTCGATCATACTGTGGAGATCGTATTGCACATGAATGCCAAATATTGGAAATAAAAATTCAAAAGTCACCAGTTAACTCCGCGATAGTAGCTAATGGTATTTCAACACCAATTCAACATGCGTATCAGCTTGATTTAGAAATTCAAGAAGAACACTACACCGAATTATTACCGTATTTACCGAAACTTTCCGTAGATATTATATTAGGTATGGACTTTCTAGCCAAAAATAAAGTTCAATTAAATTTTATTACCGGAGAAATAAAAATAAATGGAAATTTGATAACAATTGACAAAACTTCCCCAGTAACCGTCCTTCAAGAGCAGAATCCTCTCACATTAACCGAAAATGAAGAACTGAATTTAAAAACATTTTTAGATAAAGAATTGCTAAAATTTTCTAGCATTAACGGAACTACAAATCTAGTTAAACATAAAATAAAATTAAAGAGTAATTGCGATCCTATTAAACAAAGATATAGACCGCAAAATCCAAGAATGCAGGCAGTTATAAATGAAGAGGTAGATGCTATGTTAGCTGATAATATAATTGAACCTTCAAGCAGTCCATGGAGTTCTCCCGTAGTAATGGTAAAGAAAAAAGATGGGAAGTTTCGTTTTTGTATAGACTTTCAAAAAGTAAATATTTGGACACAAAAAGATGCTTATCCATTACCGTTTATAAATGCAATCTTAGATAAGCTTCGTAAAGCCCGATATATATCTTCTATTGACCTTAGACAAGGATATTGGCAAATACCACTTACCGAAGACAGTAAACCGATTACAGCGTTTACTGTCCCTGGTAGAGGTTTGTTTCAATTTAGAGTTATGCCGTTTGGTATACATTCTGCTCCTGCAACTTTTCAAAGACTAATGGATCAAATAATTGGCCCAGAACTGGAAGATGTTGCATTTTGTTATCTAGATGATATAATTGTGTTAGGAGAATCATTTGACGAGCATCTACACAATTTAAAAGAAGTTTTCCGCCGCCTAAGAGAAGCCAATTTAAGACTTAATCCGGAGAAATGTCAATTTGGGCGTAGACAATTAAAATATTTAGGACATACCGTTACTTCTACAGGAATCGCTACAGACCCAGACAAAGTGGAAAGTATTTTGCAAATTCCACCACCAACCAATCAACGAGCGCTAAGATTTTTGGGGGTAGCATCTTGGTACCGTAGATTTATTTCCGGATTTTCCCAAACTGCAGCACCTTTAAATAAATTATTAAAAAAACGTCAACCGTTTAAATGGACTGAAGAACAACAAATCGCATTTGATAAACTGAAACAGTGTTTAACTGAAGCCCCAGTATTAGCTTGTCCAGATTTTTCACGACCTTTTGTATTGCAAACTGATGCATCCGATTATGGCTTAGGTGCCGCCCTTATACAGCATGACAAAGATGGAGATCATGTTATAGCCTATGCCAGTAGAACTTTAACATCTTCGGAGAGAAAGATGTCCGTCACAGAAAAGGAGTGTGCTGCTATAGTTTGGGGCATCGAGAAGATGCGACCTTATCTGGAATTATATCATTTTACAGTAATTTCTGATCATCAGTCCCTTCGATGGTTATTTTCTCTTGATAGTCCGTCTGGTAGATTGGCAAGATGGAAAATGTTTTTACAACAATTTGATTTTGAAATAAAATACCGAAGAGGAGTGTTAAACCGTATAGCCGATGCTTTATCAAGAGATCCGTTAAATACAGGGAAAGACGAACTTGAAGCAGATCCAGTATTTACTCTTGACACGTTCGAATCTTGTACTTGGTATTCCCGTAAGATGACAGAAATTGAAACAAATCCGAAAGCATTTCCCGACTACTGTGTAAAAGATGGACGGTTATATCGACATTTCAGGGACATGTCAGATTTAAAGGATCCTGAACTATCAGATCCATGGAAGTTATGCGTACCCACCTCAGCTCGAGAACAGGTTTTAAAAGAAAACCACGATTCTCCAACCGCTGGACATATGGGTATCGCCAAAACTGCCAGTAAATAGCTTTGCACTATTATTGGCCAGGAATTTTCCGTGAAATAGCCGAATATGTTCGATCTTGTCCATCCTGTCAACAGTACAAACTCTCGCAACAGAAAGTACCCGGGAAAATGCAACCATCTGTGAATAAAGAACCTTGGGCTACTGTAACTACAGACTTAATTGGTCCACTGCCAAGATCAGCCAAAGGACATTATTTTGTTGTAATGTTCCAGGACAGATTTACAAAATGGGTAGAATGTCGGTTCCATTAAGAAAAGCTACAGCCAGAAATGTCACTAATGCATTACATAAGTTGGTTCTCACAAGATTTGGATGTCCAAAGATAGTAATCAGTGATAATGGTTCGCAGTACACCGGTAAATTTTTTAGAGAGTTGCTTAAAGATTATGGAATTAATCACCGATATACACCTATTTATACTCCACAAGATAATCCAGTAGAACGAACAAATAGATCAATGAAAACAATGATTGCTCAATTAACCGAAAACGAACACCGAAAATGGGATTTATACCTACCTGATTTGCAATTTGCTTACAATACATCCCGTCATGATGCTACCAAATATAGCCCTGCCTTTTTAAATTTTGGTCGTGAATTAGAAGCACCTAATGCAATATATCGATTGATTCCAAATGAAGACAATGATGATACCGATACTGAGATGAATGATAATCGAGATAAGACATCAGACCGTTTTCAAAAGTTAAAGGAAATTTATGAATTAGTACAGATTAATCTAAGCCGTGCTTACACTTCTTAGAGTCACCATTACAATTTACGGGAATGAGAAAGTCTACAAAAAAGAGCATCCATTATCATCCGCTGCTAAAGGCTTTGCTGCCAAACTTGCTCCTAAATATTCCGGTCCTTACACCGGTATTAAAGTAGTATCTCCAGTTGTTTATGATCTTAAAGATTCTAAAGGCAAAATTACAAAATATATTCACATAAAAGATTTAAAAACCGCGTATGAACGCTAAGAACATTTTTACAATTTTATTTTTATTTTTAGTAATAAAATGCCTAAAACAAAAATCAATCCGTTCACAACCAAACAAATGCCGCTGAAAAAAGAAGTCGTAGTCGTTATACCCCGGCTTCAGCATAATTCAAAGCTACCGGAAAAAAATGCTGTTAAAGGCACAACAGCGATTAAGGTGCATATTCCTCTATCCGCTCTTCCTCCATCCTGGTGTCCTCCTTTGGCTGCTCTTTCTTCTAATTCAGACCCGTACGTTCCAGATGCAAAGTTTCTTGCCCATAATGATTTCAATTTTCCGCCCTTATCACCACTATCGTCAGTCTATGAATCACCGAAAATCGTCATAAAATCTAATGATATTTTAAAATCTTCTCATGGCATTACCACCCCAGCTCCAGCATCTCCTCTTTCTTTAAGTGACATTCCTGCTGATTCAAATCAAGAATTCTTTAATTCCTTAGATAATTTAGACCTTGAGGTCCATCCTCTTCCGAGCCCTTCATCAATATCAAATCCAACTTCTTTTCCAGAAAATATTTTCGATTTTGAATCAGTCATGGCTGAAAATCCCTTAGATATAATTCCTCTTTTTCAATCAAACGCTATCACACCTTCTTCTAGTCTTGATTCTTCTGTCAGTACCAATCTCTCGCTTCCTAATCCGGAAACTCCCTGCCCAATATCCTGGACCGAAACGCTGGCCGCTGACTATATTGAAGGACATTCAAATCCAGAAAATTGGCCAATTACTCTTACCGAGTTCCTTAGGGGGTTAAGGCCCGCTGACAACAAACAAACCCGTTAACTTATCTCACCTGAAAAAAAAAACCGATGATGCCGTAAACAATTTTTTTTGTAACATAACAATTTCTCTTCAGGAAGTCCTTTCTTGACCGCCTGGGTTTAAGCAACTGCCATGTTTTCAGTACCGCGACAATAATAGTCTGGTATGTGCCGAGTATTTAACCAGCGTCTCTCCACTCTCCGGTAATGAAGAACTCGTCGCAGAACTATCGGACGCTATCGAGGAACTGGAGAGACAGATTGTACCGTCTCCGGTTAACCCTCCGACAACATCGGACTCAGCTTCAACTACGACCGTTATTGAAGCCAAACCAAGCGAAAGAAAGACTCCCGTAGAGTCGGAGTCAGGCTCAAGTTCCAGATGTGTATGGGATAAGCTAGATTTTCCTGCTAGTGCTAATGACCCATTTTCCGACCTCTACATTCCTTCTGGACCGCCGATGCCAAACCTGAAGAGTGTCTTATTTTTAGACGTCTCGGAACCCGGATTGTGTTGGACGTGCGGGAGAATTGGCCATCTCCGAACACAATGCTCAGGTCGACGAATCCGATTTTGTTCACAATGTGGTAAACTAAATGTTTTAACCAGGGATTTTTGCCGCAACAGAATGAGGATGACTAACGTAAGACCCTCTCGGCGACAGGTCGCCACTCGGTCTGTGGGGATTCAGGTGTGTTTGCACTCCCGATACACCTGCTCTGGTTGTGGATGTCCAGAAGCAGTACGTAAACCGTACTACCACCACTAAAAGATAAACCAATTCTTTTCTCATTCTACCGTTTACATACCGCATAAAGTTTTTCTTAATTAATAGTAAGATATCTTGTATGACAGGGGTTCCTACTAGTTAGGCCCTCTATAACCGTTTGGTACTCAGTACCCGGGGTACATAGAACAATATGGCCTCGTTAACCGTTTGATGACAATGGAAGATAAACGCTGAAGAAAAATAACCAAGTAATGTTCCTGTAGAAAAAAAAGTAAACAGGGGTTCCTACTACCTGAATAGGTCCTCTATAACCGGTTGGTACCAAGTACCCGGGGCACATGCTGAGCATGACCTCGTTAACCGCTTCTAGAAAGAATTGACACGACGACGTGATGCCTAAAGGGATTCAAGAAGAATTTTTTTACATAGATATATAGTTTTTTTTTTCTTAAATTTATATTGGTAAGATTAGCTTTAAGTTGTTTTCACGAAAGAGTTTTTATTTTTTATTTTTTTTAGATATTTTGTTTTCCTTATTTTCAATATTTAAAAATGACAAAATACTATGTACTTTGCATTTTTCCGAGGAAAGGGGGGTGTGTAACGAAGTTACTAATTTTCTATTCTGTTTGGATTTTCGAGTTTGATTTTATTTATCTACATAGCACCGAAGGGGTATAAAATTTCTTCTCCTACAATTATTAATTATTTCGTTGGTTAAAATAGTTTTGACCAACCCGGTATCATAATTATTTCTCGTTAAACATCGACTTTGCAAGGAATAACGTGGTGGTCGAGTTCAGTTGGTTTGCTCCGGAATGGTTCGTGATCGGTTAGCCTCGAGAACCGAGGAATGTTAATAAAAACGTGTTATCACTAGCGACCGGCCCCCAGTTCATTTTGATCCGCTGTGCGAGAAAATTAAACATTAGAATATCGATCGATTGGAATAGAACCGATTTAATTTTTTACCGATTTGTTAGTGAGAATCCGTAGATTACAAGTGAGTAAATATTTGATATTTACTTTTGACACGTAATACGCTATATTTCTAGAATTGTTAATTTTGTGAGAATCCGAGGATATCCAATCTTAACTGAGGGGGTATACCAAGTAGAGATTGGTTATTTTGTTTTCAAGCAAATTAAGAATCCGACTACCGAAAACACCCGACCTTTACTGATGAGGTATAATTGGTAAAGATTGGTAGTTTTAGTATTTCTGACACACTTTATCATTCCTAAACCTAAGACCGAAAACACCCGATCTTTGCCGAGGTCGTATAATGGGCAAAGACCGATTGTTTTGTAGTCCGAAGATACCCAAGCTCTACTGTGGTCGTATAACGAGTAGAGATTGGTCATCCTTTGTTTAGCACACTACATTTAGAAAACCGAACACACCTGATCTTTGCCGTGGTCGTATAACGGGCAAAGATAGGTAGATACATTCTTTTTGACACTCTTTATCATTCCTAAACCTAAGACCGATTGTTTTGTAGTCCGAAGATACCCGAGCTCTACTGTGGTCGTATAACGAGTAGAGATTGGTCATCTTTTGTTTAGCACACTACATTTAGCAAACCGAACACACCCGATCTTTGCCGAGGTCGTATAACGGGCAAAGATAGGTAGATACATTCTTTTTGACACTCTTTATCATTCCTAAACCTAAGACCGAAAACACCCGATCTTTGCCGAGGTCGTATAACGGGCAAAGACCGATTGTTTTGTAGTCCGAAGATACCCGAGCTCTACTGTGGTCGTATAACGAGTAGAGATTGGTCATCTTTTGTTAAGCACACTACATTTAGAAAACCGAACACACCCGATCTTTGTCGAGGTCGTATAACGGGCAAAGATAGGTAGATACATTCTTTTTGATACTCTTTATCATTCCTAAACCTAAGACCGAAAACACCCGATCTTTGCCGAGGTCGTATAACGGGCAAAGACCGATTGTTTTGTAGTCCGAAGATACCCGAGCTCTACTGTGGTCGTATAACGAGTAGAGATTGGTCATCTTGCGTTTAGCACACTACATTTAGAAAACCGAATACACCCGATCTTTGCCGAGGACATATACCGAGTAGAAATCTTATATCTAACAAATTACAAGTAGCACGCCGAAAGCTTCCGAACTTTACCGAAGACGTGTAACACGCAAGGTTTACTATTTTTCGCAATTTTCGACTAATTTAGGGATTTATAACATTTGTTACGAAATTTCATTTTCGACTCGGACCGATAAAACCAATATTTAACCATACCAAACAAATCCTCTGGTGCTAAATATATTCAAGGTCCGTGTGCTTTCTTTTGTGTGTGGGAAAACCAGGAAATAATTTAAATACTAAGGCAAAAACAAATAATTATTTTGTACTCCTTAAAATATCTTAGGTGTCATTGTAGATATTAAGGGTTTAAATTGTAGAGTAAAACCGTAGTTAATTAAAACAATAATTTAACCAAATTCTTTGTTACTTTATTTGTGCTCCAAGTTTTATATGCGAATTACAAGAACCAAAATTTCTCCGATTGTTTAAAAGCTGTCGTATCTGGCCATAGGAGACTCTAAGCTCCTTGATTTCTTAGAGTGGCGCCCTTTTGACTGTATTTCCTTGTATCCACTAAAGTTGGATTTTCAGGGAAAGACCGTCAAGACCGACATAGCCCAACTGTGGAGAGGATATTTGTTCGCTATTAAATAGAAAATAAGGGTTTTCCTCACAGTGGTATTAAACGAAAGGTAATTGAGTCTGGAGTTAAACAAAATACATTTTAGTTTAAAAAAAAAGGTGGGGGTAAATTAAAAAAATTAGAGTTTAGGTCAAAACATGGCTTATGTGGGATCAAACGAAAGGTATTTGAGTCTGGAGTTGAATAAAATATATTACAGTTTTTAGTTATACTGTCATAAATAAGTTTAAATTCGGATCATTTTACTATAGCAATAACCAATATATGGACAGAACACTGCACGGGACTGCTGCAGGAGACGAGACCCATATCTGGCAGCCTCTCCGAGAGGAGACATAGAAGTGCATGGAGGGGGGGGGGGTGATCATCGAGGGGGAAATGGTGGAGAATAATATTAAAAAACTTAAATCCGGAAAAGCTAGCGGACCTGGGGGAATATATGCTGAAATGCTCAAATATGGATCAGAGAAACTACTCGAAAATCTCACATATGTTATTGATCAATGCATGGACGGACATCCAGTGCCTGATGATTGGAAAATTGCATTCATATCCTCAATACATAAAAAGGGAAACAAAATGGATTGCAGCAATTACCGAGGAATTTCGGTAACCAGTACTCTGGGTGGATTGTACGGTGGGATTCTTAGAGATCTAATGGAGAGTGATTTTCATGAACAAGAGGAAGAGGAGCAGAGTGGGTTTCGCGCAGGCAGATCTTGTAGTGATAGTGTTTTTTGTCTTAAACAAGTGGAGCGCCAGAAATATAGAGACTCATGTTACCTTTGTGGACCTACAAAAAGCATATGATACCGTTCCAGTAGAAAAATTATGGACAGTTTTAGAGCAATATAATATCAATCATACATACATAAAAGCGATAAAAGAACTATACAAAGGGTCACAATCTAAAATTGAAATTGGAGATCGACCTTCAAAAGAATTCCTGGTAACAAAAGGCTTAAGACAGGGATGTTGTATCTCTCCAACTCTTTTTAAAATATATATCGCGGTAGCTCTAAAAAACTGGAAACGTGGAGTGCACGGCAGGGGAATACAACTTAACGACCGATTTACCATATACGCACTGCAGTTTGCTGACGACCGGGTAATTGCGGCTAATGATGGGGAAGACATGGAGTGTGTGATGAGAGGGTTAACGGAGGAATACCAAAAGTGGGGATTAACAGTGAACGTGGACAAGACACAGTACTTATGTATTGGAAACGAATCCAGTGAGTTAGTACTAGAAAATGGACAAAAAATATCTCCATGCAATGAGTACGTATACTTGGGTGTCACATTTGATAAGACAGGAACAGACTGTAAAGAATTGGAAAAAAGAATAGTAAAACCAAAAAAAAGTTATTGGATGTCTTAACAGTATTTTATGGAGCAGAGAGATAAAAAAGAATGTAAAGTTTAACATATATGAAACAATGGTCAAAAGCACGCTGTTGTATGGAATAGAGACTCGTAACAGAAAATACAAAACAAAAATGGAAAGTGTCGAAATGAATGCAATAAATGGATGCAATAAGAAGATCAATGAAAATATCTAGAATAGATCACATAAGAAATGAGATCATAAAAGAAAGAATGGGAATCGAGGGAAGCATAACGGATGACATCACTAAAAGGCAACTGATATGGTACGGCCATGTACAACGGATGAACGACGAAAGATTACCAAAGCAGGTCCTAGAATGGCAACCAATAGGGCGCAGAAAAAGAGGGCGTCCTAAACTAGAATAGCAACAGTCAATCCAAAGATCAATGAGTCAAAGGAATCTGACAGAGGATGATTGTCAGGATCGAAGGAGGTGGAGAATAGGCGTCGGACAACGTAGAAAAACGTTCTAAACTGACATAGTAGTAGTAATAACCAATATTGCTGCGCTTGCACTAATTTGTCTATAAAAGCCGATGCTGGATAATAGACCGGCATCACTCTAGCAAGTGATCAACCCAGTATACCACTGAAATACGTGGTCCCTACTAAACACACCCAGTACACCACTGAAATACGTGGTCACTACGAACTAAGTACACCACTGAAATAATGTGGTCCCTACTTAACATACTCATAAATTAAACCTCACTATGGTGGTTACGCTTTATAGCCCATAAGGCCAACTCTCTACGGCCTATAAGGTCTATTTCTTATGGCCCCTAGGTCAACTCTCTCAAGCCAGCATCTCTCTTTTTACATTATTTAATTAATTATAGCAATAACCTCTATTCCTGTTAATCTGTTTTCTTATATAAAATACATGTATAAATGTGGATTGTTTATACTTAATTTTCATACTCCCCTAAATCCCTTAGTCACAAGGGCACTAAATAACAAACCTTGTGACATATATGGTAGAGATACCACTTGTCACAAATATAGTCGTGACAATATTAGCTTACACGTACACTATAATTAAAGTACCTAGTGTGAGCGTAGGTGCCCATATATTAGCAGAGTATTTTTTTTAGTCCTTGCCGTATATTCATCTTGTAAGTCTATCGTGCTTGTATATTTTATTTGTTATTTTCTTCCCCGTGACATCCAGTGTATATTTTTCTTATTTGCATACATATACCTGTAACATATTTGCACACATTTGTGACATCCCTAACGTATTTGTATATTTTATTTGTTATTTGTTTCCTCGTGACATCCAGTGTATATTTCTTATTTTTATAGAGGTACTTGTTACATCCGTTATTTTTATGAAACGTTGGCAACATTGCTGGATGTCACAAGTTAACACAAATATTTAGGGATGTTACAACGTCAAAATTTTTTGTATATACAATGGACGCCACAATGATATGAAAAATTTTATTTCTAAATTTGTGAGTTTATACAAATACTTTTATGGAATTAAAAATAAAATATTTTTTATTAAATTTCATATTTTTTATTTTTGGATAACACCAGGTTTTAGTGTTACGACTTTTTGCTGGATGTCACAAGATACAACGGTCGAGTATATATATATATATATATATATATATATATATATATATATATATATATATATATACTCGACCGTTGTATCTTGTGACATCCAGCAAAAAGTCGTAACACTAAAACCTGGTGTTATCCAAAAATAAAAAATATGAAATTTAATAAAAAATATTTTATTTTTAATTCCATAAAAGTATTTGTATAAACTCACAAATTTAGAAATAAAATTTTTCATATCATTGTGGCGTCCATTGTATATACAAAAAATTTTGACGTTGTAACATCCCTAAATATTTGTGTTAACTTGTGACATCCAGCAATGTTGCCAACGTTTCATAAAAATAACGGATGTAACAAGTACCTCTATAAAAATAAGAAATATACACTGGATGTCACGAGGAAACAAATAACAAATAAAATATACAAATACGTTAGGGATGTCACAAATGTGTGCAAATATGTTACAGGTATATGTATGCAAATAAGAAAAATATACACTGGATGTCACGGGGAAGAAAATAACAAATAAAATATACAAGCACGATAGACTTACAAGATGAATATACGGCAAGGACTAAAAAAAATACTCTGCTAATATATGGGCACCTACGCTCACACTAGGTACTTTAATTATAGTGTACGTGTAAGCTAATATTGTCACGACTATATTTGTGACAAGTGGTATCTCTACCATATATGTCACAAGGTTTGTTATTTAGTGCCCTTGTGACTAAGGGATTTAGGGGAGTATGAAAATTAAGTATAAACAATCCACATTTATACATGTATTTTATATAAGAAAACAGATTAACAGGAATAGAGGTTATTGCTATAATTAATTAAATAATGTAAAAAGAGAGATGCTGGCTTGAGAGAGTTGACCTAGGGGCCATAAGAAATAGACCTTATAGGCCGTAGAGAGTTGGCCTTATGGGCTATAAAGCGTAACCACCATAGTGAGGTTTAATTTATGAGTATGTTAAGTAGGGACCACATTATTTCAGTGGTGTACTTAGTTCGTAGTGACCACGTATTTCAGTGGTGTACTGGGTGTGTTTAGTAGGGACCACGTATTTCAGTGGTATACTGGGTTGATCACTTGCTAGAGTGATGCCGGTCTATTATCCAGCATCGGCTTTTATAGACAAATTAGTGCAAGCGCAGCAATATTGGTTATTACTACTACTATGTCAGTTTAGAACGTTTTTCTACGTTGTCCGACGCCTATTCTCCACCTCCTTCGATCCTGACAATCATCCTCTGTCAGATTCCTTTGACTCATTGATCTTTGGATTGACTGTTGCTATTCTAGTTTAGGACGCCCTCTTTTTCTGCGCCCTATTGGTTGCCATTCTAGGACCTGCTTTGGTAATCTTTCGTCGTTCATCCGTTGTACATGGCCGTACCATATCAGTTGCCTTTTAGTGATGTCATCCGTTATGCTTCCCTCGATTCCCATTCTTTCTTTTATGATCTCATTTCTTATGTGATCTATTCTAGATATTTTCATTGATCTTCTTATTGCATCCATTTATTGCATTCATTTCGACACTTTCCATTTTTGTTTTGTATTTTCTGTTACGAGTCTCTATTCCATACAACAGCGTGCTTTTGACCATTGTTTCATATATGTTAAACTTTACATTCTTTTTTATCTCTCTGCTCCATAAAATACTGTTAAGACATCCAATAACTTTTTTTTGGTTTTACTATTCTTTTTTCCAATTCTTTACAGTCTGTTCCTGTCTTATCAAATGTGACACCCAAGTATACGTACTCATTGCATGGAGATATTTTTTGTCCATTTTCTAGTACTAACTCACTGGATTCGTTTCCAATACATAAGTACTGTGTCTTGTCCACGTTCACTGTTAATCCCCACTTTTGGTATTCCTCCGTTAACCCTCTCATCACACACTCCATGTCTTCCCCATCATTAGCCGCAATTACCCGGTCGTCAGCAAACTGCAGTGCGTATATGGTAAATCGGTCGTTAAGTTGTATTCCCCTGCCGTGCACTCCACGTTTCCAGTTTTTTAGAGCTACCGCGATATATATTTTAAAAAGAGTTGGAGAGATACAACATCCCTGTCTTAAGCCTTTTGTTACCAGGAATTCTTTTGAAGGTCGATCTCCAATTTCAATTTTAGATTGTGACCCTTTGTATAGTTCTTTTATCGCTTTTATGTATGTATGATTGATATTATATTGCTCTAAAACTGTCCATAATTTTTCTACTGGAACGGTATCATATGCTTTTTGTAGGTCCACAAAGGTAACATGAGTCTCTATATTTCTGGCGCTCCACTTGTTTAAGACAAAAAACACTATCACTACAAGATCTGCCTGCGCGAAACCCACTCTGCTCCTCTTCCTCTTGTTCATGAAAATCACTCTCCATTAGATCTCTAAGAATCCCACCGTACAATCCACCCAGAGTACTGGTTACCGAAATTCCTCGGTAATTGCTGCAATCCATTTTGTTTCCCTTTTTATGTATTGAGGATATGAATGCAATTTTCCAATCATCAGGCACTGGATGTCCGTCCATGCATTGATCAATAACATATGTGAGATTTTCGAGTAGTTTCTCTGATCCATATTTGAGCATTTCAGCATATATTCCCCCAGGTCCGCTAGCTTTTCCGGATTTAAGTTTTTTAATATTATTCTCCACCATTTCCCCCTCGATGATCACCCCCCCCCCCTCCATGCACTTCTATGTCTCCTCTCGGAGAGGCTGCCAGATATGGGTCTCGTCTCCTGCAGCAGTCCCGTGCAGTGTTCTGTCCATATATTGGTTATTGCTATAGTAAAATGATCCGAATTTAAACTTATTTATGACAGTATAACTAAAAACTGTAATATATTTTATTCAACTCCAGACTCAAATACCTTTCGTTTGATCCCACATAAGCCATGTTTTGACCTAAACTCTAATTTTTTTAATTTACCCCCACCTTTTTTTTAAAACTAAAATGTATTTTGTTTAACTCCAGACTCAATTACCTTTCGTTTAATACCACTGTGAGGAAAACCCTTATTTTCTATTTAATAGCGAACAAATATCCTCTCCACAGTTGGGCTATGTCGGTCTTGACGGTCTTTCCCTGAAAATCCAACTTTAGTGGATACAAGGAAATACAGTCAAAAGGGCGCCACTCTAAGAAATCAAGGAGCTTAGAGTCTCCTATGGCCAGATACGACAGCTTTTAAACAATCGGAGAAATTTTGGTTCTTGTAATTCGCATATAAAACTTGGAGCACAAATAAAGTAACAAAGAATTTGGTTAAATTATTGTTTTAATTAACTACGGTTTTACTCTACAATTTAA
The DNA here is from genome assembly GCA_963576565.1 of Aspidapion aeneum. Classification (NCBI taxonomy): domain Eukaryota; kingdom Metazoa; phylum Arthropoda; class Insecta; order Coleoptera; family Brentidae; genus Aspidapion; species Aspidapion aeneum. Next base: position 62,976,505 of record OY755042.1, read on the forward strand.
ACCCTTAATATCTACAATGACACCTAAGATATTTTAAGGAGTACAAAATAATTATTTGTTTTTGCCTTAGTATTTAAATTATTTCCTGGTTTTCCCACACACAAAAGAAAGCACACGGACCTTGAATATATTTAGCACCAGAGGATTTGTTTGGTATGGTTAAATATTGGTTTTATCGGTCCGAGTCGAAAATGAAATTTCGTAACAAATGTTATAAATCCCTAAATTAGTCGAAAATTGCGAAAAATAGTAAACCTTGCGTGTTACACGTCTTCGGTAAAGTTCGGAAGCTTTCGGCGTGCTACTTGTAATTTGTTAGATATAAGATTTCTACTCGGTATATGTCCTCGGCAAAGATCGGGTGTATTCGGTTTTCTAAATGTAGTGTGCTAAACGCAAGATGACCAATCTCTACTCGTTATACGACCACAGTAGAGCTCGGGTATCTTCGGACTACAAAACAATCGGTCTTTGCCCGTTATACGACCTCGGCAAAGATCGGGTGTTTTCGGTCTTAGGTTTAGGAATGATAAAGAGTATCAAAAAGAATGTATCTACCTATCTTTGCCCGTTATACGACCTCGACAAAGATCGGGTGTGTTCGGTTTTCTAAATGTAGTGTGCTTAACAAAAGATGACCAATCTCTACTCGTTATACGACCACAGTAGAGCTCGGGTATCTTCGGACTACAAAACAATCGGTCTTTGCCCGTTATACGACCTCGGCAAAGATCGGGTGTTTTCGGTCTTAGGTTTAGGAATGATAAAGAGTGTCAAAAAGAATGTATCTACCTATCTTTGCCCGTTATACGACCTCGGCAAAGATCGGGTGTGTTCGGTTTGCTAAATGTAGTGTGCTAAACAAAAGATGACCAATCTCTACTCGTTATACGACCACAGTAGAGCTATATATATATATATATATATATATATATATATATATATATATATATATATATATCTATATATTATTTTAAAAGGCTTTCCGTTTTCGGTCTAGACGTAATATTACTTTTTGGCAACAGACCATTTCCCCCTAATTTGACCCCGCTGAATCCGAATATCTAATCGACAGGCACGGAGAAAATCCCCCCCAAACCCCCAAAAACCTGTTTTATGCAATTTTCTCGAAAACTAACCTTTTTATCAAAAATTGCAAAGAATAGTTTTTTGTGGAGAATAAAATTCCCTTTCCAACGATGTATTGGTCAATAAGGTTAGGAAAAGCAAGTAGCTCTTCAGTGGCGTACGTAAATTGGGATTATTTAGAAAAAACATGTTTATTATAGGTTTTTCAAAATTTTCTCAAAAACTACACTTATTAGGAAAAAATATGTAGTATACTTTATTGTAGAACATAACATTTTCTTTTAAAAACTTTATTAAAATGTCGGGTTGTTGCCATATTTAATGCTTCAGGGGCGTACTAATATAAACTTATTTTCAAAAATAACTGAAATAATCAGTTTCTCTTGCATATTTAAATATCTTTTCTAAGATTTTCAGAAAAAAATGTGCCTTTATTCTTTATTGAGGATAAGACAATTTCTTTTTAAATGATATATTACAAAGTGAGGTTAATGTTATGATAAATACTTCAAAAAGGTTCGTAATTTATACCTACTAAAATAAAATGTTTCCAAATTAAAATAAACTGTTTTTTGATTAGATTAGATATTTTGATTTATCTAAATAAGTTCTTTAAAGCAAAAAAAACACCGGTGGTTATAAGGGGAGGGGGCATAGGGGTCATGGCCCCCCTAAGCAAAATTGAAATTGAAATTGAAATTGAGATTGAGATTGAGATTGAGATTGAGATTGAAATTGAAATTGAAATTGAAATTGAAATTGAAATTGAAATTGAAATTGAAATTGAAATTGAAATTGAAATTGAAATTGAAATTGAAATTGAAATTGAAATTGAAATTGAAATTGAAATTGAAATTGAAATTGAAATTGAAATTGAAATTGAAATTGAAATTGAAATTGAAATTGAAATTGAAATTGAAATTGAAATTGAAATTGAAATTGAAATTGAAATTGAAATTGAAATTGAAATTGAAATTGAAATTGAAATTGAAATTGAAATTGAAATTGAAATTGAAATTGAAATTGAAATTGAAATTGAAATTGAAATTGAAATTGAAATTGAAATTGAAATTGAAATTGAAATTGAAATTGAAATTGAAATTGAAATTGAAATTGAAATTGAAATTGAAATTGAAATTGAAATTGAAATTGAAATTGAAATTGAAATTGAAATTGAAATTGAAATTGAAATTGAAATTGAAATTGAAATTGAAATTGAAATTGAAATTGAAATTGAAATTGAAATTGAAATTGAAATTGAAATTGAAATTGAAATTGAAATTGAAATTGAAATTGAAATTGAAATTGAAATTGAAATTGAAATTGAAATTGAAATTGAAATTGAAATTGAAATTGAAATTGAAATTGAAATTGAAATTGAAATTGAAATTGAAATTGAAATTGAAATTGAAATTGAAATTGAAATTGAAATTGAAATTGAAATTGAAATTGAAATTGAAATTGAAATTGAAATTGAAATTGAAATTGAAATTGAAATTGAAATTGAAATTGAAATTGAAATTGAAATTGAAATTGAAATTGAAATTGAAATTGAAATTGAAATTGAAATTGAAATTGAAATTGAAATTGAAATTGAAATTGAAATTGAAATTGAAATTGAAATTGAAATTGAAATTGAAATTGAAATTGAAATTGAAATTGAAATTGAAATTGAAATTGAAATTGAAATTGAAATTGAAATTGAAATTGAAATTGAAATTGAAATTGAAATTGAAATTGAAATTGAATTTGAATTTGAATTTGAATTTGAATTTGAATTTGAATTTGAATTTGAATTTGAATTTGAATTTGAATTTGAATTTGAATTTGAATTTGAATTTGAATTTGAATTTGAATTTGAATTTGAATTTGAATTTGAATTTGAATTTGAATTTGAATTTGAATTTGAATTTGAATTTGAATTTGAATTTGAATTTGAATTTGAATTTGAATTTGAATTTGAATTTGAATTTGAATTTGAATTTGAATTTGAATTTGAATTTGAATTTGAATTTGAATTTGAATTTGAATTTGAATTTGAATTTGAATTTGAATTTGAAGTTGAAGTTGAAGTTGAAGTTGAAGTTGAAGTTGAAGTTGAAGTTGAAGTTGAAGTTGAAGTTGAAGTTGAAGTTGAAGTTGAAGTTGAAGTTGAAGTTGAAGTTGAAGTTGAAGTTGAAGTTGAAGTTGAAGTTGAAGTTGAAGTTGAAGTTGAAGTTGAAGTTGAAGTTGAAGTTGAAGTTGAATTTGAATTTGAATTTGAATTTGAATTTGAATTTGAATTTGAATTTGAATTTGAATTTGAATTTGAATTTGAATTTGAATTTGAATTTGAATTTGAATTTGAATTTGAATTTGAATTTGAATTTGAATTTGAATTTGAATTTGAATTTGAATTTGAATTTGAATTTGAATTTGAATTTGAATTTGAATTTGAATTTGAATTTGAATTTGAATTTGAATTTGAATTTGAATTTGAATTTGAATTTGAATTTGAATTTGAATTTGAATTTGAATTTGAATTTGAATTTGAATTTGAATTTGAATTTGAATTTGAATTTGAATTTGAATTTGAATTTGAATTTGAATTTGAATTTGAATTTGAATTTGAATTTGAATTTGAATTTGAATTTGAATTTGAATTTGAATTTGAATTTGAATTTGAATTTGAATTTGAATTTGAATTTGAATTTGAATTTGAATTTGAATTTGAATTTGAATTTGAATTTGAATTTGAATTTGAATTTGAATTTGAATTTGAATTTGAATTTGAATTTGAATTTGAATTTGAATTTGAATTTGAATTTGAATTTGAATTTGAATTTGAATTTGAATTTGAATTTGAATTTGAATTTGAATTTGAATTTGAATTTGAATTTGAATTTGAATTTGAATTTGAATTTGAATTTGAATTTGAATTTGAATTTGAATTTGAATTTGAATTTGAATTTGAATTTGAATTTGAATTTGAATTTGAATTTGAATTTGAATTTGAATTTGAATTTGAATTTGAATTTGAATTTGAATTTGAATTTGAATTTGAATTTGAATTTGAATTTGAATTTGAATTTGAATTTGAATTTGAATTTGAATTTGAATTTGAATTTGAATTTGAATTTGAATTTGAATTTGAATTTGAATTTGAATTTGAATTTGAATTTGAATTTGAATTTGAATTTGAATTTGAATTTGAATTTGAATTTGAATTTGAATTTGAATTTGAATTTGAATTTGAATTTGAATTTGAATTTGAATTTGAATTTGAATTTGAATTTGAATTTGAATTTGAATTTGAATTTGAATTTGAATTTGAATTTGAATTTGAATTTGAATTTGAATTTGAATTTGAATTTGAATTTGAATTTGAATTTGAATTTGAATTTGAATTTGAATTTGAATTTGAATTTGAATTTGAATTTGAATTTGAATTTGAATTTGAATTTGAATTTGAATTTGAATTTGAATTTGAATTTGAATTTGAATTTGAATTTGAATTTGAATTTGAATTTGAATTTGAATTTGAATTTGAATTTGAATTTGAATTTGAATTTGAATTTGAATTTGAATTTGAATTTGAATTTGAATTTGAATTTGAATTTGAATTTGAATTTGAATTTGAATTTGAATTTGAATTTGAATTTGAATTTGAATTTGAATTTGAATTTGAATTTGAATTTGAATTTGAATTTGAATTTGAATTTGAATTTGAATTTGAATTTGAATTTGAATTTGAATTTGAATTTGAATTTGAATTTGAATTTGAATTTGAATTTGAATTTGAATTTGAATTTGAATTTGAATTTGAATTTGAATTTGAATTTGAATTTGAATTTGAATTTGAATTTGAATTTGAATTTGAATTTGAATTTGAATTTGAATTTGAATTTGAATTTGAATTTGAATTTGAATTTGAATTTGAATTTGAATTTGAATTTGAATTTGAATTTGAATTTGAATTTGAATTTGAATTTGAATTTGAATTTGAATTTGAATTTGAATTTGAATTTGAATTTGAATTTGAATTTGAATTTGAATTTGAATTTGAATTTGAATTTGAATTTGAATTTGAATTTGAATTTGAATTTGAATTTGAATTTGAATTTGAATTTGAATTTGAATTTGAATTTGAATTTGAATTTGAATTTGAATTTGAATTTGAATTTGAATTTGAATTTGAATTTGAATTTGAATTTGAATTTGAATTTGAATTTGAATTTGAATTTGAATTTGAATTTGAATTTGAATTTGAATTTGAATTTGAATTTGAATTTGAATTTGAAATTGAGATTTTGATGGAAATTGAGTCATCAAATAATTAGTTCAGGCAAGATTCGGGAAAATCCACTTTCTAGAAGCATTTTATATTACTTTTTGGCAAATGGGCAATTCCCCCTATTTTGACCCCGCTGAATCCGAATATCCCTGTTGCCAACTCGAAATATTGACAGGGGCTGAGATATTCAAGATGGCGGCGGAATTTTAAATTGCCGCTGGAAAGCCCAAATTGTCACAGTCAAAATATATATTTGTATAATTAAAAAATAATAACATATTATTTTTTTTTAATGGCTGCAAAAACCTCCAAAAACCCCCCCAGACCCCACAGAATCTGAAAGTTTGAGAGAGAGAGAGAAGATATATATTTGCCTTCACAGAAGTATAGAGATGTTGCTCAAACAGTAGCTAATTAATATTTATTTTGCTTGAGTAGCACTTCACCATTTCTTAATGCCACGAGCCCACACTACATCCTATATTTCAGTTTGGCAACTCGTCATCGGTATACAACGTAACTGGAACGGCCACGTCCACACAGTATGTATATAGCCAACTGTGGCAAACATTTGAAGGTTTTTTAGAAAGAACACGCAAGAATTGTAGGGTATACAAAGAGATAAATAATAAAGGACCTAGCATTTTTTGGAAAACGAGTAGAACGATTAATTGATAGCCCAAACCTGTTATTAAGCAACACCAGCTCTCGCAAACTCTTCAAATCCGCAAAACTTGATGGCAGAGTGCTTAGTTGGTTTGCACTTAAATCTAGGAACTTTAGGTTGCGACACTTCGCGATAAAAGATGGCACTTCTTTGAGCTGATTCACAGACAGGTTCAGTTCTGTCATGTAGTCGGTTAACATTTCAAGTCTAAAAAGAAAAAGACAAAAAAATATAGCCATGATATCTTTCTATGACCAACATTTAAATGTATGTATTTAAGTCCATCAAACTATTTTTTTAAAACCTTAGAAATTAAAACATTGATCAAATTTTTAATTCTGAAATAAACTAGTAATAGCGCAAAGGCCAGCAGCGCATATATTAAAACAAAACGGCTATTAGACGTACAAACATGAAATTTGACACACTTAATAAGAACATAATTTAAATGATTTGACTAGTAGACTTTTTTCAATTTGTTACCAGAAACTCTAGGCAGGCCATTTTTGCGAATATACATGAAAATGACAACTTTTAGAATCAGGCACGTACGTCTTAAATATATCTCTACTGGGAAAGGGCCAAAATAACTGCTACAAGCGTGCCGGCATATTGGATTTCAAATAAACCCAAACGTATGGCTTAGATAAATTCAGGCAACTGATACTGGGTGCTGCACTCTCAGCGCCATCTCTTTTCTAAGCTAAATACACCAGTTATCAGTTACCTTAGGATAAATACGTTTTAATTTGTAAAAAAATGCGAAATAAGAGGCTACGTCAACACAAGACAAAGCCATTGCTTTGTCATCCAAAATACAAAGAATTTTATAAAATTTAAATCAAAAATAAAAAAAAAACCACAATTTTGACAACGTCAAATCACGGCATTGACAAATTGTCAACGTCATTTAAAAGCAGTTTCTTTTAAATTCTATTAAAATTATCTACTTTTTTCATACAAGCCATACGTTTGGATTCAATTAAATCCAATATGGCGGAACGCTTGTAGCAGTCATTTTACATTAATGGTTTTAATACGCTTTAGCAGAACAGATATATTTAATAAAAAGTAGTTTTCAGCTTTTTTGGACAGCCAACGTTTCGACGCCTTGCGCGTCATCTACAGAGCCAGAATATTAGAGTTGTATGATATATGGGATTTTTTCAGGAAACTTGAGGTAGCCAAACCGCAGCATCTCCAGATCGGGAACCCAGTCTTATTCAAACCTGTTGGAGCGCTGTACTAAAATGCCGATAACATTAGTCACACCTCATTTTTTTCTATTTTTTATTATAACTGAATTTAAAGATTTGATCCGTTTTAGATAGGTGCAGAAATGGATTTGATTGGATGGATTGATATTGTATAATAAATCAATGCGGTGATAATAATTTTAAGATATAATGCATTATTTTTTCATTAACAACCTATAAAATTAACATTTATTTTGTTTCAATGACAATTTGTCTGAATAAACTCATAGAATTATATGTCAAAAAATACAGGGCGCTCTATATAAAAAAAAATAAAACGTATGTCAAGAAATTCAGATAAAATACTGTGATCAATTTAAGTGGAACTACTAAGTAAAGTAAGAGCAAGACATAACCGATTACCCTATACAATCGATCGACCTCTCGTGTCTTACCCTTGAGGCACTTCTGTCAGCTTGTTTTTGCACAAATCGATCATTGTCACTCTTGCTTCTTTGGCTTCGACAAAGACTTCTTCAGGTACCCCGGATAAGTTTTTCATTGCCAGGTTTAAAATGTTGGCGTTCCTAATTTTATACCTAAAACAAAAACCAAAGCTACGCAACGGGTGCTAAAAAATGTCTAGATATTATTTTTTATTATGTCGAACAACAGAAATGAACAAATCTAATCTAGATTTAAATACAAGCACTTGTAGACTCTAATCTAATTGGCACACTCTAGAAGGAATCCCTATCCACCGTCAGAAGGGACAAAAAAACCGTCCAAGATTTTAAAGGATAATGGTATAACAGACCAATTTCAAAAACGAAATTATTAGTACTCGGACATTATCAAAAACAGCATTCATCAAAACAGACAGCAAAATCGTCAAAAAAAGAATTGGTAATCGAACGAAAACAGAATCGAAGTTTTGTACAACGTATTTTCTCTACCCTCCATATTCTCATGAATAAAATACTAAAATAATCAACAACACGCAACAACTGGAAAGAATCCCTAACCACTATTCTACACAAGAAAGGCGATAATCAGACCTAAAAAACTATCGACCTATAACACTCCTCAATGTAATTTATAAGCTATTCACGAAAATAAAAATTTGACGGATATCAATCAAAAGAACAAGCATGCTTCAAAAAAGGTTTCAGTACAGTTGACCACCTATTAACCATGAAAATCCTAATAGAACTAGCGAACTAGCCAACGAATACAACATTCCACTATATAGAAATAAAATTTCGGACTTCCATTGACTTTATTTATTTTAAACACGACGTTTCGGTTAGTATCTCTAACCGTTATCAAGTGCAAACTAAACAATCTAGTCTCTAGGCTACTACTTATACTACTTGGTGTGCAGTCAGGTGTGATGGCCCGCCCCCTTTTTAATCCTAAGACGCCTGTTTTCCTTAAGGAGTGGTTTCCATATGTTTGGGAAGAAATAGGCATCAAAGTAAGCGGCCAATACTTGAACCACCTAAGATATGCGGATGATATCGCCTTAATAACAGACAAGAAAGTAGAACTTTTGCTGGAAGAACTGGATACAGCAGCTAAAAATATAGCCTTGCGTGTGAACTACACTAAAACTAAAATCATAACAAACACAGATGAAGATATCACGAGCAGAATAAACCAAGAGAAAAATATATACCTAGGACAAATTATTTAACTGAAAAAAGAAATCCAAACAGCTGAAATCAAGAGACGAGTAAGATTGGCCTGGGCAGCATTCGGTAAATTAAGCTAAATATTAAAAAATAAAAAATACCCTCAGTACCTCAGAACGAAAGTGTATAACCAATGTATCCTTCCTGTACTTATCTATGGATCCCAGAACTGGACACTTACAAAATCAAACATGGATAAGGTAACAAAAGCCCAAAAATAAATGGAAAGACAAATGTTAGATGTAAAGCTAACAGATAGAAAAAGCAATGAATGCATAAGAAATAAAACAAAAGTAAGGGATGTCAGAGAAGTAGAAAAATTTAAATGAAAATTTGCCGGTCATATCAGACAGAAAAACAATCGATGGAACTAGATCGATGAACACGGCGACAGACTGAGAAGGGTAAAAGATATTGGGGGAGGCCTATGTCCAAAGATGGATTGAAGAAGGCTAAACAGATAGAATAGATAGATTTTCTCAAAACCGGATAAAATTATAAAGAACAAAATTATAAAAAGCAGTTTTATGTGTCCATCACCTAACGTAGAGCGGTTCTGACACTACTATGCCATTGAAGCATTCGTTTACTGCAACCTTTATAGACAATTTTAAACAACCAAAGAAGAACGGATTTTAAATTGCTATGCAAAAAGCAGACACTTTAAAATAAAATTTGGTGCCAACGTCTCACTGGGCGTTAAAAGGCAAATCCGAATCTCATTTTTGCAATTGCGCATGCGGAGCTCTTTCTTTTCTTGATGTATACTGGTTCCGTCTATCTCTCTCTATCTCTCTCTCACATACAAATCGGTATCACATAAGTTTGGAGAGAAATTTAAATTGGGAATAAATAATATTGTTGTTTTTAACCCAAAAAAAAATTATAAAAATATAAAAATGTCTTTAATGGGAAGCTACCCTGTCCTTCTTTTAATCGCAAACAAATCCTAACCTACTAGTCTATGGACAAATCGGCCTAAAAGGGGGTTTCGTGTGCAAATCGTGCCAACTTTTTGCCGATAAGCCAAGTTTGTTAAGGGCACTCCGTAGATCAGGTTTTGACTTGTTGTCATTCTGGTAAATGCGTTTTTTTAAAGATATGGCCCCCACCACTTTTTTTTGTACGATACTTTTTAAAACGATGTATCTTTCTTAAAAATATTCGTAGAAGGTTGCAAAAAATGGCAAATGAATCAGTAAACACCCGCAATAAGATAACTATCTATTATATTTTTTAAAATTTTGCTTCGTTTTTTTAGAAAAATAAAATAACTGAATTTTTACTTTTTTTTTGTATAGCTAGTAAAGTTTAACCTACATTTTTAATAACACCAAAGTAAAATTTGTTGTTGTAACGTGTCATTTTTACGTTTACGGCAAACGTTACATATTTGTTTATTTAGGTAAATAATCAAGGCTCTTCGACTCGTCTTTCTGTACACAAATTAAGGGTATTTTATAGAGCTAGGTTTGGAGGTTATATAGTGTCCAAAAAGTTACCTTATAAAGGAGACATTCCATCGAATTACTGTGGACACTGCGCACATCGTATTATTTGGGCATTCTATTTGGAGTTTGAGATCACAGGTTTCGGGAAAAATCACATAAAAACTTTTGATTGTTTTGTTTATCTCTAAAATTTCGTAATTTTCTTTGACGTTCATGAAAATAAACAGCTGTTCTGCTGGGGAATGGCGACGTTGCCGCATCACAAATGGTTTCAGTAACAGGTAGAAAACATTTAGATGGACATTTCATTCGCTTATGTATATTTTCGAGGATATTGGGACAATGTTTTCTCTTCCGAACCTCATATCCTTCACGGATTAGCTAGTTTTGATAGCACAAAAACATATTTAGGTCCACGGTTTGACCAGTAACCACCGAGGCTCCGCCCACTTTGATATCTTTATTAATTTGATAAGGAGAAGATAAAATAAATACGAGTTATTCACTTTTATAAATGGGAAATAAACGAGGGATAAAAACCAGGACTAAAAGAATAAACAAAATCGTATTTTTATATTATATAAATTTATATATAATCATAGTTAAATAAAGTTAATAGCTAAATCAGTCGGATTGGAAGGTTGTGTAGGGCTAGCTAGTGGTGAGCAAACTTAACATCTGAACATTCTTAGGCCCGGTTTAAGCAGTAGTTCAATGTGTATTTTTAGGTTCAAGTTCAGAAACAACTTTATTAATGTAGAAATGTTTTACAAAAATGGCGTCAAACCATATGAATCTTAGAGAAAACATATCTAAAGAGCAAAGGAAACTTTTGACTAAAACTGTAACTAAAATAGAACTAAATTCTACACTTAGTATAGCTTTACTTATATGGGAATTGGTTGAGTGTTCGAATATTCCTGGGTTTGATGCATGCTCTGATCTCCAGTAATTGATTTTACAGTTGATGGTTTCAATGCTGAGCTTCTTATAGTCCTGCTGGTTATTTTCCTCCTACTTGCTACGTCGGCAGGGGTCCGGTAGGCAAATATTCGGTTTATGTATGGGAGGGTGTCTCGATGTCTGTTCGGTCCTCAGTACATTCATTTCGTGTGGATGTTAGAATTTAGTTATTTTATTTTTACTTTTTATTGGATAAGATATTTTTTGGCTCACTGTGTAGAATTGGGATTTGTCCACCTTAGCTGTAGCTTTTAGAAAAACATAATGAAAAATCAGTGTGAATTTAGTAGTTCAAGGGGATATATCGTATCAAATCCCTATTCAATCACACGGTGTGCAATCAAGCTAAGAACTTTTAGTTAAATAATTTTAAGTAAATTAGATTTACGAATTTTCGCGAGTGTTTTCCCTCGTCCTCCCTTCCTTAAAACCTCTGTAATAGAAACCCCACAACAGAACTGCTGAAGCCAGGATAAAGGCGGCCGCCCATCGATCCCACAACACAGCAACGAACAGTGAGTAGAACAAAAACCATTTATACAGTCCATTTTAAATCTCTCCTGAGTAAATTACTCAACACCCCACCATTTTGGTCCTTTTCGCCAGATTCTTTCTAGCGTTACTCCTACTTTACTACCCTAATCGTCGTTTTTTTTATATAGTAGGTAGACTTTTTGATAAAAATACATAGTGACTTTGATCCGCCTTTCACTAAACTCAAAGTTAGGAGTAAACTAATCGGCATATAGTCATTAATTAACATAAATTTTTAGAGTTCTTGCTGTAAAACATTCACACAAAATTTTCAATTATAGGTTGTGCATTTATTCAAATTGAATAGAAATCAATTTCTTTTGTATCGCCTTTTTTTTGCTTTGCGTCGAAGCAGGCAGATAGCAGCCGGTCTGTCGCTTAGTAACGGGAATGGATTCTCATATAGTATGGAACGTATAGTCGTCTCATTTAGCTCTTGCTTCACCGTTGATTTCACACTCGCAATTAGAATTTAGCCACACTCCATATTAGAATTTACTGTATGCATTGCTTTAGTACGACACAGTGGTCAAGCCTTTTAGTAGTAGTATTTTCGTCTACTGTGTCCAGCCATTAGAATACACAGTGACACGTATAAATTGAAAATAGCTTTTTTCTGAAACCATAAAATAATTAATTATAGATGCTAATTAGGTAAATAACTGATAAAATTAATTGCGTATTTAGTAGTACGAGCATTTTTTCTTAAAATTTCCAATTAATTGCTCAATTTATTAGTTGAGAAAAAATAGTAGAAAAATTTTGTTTTCAACAAATAGTAGCACTCGTTAACCACGTTTAGACAACTTCATTAAATTGGTAGTTAGTAGATTTCTCGCCATTTATTAAGTTTAAAATATAACTTAGGAAATAAATAAATTTTTTTTTAATTTTTTCAATTTAAAATATAAAACAGATTTTTTTATAATTTTTAATTTGGTTTAATTATTAAGCTACAATGTCAGATAAAGTTAGAAAAGCAACAAACTTAAGACTGAGTGAAATTAGTCGCATGACTGAAATATACGATTTTGCTATAAAAGCTGAGACTGATAGCAAATATCATGCTTCACTCAAGGTTCGCTATCAAGACCTAGAACAAATTAGAGATAATTTCAGTAAACAGCATAACATTTTGATAGGTTTATTAGATGAACAGGATGATTTTCAAGCTGAAGATAAAGTTCGAGCTGATTTTGAAAATAAATTCTGGCATATTAAAAGCATATATTTTAGCTTATTTTCTCATACAACTAGTGAAACGCAATCTTCTGTTTCCTTATCAAAGGCGCCTCAGTTTACTAACAATCTTAAACCTTTAGATTTACCTATTTTTAGAGGAGATGTAACTTTATTTCCTAGTTTCAAAGATATGTTTGAAGCCCTGGTTCATAACAATCCTCACTTTTCGGATGTAACTAAATTCGAATATTTACTGAAAGCCCTTGAGGAACAGCCAAAACTCCTAGTTCAGCATTTGCCACTAACTCATGCTAATTATTCCATTGCTTATGATACTTTGTGTAAAAGATATTATAGAAAACGAATCATAGCAGCTAGTCATTGGTCATTGAAAATGCTAAAAAAGTATCTTCAGAAAATCCTCAAGATTTACGTACCCTGTTAGATACCTTTAACGATAATTTAGAGGCCTTGCGCAATTTACAGTTACCTATAGACGCCTGGTCATTTCCATTAGTTCAAATGATTAATAGAAAAATAGATATTTCCTTAGCAACAAAATTTGAGTTACAGCTTTCTGATTCCAATAAAATGCCTGATTATAAAGAGTTAATAGCGTATTTGGAAAAACACTGTGAAGCTTTAGATAATGTAGAATTAACCCGAAAAGAAGATAAAAAATTCTTTAAAAAATCTATAAATAATAATAGTAGTAGTTTTAAATCAGGTAGCTCCAGACAAACTTCCAATATTTTTCTAAGTCAACCCAATCAAAATAATAATAAAAATACTTGTGTAGTTTGCAAACAGGGACCTTATCACACTCTTTCTAAATGTCAGTTCTTTCGCCCAAAAACTCCCAATGAACGTTATAAACTTGCCAAGGCAAATTATTTATGTTTAAATTGCCTTTCTAGATCGCATAGTATAAAGGAGTGCCCCTCCACTAATTCCTGTTTTCGTTACGGTGTTCGTCACCATAGTTTACTTTGTTTCAGTGGAAATGATAGTTCCAATCAAGTTAGCACCTTATATAGTAGTCAGAATAATAGTAGTCAGAATAATAGTAGTCAGAATAATAGTAGTCAAAATAATAGAAATTTTCAAGCCTGCAGTACTGTTACACACCATAATAGTCAGGGTCCTAAGTACAATCCTGTAGACAATCATAGTCAGGGTCCTAACCCCCATTTTAGTAGCTTTAGTTCCACTCCAAATTATTATAATCAGAGTGTCAATACTCATTGTAGTCCAGTAGCGCATTCTAGTTCTAATTTCCCGAATTCCATTGGCCACCCCACTAGTTCGGGTGCCAACCACCATGCCAACCATAGTAGTATAGTTTCCAATAATGCTAACTCTGTAGCTCAATTACCTCATATTGATAGTCAAAATTCACAAAGCAACCCCAATGCTTTTGTCGGATTAACTGTAGACAACCCCTTATGTTTAAGTAGTAGCATCGATTCTTCGGGTGTATTATTATCCACCGCAATAGTAGAAATTTTAGATAGCAAAAGTGATTATCAACCTATTAGAATAATCGTAGATTCAGGTTCAACCTCAAATTTCATAACGAAAGCTTGTGTTAAACGTCTTGGTTTACATAGTTACAAATCAGATATCGATGTGCAAGGCATTGGTAAAGCCCCTATGATTAAAAGTTATGAGAGCGTTTCTTCTACCATTCGTCCTTCAGGAAAATCTAGTCCCCTTTTAGAATTTAGTGCCGTAGTTATCCCTAAAATATGTGGAAATCTTCCACTTTCAACACTTTCCACTACTAATTGGCCTTTCTTAAAAAATTGTCAGCGAGCCGATCCTTATTTTTACAAATCTAGACCGGTTGATATATTAGTAGGAGCTGATATATTTGCAAGAATTCTTAAAGATGGAAAGATTGTTGCTGGTCCTAATGATCCAGTGGCAATTAATAGTATTTTTGGTTATTTGCTTATGGGTAAAACTTGTTCTTCGTCTAAAGTAATTAGTCAATTCATTTCTCAAACATTTTTGGCAATGGACACCCTCGAAGATACCATTCAAAGATTTTGGCTTGTCGAGGAAGTTCCCAAGGTCAATTCAATGTCACCTGAAGATAGTTTAGCTGAAAAAATATTTTCTGAAACCACTTATAGAACAGAGACAGGCAGATTTGTAGTATCTCTACCTTTTAAGTCTAGTGAACCTTCTTTTCCCAACAGTAGAGAGTTAGCACTCAAGCAATTCTTAGCATTAGAACGTAGATTGTTAAAAAATTCTGATCTTTACATGCAATATTCCGATTTTATGAAGGAATACTTATCTTTAGGACATATGAAAATAGTTTCATCTTTGGCCATTCCAGATAAAAGTTATTATATTCCACATCATTGTGTACTAAAGCCTTCTAGTGTCACAACTAAACTTCGCGTGGTTTATAATGGCTCTGCTAAAAGTTCTAGTGATCCTTATTCATTAAACGATTGCCTGCTTCCTGGTCCCAAACTTCAAGCTGACATATGTCAATTACTTCTGTTATTTAGATTGGAAAAATTCGTATTTACAGCGGATATCTGTAAAATGTTTAGACAAATTCTAGTTACTCCTCCTCATCAGGATTATCAACGCGTTCTTTGGCGTTTTCAGCCTGATGGTCCAATCGAAGACATAGCTCTCTGTACTGTTACTTATGGATTAACATGCAGCCCTTATTTAGCTATCAAATCATTGCTTACTTTAGCTGAGCAGGAGAAAGTTAATTACCCTGAAGCTTCAGAACTAATTATCTCGCACTCATATGTAGATGATATAACTGGCATGCATTGTGACCTTGAAGGTGCCAAAAGGATTCAGAAAGACCTAATTTCTCTTCTTGCCAAAGGTGGGTTTCAATTGCGCAAGTGGTGCAGCAATGACCCAAGACTCTTGACAGACTTTCCTTCTTCTCATCTGTGCAATGAAAATTTATCCTTTGATGCTGATTCCAATAATACTCTTAAAGTTTTAGGACTTGAGTGGAGTCCATCATCAGATTGCTATCAATTTTCGATAAACTCAATTTTGTCACCGTGTACAAAACGTAATTTACTTAGCAACTTAGCTAAGATTTTTGACCCTCTAGGTATCTTAACCCCTGTTACTTTTTTCCTAAAACATTTAATACAGAAGCTTTGGGACTTAAAGCTCAATTGGGATGATCCACCCTCGATAGAAATTAGTAGAATATGGGAAAAATTTACAAGTGAAGTTAGTTTGCTATCTTTATGTAAAATAACTCATAGAGTAGTGCCTGATAGTTATCAATCAATTCAGATTCATGGCTTTTCAGATGCCTCTGAAAAAGGCTATTGTGCTGTTGTTTATTTTAGATTTTCATTAAAAGATAATGAATTTTGTGTCAAATTTGTGACTGCAAAATCCAAAGTAGCCCCTTTAAAAACAATTAGTATACCCCGCCTTGAACTGTGTGGAGCAGTTCTGTTATCAAAATTGTTACATTATGTTCTAGGAATTTATCAGCCCAGGCTAAAAATTAGTGAAATATACACTTGGTGTGATTCAACTATAGTCCTTTCTTGGATAAAGTCTTCCCCACATAGATTTACCACTTTTGTTAGTAATAGATCAACTTTCATCCAAGAAAAAATCCCTTCCTCGCATTGGCATCATGTCATATCTGAGAACAATCCTGCAGATTTAGGTAGTCGTGGTCTCCTCCCATCTGAGTTGTCAGAAAGCTCAATGTGATGGTATGGCCCTAGTTTTTTGTCGCAACACACCGACACATGGACAGAAATAAATCTTCCATTGTCTGATGAAGACATTCCTGAACATAGAAAAACATGTCTTCTTGTAGCAGAATTTAGAGTTTTAGCATATATTTTAAGATTTTTGTCGAATTGTAGAAACAAAATCAAAGTAACTGAACCTCTTACTAGTTTAGAGTTACATCAGTCTGTCATGCTCTTAGTAAAGCATGTACAAACTTTTTCTCATGAAATTGATAGAATCCAACAGCATCTTTTACCCTCAAAATTATTTAGAAGACTAAGCCCCTTTTTAGATGATGAAAGCATACTTCGCCTTGGTGGCAGATTAAGAAATTCTACTTCGTTGTCCTATCAACAAAAATTTCCTGCTCTATTGCCCAACAATCATCGATTTACGGAACTTTTGGTTAGTTATGTACACTTGAAATATTTCCATGCAGGAATTGAATCAATTCAGTACATAATCGCACAACAATTTTGGATAATTTCCTGCAAAAATGTAATTAGAAAGGTAGTTTCTAAGTGTATTACTTGCTATAAGATAAATCCAACCCCTGTTCAAGCTTCCATGGGTGATCTACCCTTACTTCGCGTGAGCCAAGTTAAGCCTTTTCTTCACACAGGTGTTGACTTCGTCCCTTAAATCTGTTAATGACTCGCTACCGAGGAGCTCGCACGACGAAAGCATATCTTTGTCTTTTCGTTTGTTATGCTACCAAAGCTTTGCATTTAGAGCTAGTTTCAAGCTTGTCTTCCGATGCTTTTCTAGCAGCCTTACGTCGCTTTGTAGGCCGTAGAGGCAGACTTGTTTCACTCCACAGTGACTGTGGAACTAATTTTACTGGAGCTTATAGAACTTTATGTAATCTAATGCGTGATGCTTCGAAAGCAGAAATAATTTCGTGGCATTTTAATCCCCCCTCTGCACCCCATTTTGGCGGTCTTTGGGAATCTTCAGTAAAATCCGTTAAAACTCATTTGTTACGTATAGTTGGATCGCAAATCTTAACATACGAGGAGATGTACACTCTGCTTGTACAGATAGAAGCCTTTTTAAATAGTAGGCCTTTAACCCCCCTTAGTAGTGATCCGAATGACATTTCGGCAATCACCCCAGGTCATTTTTTGACCTTAGAGTCTCTTAGTGCACTTCCCGAACCCAATTTTAGTGACACCCCCCTTAATAGATTAGATCGCTGGCAATTGCTCCAGAAGTTGCACCAGGATTTTTGGTCTCGGTGGTCTAAAGAGTACTTACATACTCTTCACCAACGTGCTAAATGGCATGATAGTAAAGGTTCACTAAAAATTGGTAACCTTGTGGTTATAAAAGAGGATAACACTCCCTGTATGCAATGGCGACTGGGTCGTATTGAGGCAGTGCATCCAGGTTCGGACGGTGTAGTACGAGTGGCAAGCGTGCGTACCACTAACGGTACTTTAAAGCGACCGGTTGTTAAGCTGTGTCCGCTCCCCATTGAAGACAATGTAGATAGTAGTTAAAATTAAAAGGGGTAAACCCCTTTTGGCCGGCGGGATGTTCGGTCCTCAGTACATTCATTTCGTGTGGATGTTAGAATTTAGTTATTTTATTTTGACTTTTTATTGGATAAGATATTTTTTGGCTCACTGTGTAGAATTGGGATTTGTCCACCTTAGCTGTAGCTTTTAGAAAAATATAATGAAAAATCAGTGTGAATTTAGTAGTTCAAGGGGATATATCGTATCAAATCCCTATTCAATCACACGGTGTGCAATCAAGCTAAGAACTTTTAGTTAAATAATTTTAAGTAAATTAGATTTACGAATTTTCGCGAGTGTTTTCCCTCGTCCTCCCTTCCTTAAAACCTCTGTAATGGAAACCCCACAACAGAACTGCTGAAGCCAGGATAAAGGCGGCCGCCCATCGATCCCACAACACAGCAACGAACAGTGAGTAGAACAAAAACCATTTATACAGTCCATTTTAAATCTCTCCTAAGTAAATTACTCAACACCCCACCAATGTCCTTGTTATAAAAATTTCAACCGTGGAAATAGATCCGACAACACCTCAATGTGCGTTTTACGTATTTTCGATATCCCCTTGGTCGATGCTGCCCCCTGTAGACCGGTAAGGAAGTATTGATGTATTTCCTCATTGGTTAGTTTGAAAACCGCGGGTTTTTTTTCTCCAGGCTCGCAAACCGGATTTAGTGATTTTTCGGCGAGAGCGTTTTTTATAAATGGGTTCGCATCCTTATTTGAATTTAACCGGGAAAATTTGGTTGGTACTGTGTACTGTCCCCAACAGATCTACGAACGATTTCCGGCAACTTCATTTTTTTGTGTTCTCGACAGTGTCTTTTCTTTTTTCCTAAAGAGTCGGCGGTGGGTCGACAACAGTTTCTGGGATCGCCATTGTTTTTTGGTTATTGGCACTGCAGCGATTGCAGGAGATATCCCAGAAACTGTAGAAGTGAGTCCGTCGTGAGGCATTCTCGTGGACGGCTCGTACCCTCTGAGAGGGATTTAAGGCGGCCTACGCCGTTTCTACGGAAAGAGCAGTGGTAAGTTCGATTTTATTTTTTTTATTTTTTTATTATTTGAGGACTCTTCAAGATAATATTTGTCTCCCAAATTGTAATTATTTTTCGTGTAAAATGTACTTTTTCGACAAAAGACGTGGGGAACTTTTGGAGTTTTTTATTTTTTTTTAAAACCACGTTTTGGATAAAAACTATATATTGTTTTTCTCCTTTGTCTACAGCCCTGTCCAACCCATCACTGGGACAGTTGTGCTGGACGCTGGTGTGAAGCCGGGTGTAGCCTTGTAACCCTGGGAAAGGTATGTTAGGGTTATTTTAGTTCATCTGTTTAAATCTACTTTATTTTATTGAATCGACATGGGGTTCTCGATTTAAGTTACTGGGTGTAGGGGAACTTCGTGCAAAATAGACGAATTCCAGGAAACTGAAACATTTCATTTTCCACAGGGTTTTTACGCTCGGGCAAGGAACCAACATTAAGAAAATAATACCCATGTGCTGCCCTAGCGTGATGTGCTAAGCAAGCACGAGGGAAGGCGCGAACAGGACAGGACCCGGTGCAGTGGTGAGGAGATGTCTGGGCAATAGAACTCCAGGTTTACAAAATAAAATAAAAATTTTTATTTACTCATACAATAATCCAGGACCAAGGTAGGAGCAAGCTTTAGATATAATTTTTTTTTACATATAATTTTCCATATAATTTTTTCATTAAGTACAACTTTTGCATTTCTTGTAAACGCAAGATAAGGTATGACGTCATGACCAAATTTTGCGGCATATTTACTAAATTGACTTGTTTTCCTTCATTTCATTTATTTAAGACAATTTCTCCTTTGAAATTTGGAGTGCCTTGCTATTTTGGCACGAACTTGTTCCTTTTTTTTTTAAACATATTTCATGTTTCCAGTGCTTTTTGTAGTTTTACTAAAATAAACAAGATGAACTAATTTTGGCGTTATTTGTACAATCCAATGAACCAACTTTGCAGAGACAAAAGAGAGATGAGATTATATTTCTTTTAGTGTTTCCTTACATTGTTTTGCCTCATGGGGTGGATCTCGGACTGGGTTGCTGTCTGTCTCATTCTACCCAATGTAGAATGATGACAGCAGATATTTGGTCCAGATCTCCCCTATGACAGAATGATTTTGGAAGTGTTTTTTTTACAGTCATTTATATAATGGAGTCTCACACTACTGACTCAAATGTAGGTACACTGTGACCTGTTGGAAATGTGCATCTACCTATAAGGAACTTTCTATTTGTGTCATTTTGATTCATTTAGGAATCTTTTAGAATTTTATTTTGTTTATTAGTCAATTTTTTTGGTTATTCTTAATTACACAAATACTGGAAGCCTCGGAAGCAAGTAGAGTTTCATTGTTTGGCTACAACGTTTGGGTTGAACTGTATTTTAATTAAGATCTTCTTTGTAAAACATTGGTATTAAAACACTGTGGCGCTTAAAATTTTCTTATTTCTGAACCCCCCCTTCTCCACTGTATAAAAGTTACCGGGCATATCAATGTTTTACCTAGCTGGAAAATACAGTTCTGCTTCCAGATATTTGTTTAATTACTCAGTAATTTTTTTTTAGTGTCACAAATTGGCACAGCGTTATTATTCTATTTACAGTGTCACAAAATGGCGGCAACGTATTTAGTTTGCCACAAATGTCATTTTAATTGGCCACATTGTCACCAAAACGAGTACGCCGACGCCTATAAGGCGGCGCGCGGCGGGCGATACGCAGCTGAGGCGTCTAGTAAAACAGGTGATTTCTATTGTATTCTTGTGACATTATCAAACAACGTTGTTATTGTTATTTTTGAAAGTGAATATCAATCGACGAAAGGTTTTACAATATAGTGCAGGTGCTAGAGGTAGTTGAGTATGCAAAATATGAGGACCGCAGTTTGACAATGGATCCTAGCTGAGAATAGGTCACAGACTAACGATTTTGATGTTGCCGGGCAAGTTTTTGTTCCAATTTTTTTTATCCCCCCTCCTTATATAGTCGTGTTCGAATTTCTAAAAAACTAACTAAGTTGACGCCCTAAAGACACAATGACATAGAAATGGATCAAAAATGTGTAAAATCTAATTTAAAAATAAAATTATATTTGTTTCTTAAATTTTAGCTGCAAAAATGAAATTTTTAGATTTTTTTCAAATTTTCTTAAAAACTAAGCGTAGGGAAAAATATGTACTAATCTTTATTGTAGATCATAAAATTTCCTTTTCAACAATTTATAAATCAGTGGGGTACGACTAATGACCGACTCTCCAGCGGCTTCCGTTAAAAAATAAATAAAATAAATTCATTAAAAAAAGAAACATGCTTATTACAGGTTTTACCCGATTTTCTTAAAAATCGAGCTCTATATCAAAAAATATAATACACACTTTGTTATAGACAATAAAATTGCCTTTTAAATGATGTATAATAAGGTAACGGTAGTTTTACCTATAACAATTTAGAGGCGTCCGTAATTAAAATCAATTTTGAAAAATCACTAAATTTATCAAGTTATATCCAATTTTTTCAAAAATTAAGCTTTTTCGAAAAACATAATTTGGCCGTTTATTGTCGAAAATAAAATTTCCTTTTTACGAATGTATTAGTCAGTGGGGTAAGGCTTATGACAAACTCTCCAGCGACGTCCGTTTATTAAGGAAATCTAAAAAAATTAAAGAAACCACAGGTTTTAACAGATTATCTTAAAAACCAAGCTCTTTATCAAAAATTGTGACCTATAGTCGATTGTTGACAATAAAATTTCCTTTTAAACGTTTATAATAGTGTAAGATTTATTTTCAGATTAAAACTTCACACGCCTGTGCAACTTAAATCAATTTTTACAAATCACCAAACAAATTAATTCTGTTACAGGTTTTTTCCAATTTTCTCAGAAACTAAGCTCAATTGACAAAAATGTGTTTTATACTTTATTGTAGGAAATAAAATTTTCTTTTTAACAATGTGTAGGTCAGTGGGGTTTAATTAATGACAAACCCTTCAGCGACATCCGTATATGATGGTCAATTAAAAAATAAAATAAATAAAATCATTTTTGTCACACGTTTCACCCGATTTTTTTTTCGAATATTAAAAAATATACATTTTTTAAAAATAATTTTTTTAATACATTTCAAATCAAGTAATTTAAATTTTGTTGTATTAAAATCGGATAAAAAATAAAAAAGATACAATTTGTTTTTAAATATGCTTTTCCGCCATATTGAATCCGCCATATTTAAAAAAAAAGCGCGATTATCACAATGACAATAAGTCAAAACCTGATCTGCTAGGTATGTTAAACAAATTTAAGTTACTTCCAAAAAGTTCTTATGGTTTTCATTAAAAGCATAATTTTTAAATATACCCCAAAGACCCCTATTTTTTTCCAGTTATTTGGCAATAACTTAAAAACTAATTAACGCATTGGAACATTTGAACCAAATTTAAATAAAAAATCAAAATAGCTATCTTTTTTATATAAACTTTTTCTTTCTAGCTCCAATAGTTTTATAAATAAAATAAAAAAAAATAAAAAATTTTACCTTTTTTTATTTTTTTTATTTTTTTGGCAAATTCAAAAAAATACATCTTTTCTGACTAATACATTTTTAATAACATTAAAAAGCAAATATTTTAAACTTTCTTCCATAAAAATCGGATAAGAAATAAAAAAGTTACAATTTTTTTAAAGATACGCCTTTCCGCCATTTTGAATCTACCATATCTTTCAAAAAACGCATTTACCAGAATGACAACAAGTCAAAACCTGATATATGGGATGCCCTTAACAAAGTTAGCTTATCGCCAGAAAGTTGGCACGACTTGCACACGAAACTTGATTTGTCCATAGACTATACGGTCCAACACGCCTTGCCTAACTTTTTTAAGGATGTGCGAAACCGCATGGCAATAAAAAAATTCGCTTCTTTTGTTTGCTTAAAATGGGCAGGTTGCAGTGAAGGACGTTTCAATTGCATAGCAGTATCAGAACCGCTCTTCTTTACGTGAACGACACACAAGCCAAGCTTTATAATTTTGTCCGGTTTTTTGTCCACCTTTGAATCTGTTTTTGACCGATTATTAAAAATTTCTTTTTGAACGCGGACGATTTTGCTCATCTCTTGTTTTAATGAATGACGTTTTTGATAATGTCTGGTTATTAATAATTCCATTTTTGACATTAGACTGTTTTCTTTTGTGCTTTATGATAATCTGAGGGGACCCTCTTGAAGTATTGTTTTTTGTTATTAGTTGGAAGCCTAAGACACTTTTGTGTGCATTTTGGCGTACCGTAATGAAACTTGGCACGATTATAGTACAACACTAAAGTATTATTTTATAAAGTGGTGCTCATACCGAACCCAGTGTAGAGCAATAATACAGAGTGTTTTATTTTTAATTGCATCTACTCATTAAAATTTCGTATTAAATTCAAATGTAAAGCTAGAGCAATGAAACTTGGCACTGATTATAAGGACATGTACACTTTCATTAATTAATAAAAAAAATATATATTGATTTATTTTCTTCCAAGAAATTAAAAATAATGTTTTTTTTTAGAAATTTGGGTTAACATTTAATTTAGGCATAAACAAAAGGTTTCTCTTTGAAACTCAAATTGCTGTATGGATGTGACATATACAGGGTTGGATTTAATAAATAATTCTAAATTAAAAAAATCTAAAAAGATGGAAAGGTATTTGGATTTCTTAGACGTAATGTTATTTTAAAAAAATATATACCAAACAAAACATTCTTAGCTTCTATTTATATTTTACAAAATGACAAAAAAATAGTTTGAACTGTTAAAAATACAGGGTGTTTTTAAAAATAAGTAAAGTTTTTATAATCTATTTTTTTTTATGACGACCTTAAAAATCAATATACAAAAGCACATTAACATTACAACAATATTAGTGCAGCAGCAGCATTTTCTAAAATAAAAAAACTGTACAGAGTGGTAAAAATGAACTACACTATAAGTTTTTCATAATTTTTTATTTTAGTGCTGATAATTCAAATAACTCTAGATATGTCAAATTAACATATCATTAAAATCACAAAATTTTTCTGTATAAACCATTGACGGGAGTTTGCTTTTCTTGAAAGCACTAGATCATTACTACTTTCTGAACGTATATACTGGGCAGCAACTACATTGCTATCTTTTTGACTGTATTTTTACATTATTTATAGTCGCTACCACGTTAATTCTAATTTGGCGATGAAACTTGGCACAATTTGTCGGCCTATTACAGGCTATAATAAAAAAAAATAGTTTTCATAATTTTGTAATATCAAATAAATAGTAATAGTCTCAAACTTTTGTTCATACCGCTAATGCAGTTTAAGATACTTTCTGAATTTCATCACTTATAATAACTAGAAGAATGTTATTTTAATGTAATGTATACCGTTTTACTTAGTTTTGTAATTCTAAGAAAACAGAGGGGGTTTCTTTTGTCAATATATACATTTTTTTAAATACCTAAAATGTATTATTTTTTTAATTTAACATTTAACATCTCAAAAATACTTGATGATAGTAAACTTTAGATTATGTGTTTAAATTAACGACAAATTAGAAGATGTTTAGTAATATATTAGAAAAGTCCACATATTTTACTTCCACAATTATTCCCAGCAACTTGAAAATTAAAGAATATACAGTAAAAAGTTAAAATGTTAATCACATATGCAGCTGTTAGTTAGAAGCTTCAAATTGAACTCAGTATTATTGCCAACTTCATTATTAACAAAACTACACGGTCGGTTAAATACTTAAGCAATATTGTAATATTTTTTCCACTGATAAAATTGGCGAAAAACTAAAAGAAAATCAAATCATAACAAAAACATTTCATGTAAAAAAAGCCAAGTACGCGAAAATGGCATGGCATTAAAAAGAATTGAGATAAAAGTAAAGCCAAGTTCTCCAATACAAATTTCAAAATGAAATTTTCTTACTAGTTTGGAAATGTTTTTTAAACTTTTCTATTACAGCCAAACTTCTTTTTGTTTAATTTAGCGTGCCTAAGAGTCATTTACAGCCGTAATAGCCAAGTTTAGAAAAATATTTCCAAACTAGTAAGAACCTTTCATTTTGAAATTTGTATTGGAGAACTTGGCTTTACTTTTATCTCAATTCTTTTTACGGAATGCCATTTTCGCGTACTTGGCTTTTTTTACATAAAATGTTTAATTTTTAAAGTAGTAAAATATGCGAAATATTGTTCAAAACTTTTGCAATGCCTTACTTCAATTTTTGAGGTTTTTTAATTTTCTTCCAAGGTTTTATCGTAGTTCCTATCAGCCTTCCAAAGCTCAGCTCTCTAGCGTTTCTGAAAGTGCACAATGTTACTTTTACATAACTTTGCATGTATAGAGGAGGGAAATAAATTAAAATTGTCGTTTTTTTAAATTTTGTCCCATAGTTTGATCATAGTTCCTATCAGTCTTTCAATGCTCAGCTCTCTAGCGTTTCTGGAAGTGGTTAGTGTTACTTTTACATAACTTTACATTTATAGAGGAGGAGAGTAAATGAAAATATTGGACTTTTTAAATTTTTTCCCATAATTTTATCATAATTTCTATCAGCATTCCAATGCTCAGCTCTCTAGCGTTTCTGGAAGGGGGCAATGTTAGTTTTATATAAATTTACATTTATAGGAGAGGGAAGTAAATTAAAATGTTGGTGTTTTTAAAATTTTTCATATAGTTTTATCATATTGTCTTTCAGTCTTAAATAGTTCAGCTCTCTAGCGTTTCTGGAAGTGGGCAGTGTTACTTTTACATAACTTTACATTTTTAGGGGAAGGAAGTAAATTAGAATTTTGGGGTGTTTTAATTTTTTTCTATAACTTTTTCATAGTTACTATCGGTCTTCCAAACCTCAGCTCTCTAGTATGTCTGGAAGTAGGCAATGTTAATTTTACTTAACTTTACATTTATAGGGGAGGGAAGTAAATTAGAATTTTGGGGTGTTTTAATTTTTTCCTATAGTTTTATCATAGTTCCTATCAGTCTGCCAAAGCTCAACTCTCTAGCATTTCTGGAAGTGGGCGATGCTACTTTTACATAACTTTAAATGTATAGGGGAGGGGAGTAAATTAAAATTTTGGGGTTTTTTACTTTTTCCAGGGGTTTGGTCAAAATTTCTATCAGTCTGCCAAATTTCAGCTTTGTAGCATGTCTGAAAGTACAGTAGAATATTGATGATCTATACATGAGTGAGTGAGTGAGTGAGTGGCAATTTCGACGTTTTTTGAAATTTCGTAACTACTTTACTACTTTATGGAATTCCATGAAACTTGGAGGGGTTGTTAACTCTATGGAGATCTACGACTGTGCGAGTTTGAGATTCGTAGCTCATTCCGAAGTAGAGTTTTAGGTAGGTCAAATATCGGCTGAAATGTTTCAAGAAAAGATGGTTACGGCGCGCGAACTTGGCGAGGCGCTGCCGTGCCCTCAGATAACGCATAGGTTATTTGTAGTAAAAAATATATTTTTTAAAAGGGCACCCGGAATACAGTACCAGCAATCGATGAAAAATTTAATTGTAAATAGAAGCTGTCTCATGACTTTTTCTTCTTAATTAAAAAGTTATTAACGATTTTACTTCGTGATTTTAATTTTATAAAAAATATTTATGTGATCAGATTGACGTATTGACTCAATTTATATTAATTTTGGTTTAGAATAGTAAATTACCTAGAAATTGAGAACCCATACAACCACTTTAGGCGGAATAAGATTTTAACAATTTATCCTACTTCGTATTGCTCCCCCTCCCCCGCAATTATATTTTTAAGATTTTTTGGATATTTATAAGCTTTATAGCTATAAGGTAAAACAAACAAAAATTTGTACGCGAAATTAGTTTTATAATTGATTTATTAATTTTTCCTGTCCCACCTCAAGAACGCCCCTGTCTCTTGGCCCTGCACTGGGTTCCATCGGCGCACCACCTCTTAAATGGCATATCTAGGTGTCTACTACCTCTGTGCCCAATTCCATCATAGTACGTGCAATTCAGACTCTAAATTTCGTTTTTAGGCTCCCAACTATATCAGACATATATTTTTTTACTGAAACTTTTTTCATCCCTATTAGGAACAATTGCCCAGTTTTTAGACAAAGAGTTTGCGTAAAAAATTGCTTTTTGGGCATAACCATACAATCATGCGAAAAGTGGGACTCGAACTCACAAGCTCGTGATACGGTGTGATCGAGGCAGTTCGGTCAAATATATTCTGCTAGCCCAGCAGCCATACATTCGAAGCAGAATGACTACACAAGCGACCAAGCGCTCCTTTTTATTATTTTATAAAAATTGCTAATATAAAATAAAACTACTAACCTGTCAGGAAATACGCATGCATCATATGGCACTTTACTTAACGACTCTGTCAAAGGCTGAACGTCATCATCTGTCAACTTTTCCCTGAGATGTTTTAGAATCCGTTGAGTTCCGTTGCGCATAATGTCCGCCCTAAAGTGCTTCAATTTGTTGCCCTCGATTTTTAGACTTTGTAGGTGGGGTAGTAGGGCTAAGGCTGGTGGCAATCTAACAAAAGATAAATGAAAATAATACAAAAAATATTCATGGGTTAGAGAACACGAAGGAACGGAACATACTATATTTTTAAGTAGAGTATTAAGTATGCAGTACTGGCTAAAAGTAGAGTAGTAGTACCTAAAGTTGAATAAAAAACCGTTCCTGTACCAACTATCAAAGAACAAGTGTTGCTTTTCGACATTTCTATACATAATTTAGGGCCTCTTGGTCACGTTAAAAAAAAAGTAAAAAAAATCTTTTCTGTGTAATTTTAGAGACGTAAAAGTTATACATGTAAAACAATAGTAGAAAAATTATAGACAGAGCAAACTAATATCAATCATACACACATAAAAGCCATAAAAGAACTATAGAAAGGGTCGAAATCTACAATTAAAATTGGAAATCGACTTTCAAAAGAATTCCTAGTAACGGCTTAAGACAGGAATGTTGTATCTCTCCAACTCTTTTTAAAATAAATATCGCAATAGCTCTAAAAAACCGGAAACGTAAAGTACACGGCATGTGAGTACAACTTAACGACTGATTTCCCATATACACACTACAGTTTGCTGACGACAAAGTAATTGTAGCTAATGATAAAGAAGACATGGAGTATATGATGAGAAAGTTAACGGAACGGAATTCCAAAAGGGGGGTTAATAGTGAACGTGGACAAGACATAGAACTACGTACTATGTATTGGAAACGAATCAAGTGAGTTCATTGGGTTGTCACATTTAATAAGACAGAAACAGACTGTAAAAAAACTGGAAAAAAGAATAGTAAAAGTAAAAAAGCTTATTGGATGTCTTAACAGTATTTGATGGAGCAGAGAGCTAAAAAAGAATGTAAAATTTAACATATATGAAACAATGGTAAAAAACACGCTGTTGTATGGAATAGAGACTTGTCGCGGGAAGATCAAGAGAATATCTAGAACAGATTATGTAAGAAATGAGATCATAAAAGAAAGAATGGGAATCGAGGGAAGCCTAATTCAGATTCAGATGTAGATTATTCAAAAGTAGCTTTAATGTCATAGATACAGTGAACATTGACAAAGCCATGCTTATCTAATATATATATGTATAAAAACAAATAGCAAATGTCTTAAAAAAACACTAAATAGTAAAAAAAATATACTTAAAACCAATGAATAATATACGATATATATAGATTGGTGGTGACATACGGTGTGTACGACCTATGAAAAGGAAAAAACATCTTACTTTCATTTTACACTTTTATGTTTTATACATTGTTTCCAAAAAAAAATTATTTGTTTTATATTGCCAGTTTGCTAGATGACTAATAAAATATTCCGAATTCTCGTCACCACTGGAGGGTTAAAGGCTACTCAATCAGCACTAAAACTAGGTTTGTTTTAAAGAAAAGTAAAAACAAAAGCTGTAGGCATTCGCTGCTAACATTAGCTAGGATTGTACTTTTATCAGTGGTGTATATAGAAAAAAGTTTCGGGGTCGGCCCAAGGCAGTTTGGGGGGGGGGGCGAGACCCCATGAAGGGTTTGTATTCAGGAAATATGTGGAAAATATCTAAAAAAATCTTAGCTTCGGGGGGGGGGGGGCGGGCCCCCCAGGCCCCCCCTTATATACGCCACTGACTGTTATAGTATATTTTTTGTTCCCCTCTATTGCATTGTCCTAAACTTTAAAAATGAATTTTGTAAAATAGCAAATAACAACTTAAAATAACATATTAATAATATTGACATGTTTTTTACTTGCTGGCTTAGACAATTTGGTTTCGTTGATCGAGAGGCTTATGTACTTATGTAAAAAATATAAATATTAAAATGTAATATTAAACACACTAAAAATGTCACAAAATTAATATTAAAGTACAATACAGACATAAATATCATAAAGGTGAAGTAATTCATACATAAAAATAAAATTTGGCTAAAATACACACACATTCAAAATATTGTAAAATATTGTTAAAATGCAATAAAATAAGACCAAAAAGACGCGTGGTAGATAGATCTAGACTAAGTTTTAAAAAAAATTAAAATACATACAGTTAAAACATTGAAAATATTGTCAAAGTGCAATAAAATATGACTAAAAAGATGCAACGAAGGTAGCAAAATTCAAAATAAGAACAATTTATGGCAAGTACTCGTTCAGTCTATAGTATCCCTTTGCAGCCAAAAATGCTTTTGTTTTACGTCTAAATTTCTTTATGTTTTGTATTTGTCTAATTTCTAAAGGTAGCTTGTTAAATAATTTTTTTCCATTATAAACAAAAGAATTTTTCACAAAAGCACAGTTGGGAATAGGAAGCTGTAGACGAAGTGGATCTCTTAGTGTGTAGCTTCTTACAGAGGAGAGTTCATTTCTGTATTTTTTAAATACCAAGCAGACTGTCTCCAAAATAAATATGGAACATAATGTTAGGATCCCATTCTCTATAAATAATGGCTTACAAGATATACGCCGTTTAACTTTGCACATGTATCTTATTGCCCTTTTCTGCAGCTTAAATACAGATTCAAATAATTCCTGGGAACAGGATCCCCAAAAAGAAATACCATAGCGAAGATGCGACTCAACAAATGAATAATATATGTTCTTAGCAATGCCAAATCCCAGACTGTCCCTAATAACTCTGACCGCGTAACAACCTGATGCTACTTTTTTTCTAAGCTGCTCAACATGACCTCGAAAGTTTAAAGAGCTGTCAATCATAATTCCCAAAAAATTATTTTCACTAGGACTAGACAAAATTTCGCTTTCTAACTCTATATTGCCAATGTTACATTTAACATTTAAAATATGAGTTTTTGATACAATAAAAGAGAGGCGGTTGGCATCACACCATCGTTTAATCAAACTAATATCCCTCTGAACATCTTCGGCAAGTTTGTTAGTATCTAGACTAGCAGAGTATTTTTCAACTATAAGATGGTATGTGTTTTATTTACCACTCTTAGTATCTTTGTAGTTACGCACAAAATGTATTAGTGTAGGCATAGGTGCGAGAATTACAATGCGCATAGATCGTGAACAAAGAATTTGTTTTTGCCGCTCTTGTGCTTTGGAAAACCATCACTTGAATCACTTTATTAATAAGTTGGAATGTCCTTGAGCTGTAGGAACACTCATTGTTGTGAGGTTAGTTAGGTTATTTATATTATTTTGTTGTAAATAAATTACAGATAAATAAATGCTATGGTCCAGTGAGTTAGCGCACTGGTCACAAGTCAGTTAGGAATTTTACTTGCTATAGTATTCAGGTGCAGAAGCTTTTAGGATTTCGCATTCTTTGGGCGAGGATAAAATGTAATTTAGTGTTACTCCTTTATTTACTCAGGTAACCAGGCCGGACGATATTGGATATCTCGTAAATGCCGACTTGGTTACACACTCCCTCAGTCGGTAGGCCATTCTAAGAGATCACAACCCCCTCAAATTAATTAAGATAGATAGATAGATAGCTAGATAGATAGATAGATACTTTATTAATGTTAAAAAAATTAAAAAATTTTATACACGTCAAAAAGTTAAAAATGCTATACAGAAATTTAAGTAAAAAGCTTAAATCTAGCTATTCCTAGAGTGCCTGTATGTTGACATATTTGGATACATTAGAATCGCGACAAGCCCATCAATGTCTTTTAAAATAAAAGGACAAAACATCGGATCTCTATACTCTAACAATTGTTAGAAAGAGAACGTATACGCGCTCTTTATTTTACAACGAACGGCGGTAATTTAATTAATAGGAAAAATCGAAAGTCACTCAAAATCTTTGCGCTGATTAAATGACCCTAAATGAACTGACATAGCATGTCATGTTTGTTTTTATGGGGGCAATTCTTTAAAATTTGAAACAATTTGAAACAATCTGAAAAAATTTGATGCCTCAAATTTTAGCCCTAAATCATGGCAACATTGTAAATTTCAGTTTTTTGTACAGCGTCAAAAACCGAAAAATGAGGAAAAATATAATCTAAAACCTACCTTTAACCTCGATTGCTGATAATTCAATATTTTTTCGGGATTGTTG
Organism: Aspidapion aeneum; assembly: GCA_963576565.1. NCBI lineage: Eukaryota > Metazoa > Arthropoda > Insecta > Coleoptera > Brentidae > Aspidapion > Aspidapion aeneum. The sequence continues at coordinate 63,008,450 of OY755042.1, forward strand.
ATGATGCACAGGTTCTTAAAAAATTGTATTTTTCCGGAAAAAAACAATAACAAAACCATGAGACGTTTTTCTTACTTCGTTAAAGTTGGATTCAAATAACACGAACATAACATGCAAAGCGAACCAAACCGAATGACTAAGTACAGCCGACCACAAAATCAAACGTAATATTATTTTAACGAAATCAAATGAATTTTAGGAAAGAAAACTATTAGGGTTGATAAGTTTATGAAAAAAAAAAGTAATTTTCGGATTTATTGCAACCCGTGGCCCAAAACATAACCTTTGAATATATAAATATCAAACTTGTTATTATCATTATCATATAATTAAAAATAATGTTTGTCTAATATTTCTTATGATCAGGTATGAGAAGAGATAGAAAAAAAGTCTGCCAAACCCAGGTTATGAAAGGTTAGGTTCAGGTCTGCTACAGGGTGACCTTAAAATCTATTATAGATTTGTTTAGAAATTCTAGTTCTCGACTTAACAATAAAAAGTTGAAAATAGCCCAAAAAGTTAAACTATGTATTAACGGATTATTTCAAATTTAGGTTCAGGGGGTGAGTTACAGGGTGATATCAAAAATAGTTGTACAATTTACATTGTTAAAAACAACTTTGTCAGGAGTTTTACTTAGCAAACAAGAGTTAGAAATACCTTAAACAATCATATCACTAACTTATTGTATTACCTTTAGAGCCAGCAAGTGAGCTACTGGGTGATATCGAAATTACTAGTGTATTTTTCTAAAAATCACATTTTTAGAAAACAATGTTGTCAAGAGCTTTCGTTCATATTCAAAAAATGCTTAGGAACATGTTAAAAAATCATAACAATAACTGACTGTATTACCTTTAGGTCCTTGTAAAAATCACAATTTTAAAAATCAACTTTATCAGGAGTCTTGGTGTGCAAAAAATAGTTAGGAATATGTAAACAAACCACCCCATTCACTAACTGCGTTACATTTAGGTCCAGTAGGTAAGATACTAGTAGTAAATTTTTTTATAAATCATATTTTTAAAAATAACTTTTGGCCTCACCTTACTGTTTACAAACCAAGAACATATAAGTTAGGGTTTCTTGAGCGATCTATTAAAAGAATATTACGTTAATTACTTTTTCGCACAATTTTACTTTTTCGCATCATTTTTACTTTCCTCACGTCCAAATTGCAAGAACCTTCCCGTCCACAATCGTTTTCAAATGAAACCCCGTCCTCCTACACACAAGTTTCATTTTCAAGAAGTGCTGCTGTACCGATGCTACCAGAAGCACCGAATGAAGAATCCTGTAATGTGTTACAGCTTGTACAGACCAATATACCTTCCTCCATTCACTACAGTAGTAATTCTAAGCAGCAAACTGATCAAGGCATTTCTGTAGTGGGCCAAACACCAACCAATCAAATTCCAATAAGAAACGACGTTATTCGAGATGTTGCGGCATCTGATGTATATTGAAGCATGCAACAAACAGAAAGTAGAAATAAAAATAAAATTTCGGACTTCCATTGTCTTTATTTATTTTAAAACACGACGTTTCGGTTAGTAAGTATCTCTAACCGTTATCAAGTGTAAACTAAACAATCTAGTCTCTAGGCTACTACTTATACTACTTGGTGTGCAGTCAGATGTGACGGCCCACACGGGACAGTACCTAAATTTTAAGTCTAATCATTCTGTTGCAACAAAACAAGGAGTTATAAGAAGTTTGTATTTAAGAGCCGCAAATATTTGTAGTAATAATGAAGAATTAACCACAGAAATTAACAACATTAAAAAGGACTTACAACAGAATGGTTATTCCGAGAAATTAATAAACTCAACGATATTTAAAATTAAAAACAAACTAAATGTACCAAATTCTCAAAATAATAATCCGTTAGGTGTTATTAACATTCCATATATTCAAGGGATTTCAGAAAACATAAGACGAATAGCTAAACACTATAATATAAAAACAGTATTTTCTTCGGGAAATACGATAAGAAGTTTTGTAACTAAAACAAAACCAGACAATCCCTCAAATAATAAGGAATGTATTTACCAAATCCCGTGTGAGTGTGGTAAATCATATGTAGGTGAAACGAAACGCCCTCTTCAGGTTAGAGTAAATGAACATCTAAAAAGTACCCAATTAGGGGATATTGAAAAATCCGGTTTAGCAGATCATGCATGGTCAAATGATCACAGGATTCAGTGGTCAGAAGCTAAAGTTTTACATAAGGAGTCGCATTGGCGAAAACGAAAGTTTATTGAAGCTGCGTATATAATGCAGAATAAAGAAGTTTTCAGTCAACCAAGCACGGACATACCAAACATATGGAAACCACTCCTTAAGGAAAACAGGCGTCTTAGGATTAAAAAAGGGGGCGGGCCGTCACACCTGACTGCACACCAAGTAGTATAAGTAGTAGCCTAGAGACTAGATTGTTTAGTTTACACTTGATAACGGTTAGAGATACTTACTAACCGAAACGTCGTGTTTTAAAATAAATAAAGACAATGGAAGTCCGAAATTTTATTTTTATTTCTACACAATCATTGTCTACGAGTTTCAAACAAAAAACAGAAAGTGCACTTTCAATTTCAATATCGTTAACTTTTTTGTTATTGTTAATTAAATGTTCTTTACATAAAGTTTCTTTTTAATATATCATAATATAAAAATCCTGTTTTATTATTTTTCCGTGCATAAAAAAATCAAGTAAAAATAAAAGTTAAAAAAACGTACGGAAAAGTAACTTTTCCGCACTAGTGCTGAAAAATTTCTTTTCCGCACGATTTTTGTTTTGTTAAAAATGAAGATATTTAGGACTCATTAAATGATTTATGTAACTATTCTATCTAACGTATCATTTTCTAGCATTATTATAAAATCTTTGCGAATTAAAACATGTTTTTTGATAAAGAAGATGGACAAAAACACTCGTAGGAAAAACATTGTACCTAATTCTTGCGGAAACTAACTTTTCCATCCTTGACGGCTTGCCCGAACACCGCTCCGCGTCGTTTGTGCAACTGCCGTCGCGTGCGGAAAAGTACCTCTTTCTGCACTTGTTAGGTAAATAACTATTGTACAAACAATTAAAAGCCAAAGCGATACAAAAAAATATTTATGTAAACGATATTTAAAATTTAAAGATAAAAGACCTTAGGTAGGATGAAACTACTGCTTTTGTTGATTTGGAGTTTTCAGTAAAAATAGCTAAAGAAGTAAAGAAATATATCCCTTTATCAGACAACCAAATAGCTATGTAGCGGTACATGTATTAACAGATTTTTTGAAAGAAATACAGAATACTTCACTTCGGAAGAAGTCTATATACAAGTAATTAAATAAAACTAAGAACGACGTACGGGACAAAAATATCTGTGTGCAGGTTGTTGTTTGTCAATGTAAATAAATGTAATATTTATTATGTGTATTTGTACATTTTTATATTGAGCAAGCTTAATAATTATAAGGATTTGATTTGGCTCGGTTTGGTTATGTTAAATAGATAACTTGGGTGTCAAATTGTTGCCTAAAAAATTTGCAAATTTGTGAAATAACAACGAAGACAGTTTTTTCCTGTAAATAAATGTGCAGACTTTTATATTTATCGTGTATGTTTGTAAATGTTTACATTAGGCAAGCCTAGTGAAGGCTTTCATTTTGTTACATTAAATATATATTTTAGGGCCAAGATTCTAAAATATCTTGTAAATTTGTTAATTAACAAATATTTGTAAAAAATTTTTGATTTACTATTTGTATTTGTTAATTTTTATATTGACCAACTGGTTCGGTTTGATTCTATTCATTGTATATTTTGGTTGAAAAATTTTTGTCACATAAGCATGTAAATTTGTGAATTAACAACGAAGGCAGGCAGGTTTTTTGTAAATAATTATTGTACATTTTTATATTGACCAACCTTATTTATATGGGTTTGGTTCGGTTTGGTTATACTTGATATGTATTATAAAGCCATGATTTTTTCAAACTAACTTGTGAATTTGTAAAAGAACAACGAACCAAGATGTTGTTACGTAAATAAATGTAGGGATTTTTTGATTTGGTTATTATGTGTATTTGTAAACTTTTATTTTGACCAAGGTTAGTCAGGGGCTTAGGTTGATTTGGTTATATTAACTAATAAGTTTTAATGTCAAAATTTTATCATATTAACTTGTAAATTTGTCAAATAAAGAGTAAAAGTTTTCACGTAAATATATGTGAATATTTTTGGATTTATTTATTTATTTCACCCTGTAGCTAATTTCGATATCACCCCGTACCTCACTTCCTGGACCTAACGGTGATACAGTCAGTTAATGGTATGATTGTTTAACGTATTCCTAACTATACTTTGCTAACAAAAGCTCCGGACCTTGCTTTTTAAAAATGTGATTTTTAGAAAATTTACACACACTAATAATTTCTATATCACCATGTAGCTCAATTCCTGGACCTGAAGGTGATAAAATCTGATAATGGTATGATTGTGTAACGTGTTTCAAATAATTTTTTGCTAACGAAAGCTCTTGACAACATTGTTTTTTAAAAATGTGTTTTTTAGAAAATTACGCTTCTAATTTCGATATCACCCTGTAGGTCTTTCACTTCCTGGATCTAAAAATAATACAATAAGTTCATGATACATTTTTTTAATGTATTTCTTACTCTTATTTGCTAACTAAAACTCCTGGCAGAGTTGTTTTGTAAAAATGTGATTTTTTATTAAGATTTACTACTATTTTCGATATCACCCTGTAACTCACCTCCTGATTCTAAATTTGATCTAATCCGTAAATAGTAGTTTTTTGGGGCTATTTTCAACTTTTTATTGCTAAGTAGAAAATTAGAATTTTTTAACAAATCTATAATATTAGGCACACAAGAAATTTTACATAATTATACAAACATTATTTTTAATTATACGAATTTATAGAAAGTTTGAATGTTTAAATGTTTTTTTCTTGGGTCCGGTCAGGGGTGCAATAAAACCAAAAAATATTTTGAAATCTATTTTCAGGTCGGCTGTACGCAGTGGTCTGCCTATATGTGCAGCTCCCTCTAGGGAGCGTGTCGCAAACTTAAGTTTACACAATGTGACCCACGTGGTCGTGGCACCCCTGAAAACTTCCGCCTTCGACTTATTTTCTTTAGGTGGCGACTGTAGCAAGTATTCTTAGGGTCACTGCATCCTGAAAGCCTGGCGTCTCCCAACGAGCGGATAGTTCACAACTTGCATTCCATTTGCTATTGGTTGACATAGTCAGGCGGGATTTTTAAAATTAAAACTCTCCTGTCCTCGTTTTGGGTGGTTGAAATCGGTGTTAAACCAAACTGAAAAAAAACCTAATCGTGGTCAATTGATGGGAAACGTATCCTAACCGGGGCGTATCTGGACAAGTTAGGATACGTTGTCAAATAATTTATCAGGGTTAGGTTAACACCGATTTCGACAGGGAAGCTAATTAAAAAAAAATATAATATGTTTTTAAAAAACAATAAAAAAAACTCATCGGCATATGCATAGATTTAGTTAAATTCAATAGGTATGTACTGCACAAACCTCTACACTTTTTAATCACTTACAACTAGTATATATTCGTATTTTACGCCGAAAGCTGTAAACATAAAGTTTGTCAAATGCTTGACTGGTGGCACCATCTCTTAATATAATATAATAATAATCTTAAACGGCAACGTTCAAAATCAAAAAGTCAGCTGACTATTTCGACAAATAGCAAACGGAATGCAAGTTGTGAACTAGCCGCTCATGTCTCCCAGGGGTAGCGACACCAAACATAACCTCATTTACGAAAAACGCAAATCTGACACTGTCAGGAGCGTAGCTTTTTTTATGTTTAAAAAAATTAAATGGTTTACAAATGTTACGTAAAGAACTGTCCGTCACATCCGGTATATAAATTTTACTGTCCAAATAAACAAACCTAAAAAAACTAAGTTTTTTATGATTTCAAATTTATTAGGACCCTGTGTTAGGACCCACACAGCGAAGGAAACCAAAAATATAGTTTGCATGTTTTATATATATTCTAAAATATAGAAAACTATTATGTTGGGTTTTGTATCATTTAATAAATTTTTTATGCTCTCTACGGAATAAAGGTGTACGTTTAATCCCTTTTTTCATGGGCTGAGGTAGTATTTCTTGTCCCCAGTGATTGAAAGTAATTTCTTTAAAACCATAAAGGCAAAATATAGGTTTTTGGATTATTTTATTTTATCAAAATACAAAAAACAAACAGGAATCAAGATATATACACGATACCGATTATATTGTTCCAGCGTGCCGTAAGCTTACTGTAGTTTGCCGATGGCTTGGTTCGTTTTAATCGTTATTGTGTCCTTAGGCATAGAATATTGCTTCCATATAAACGAAGCATTTAACTTTCGAGACTTCTCCAGGCTGTAAACCAGGAAACTGTGAAATTTTCGAAATTCTGTTTATTGCATGATTTCCATGCCCATCTCAAAGTAAGAATATGCTTTATTTTCCATCTTCGAGAAATGTAATTCGAACTTTTTCTCGACTAAACTTAATTAGTTTGTTATGAAATAAATAATATTTTTTCCACATTGTTTGTTATAAGGTCACTCATCGTCAAGCAAGCTTTACCTTGCTTGACGATGAGTGACCTTAGTTTGTTAGCATCTGAGTGACTTTTGTTTAATGTAATGCCATGACAACTATCACTACTACTACGGGGGGTTGACATGCTAAAACTACAGTACGGTAAGTGGTTTAATACCTATTTATTTAGTTTATGATTATTATTATTTTTAGTATATAAAAATAAACCTTGGCATTAAAGTCCCTTTTAGTCACTTAGCAAATTATAGCCCTTCTTCCGGTCGAGCATGAAAATTCCCGCCGTGGTATTCTTCTAATGGAAATTTGTTCGAAAACATTTTTTTTAAACGGAAGTTTATTCGAACACCATTTCTTTGAACGGAAATTTGTTTTCGAACGGAAATTTGTTCGTAAGTAATAGTTATTCAATAACATTTTCTTCGAATAGAAATCATTTTCTTCAAAAGCAAGTTTCTCGATAAAAGACGCTTTAGACCTGGATTTCCAAACTTAACACAATTCATATAGTTTGACTACGGCAAGGTCTTTTTAACATATTTTTTCAAAAAAACCCTGACTTCTTTCCCGGGATCGTAAACATTCTGAAAATTTGTCTACTTTCCTCCTTTTAGAAAGTCGAAATTGGTATTTTTCTAAACTTTGTCAATTGATCGCAAACGTATCCGAACCGGTCCAGATACCTCCTGATGTGCTCAATTAAGAAAGGTTAGAGTAACACCGATTTCAACCTTCCAAAATGGGGACCGGAAAGCTAATTTAGGGAAATCATTTTTCGACAATAGGTTTCGGCATCGAAGAAATAACTGGACAAGAAGGACAACGCATGTAGAAAATCTCGAGCCCTTGTTATAACGTGAATATCGTATACATATCTTATTCAAATTTAATTTATAAAGATGTAGGTAAGCCGCGCGATCGAGTCTTTAACGAAAGACCATAGGCGCGCGTGCAAAACAAACATTGAAAAAGGTGTCATCGGGTGTTAACGTCGGCTGTCGTCAACGCGAATGCGGCCGGTAGAAGGTCAAGCGAAATGCGTAATATTTGAGTAGGTAGATTGATTAATAAATACCTATATATATATATATATATATATATATATATATATATATATATATATATATATATAGATATATATATATTTATCGGTTTCACAACGTTCTACGTCTTCCGATACCCAATCTCCACTCGTTTCTGTTTGCCCATAATTCATCATCTAGGCCTCTTATTCTTATTTTACTATCTATTCCTTCTCTCCAGCTTCTCCTCGGCCTTCCTCGTTTTCTTCGGCCAGTTGGTTTCCACTAGAGTATGTTCACCCACTGTCATAATTTCTCTTATTCTTTGATTGGTAACTCTTTCTCTTTTTGATTTCCCTGCTGCTCTTCTCCAATAGTCCATCTCCGTAGCGGAAAGCATTTTTTCTGTTCTATCTTTGATTGGCCATACTTCTGAGCCGTATGTAATAATACTTTTTACAATGGTGTTATATATAAGCTTTTTGTTATGTTTTGATATACTTTGGTCCCAAATTATTCCATTTAATAAAGTTATTGCTTTTCTTGCTTGTACGTTTCTATCTTTTATAGCTTTGTCTAGTGTTCCGTCAGCTGTAATTTTTAGACCTAAGTATTTATACTCATCACAGGACTGAATTCGCTGCCCAGTATTTAAGATTAGATCCTGTCTCGTTCCACCAGTACACATATACTCTTATTGATATTAACCTCTAGTCCCCACTTATTGTACTCTTCTATTAGTTTTCGTGTCATATATTCGAGGTCGTCATAATCCTGAGCCACTATCTGATCATCGGCGAAACATAAAGTATACAAGGTGGTTTCATCCAACGGAATCCCCATGTTTTGGCATTTTCTCTTCCAGACTTTAAGGACATGTTCCAAATATATCTTGAAGAGCGTAGGCGAGATACAGCAACCTTGTTTAAGACCTTTATTTACTTGAAAGCCTTTGGTTAGTTTTGCTTTTATTTTAACTTTTGCCTTACTATTGCGGTATAACTTTTTGATGGCCTTAATTAGTTGTACGCTTATGTTTGTCTTTTCCAACGCTTTCCAAAGTAGATTTAGTGGTATACTATCATATGCCTTCTGCAAATCTACGTAAAGCAGATGCAGCTCTTGTCCGTATGCCATATTCTTTTCAATAACTTGGGTTATACAAAAGAGATGATCTGAAGTCGATCTACCCGCCCTGAAACCAGCTTGTTCTTCTGCCTCCATATCTTTATATTCGCTCTCCACTTTATTTCTTATTATTTTGCCATATATTCTGCTTAGCGTACTAGTTACAGATATACCTCTATAATTGTCACATATATCTTTTCTTCCTTTTTTGTGTATTGTGGATATATATGACGTTTTCCACTCAGTTGGTACTACAGCTCCATTTAAATATCTTTGGAAAAGATTCCGTAATCTCCAAAACAGTTCTTCAGTGCCATATTTAATAAGTTCAGCTGGGATATTTCCGGGTCCGGCAGATTTACCGCTTTTTAAGATTTTGCACACGTTTTTGACCTCAGATATTGTGAGGGGTACTGGAGATCCCATCGTTCTAATGATATTGTCTCTTTCGTCTTCCTTGAATTCTGCTCTATCTTCAGTTAAAAGTTTTTTAAAATGCTCATCCCATTCTTTGTTTGGTATTAGTGAAATAATATCTCTGCATGTTTCTTTTTTGATCGATTTTATAGTTTTCCAGCTTTCGGTACTTCTCCTACCTCCTAAGTAAAAATCTATTTTCTGGCATAAATACCTACCTACCCAATACGATTTAATTTTCTGTTTTATAATATTTGGGTGATCCGTGAAAATAAACCCAGAGCGGAGGCAATTGCAAATTAACAGAAAAAGTACCTAAAATTTAAATTTTTAAAAGGTCATTAGTTTTATAACCATTTTTTGGATTTTTATGAAAATTTGAGAAATGTCGCATATTTTATATGGTTATGTTATTATTTGCTGGGAGACAAAAATTTACTAAATTTACAAAAAAATTTATATCCACGGTTTTAAGACAGAAAGGCGTTAAGGCTATTACCTAAATTTGAAAGGAGCTAAAAACGTTTTACGCCTTTATGAAACAGACGGTAGGAGCGATATTTGCAACAAACATTTGAATTATACCATCGATTTTAATGGGACAAACTGCACATGCCAGAGAATTAATCAGAGATTTAAATAAATATATTTTTTGTGTCCGCCATCTCAAAATGCAAGATGGCGGATGAAATTAAATTGTACCCTTCAAAGATTCTCGTTTATTCTTGTGTTGCGAACACGTTTTTATTGCAAGGGAGGGGCTGCTGCTATAAAAAACTGCATTCTTGCCACGCACAGCAAGGTACGAATTAACAAAATCGGTGGTTCTAAAAAAATATATTTTTGTTTCAACCATTGTTTTGAATATTATACGATTGCCAATCATGTCTGCATTTAATTCCTTATAAATTCATTAATACTGAACCGATTTTAATGAAATAAATAACATCCTGGTCAAAATTGATTGCCTTTTAAAGACTATATGATCAAAATTTACAGCCATTCTAAAATTTAAGATGGCGGACAGAATCATACTTGATTCTTTAAGATGGCGTATTTATTCTTGTTTTCTGACAATGTTTTAGTTTTTTTTTAAATCTATGGAAAAGCACTACTTTTGGCCCGCACAAAGTAGTACAAACTGGTAAAATCGGTATGATGGTTCTTGGGTGGAGTCCCGAAAGAGTGGTCCTTGGTATTTTCCCCAAAAAACGAAAAAATACCCTGAAAAACACCCCTTTGGGATTTCTATAAAAAAGGTTAATTTTATGATGTTTAAATTAAGTTTCGCCCACGTTAAGACTTACCAGTTTGTTTTCTGCAGCTTCGCTCGTCTTTATCAGTGATGGTAGGGCCGATCCGGGTTTTCACTCCCGAAAAAAGTTTTTAAGGTTTTTTGTTGCGATGCGTTCTCGGCAAAAGTTTCGACGGAAGTGGTCTTCTTTTCTCTTTCTGGCGCAGGTCGGCGCTTTCCAAAAAGTCAAAACGTGGTTTTATCGCGATTTTAACAAAAGCTGACAAAAGTCATATGACCAAAAAGGTCCCAAAAAGGTGCTAAAAATCGCTTTTCCCAAAATAGGATTTTACAACCCAGGTGATTATTAAAAATCTTAACCCCACATTTTTAATAAACAAAATCAATTTTAAATTAAAAATAAAAACAAACGGTTTCTAGCCATTCCCCCCACCATAAAAATCTTAAATTTTTATACGAAAAAAGGTTCAGGCCCAAAAGAGAAAAAAATAAAAGATAAAAATTAAACATTATTCGCCACACTATTTCTTGCAGCAAACTCAATGTTATCACAAAAAATTCTAATTGGTATTTATTTGATTCAATGCAATCAAATAACTAAACTGGACATCACACACATGATTTTGGAAATTGGTAAATTGGTATCTAACGAGCTGGCAAAGGGCAAATTTTGACCAAAGGTCTGTCAAGGAAACCTTTCGCGGTTTTTACTTGAACTATCCTTGGTATTTTGTCGGGACTCGAGTAAATTTGAACAATACGACCGAGCGACCACCTCAAGGGAGGCAGATTCTCGTCCTTCAACGCAACGAGTGCACCAACCTTAGGAAGATTGTCAGGGGTGTTCCACTTTTCTCGCTGCTGCAACGAGTGCAGGTATTCAATATGCCACCGTCGCCAAAAATGCTGGTGCATTTGCTGCACAAGTTGCCAGCGAGTCAATCGATTTTGTTTGAAATCTACCAAGTTCTCATCAGGTGGGGAGGTCAAAGGTTCAAGGGTCAGGAAGTGACCAGGTGTTAACGACTGTAAATCGTTAGGATCAGGGCTGAGGCTGCAAAGAGGTCTCGAATTGAGAGTGGCCTCTATTTGGATTAAAACTGTCATCAACTCCTCAAAAGTCATGATCTGGTTGCCAACAATACGACGCAGGTGTGTCTTTGTGGATTTCACTCCAGACTCGTGCAGACCACCAAAATGTGGACCAGCTGGGGGATTAAAATGCCACTTGATGGACAACGATTCGGCGGCTTGACGACAGTACCCAGTTAAGAGGTTATTAGCCCCAGTCAGGTTAGTTCCTTGGTCGCTGTACAACGCGGAGCAACGCCCTCTTCGCCCTACGAATCTACGAAGAGCTGCTAAGAAAGCTTCAGCGGACAAGTCGGAGACTGCTTCAAGGTGGATGGCCTTAGTTGAAAAACAAACAAAAATGCATCCATAAGCCTTCTGGCTCTTGGCACCTCGACGCTTAGCTAAGGTAATTTGGAATGGTCCCATAAAATCCACACTAACATGGGAGAAGGGTTTCAACTGAGACACTCGGTTTTTTGGTAAGTCACCCATGTAGGGATTATATGGTTTTGGGTTGGTTCGAACACAGGTGAAACAATCAGCAATCACCTTGTGTATCGCTCGTTTAACAGATAGGATCCAGAACTGTTGGGCAAGGAGGTATTCCAACAGGCGAGGTCCTGGATGCCCATGGTCAGTATGGCATTTCTCAATCACTAACATGGTTAGTATATGGTCACGTGGTAACAACATTGGATGCTTAACTTCATAAGCCAAATCGGTGTGACGTAAGCGTCCCCCCACCCTAAGGACACCCTGGGAGTCCAAAAAGGGGGCTAGCTTGCGAAGAGGTTTGGAACATGGTTCGCCTTTTTGAAGCCTCTTCAAATCATCAAAAAAAGTCTCCTTTTGCACAATCCTAATCATGATGCAAAGTGCAAAATACAATTCCTCATAACAGAGTGCCTGAGAGGTAGCTAGAAAAGTCGGATCCTTTTTTAATCGATAGGGCCTCAAACAATAAGCAAATATTTCCTGGATTTTTCGCAAGGAGGAAAATTTATCCAACAATGTAGGAAGCACACCTGGGACTTGCGCAGTAGTAACAAGAACTATACGATTCTCCTCAAAAGGTACATCCATTTCCTCAACTTTCATGCTATTGGAAATGGGCCAATATTCAATACTAGATGACAACCATGGAGGTCCGGTGAGCCACAAAGAGTGGTGAACAAACTGACTAGGAAGCAAACTCCTTGACAGGCAGTCAGCTGGATTCTCAACACCACTTATATGGTACCAACAATCAGGAGAGATTTTCTCTTGAATGGTTGTCACACGGTTTGCAACAAAAACCTTCCTTTTGGAAGGGCTGGTTTTTATCCATGCTAGGGCAACTTGAGAGTCAGACCAAGCATAGATTTTATCTATAGGTACAACTTCAAAATTGGTAACAACAAACTCCATCAGGTCTGCCAACAACAAGGCAGCACACAATTCTAAACGAGGAATTGATATAGTCTTCAGCGGGCAAACTCTACTTTTTGCATATAATAGAGCCACTGAAATTTTACCATCTGGGTGGATTTGCCGAACATATATCACACCACCATAAGCTACACTGGAAGCATCACAGAAACCATGGATTTCTGTGGTAACAGCTGTGTGTCTTACCACATAGCGAGGTATAGAAATGGTAGACAACAAAGGTAATTGTGTGACATATTGCTGCCACTGAGTAACAACATCAATACATGGTTTTTCATCCCAAGAAAGACCTTCAAGCCACAGACGCTGGATAAGAACCTTGGCAACCAATACCACAGGAGCCAAAAAACCTAAAGGATCATAGATCCGAGCAATCTCTGAGAGTATAACTCTCTTGGTACAATCTCTGCTAATTGGCTTAACAGAATATGAAAAGGCATCAATAGCAGGGTTCCACTGTAAGCCCAAAATTTTCAAAACAGTGTTATCCTTTTCTTCGAACGAGATATTCTGTTGATGGCTTTCTGGAATGGCAGCTAGGAGTTCCGGGCAGTTTGAGGTCCATTTTCGGAGTTCAAAGCCCCCACAGCTTAACAATCCAATAAGCTGTTTTTGAAGCTCCAAGCCATGGTCTATTGACAAGCTCTTTCCTATAACATCATCAACATATGAGGAATCCAATAATATGGGAGAGGCAAGAGAGTAATCCTTCCCATGGTCCGCTACTAACTGATGTAGAGTTCTAATAGTTAAGTACGGGCTACAATTCAAACCATATGTCACTGTGTGGAGGTTCCAATCTTGGATAGGTTTAGAGGGGTCAAATCTCCACAGGATTTTTTGGTATCTGACATCTTTGTTATTCACAACAATATTTCTGAACATCTGTCGTATGTCTGTACTAAAAACAAATGGGTAAAATCTAAAACCTAACAAGATTTTGGTTATATCATTTTGTAGCTTTCGCCCTGGCAGCAAGACATCATTGAGGCTCAATCCATTAGAGCTACTAGCTCCACCATCAAAAACAACTCTGATGCGTGAGGTCCCATGCTCCTCCTTAACTACACAATGGTGTGGAAAATAATAAGAAGGATTTTCAAATGACGAGCTAGGTGTCATGTGACCCTGGTCTACATAGTCTTGCATAAAATCATTATACAACTGACGAAGAGGTGGGTTTTTAGAAAGTCTCATTTCCAAAAGATTAAATCTCCGAAGGGCTTGGTTTCTAGAGTCACCTAAATCTGGAGGTGAGTCTCTAAAAGGTAGTCTCACAATATATTTCCCGGAAGGATCTCTCGAGAAGGTTGATTGGTAAATATCCTCACACTTTTCCTCCTCCTCATTGAGGGGGATCTTTTGAGGAACACACTCAATTTCCCAAAATTTTCTCATAGTATCACTGAGAGCACAACTATTTGGGTAATCTATATTAGTCAACAAATTAACAAATTTTGAGGGGGTAGATTTATTAAAGCCTCCAAACAATACCCAACCAAATATGGTATCCATGGCAGAAGGTCCACTTTGTCCCTTCACAAAACCTGGAACAAGCATCTGGCCAAACAAATCAACCCCAAGCAAAATATCAACACCACTGGGCTCTCCAAAATCCGGATCAGCAATCTCCAATCCTTCCAAATAAGGCCACTGTGACAAATTATTTTTTACACAAGTAGAAGGGGTAGGTCCACAAATTTTTGGGGTAATGATGGCTTCACATCTAAAAAAACTATCTGGGAAGTTCTTAGAACAAATCTCAAGGTTCATGGTTCCATGAGACACATTACAACTCATATTATTTAAACCATGGACTGGTGTACTATTAGGAATAATAGGCAATTTCAATTTGTCAGCACAAGACAAGGATATGAAACTCGCTTCACTTGCTGTATCAAAGAGGGCTCGGCAAGGAACAAGTTCATGTTGGTTATTCAAAATCAGAACCTGAGCGGTAGCAAAAAGAACTGATTTCACTTCAATTGGTTCACTATGGTTTACAATGGTGGATGTACACATGGTACTTCTAGGGGTAGTACTATGGGAGGTGGTACCAACAGGGTCATTTGGGCTCTTTTTCTTTCTAAAACACAAAAGAGTATTGTGACGTCCTGCGCAAAATGAACATGACTCAGTATGAGGACACTGGTTCACGGGGTGGTTTCTAAAACAATTGAAACAAAGGTGTTCCCTTTTTATAAGGGCATGTCGCTGTGAGACTTCCATTTCCAAAAATTTATCACACTTAATAAATGGGTGAAAGCCTTTCTGTTTACAACAGCTGCAATGGTCAATTTGGGTGGTTAAACTATAGGGTGGTTTACTTGTCCTTCTCCCTCCACCCTGGCGATGAGAGGGGGAAACAGACACAGCATCAAAAGAATTGTCCAAAAGACAACAATTTTCAAGAGCACGACAATTCTGCTCTAGAAAGGTAAACAAACTTTTATAGGTTGGGATCTCTTTGGTGCTATTCTCAACTTCAAATTTCTGCTTAAGAGTGGGATCAATCTTCTGTAGAAGAAGGTTCATTTTAATAAAATCAAGAAGGTCTAAATCATTAAAATTTGAAAGGGCTTCAAGATTTTCACGAAATGTGGACAAAAGTTTTCTTAAGTCCCGAGAGCTATTACTTTTAGCAGTAGGTGCAGAATAAACCGAAGACCAATAGTGGGTTACAAGGCGTCTCTTATTATTGTAAAGACGAACAACTGCATCATATGCGAGCCTATAATTAGATGCTACCAATGGAATATTACGAATAACTGATTGTGCTTCACCTACAAGGGCTGTAGAAAGAGCTTGAAATTTAGCTATATCTGAAAGTTCAACTTTATCATGAACTAAACTATTAAATAAATCAAGAAAGGTAGGCCACGCCCTTAAATCTGTGCCATTGAAGGCAGGCAAACTTATTTTTTGAATTTCTAATCCTCGGGTAGGATCAGAAACCGAGACAGGTGATGGCAGGCTTTGTTGGCTTGAATCCGGGAAAAGGTCCCTAGCTATAGACCTTATTGAATACTTTACATCATCAAATGATTCTACTAACTCACCCTGATTATTTTCTTGTTCCTCTGTAAGGTCTAGCTTAACAATGTCGAAGTGAAATTGGTCAAATTGACTACACTGAGTCTCAAAGTCAACTAAACGCATTTTAAAAGCTCGAATTTTCGTAGCGTTGGTAGGATCAGATTGTGCATTTAAGGCTTTTGCAAGTGTTGTTTTCACCCGCGTCAATATGGAGGCTTGCTGTTTCTTAAGAGATTTTAACTCACTCATCCTTAAGCCACAACAAAAAAAAGGTTAAATGCTCTAAAAATTGGGTAAACGCACTAAAACACAGGTACAATGTTTCGCGGTCGTTCAAAAAACTCAAGACCGACAAAAAACAAGGTTCAAAATCAAAAAATTAATAAGCAAAACGGTCGTTTTGTCATCAAAAATTATAGGTTAGGTAGGCGTCATATGTCATGGAACATATGATTTCAATGGTGCCAACCGTCGAAAACAATGAAATTTTCTTTTTCTATGGTCGAAAACCAACAAAACAAGGCCAACAAAAAAAAACTACAATGAACCAATTTTACCAGTTTCCTATTCAAAGGTGTGATGTTGCGCGCGCACATACAGCAGCGCACATCAAGGACGCAAAAAACGGTTTCACAAAAAAACTGAAATAAAAACGTGTCTACTGCAAGAAAAACCCACTTGGTAACAGGCAAATTCAGACAAACTGCATCCCCAAACTGCTTTTTCAAAAAATCCGGCTCGAAGGACCAAATGGGTGGAGTCCCGAAAGAGTGGTCCTTGGTATTTTCCCCAAAAAACGAAAAAATACCCTGAAAAACACCCCTTTGGGATTTCTATAAAAAAGGTTAATTTTATGATGTTTAAATTAAGTTTCGCCCACGTTAAGCCTTACCAGTTTGTTTTCTGCAGCTTCGCTCGTCTTTATCAGTGATGGTAGGGCCGATCCGGGTTTTCACTCCCGAAAAAAGTTTTTAAGGTTTTTTGTTGCGATGCGTTCTCGGCAAAAGTTTCGACGGAAGTGGTCTTCTTTTCTCTTTCTGGCGCAGGTCGGCGCTTTCCAAAAAGTCAAAACGTGGTTTTATCGCGATTTTAACAAAAGCTGACAAAAGTCATATGACCAAAAAGGTCCCAAAAAGGTGCTAAAAATCGCTTTTCCGAAAATAGGATTTTACAACCCAGGTGATTATTAAAAATCTTAACCCCACATTTTTAATAAACAAAATCAATTTTAAATTAAAAATAAAAACAAACGGTTTCTAGCCAGTTCTCAAAAAATCTATTTTTATTTCAGCCATTGTTTAACAGATTATACGATTGCATTGCTAATCCTGCCTGCATTCATTTCCTTATAAACTCATTATTACTGAACCGATCTTAGTGAAATAAAAAAATCATTAGGATGTTTTTTATTTCATTAAAATCGGTTTTTATAAGGAAATAAATACAGACTTAATTGGCAAGGCAATCGTATAATATGCAAAACAATGGTTGAAACAAAAATATATTTTTTTAAACCACTGAACTGATTTTGCTGATTCGTACCTTGTTGTGCGTGGCAAGAATGTAGTTTTCATACTAATTTAAAAAAAAATAATTAAAATATGTTTGCAACAAAAGAATAAACGAGCATCTTTGAAGGGTACATTTTAATTTGGTCTGCCATCTTGGATTTTGAGATGGCGGCAAAAAAATATATTTAATCAAGTCTGATTAATTCTCTGCGAAGGGCAGTTTGTCCCATATCCGGTTTTTTTGGCCCACCCGGTATATAAAAATTTTTAAAGGTTTTTTTTATTAGAAGGTATCTTAGAATTTGGCGATTACGCCTTTTTTAAAATTAAAAACGTTATTTTTTTAACTAATAAATAGGAAAACAGGGTTTATGAAAATGTAAGTAAGTAATATTTAACTTTTATTCAAATAAGCTAGGTATACATTTTAAGTTATGTACTTTGTTAACTTTGATAGTTTTTTGAGTTAAATCTTAAAAAATTAATAGAATATTACAGTGATGTAAAGTAGATGAGGGGTATAAGGCTCACCTTTTTTTACGACTGAATTATCTTAAGACAAAATTAGAAGCTAATATTAATTAATAATTTATAGAGTTATCCAACTAACCCCATGAAAAAAAAAAACACATATAGAAATATTTAAAAAAATATAATATTGTACATTGACATAGAACATATAAATGGCATTGAGCTTTAATATCTGATACATGTCGGTAATAAGACCCTCCAAGATAAACATGTGCCAACAATACTTTAAATAAGGCCCAAAAATAAATCCCATTAACCAGCATTAGAAAATATTTTCTAAAAACTAAGGCATTACATTATAGTAGGTAGTTAGATACATTTCAGTTGATATTTAGTCTTTTTAGTTTTTGACATCCCCCTGCCTTATTATCGGGCGGGCCTTACAACAAGACTTATAATGAGCTCTATTTATGTACTAATTTTGGTAATTTGAAAATGCTATTTAGGTTTAAAAATAAAATAAATAATTACAAATAATAAATAATTACAAATAATAAAGAAACGTAACTAAAGTGTATTTCTTATTATTATTTGTTTAATTAAAATAAAAACAATATTTAAAAAACACAAAATTCCGGAAAGTTAACAGAGTTTGGAATCGTAAATATTATGGCTGCTT
The DNA here is from genome assembly GCA_963576565.1 of Aspidapion aeneum. NCBI lineage: Eukaryota > Metazoa > Arthropoda > Insecta > Coleoptera > Brentidae > Aspidapion > Aspidapion aeneum. The sequence continues at coordinate 63,027,084 of OY755042.1, forward strand.
ACATTTCGATTAAATTGCATTGACATAATTTTGCAACGGATTCAGATTCTACGCAAGAAAATACGTACCTTTTATTTCAAACATTTTTTTATTTTTTTTTAATATATGCCAATCCGTATTTGAAAAACGGACTCCAGGCTTAAATAGGCCACTTCCGGTCGACTCCGAAAGTTGAAAACATCTACCACCAATCGAAAGAGCGTACTCGAGTAATTTTTTGGATCGTTAAAAAAACTTTTTCCTCAAGTTTTCAAAGGGGTTGACGGGTGGTCTGAGACACCATGTATAATAGTCGATTGATTTTGTTAAAAACGTTTTATAGAGTACTGGCCAAGTGGAGAAACCACCCAAAAGGGTATATAAATCTGACCTTGTACACTCGCCCACTTTTTTAAAGTTCTCTTATTTTCTCCACACTTGTAAAATATTTTTTTTCGCTTTTTTCTACACTTTTTTTTACGCCGAAACACGTCAACTGAGAACTGAATTAAAGTTTTCAAATACAACACTTTGATAGTTGGTACAGGATCGGAATTATATACAATTTTAGGTGGTCCTTTCTTTAATCAATATCTTGTTAAACTGTACAAGTATATTTTCAAAGATCCAACGAAACTGCAAAAGTGACTTTACATGTTAATTAAAAACAAAAGTTTTGAGCGTTACCTAATTTAAAAATATTCCTTAAAGAAATAAAATAAACTTTCAAATTTTGAATGTAAATTTTTCACTTGTATAAATTTTCGACTATCGAAAATATAAAGTTATATGTTCGCTGTCCCAACCCACCAAGTAAAAACTTAATATTTTTTTAATGTCAAAAAAAATCTTCACCAGAAAAAAACCAGGAAATGTATTTCAAAGACTCGTACAAGTCCCGTTAAAACCGATTCTTAACAAGTAAAATTTCTAAACGATTCTTTTAACCTTTAAACTTTTAAGTTTATTCTTTTTGCAAAAATTAAGGTTTCTCCTACCTAAAAATCACTTTTAAGCTTTGAAAAAATCACAAAAGTTTAAATATTTAAGAAGAAAGTACACAAACTTTTCACACCCCACCTTATGGAATTAGATAGATATAGATAGAATAGAGGTAGAGATGTAACGTGTCATTTTTACGTTTGGGACAACGTTACATATTTGTTTATTTGGGTAAATGGTCAAGGCTCTTTGATTCGTCTTTCTGTACACAAGTAAGGGTATTTTATAGAGCTAGGTTTGGAGGTTATATAGGGTCTAGGAAGTTACCTTAAAAGGAGGCATTCCATCGAATTACTGTGGACACTACGCACATCGCATTATCTGGACATCGTAATTGGAATTTAAGATCACAGGCTTCGGGAAAAATCACATAAAAATTTTGATTGTTTTGTTTTTATCTGTGGAATTTTGTGATTCACTTGACGTTCATAAAGTTAAACAGCTGTTATGCTGGGGAATGGCGGCGTTGCCGCATCACAAATGGTTTCAGTAACAGGAAGGAAACATTTAGATGAACATTTCATTCCCTTACGTTTATTCTCGAGGATATTGGGACAATCCGAACCCCATATTCTTCACGGATTAGCTAGTTCTGATAGCACGAAAACATATTTAGGTTCACGGTTTGACCAGTAACAACCGAGGCTCCGCCACTTTGATATCTTTATTAATTTGATAGGGAAAGGATAAAATAAATACGAGTTATGCACTGTTGTAAATGGGAGATAAACGAGGGATAAAAACCAAGACTGAAAGAATGAACGAAATCGTGTGAGTTAACATCTGAACACTCTTGTGCCTTTAAGCAATGGTTCAGTGTGTATTTTTGGGTTCAGGTTCAGAAACAGCTTTATTACTGTAGAAATGTTTTACAAAAATGGCGTTAAACCATATGAATATTAGAGAAAACATTTATAAAGAGCGACGGAAACTTTTGACGAAGACTGTAACTGGAGTGCAACTAAATTCTGCGCTCAGTATAGCTTTACTCATATGGGAATTGGTTGAGTGTTCGAATATTAATAATGTGTATGGAGGGTGTCTCGACGTCCTTGTTATAAAAATTCCAACCGTGGAAATAGATCCGACAACACCTCAATGTACGTTTTACCGGATTGCAATGTCCACTTGGTCGGTGCTGCCCCTATAGACCTGTATAGAACTATTGCTGTACCTCATTGGTTACTTTGAAAACCCCGGGTTTTTTCCTTCCAGTCTGGCCACTGAATGTAGAGATTTATTTTTGGCGGAAAAGTTTTTTAAATAGGTTTGCATCCTTTATTTGAATTTCACCGGGAAGATTAGGTTGGTACTATTGCGTTTTACCGTCCCCACTCCCCACCAAATTTACAAAACGGTTTCCGGCCACTTCGTTTTTTGTGTTCTGCCTGGTCTCTCTTTGCGAACGAATTTTGGCTGGGTCGACAACAGTTTCTGGGATCGCCTTTGTTTTTGGTGATTGGCACTACAGCGATTGTAGGAGATATCCCAGAAACTGTGGAAGTGAGTCCGTCGTGTCTAGGCAATCTGGAGTGACGCTCGCACCCTTTTGAGGGGAATTTTAAGTCGGCCTACGCCATTTGCACGGAAAGAGCATCGCCCTGTCAATTCCAGCGACGGGACAGTTGGGCTGGACGCTGGTGGGAAGCCGGACGGGCCAGTTATAACCCTGAGAAAGGGTTTCTACGCTCGGGCAAGAACCAACATTTTGACCACCATGTGCTGCCCTAGCGTGATGTGCTAAGCGGGCATTAGGGGAGGCGCGGGCAAGCCAGGAGCAGCGAGAGCAGTGAGAGGATGTCTGGACAACTCCAGGTTTACTAAACAAAACACCAACAATTAAATAATTGCAGGACCAAGGTAGGAGCAAGCCATAACTATAATTTTTTTCCATATATAATCTTTTTATATAATTTTTTTGCTATAATTTCCATATAATTTTTTTTTTAAAGTATAACTTTTGAAATTCTTGTAAACGCAAGGTAAAGGTATGACGTCATAACCCCAATTTTGCGGTACTATTAAGCTAAATTTTATTGTGAAATTACTATTGCGGTTATTTTGGCGCTGACTCGTTCCCACCAATTTCATTGGTTTATATTTCATGTTTCAAGTATTTTCCTCAGATTTCAATACTTTTTTTGTACTTTAATCAATTTCATTTTCATCCTCCTGTGAAAATAAACAAGATGAACTAAATTTTTGTGTTATTTGTGCAACCCAATGACCAACTTTGCGGAGACAAAAGAGAGATGAGATTATATGTTTTAGCGGTTTCTTCACACTGTTTTACCTCATGGGGTAGATCTCGGACTGGGTTGCTGTCTGTCTCATTCGACCTAGCGTAGAATGATGACAGCGGATATTTGGTCCAGATCTCCCCTATGACAGAATAACTTTGGAAGTATATTTATTTTTTTTTTCAATCATTTATGTAACCGAGTCTCACACTACTGACTCAGGTGTAGGTACACTATGACCTGTTAAAGGAGTCCATCTACCTGTAAAGTATTTCTGTTTTGTCATCTGAATTCGATCTAATAGAATTTTATTCTGTTTATTTTTTTTTTGGCTTTTTAATTACACAAATATTCTGGAAGCCTCGGAAGTATAGAATTTCATTGTTTGGCTACAACGTTTGGGTTGAACTGTATTTTATTTAAGATCTTCTTTGTAAAACATTGGTATTAAATAATGTGGCGCACTTAAAATTTTCTTATTTCTGAACCCCCCCCTTCTCCACTGTATAAAAGTTACCGGGCATATCAATGTTTTACCTAGCTGGAAAATACAGTTCTGCTTCCAGATATTTGTTTAATTATTCAATGGGTTTGTTGTGTCACAAAATGGCGGCAACGTCTTCAAGCTGCCACAAATGTCACACAACGCATTTTAATAGGCCACAAATTGGCGCCCTACGTGTGTTTTTGGCTAGTTTTTTAACATCTGATGTAATTTTTTGTTCTTTTTTTTAATTTGGAAAAAAAAGAAAAAACTTTTTTTTTTGAATTTTTTTTTGAATTTTTTTTAAAAAATTTTTTGTGGTACATCCAAAGCCAGGTTAAAGGCTTTCAGTGGCTGTCAGTGTTTTTTGATACCCAATCAATTTTTTAATGAAAAACAAGATCATTGGTTTTCGTAAATTACACTTTTTAAATATTTTTTTTTTGGTAATATTGGTTGATTTGGAACTCGTTTTGTTGTTTTAGGGATTCTCATAGTTTTTATTAGCTTATCTTCACAGGGTTTTTCTGGGAAAATAAAAGATCCATTTTTATTTATTAAGGAATAATAAGTTGATAAAAAAACATGGGAGTTTTTATTGAACGGAGTCCAATTCATGTTCTTAATTCTTTAAAGTTTTTTGTAGGAAGAACATGTGTTAATTTTTTTGTAAAGAAAAATAAACACAGTAATCTAAGTTTACTTCAATTTTTTTGTTGATTTATAGGTGGATGGATTTCCAGACATGGTCTTTTTATGTTTTAAATATATGACATAGGTAGTGTGTTTTTTCTAACAATTTTTTTTTGCAGGTTCATTTATTTATATGTTATTATTTCCTGCTTGTGATAAGATAGAAATTGTTTCACCGATTATTTTTTAGTGCAGTCAATTTATTTAGGTCAACAAGTTAATTTTTTTGGCGATCTTAATTTTTTGTGGGATATCACCACTTGGTATTTGGAATATTTTTACAGGGTTTCACACAAATTTTTCTTGGCTGAGTTGTTTTAAAGTAAAAATAGCTTAACAGCTGGTAGCTTTGTTTAGATGAAAGTATTAATTAGTAATGAAAGAAAAGGAAAATGAGTTTATTTTGCTGTCATTTTCTTTTCTTGTTTTTGGAGGTAACTGTTGATGACAATTAAGAACTTACGTCACTCAGTTACATCGGGTCAGAGGAGGGTACACTACTAGTGTCGGCTCGGGAGGTTAGGAAACACAAGGCTAAAACCCCTAGAGTGACACCTTGGCTGAAGATCAATGCCAAAAGTCCAGTTGACATTTTTTTTTTGGGGTATTTTTTTTGAAAGACAGTTTTTAGGTCTTTGGTTTAGTTGTCTAGTTGTGTTTCGTGACTGGTCAAATTTTTTTGGTGGAAAATACAGCGTTGGGCTTTGGAGTGCATTTTTTTTAAAAATGACCTACGGGTATTTCTACCAATTAAAGTTTTCTGGTTCACAATTATTTTTTTTTCTGTATTTTTTTCTGCGTTCAGGTCATAGCTTGGTCATGGCCATTGGAGAGCAAACATTTATGTTTGAGCCTTGAGAAGTTTTGCCTGCTCCGGATTGAATACAGGGAAAATGAATTTGAAGCCCAACTAGATATAATACCACAAAAGAAATGTTTAACTGAGACAGATATAGATATAAGTTTTTTTGATTTTTTTTAGTTCATTTGTAGAGTTCATTTGTAAAGTTCAGTAAATTTTTTAAGTAATGTCATTTTGAGGCCGAAAAATTGGTCAGTGAATTTAAGAGAGACTTTCAACTAAATATAAATGCTAGGCGGTGGTAATTGGTAAAAATATTTCAAAATTTTATTTTTTTTAAATAATTTAATTTTTCGTAAAAAATTATTTCCTTTCTGTTAACATAACTTCTCGAATTCTTGTTTTGGTCAAAACGGTTTGTATAGGGGTCGTAGTTTTAAAGGGTGACCAGACAGGTTATATTTTTTTAGGGGACCAAACGGGAACTTCTTGAGTTACAAAAAGGTGAACTTTTTTTGTCTTAGTTGATCAGGCAGGAATAAATAAATCTTTTACTTCCAAATCATAATTTTAAATAACAAAATTAATTGGTTAAGTGTTTGGGTCTTATATAATGAAAAACGTTTTGTTTTTGAGGATACTGGTATGATATGAAATTATTTTAATTTCATGCCAAATGTTAGTTGACGGCAGATATGCTAGTCTTCAGTTTTTTCGTTAGTTTGCATTTCAGGACAGTGGCGTGTACTTAAAGGGGCCTTACATCTGCGCCCATTGTAAAGCAACTTCCAACATACTTGCTTAGCTTTTCACTTAATCTTCGTTTTGTTGCTTCTGAAATTAAAGCGTTATGTTGGATAACGATGGATGGTGGTAGACTGAGAAAGTACCTAGGTATTTAGGGATGAAAACTTGGAAGTTGTGGACAATTGGGAAATAATTTTTGTTATTTCATTTTTTTTTTAATTTTAAAATAATTTCATACTGATGACCTCAAATAATGAAGCAAAATTTTGTGGAATAAATGGGAAAGTGTTCAGGTTAAACAATAAATTTAAGATCATTGATTTCTAAAAAAAGATTCCAACCTAAGAATAAATTTAAAAACAATAGGTTTTCTTTGATGCCACTAAACAATGATGAGGGCATATATTTTTTTGTTATGCATAATATGATAGTAGTACCTTTTGTATTGCAATAATTAGGGGTTTTCCTCCCGCGAGCTGGGTGGAAATGGAAGAAATGTTTGGTTCGGAGTGTAGAAATCGAGGAACGAGGACTTCCTGCTAATCTTTTTAGGATTTCGCAACTTCGGTTTTCGCTAAATTAAAATACATCCAAATTTGGCCTACAGGCTGAATCTCGCATTTTCCATGACCTTGCAGATTCGCGGAGAAAGACAAATTTTGTGATCTATTTAATTATGATAGGAACTAAAATAGTAACATGCACATGAGGGGACTAGATATATTTAGGTTGGAAAGTATTAAGAACACTGATCTGAACAATTTTCCATAATAGTGTCCTATTTTCACAGGGTGCTTCAAAATATCTTCACCCTTTCCTTGAAATAAGATATTGTTTCGCCTGTGGGGGTTTAACCGTTTGAAAAATATATAGGGTACAGATGGGATTGGAATGGAAATCACAAGTTTTTGGGTTTTATTGACATTATACTTAGGGAATAGGGGAAATGTCTAATAAAAAGTTTTTTGGTTTTAGGCCGAGTTTTGTTGAGATAACAAAAGTTTAATTGGGGCCGGGAGTTTTATTATGCTCTTTTAAAATTAATGTAATAGTTTTTGGTTCTTGATTTTGTTCTCTGGTTTTTACGCAGGATTATTCCCAACTGTTTCATTTCTAAATATCATTTGTAGGTGATGGGGTCTCATTAGCCCTTGGACATTTGGTAGATTTGCTTTGACTGATAGTTGTGGAGTGGGCCCAACTTAATTTTATATCTCGTAAACACCGGGAATAGGGATCTGAGAATGCATTAAGCAGTAAAATTTTTTTTTGATTAGATGTTGTGTGTAAAGACACTTGAGTAGGCAGATTTAGTTTTACAACGTTCTTATAGGTGATCCTTGAAATTGTTTCCATATTTGTTTTTTTGAAAGGGCACACGGGATAATTCTTTACGGGGTTGAGTGCAAAGTTTAAGACTTAGGTTCACATTAATATAGGGGTACAGTAAATGAGTACTCACGTTGGTTGTTTCCTTTAGTAATAATTTTAAACAAATATACTAACATCGTTTGTTTTTTGTAACATAAACATTTTTTTAAAACTTTTCCTAAACTGATTTTTTATTTTTATACCTTATGATTCTTAAGTAAATTTAATTTTCAACATTTTTTTTTATAGTAAATAAATTTTTCTAGCTCATTGACTTTTCACATTGCCACAGTTTTGGGAGAGGAAAGGGAATTGACAACTGGTTTTTTAAAAAACTGTTGCATGACAACTTGAATAAGATTTTTCTGGTGCTGGTTCTATTAAATTTTTTTTTAAGGTTGACTAATAGGAGCTGCAACCCCACTTAAACATTTTTAATTTTTTTTGAAAATATTTTTTAAATATTTTTTTTTTAAATTTTTTTTAAGAAAGGAAACTTGATTTTCTTGTTGCAAAATTTTTTTTTGGTGCATAGTAAGTACCTTGTCCCTACAATGATTCTACCAGTTTATTTAAATATTTTTTTTTCTGAATTAAAATATAATTTTATTTCGAACCCTCACGTTTTAGCATCATCATTTGTTTTAATTTTTTTTTCTCCCTACTCCAAACCACCTATTAGGGTAGAGTAATATTTTGAACATTGTAGTGAGCCACTATTTAATTTTTTTTATTATTGTGCTACTGTGGTCGCCACCAAAAAATTTTTAAAAATTTTTTGCGCACCTTTCGGTACGATCCTAGGGTCTTTTTGACCATGACCATGGTTTGCATCAATTTAGTTAAAATTTTGGGAATTTCATTTTAACAATTATTAGAGAGTTGCAGTCCTACCAAGACGTTATTTGTAAATTTTTTATTACCATCGGTAATTTTTTTAAATTTTCTTTTATTTTTTTTAATTACACACAACATCCTTACTAGTCTAATTCGACGCAATTTCAACGAGCGGATTTTTTTTTAATTGAGCATATTTTACGATTTCTATAACATGAACATCTGTTCCGACGTTTATTGCGTTCACTTATATATTAAGGGATGATGTGACCTTAAGCAATGCATGTTTCGTGTAAACTCAGAGTAGGTAAGCAGGTTAAAGTGGGTTTTGATTTTTTCTTTTTAGAAAAATCATTGTATACGGCGATTTGGGTTTTTTTTTGAGGAGTTTATTAGTGGAGCCGTTCTGCAATAGCAGGAGTATACCCTAGCGTTAACTGTGTACAACAGCTTTGGGATTTTTGTTATAGGTAGTCTGTTGTACGTTCCATTTAGGGATAAATTTACCTATTCGGTTGCTGAGGTAAACAAACATCACTTAACTTTAATTTTAATCCAGTTCAGCTAGGATAAGCGCAATTATGTTTTTTTGGTTTTACTCACGCAGGAGTGAAACATAAGACCTAAACACTGCCAAAACTCTTGTCTCTCTTTTATTTTTTCTGCAAGGTTGGACGTCATAGTTGGTTGTACAAGTACTTAACATAAATTATGAATACATTTTTAAATGCAAATAAATTTTATTTTCTTACTGCTCCGGTGTTTTTCGGTTTTGTTCGCGTCTGCCCGTATTTAAGTTTTATATTTTCTACATTTGTGAGAAAATTTATAGTGATTTTCACTGGTGAATTTAAAGTGAACTTTGTGTTTGTTATTGCGTGGTTTAGTTTTTATAATTGGGAGGTATAATTAACAGTTTTAATTAAAGTTTAAAGTTTAAATCTAAAAGGCACCATGGCTGTTTCTGTGAGTCGGTTGTCTGACATAAGGTACTTAGTCAAGGACGAATTAATCTATGAGTTAACATGGAGAGGCATAGCCATTGGATCGGTGGAAGAAACGAAACAACAGCTTATGCTGATTAAGCAAAGAGAAAAGACTGATACAAGTATGAGATACCCTCCGTATCCCTTTAAATTTGGCCAGGATGCTTTTAGCTGCATGAAGAAGCTAGATAGTCTAGTACCGCTGGTAGAGAAGTTCTCTGGTACGAGTAAAGGGGGAGAGTTTAGGAAAATCGCTGTAAGGTTGGAACATGTGTTAGCCAGGATAAATAACATGAATCCGTCTAACTTTGAAGAAAGTCAAACCAAAAGCATACTGGTTGCGGAAACCTTGAGTTTGATTGGGAGGTTGCAGAGCCAAGCAACAGATTTATTAAGAGTTGGCGTGACTTCAGATGATGATGAAGCAGCTGAAACCCAATCAACGAGTCGAAGCTCAGACAACTCGACAAATGTTGGCAACTTTCCCAGCCAGTCCCAACTACCACAACCACAGCACTCGAGCACACAACAGCCCATGAACCAACCGTCGGTCATTGCTCCAGTGCAAATGCAAATGCTAGCGAACCCAACTCAAGCACCAATACAGGCACCACCCCCAATGCAAATTCAGAATGACCGTGCATCAGCTTTTCATTATCAACAACCGTCTACCGTTCCTTTGAGTTTAGCTGCCCTCCAAAGTAGCATAGCACCAATTGCTCAGTCACGACCATTTTCATGTTCGTCGCCAGTACCAATGTCAAGTGATCCTGGTACCTCATATCACGTTGCACCTGTACCTCCGCATAAGTGGAACTTAAAGTTTACAGGCGAGAGGGGTACGATCTCCGTCACCGCATTTTTTGAGAGAGTGGACGAGTTAAGTCAGGCGAGAGGAGTCAGCAAAAAGGTTTTACTGAATTCGGGCATTGATCTTTTTGAAAAGTCAGCTTATACTTTTTATAAAGATGTTCGTAGAGAAGTCCATACATGGGAACAGCTGGAACAAAGGTTCATGGCAGAGTATCTTCCTTCCTCATATGGCGAGAAGCTATTGAAGGAGATTCAAAAACGTAAACAAGGCCCTGGAGAGTCTATAGGGACCTATATTGCTGTCATGAACACATATTTCCAAAGACTTGGCTGTCCTGTTTCCGAAGAGGCGAAATTAGCTATCGTCTTCAGAAATATCGCGGACATTTATAAGAAAGGGTTGATTGCTACTGAGGTCAATAGCCTATCACATTTAAAAGATTTGTGTCGTAGAATAGACCAGAGATATGGGTTAGAGGAGGAGAACTTTACTCCTAGAAGAAACCAATCTATTGAACCTGACTTGGCCTACGTTGACGTAGAGAGCGATTTTGACGATTTTCCAACAGGGGTTGATGCAATTCAAATATCAGGTGCCGGGACATCAAATCAACAGAATTTGAATATTCCTGATAATAGATTTAACAGAGATAGGCAGCAACCAGCAAGCAGTTTCGCTGCTAGAGCTGATAGAGAGAGACAACAACCAGCTAGTGGTCAGGCTAGTGTAAATGACAGAGATAGACAACCACCACAAGGTGCTAGGTGTGGTATGGCGAATAGGGACGTTGTTTGTTACAGATGCAACCAAACAGGGCACATGGCAATCGGGTGCGCATTACCTAGAGGCAAACAGTGCTATTCGTGTGGACAGGCAGGGGTTACAGTAAGAGAATGTCGTAATTGTAATCGTCAGGGAAACGGACCCAGGCGCTCGTAGGTGGTCGACCTTCGAGTCAGCCTGAACAAGCATCGACCGATAGGCTAACGTACGTTTTAGATTATGTGATAAGTCATGCTCGTAAAGATGAAAGGCCTTATTTAGAAGTGGATGTGCTCGGAAATAAGTTATTAGGTTTGTTGGATTCCGGGGCTTCACGTACCTTTTTAGGGAATCATGGTTGGTCAATCATCGAGAGGTTTGGTTTTTCACTTGATACGACAAAGAAGACGAGTTGTATTGTGGCAAATGGTCAAAGCACGAGTAGTATTGGGACAGTGCAGCTTCCTATGCGAGTTCAGGATAAATTTAGGTTAATAGAGGTCGTCGTCGTTCCTGAATTGCCGCACACTTTGATTTTGGGATTAGATTTTTGGATTTCGATGGGGATAGTACCGAACTTAAGTACTAATGAGTGGCACTTTGCCGATAATAAAGATGTGATTTGTTCTTTAGAAACACCAGACCAACAAACTACTCTTTCGCCTTATGAATCAGAACGACTAGAGGAATTGGTCGATAAATATAAGACTATTATGGGTGACTCACTAGGATGTACAGACAGGGTAGAGCATAAGATTACAACAGATGCAGCACCGATAAGACAACGTTCATATAAGGTCTCACCGGTCATTCAAAAACTTATTGATGACGAAATCGACGAAATGCTGAAAATGGATGTGATAGAACGTAGTAGTAGTTCATGGGCTTCACCAGTGGTAATGGTACAAAAGAAAAACACAAAGAAATATCGTTTCTGTGTAGACTACCGCAAATTGAACTCAGTGACGGCGCGTGATAGTTATCCTTTACCACTCGTATCCGAGACTCTTGACAAATTGAAAGATGCTAAGTACTTGTCAACTTTAGATATTAAGAGTGCTTATTGGCAAGTACCAATGGAAGAATCATCGAAGCCACTAACAGCATTCATCTGTCGACGAGGTCTCTTCCAATTTAAGCGGTTACCATTTGGTCTTCATAATGCACCTGCAACTTGGCAGAGACTCATAGATAGCATCATAGGAAACGATTTAGACCCCTACGTGTACGTATATCTCGATGACCTCGTAATTGTCACACAGAGCTTTTCTGAACATCTTAGAATTCTTGAGGAAGTCCTACGAAGATTGCAGAATGCAAAGATAACGGTAAGTTGGGAAAAATGCCAACTGTGTAGGCCAGAAATGACTTATTTAGGTTTCGTAGTGGACCGTCGAGGCATCCGAGTTGACCCTAATAAAATTAGAGCCATGTTAGAGCTCCAGAGGCCAAGAACTGTCAGAGAAGTTCGTAGAGTTGTAGGTACAATATCCTGGTATAGACGTTTCATAGAGAATTTTTCAGCGATAATAGCTCCAATTACAGCTCTAACTAAGAAAAATCAAAAGTTCGATTGGACTCCAGACTGCGAAAAAGCATTTATTAAGATTAAGGAACTTTTAGTGACTGCACCGATTCTTACATGTCCAGATTATACCAAAGAATTTGTCATTCAAACAGACGCATCAGGCTATGGAATAGGAGCATGTTTAACGCAACCTTATCCTGAAGGAGACAAAGTCATTTGCTATTTGAGTCGATCTTTGACTAAGCAAGAACGTGTTTACACGACCACCGAGCGAGAATGTTTGGCATTGGTTTGGGCGATAGAGAAGCTCCGGCCTTATATTGAGGGGATCTCATTTAAGGTCATAACAGATCATTTTAGCTTAAAATGGCTTCATAGCTTAAAAGAGCCCAGTGGAAGGCTTGCTCGTTGGTCTGTAAAACTGCAGCAATATGATTTTGAAGTAATCCATCGGAAAGGGAAAGATTTAGTTGTCCCGGACATGTTGTCTCGTGCAGTACCTATGATTGATACAATTTCGCAGCCCAGAGATGTTTCAACAGCAATTAAAGATCGATGGTACCAAAAGATGGTAAAGAGGGTCGTAGAATCACCATTAAAATTTATGAATTGGAGATACACTGATAATAAGTTGTATAAATATGTCAAACAAGAATACCCTCAACTTTCACCATCTAACGAATATTGGAAAGAGGTAGTACCCAAAGATCATAGGCGTAGAATTATTGGAGAAGCTCACGATCCTCCTACCGCCGGACATATGGGTGTGTATAAAACCTTCCACAGACTGGCAGAAAAATATTACTGGCCGAAAATGCGCCAGGACGTGGCAACTTTTGTAAAGAAATGCTTTGTCTGTGCAGCTCATAAAGGTGATACACAAGGTGTATCTGATCAGATGATATCTCACCCAAAACCAACTCGTCCTTGGGAGGTTATTTCGACTGATTTATGTGGACCTTTACCTCGTTCGACAAAGGGTAATTGCTGGATTCTCGTCGTTACAGACTATTTGAGTAAGTTTTCCTTAGTTTTTCCAATGCGAGCAGCCCCTACTCAAGCTGTTGTTAAGCATCTTGAGGAGCAAGTATTTATGGTCTTCGGAGTGCCCCGTTTGATACTTTGTGATAATGGCCCTCAGTACAAAAGTAATGAGTTTAAGCGTTTTGCTGAGAGTTATCAGGTTAAAATTCAGTATAATCCGTATTATCACCCCAGAGCAAATCCAACAGAAAGGACGAATCGCACGTTAAAAACCATGTTATGTTGTTATGTGAAAGACAACCACAGGAAGTGGGACGAACAAATACATAAACTTGCCTGCGCGATTCGTACTGCAACCCATGAGACAACCAGGATGTCTCCTTTCTTTGTTAATTTTGGTAGGAATATGTGTTTGTCAGGAAAAGATTACTCCAACCCAGTTTTGTTATCTGAAGAGAATGGTGTACAAACTGCAGCTGAAAGTAAGAACGAAGGTTTCCGGAAGCTCTATGCTGATGTTAAGAGAAGGTTAGAGGTGGCTGGAGAGAAAAACGTAGTTCAGTATAATTTGCGTACAAGGGTACCCAACTTTGCTGTGGGTCAGCGTGTTTGGAAGAAAAATTATGTTTTGTCAGATGCTGCGAAGTTTTTCTCGAAGAAGTTAGCACCGAAATTCGTTGGTCCTTATGTGATTAGGAATAAAATTTCTCCATGGATATTTGAGCTTCAGGAACCATCGGGTAAAGTACTGCCAGGGAGTTGGCATGCCAAAGACCTTAAGTCGGCAGCGGATCTCTCCGATTAACCTTTTTAGGTTAATCGTCTTGAAGTTGGGGGGGGATTATGTAACGTGTCATTTTTACGTTTGGGACAACGTTACATATTTGTTTATTTGGGTAAATGGTCAAGGCTCTTTGATTCGTCTTTCTGTACACAAGTAAGGGTATTTTATAGAGCTAGGTTTGGAGGTTATATAGGGTCTAGGAAGTTACCTTAAAAGGAGGCATTCCATCGAATTACTGTGGACACTACGCACATCGCATTATCTGGACATCGTAATTGGAATTTAAGATCACAGGCTTCGGGAAAAATCACATAAAAATTTTGATTGTTTTGTTTTTATCTGTGGAATTTTGTGATTCACTTGACGTTCATAAAGTTAAACAGCTGTTATGCTGGGGAATGGCGGCGTTGCCGCATCACAAATGGTTTCAGTAACAGGAAGGAAACATTTAGATGAACATTTCATTCCCTTACGTTTATTCTCGAGGATATTGGGACAATCCGAACCCCATATTCTTCACGGATTAGCTAGTTCTGATAGCACGAAAACATATTTAGGTTCACGGTTTGACCAGTAACAACCGAGGCTCCGCCACTTTGATATCTTTATTAATTTGATAGGGAAAGGATAAAATAAATACGAGTTATGCACTGTTGTAAATGGGAGATAAACGAGGGATAAAAACCAAGACTGAAAGAATGAACGAAATCGTGTGAGTTAACATCTGAACACTCTTGTGCCTTTAAGCAATGGTTCAGTGTGTATTTTTGGGTTCAGGTTCAGAAACAGCTTTATTACTGTAGAAATGTATTACAAAAATGGCGTTAAACCATATGAATATTAGAGAAAACATTTATAAAGAGCGACGGAAACTTTTGACGAAGACTGTAACTGGAGTGCAACTAAATTCTGCGCTCAGTATAGCTTTACTCATATGGGAATTGGTTGAGTGTTCGAATATTAATAATGTGTATGGAGGGTGTCTCGACGTCCTTGTTATAAAAATTCCAACCGTGGAAATAGATCCGACAACACCTCAATGTACGTTTTACCGGATTGCAATGTCCACTTGGTCGGTGCTGCCCCTATAGACCTGTATAGAACTATTGCTGTACCTCATTGGTTACTTTGAAAACCCCGGGTTTTTTCCTTCCAGTCTGGCCACTGAATGTAGAGATTTATTTTTGGCGGAAAAGTTTTTTAAATAGGTTTGCATCCTTTATTTGAATTTCACCGGGAAGATTAGGTTGGTACTATTGCGTTTTACCGTCCCCACTCCCCACCAAATTTACAAAACGGTTTCCAGCCACTTCGTTTTTTGTGTTCTGCCTGGTCTCTCTTTGCGAACGAATTTTGGCTGGGTCGACAACAGTTTCTGGGATCGCCTTTGTTTTTGGTGATTGGCACTACAGCGATTGTAGGAGATATCCCAGAAACTGTGGAAGTGAGTCCGTCGTGTCTAGGCAATCTGGAGTGACGCTCGCACCCTTTTGAGGGGAATTTTAAGTCGGCCTACGCCATTTGCACGGAAAGAGCATCGCCCTGTCAATTCCAGCGACGGGACAGTTGGGCTGGACGCTGGTGGGAAGCCGGACGGGCCAGTTATAACCCTGAGAAAGGGTTTCTACGCTCGGGCAAGAACCAACATTTTGACCACCATGTGCTGCCCTAGCGTGATGTGCTAAGCGGGCATTAGGGGAGGCGCGGGCAAGCCAGGAGCAGCGAGAGCAGTGAGAGGATGTCTGGACAACTCCAGGTTTACTAAACAAAACACCAACAATTAAATAATTGCAGGACCAAGGTAGGAGCAAGCCATAACTATAATTTTTTTCCATATATAATCTTTTTATATAATTTTTTTGCTATAATTT
Organism: Aspidapion aeneum; assembly: GCA_963576565.1. NCBI lineage: Eukaryota > Metazoa > Arthropoda > Insecta > Coleoptera > Brentidae > Aspidapion > Aspidapion aeneum. The sequence goes on from OY755042.1 coordinate 63,042,968, forward strand.
CCATATAATTTTTTTTTTAAAGTATAACTTTTGAAATTCTTGTAAACGCAAGGTAAAGGTATGACGTCATAACCCCAATTTTGCGGTACTATTAAGCTAAATTTTATTGTGAAATTACTATTGCGGTTATTTTGGCGCTGACTCGTTCCCACCAATTTCATTGGTTTATATTTCATGTTTCAAGTATTTTCCTCAGATTTCAATACTTTTTTTGTACTTTAATCAATTTCATTTTCATCCTCCTGTGAAAATAAACAAGATGAACTAAATTTTTGTGTTATTTGTGCAACCCAATGACCAACTTTGCGGAGACAAAAGAGAGATGAGATTATATGTTTTAGCGGTTTCTTCACACTGTTTTACCTCATGGGGTAGATCTCGGACTGGGTTGCTGTCTGTCTCATTCGACCTAGCGTAGAATGATGACAGCGGATATTTGGTCCAGATCTCCCCTATGACAGAATAACTTTGGAAGTATATTTATTTTTTTTTTCAATCATTTATGTAACCGAGTCTCACACTACTGACTCAGGTGTAGGTACACTATGACCTGTTAAAGGAGTCCATCTACCTGTAAAGTATTTCTGTTTTGTCATCTGAATTCGATCTAATAGAATTTTATTCTGTTTATTTTTTTTTTGGCTTTTTAATTACACAAATATTCTGGAAGCCTCGGAAGTATAGAATTTCATTGTTTGGCTACAACGTTTGGGTTGAACTGTATTTTATTTAAGATCTTCTTTGTAAAACATTGGTATTAAATAATGTGGCGCACTTAAAATTTTCTTATTTCTGAACCCCCCCCCTTCTCCACTGTATAAAAGTTACCGGGCATATCAATGTTTTACCTAGCTGGGAAATACAGTTCTGCTTCCAGATATTTGTTTAATTATTCAATGGGTTTGTTGTGTCACAAAATGGCGGCAACGTCTTCAAGCTGCCACAAATGTCACACAAGTTGGGGGGGGATTATGTAACGTGTCATTTTTACGTTTGGGACAACGTTACATATTTGTTTATTTGGGTAAATGGTCAAGGCTCTTTGATTCGTCTTTCTGTACACAAGTAAGGGTATTTTATAGAGCTAGGTTTGGAGGTTATATAGGGTCTAGGAAGTTACCTTAAAAGGAGGCATTCCATCGAATTACTGTGGACACTACGAACATCGCATTATCTGGACATCGTAATTGGAATTTAAGATCACAGGCTTCGGGAAAAATCACATAAAAATTTTGATTGTTTTGTTTTTATCTGTGGAATTTTGTGATTCACTTGACGTTCATAAAGTTAAACAGCTGTTATGCTGGGGAATGGCGGCGTTGCCGCATCACAAATGGTTTCAGTAACAGGAAGGAAACATTTAGATGAACATTTCATTCCCTTACGTTTATTCTCGAGGATATTGGGACAATCCGAACCCCATATTCTTCACGGATTAGCTAGTTCTGATAGCACGAAAACATATTTAGGTTCACGGTTTGACCAGTAACAACCGAGGCTCCGCCACTTTGATATCTTTATTAATTTGATAGGGAAAGGATAAAATAAATACGAGTTATGCACTGTTGTAAATGGGAGATAAACGAGGGATAAAAACCAAGACTGAAAGAATGAACGAAATCGTGTGAGTTAACATCTGAACACTCTTGTGCCTTTAAGCAATGGTTCAGTGTGTATTTTTGGGTTCAGGTTCAGAAACAGCTTTATTACTGTAGAAATGTTTTACAAAAATGGCGTTAAACCATATGAATATTAGAGAAAACATTTATAAAGAGCGACGGAAACTTTTGACGAAGACTGTAACTGGAGTGCAACTAAATTCTGCGCTCAGTATAGCTTTACTCATATGGGAATTGGTTGAGTGTTCGAATATTAATAATGTGTATGGAGGGTGTCTCGACGTCCTTGTTATAAAAATTCCAACCGTGGAAATAGATCCGACAACACCTCAATGTACGTTTTACCGGATTGCAATGTCCACTTGGTCGGTGCTGCCCCTATAGACCTGTATAGAACTATTGCTGTACCTCATTGGTTACTTTGAAAACCCCGGGTTTTTTCCTTCCAGTCTGGCCACTGAATGTAGAGATTTATTTTTGGCGGAAAAGTTTTTTAAATAGGTTTGCATCCTTTATTTGAATTTCACCGGGAAGATTAGGTTGGTACTATTGCGTTTTACCGTCCCCACTCCCCACCAAATTTACAAAACGGTTTCCGGCCACTTCGTTTTTTGTGTTCTGCCTGGTCTCTCTTTGCGAACGAATTTTGGCTGGGTCGACAACAGTTTCTGGGATCGCCTTTGTTTTTGGTGATTGGCACTACAGCGATTGTAGGAGATATCCCAGAAACTGTGGAAGTGAGTCCGTCGTGTCTAGGCAATCTGGAGTGACGCTCGCACCCTTTTGAGGGGAATTTTAAGTCGGCCTACGCCATTTGCACGGAAAGAGCATCGCCCTGTCAATTCCAGCGACGGGACAGTTGGGCTGGACGCTGGTGGGAAGCCGGACGGGCCAGTTATAACCCTGAGAAAGGGTTTCTACGCTCGGGCAAGAACCAACATTTTGACCACCATGTGCTGCCCTAGCGTGATGTGCTAAGCGGGCATTAGGGGAGGCGCGGGCAAGCCAGGAGCAGCGAGAGCAGTGAGAGGATGTCTGGACAACTCCAGGTTTACTAAACAAAACACCAACAATTAAATAATTGCAGGACCAAGGTAGGAGCAAGCCATAACTATAATTTTTTTCCATATATAATCTTTTTATATAATTTTTTTGCTATAATTTCCATATAATTTTTTTTTTAAAGTATAACTTTTGAAATTCTTGTAAACGCAAGGTAAAGGTATGACGTCATAACCCCAATTTTGCGGTACTATTAAGCTAAATTTTATTGTGAAATTACTATTGCGGTTATTTTGGCGCTGACTCGTTCCCACCAATTTCATTGGTTTATATTTCATGTTTCAAGTATTTTCCTCAGATTTCAATACTTTTTTTGTACTTTAATCAATTTCATTTTCATCCTCCTGTGAAAATAAACAAGATGAACTAAATTTTTGTGTTATTTGTGCAACCCAATGACCAACTTTGCGGAGACAAAAGAGAGATGAGATTATATGTTTTAGCGGTTTCTTCACACTGTTTTACCTCATGGGGTAGATCTCGGACTGGGTTGCTGTCTGTCTCATTCGACCTAGCGTAGAATGATGACAGCGGATATTTGGTCCAGATCTCCCCTATGACAGAATAACTTTGGAAGTATATTTATTTTTTTTTTCAATCATTTATGTAACCGAGTCTCACACTACTGATTCAGGTGTAGGTACACTATGACCTGTTAAAGGAGTCCATCTACCTGTAAAGTATTTCTGTTTTGTCATCTGAATTCGATCTAATAGAATTTTATTCTGTTTATTTTTTTTTTTTGGCTTTTTAATTACACAAATATTCTGGAAGCCTCGGAAGTATAGAATTTCATTGTTTGGCTACAACGTTTGGGTTGAACTGTATTTTATTTAAGATCTTCTTTGTAAAACATTGGTATTAAATAATGTGGCGCACTTAAAATTTTCTTATTTCTGAACCCCCCCCTTCTCCACTGTATAAAAGTTACCGGGCATATCAATGTTTTACCTAGCTGGAAAATACAGTTCTGCTTCCAGATATTTGTTTAATTATTCAATGGGTTTGTTGTGTCACAAAATGGCGGCAACGTCTTCAAGCTGCCACAAATGTCACACAACGCATTTTAATAGGCCACAGAGAAAGTAAAAATATTTTTTTGTCAAAAAACACTGTTTTTACAGATACAGAATTTATTTTTATACCAAAGTATCTCAAAGTTAAAAACAATGGCATTATGACCTGCAGTTGTGTACTTGTGTAAAAGTATTAACATTGCTTAGAAAAAAAAAACCATTTTAAATATGGTTTTTAACTTTTTCAAAGAAAAATCAATAAAAAAAGCATTTTTTACTTAAACCTAAAACGTGTTAAAATACAAAGCCCTACTACCGTACTCAACCCGAATTCCGTCACCCACCTGAATTCCGTCACTATTTAGAAATGTTTTGAATTATTAAGCTAATCCTACAATGGAATTCCAAAAAAATACTTTTATCAGTTCACCTATATATCTTGCAACACTGTGCGCAAACTTCAGCTGTATTGTTTAAAAGGAAGCTGCGCGCAAAAAATTCTTTTAGTCGTGCGTCAAGTGTCGAAGCGGAACGTGGCATTTTATTATAAGATAAGCCCCTTGCACGTATTCATTTAATCTAAGATCTTAGGTACTTTATTATATTATTACCTAATGTCCGTATATAAGTTTTTAACCTAAATTTTCTTCTTTTTTTCGATTATTTTTAATAAAAAGGGGGTGGCGGGGTTTGGGTTACAAAAAACCATTGAGTCGGAAATCCGACAGGAGAGTCGGAAATCCGAAAGGAGTGACGGAATTCCCAACAAAAACAATGTCTAATCAAATTAGTTTTTTTCATACATCACATTTGATCATATTTTGTAAATCCCAAATTCAGTCACAGGCTTTTTGAGCTATTTTCTCTGAAAATGTGTTTTAAATTCAATGTGTCGGAATTCAGGCTGTGGGGCTATGACGGCTTTCCGATTATTTTATTTTTGTAAAAAATAAGGGTGGCGGAGTTCTGGTAGGCAACAATTTTTTTTAAAGTTCAGTTTTTTCCATATCAACAACCATCTAAAGACAAAAAATCTCAGATGATAAAACCTTCAATAAATAAAAAAAATTTAATTTCAAATTCCGTCATATGTTTTTTATACTCAGGTTATGACAATGACGGCTTTCAGGTTGTGATTTTCACGTTTGCTGGATTATGAAGCAGGCTGTTCCCTTTTCATATCTTACGAAAAATACCTACCTATCCAGAATTTTTGCTCCAAATATTCTGTTTACTGTAAGAAATAAATAGCTTACAAGGCTCCACCCCACTTAAAACTATTAATTATCATTTCGAATACCATAGTTATATGTTAAGCGAAGTTTTAGTTATGTTACAGTCAGACAGATAGACCGACAGATAATCCTAGAACAGTTATACTGACACACAGACATATACTACCACAACATTTGGTAATTAGTTTTTTTTGGTTTTTACGCAACTGATTTGAAGTGGTAATAAAAATATTTTATTGACGCACCCATTAGACTTTCACGTTTAATGGTATGCATGAAAAACTCCTACAAATATTTGATGAATTTATGTAAGAATTAGCATTAGTTGTATTTGTTATAGATTGTTTTTAGCAACCATTTTATCATATGACGGAATTCAGGTCAAAACTACGTCGGAGTTTAGGTAAGCACTATGACGGAATTAGAAATTTAGGATCTTTAACTTTTTTTATTTACTAAAAAAATATAGTAAGATTTAAATTCTCAAAATAGAATACACTGTTTAATCAAATGTCCAAAGTTTCAGCACAAGTAAAAATAATTCAATATATCAACACATAGAACATTGTAAATCATCTTAAAAGTCAGTCCATGAATACTAAGGGGCTTAAAGTGACGGAATTTGGGTCGACTACGGGATTACAAAATAATGTGTAAATTGCGATCATTAAAGCCACATAAAATGAGCAAAAACTGACAAACCTGGGGCTTCCACTTATCTAATCTTAGAACTATTTAAATGAGCAGAAATTAAAACAAAATAAATGGATCCATGACAGATCTGATACCTTCCTAGTCTATCACCACACTTCAAGTGAAGCTATGATAATCAGCCTTGAAAACAGTTTTTTGTAAATATCTCAGAAACTAAAGCTCCTACGAAGTCTTTGGTTATCACACAAATTATTGAGCTAAATGCAGTCTACTATCCTCCGCATATTGATGCGATGCTCCGTTAAAAAGTTAGCATTTTTTAAATTGTTTAATTGTCAAAAACCTATCATTAGCATTAATGGATTTTGACCAAAATCTAATACGCTCGTTAGAGTGTCGAACATTATAATAACTGAAATTTTTATGAAAATCGGGTCAGCGGTTCAGGAGCTATCGTGTTACGGACAGAAAAAAAATACAGACGTACACACACACACACACAAAGACAGACATCACGACGATATTGTTAGGATACGCAAAAAAAAAATTTCGTCGAAAACTATTACTTTGATGACAAAATCCTAACTATGCGGTGGGGTTAAATATTGGCTTCGGTATTTTTATCTTTTGTCTGTTTCTTTGGCTTTGCTTCAAGTCTTTTTGATTCCAAAACTAAACTTCTGTAAATTTTCATTTTTACTAAGGTATTTAAAATAATATCAAAATGCTTGGGACAATGTTCAAACCAAAGTTTGGGACAATGTACAGCAAAAAGTTTTGACAAGTGCACTTTGATATTTTTTGATTAAAATGCCTGAATTTCCACAGTTTTGCTTCCACTGATCACACCTACTTTTGTCTTTTATAGGGAATTTAAAAAATGAAAGTTCTCTGTTTTTAACCACATGGTTTAAACAGTTCCAATATGAACATGTTTGGGTCGACATTTTGAGGCAATTAGCGTACATAGATGCTAGAAGGAAAAAGCTCAATTCTAAATGAGTAAACTGTTCACGCAATGATCCCGTGCCAACTCGCTAGACATGCATTGTTTCGCGACACACGCCCGCTCTTAATATGATATAATTTTATTGGCTTGAGAAAGTTAGGGTGACCATTCGGGCTACTTCGTTGTCAGCCCAGTATAGCGTCTATCTTGTCGAAGACGCGACGCAACGACGTCTTATAATTTGGCGTACATATAGGGGCACTTCCGGGGCATTGCGGGGGCCTTGTCTGGGCATTTCCCGCGCCTTGCGGGAATTGCCTGGGCTTTTCCGATCCATTGCTTGGTAGGTCGTCAAAAATTCTTTAAAATGGCCGGAGCTTTTTTTGGGTTGTCAAAAATGTTTTTCACCAAAATTAGTGGACTTCGAGGGCATCGCCTGGGCATTTATTGGATGTTTCAATGCCTTTTAACGTACAAAAGTTAGCACCGATGGAGCCCTCGGACAGGACAACCAGCCGGGCCATTTTGCAAAAGAATAATGCGAAAAATAAAGAAGCTTAGCAATATACGTTCAACTTTATATACACCCATCAAGTTTTCGTAGATACACGGGTAAAAATGGTCTCGTGTCTCTCGTATTTTTTCGTGGGTAGCTCGAAAGCTTATTCTAACGGGGGTCCAAGATCTGATGGATCTATTAAGTGTTGAGAGTTAATTGTTTGCCCTTATAGAAAAAAAATTGCAAAGAAATGGCGTAGCAAAAATTTTATAACACATGACACCGCGAAAAAACATTTTGGTAAAAACTGAAAAACTTGATGCCGCAAGCGAAAATTATAAAAAAATTTTAAAATCTTCGGTAAAAATGGTATCAATTGTTAACATTTTGGTTCGTTTTGAATATTTTTGCCACCACAGTTGGAAATTTTTAAATCAATAATTAATAAGAAAAACAATTTTTAGTTTTTGCTCGATATTTTGAAAATATTTGTAGATATTTTTAGTTTTAACAGAGCATTTCACTGGCCTTGGAATGACGCTAATTTTCTCCTAGTTAACAAGACCCCCTATAGTTACTTTTATGTGAGACGCACGCTATATAAGTAGGTATGTTAGAGTTTAAGGAAGCATGTTTATTGTGGTAATTAATATGTACTGCATGACAGTTTTTATTTTATCTTTTCTCTGAAAACTTCCTCCGAGTAAAAAACTTTATTTTGATCGGTCTAAAATTAATGTGGTGAGATTTAGTAAAATGCCATAATTTTTTGCAATAAAATATATATATTTTTTTTAGTTAAACGATTTTATTATAAAATTTCACAAAAAAATTAAAAACAATTTGCTAGATTACTACTGTCTAGATGTACAAATGGCGTTACTGGTACATTAGATATTTTTAAAATCGTGGCGCGATTATTAAAGATCAAATTGAGATGTATACGCGCCACATTTTTATCCCGAACGTAGAATTGATGGGTGTCAATATCTTTAATAATTTACCCCGACTTTGCATTGAACTTAAAAATATATAATGTGTCACAGAAATCTTGTAAGGTATTTTTTACTTTTTAGTACAATTTTCGAAAAAAATCGTTTAACTAAAAATATAGAAAAAAAAGAAGTATGCAAGATGTATAATTATGGCTTTTACAGCCTTTCCATTTCTAGTAGTGCCTCATGATTACAAGGTTTCTTTTCTGTCAATTTTATACAATCCCATTCCTCAATCCTTAGTTTATCATGCGATACCTCCGTTTCTTTCATAAAATAGTATTTTCAGCAGAACAAAACATAAATCTGAAAACCGCATGTTCGTATTTATTTAAATATCAAAGGTCAGAATTTACCTCTTTACACTTCTCACCAACCAGTTTATTCCGTTTTATTTTCATAAAATTGGATTGTCACTAGATCAAATCATAAAACTGAAAATCGCATATTCGTGTCTGTTTTGATTACTAGTTATGAATTTACCCCCTTTACAGCCCTGACGTCCCTCTACCGCCGTTTTTTTGTCATAAAATTATATTGTCACCAGAACAAATCATAAATCTGAAAACGGCATGTTTTTATTTGTATTTTTACAAAGTTCTAAATTTACCCCCTTGACAGCCCTTACCCCTTACCACCTCCTACTTCCGATTTTTGTTCATAAAATTGTATTGTCATCCGATCAAATGATACATCTGAAAACCGCATGTTTGTATCTGTTTTGGTTTCAAACTTCTGAATTGCCCCCCCTTACTCCCCTCACCTACCCCCGTATTTCCGATATTTTTAAATAAAATTGTATTATCATTACACCGAATCATAAATCTGAAAACCGCATTGTCATATCTGATTTGGTTTCAAAGTTATGGATTTATCACTTTTACACCCCATCTGTTTTCATAGTATTGTATCGTCATCGGACCTACACTACTTTGCTAAATTTCATTAAAATCGATTCACGGGAAGTGTGTCAAAAATAAATCGCTAGATTTGATGACAGACATCGCCAGGCTCTGTGAAGTTAATAAAAATCGTTTAAAACATGGTCACCTTAATAGTGTATCTGAACAGGAGCCTTGCATGCCTCCGCCACTGACGAAACGTGGCGCGAAAGCCGAGTTCTCATTGTGAATTTAAACTCGCAAGGAAACGATCGCAGAGCCCTCTTCTTCTGGCAAAGTTTAACTGGGCTCGCGATTGAGCGATTTGGCGAAGGTTCTTTAGATGTTATATGTTCTCTGGTTTCAGTTGGTTCGGTTTGGTTTCACACCCTCTAGGATCCCGGGAAAGAAGTCAGGGAAGTTTTTGTTTCCAAAAATTGTTAGAAAAAAACCCCATTAGTCGAACTATATGAGTTGTGTTAAGTTTGGCAAGCCAGGTCAAATATTTTTTTTTTCAAAAAATTTGTTTTTGAAAAAACGTTTTTGAACAAATTTTCATTTTAAAAAAATATTTTCGAACAAATTTCCGTTTAAAGAAAATGTTTTCGAACACATTTCTGTTCGAAGAAAATGATTTCGAAAAATTTCTGTTTGAAGAAAACGTTTTCGAACAATCTTTTGTTCGAAGAATATGTTTTAGAACAATTTTTGGTTTGAAGAAAATGATTTTCGAAGTTTATGCTTTCGAACAATAATATTAAGATATTTATATGAAATGTACTATAAAATTATAAATAATTAAGCCGAACCTTACGAAAACTCAAACTGTATTTGGGCATTTTTTGTCTTTTGATATGTAAAATTCGGAATAAAAAGGTACTAAAAAAAACCACAATACCAAAAACACCCAAAAAAATGGGAAAAAAACTTGGAAAATAAATTAAACAGTGCGAAAAATAGCGTATAAACATCGTGATAAAAGTTTCATTTTATCCCTTGATATATTATATACTATTTATAAACTTTTAACATAGAAATGTATTCTGTCCTGTTTGTTTATTTATTACGTATTATTTTTATACAAAAACAGAAATAATATTTAAAAGAAAATGATTTTTAACAATAAATATATCTACAATAAATATTCATAACCCAAAAACTCAAGGAACATATTTTTTATTTCTCAAGCTGTATAAAAACGAGTTCTTTTTAAGTTTTATTAAAACATTTTTCTTTTCTCAGACTGTATAAAAATGAGTATTTTTCACGAACGTCTATGGAATTTTGTGTACGGTTTTGACACTCGTGTCGCTACCCCTGGGAGACGCTAGGCTTCCAGGATGCAGTGACCCTAGTATTTCTAATTACCCTATCCAAAACCTCATGGGCGCAGCCTTCGTGTTAGTTTACGACAGAGACAATTTATTATTTTCTCTATGGTTTACGAAGGCTGTGTCATGGGCCATCACTGAAGAACAGCAGTTTCTATATGGGAGGACCCCCCAGAATAAAAAACTATATACGTGCCTAGCTTTGATAACAAAAGTAAAAAAATAATCACCACTTCAATAATTTGACCAGGATCCCCACTTAGTCAGATTTTTCCGGCAGATTTTAAAGAAATAATTTGACATTCCCTTAAAAATCCGCTCAAATATAATGGTGGCAACAGCGTAGAGCTAATTTTGTAGCGACCCTTCCACGACATGCAGTTAGTCCCTCTTTGTTAATTTTACCGTGAAAAACAAAGAAAGAAAGTAAACTTAGCTGACCTCATAAAGAAAACGAATAGGACTCATAAATTTGAAAGAAATGTGACGAAATGTGACGAAATCTGACATTTCAGTTTGTGTGGTTAATAGTTTTCTGCTTTAAATTTATTTACAATTTCTAAATTAAAAATTTTCAACAAATTACGGGTTTTTAATTAAAAACAAATATTATATCGTGAAGCTACATCTATCAAAAAGTGGGAAATGGCCTTTAAGGTAAGTTTTTAAGTTTAAAAATTGCCTTTTAAACGAGAAATCTTAAGCGCCAGATTATGTCACATTTTTTCAAATTTCGCCAGATTTTTTGAAATGTAAAGAATTGCCCCCTATGCATAGCTATGTGTCAAAAAATTTCAAATAAAAGTCAGAAAAATTACACAACAGAAAATCAAGTATTTATTTTGATTTTTAATAAAATAAATATGTACTTATTCCTGTTTCCTAATTAGCTGTTGTAATAAATCAGATAAGAGATATCGATTTTCTGGTTTTCCCAGCAATCCAGAATTTCGAACAATATGGGTAAAAAAGTTCATCAGCAAAAGTAACAATAGGACTTGAAATGAAAGGATCACTTTGGCTGGTTTGAAATTTATAAAATTTAGTACATACGCATATGTACAAGATAAACATAAATCATCAATCTCTCTCCGTCGCGACGTCAAAATTAGCCTCAAAACTGAGGCAACCCTGACCGAAGCTGCAAATTGACAGTTGGTCTCTCCTCAGTAAACACCATATTTCATATTCCTTTTCAGATATCCACATCATCATTTCATCTCCTTCGGTTATGCTCGGGCTGAATGAAGCCGAATGAGGCAGAAACGCGTCCCCGAGCTACCTTTACATCTGAGGTCTTGCCCGTGAAACTTTTTTGTAAAAACTTTTTACGTCGTGAACTTCCTTCAAATTTAAAAAATTAACTCTTACTTTTACAGAAATTCGAATATATGGAAAAAATTTAACTGTACAAAAAAGTAAACGACAATTTAGTTTTAAAGTACAAGGAATTGAAACATTTTTGGCTTCTTATCAAGAACAGGCAGAATTTCTCATTTAACCACTTTTTATCTATTTTAAAACTATTTCCATCAATTGATAAATTAATGTGAACGACAAGTTCTCGCCGAATAAGAACCAAAATACAACGATAGCACCGCTCTACAAAATAAGAAAAAGTTCTTGTTGCAAAAAAAAATTGAATTTTTATTTATTACTACCTACTGATTCCGTAACTACCATTGGTTGTTCAAGTTGGCTCACTTTTGTGTAAAAAAAATAAAAAACGATTTTTCTTTTTCACCGTGTTTTTCGTAAAAAAATGTCCTATAACTTTAAAACTATAGGCAGCAAATTATTAAAATTTGACAAAATAATAAAGTATTACCTGGCGAATTTTTGTGCAAAAAAATGGTATATTTACATAAGCGCGCTTGATTAGAATACGTTTTGAAACCGAAAAAAAGCGATTTTTCAGAAAAAAATAAATTTAATAAAAACAGCTTGGTAACGTGGCTTGTCAGTCATACCATTAAATTCCTTAAAAAAGTAACCAAAAAATATGTCAAATACATTTTATTCTAAAATCATCAGGTTGAAAGATATCTAGGTTTGAAGTAGAATGTTGAAAAAAAATCAGAGAAAACAATTGTTTCTTATTGTCATAAAAAAAAAGATAACCTATGGTTTTTGCTCGTTTTTTATCATTTTGCAATTACAGGACGCGATATTTTTGTTTGAATGTGTAGTTCTCAATCGTACCTACAGTTAACGTATCACTTTTCTACTGAATACTAAGGTGATTTTCAATTTTTTTGAATTTTCGTGGAGGTTTTGAATTTTAATTTTTTAAGTTGGTGTTTTGTGGATTGTCATTTTGAAGTAACTTTTTGGATATTCTTTTTAAAAGTTTTAAACATAAATTTGGGAAGTTCTTGTTTGTTTTAAATTAACAAAAATGCCATTTAAAAAGAGTTGTCGTATTAATTTCAGAGACAATCCATTTTTATTTTTGATCAACTTTAAACCAAATTTACTTCCATAATTTTGAACGTCTGAAAAAAGTGTATAGGACATTTTTTGTAGTCAATTTGTTACTTGATACAACTGTCGACCCAAATTTTCTTCTTAGCTATTCGTTTTGTTGTATTGGCTGGTTTTCAAATTTATCAATTTTTAGCAGTCTTTTGGCCATATATTCGTAATACGGCTATGGCTAGTTTTCATATTCCAATGTAAGACCGATAATGATCCCTCAATTTTATCCCAATTTCGAGTTGTACACCTTTAGATGCTTTTAAGATATATTTTTTTTATATGAATTTTACGAAAAACAGTTTTAATTTCTTTTTTCCTACAAAAGTGAGCCAACTTAGATAAACCAAAGGTGGTTATGGAATCAGGGTATGCTGGCGAATAATAATCCACAAAATATATTCTTGCAACATTTTACCTGTTGAGCGGTGTAGTTTGCAGGAGAGAACTTATATTTATTATAATTCCATCATATTTATTATAATTACAATGAATAAAATCATAATTAAACAATTTCTTTTTATTAAAAAAAAGTCAATATAAAAAAATATTCACAGTGTACGGTCTATATGATGATATTCACAAAAATTCAGCCTGTCACTCATCACTTAAAAAATAGACCTGTAGCCAATTAAAATGCGTTGGGTGACATTTGTGGCAAACTAAAAGACGTTGCCGCCATTTTGTGACACAGTAAATAGAACAATAACGCTATGCCAATTTGTGACACTAAAATCAAATTACTGAGTAATTAAACAAATATCTGGAAGCAGAACTGTATTTTCCAGCTAGGTAAAACATTGATATGCCTGGTAACTTTTATACAGTGGAGAAGGGGGGGTTCAGAAATAAGAAAATTTTAAGCGCCACAGGGTTTTAATATCAATGTTTTACAAAGAAGATCTTAATTAAAATACAGTTCAACCCAAACGTTATAGCCAAACAATGAAACTCTACCTACTTCCGAGGCTTCCAGAGTATTTGTGTAATTAAAAAAACCCAAAAAGAAATTGACTCATTGACAAAATAAAATTCTAAAAGATTCCAAAATGAATCCAAATGACACAAATAGAAAGTTCTTTATAGGTAGATGCACATTTCCAACAGGTCACAGTGTACCTACATTTGAGTCAGTAGTGTAAGACTCCATTATATAAAGGATTGTTAAAAAAAAACACTTCCAAAATCATTCCGTCATAGGGGAGATCTGGACCAAATATCTGCTGTCATCATTCTACGTTGAGTAGAATGAGACAGACAGCAACCCAGTCCGAGATCTACCCCATGAGGTAAAACAATGTAAGTAAACCGCTAAAAAAAATATAATTTCATCTCCCTTTTGTCTCTGCAAAGTTGGTCAATTTGGCTGTACAAATAACACAAAGATTTAGTTCATCTTGTATAATTCAATGGTAAAATAACCGAACCGAACCGGAAACATAAAAAAAATAAATGAAATGGATGTAAACAAGGGCCAAAATAGCAAAGCACTTTAAATTTCACAGAAAAATTATCTTAAATATACCGCAAAATTGGGGCTATGATGTCATACCTTTATCTTGCGTTCACAAGAAGTGTTAAAATTATATTTAAAAATTTATATGAAAGATTATATCTAAATGTTGCTTGCTCCTACCTTGGTCCTTTAATTATTTCTTTTATAGTTACGGTAGATGGGTTCCCTAGAGTGTTGTATAGTTCCTCGCTGCTACATCGGTCCCAGTTCTGCCGCGCCTCCCCTCGTGCTTGCTTAGCACATGGTGCTAGGGCAGCACATGGTGGTCAAAATGTTGTTGGATTTTGCCCGAGCGTAAAAACCCTGTGGAAAATGAAATATTTCAGTTTCCTTCGTCGGTTTTGCACGAGGTTCCCCTACACCGAGAATCTTAAATCACGAACCCCATGTCGACTCAATAAAATAAAGCAGATTTCAACAGATGAACTAAAATAACCCTTACATACCTTTCCCAGGGTTGTATCAGAGCTACCACCGGCTTCACACCAGCGTCCAGCACAACCGTCCCAGTGATGGATTGGACAGGGCTGTAGACAAAGGAGAACAATATATAGTTTTTATCCAAAACGTGGTTAAAAAAAAAAACTCCAAAAATTCCCCACGTCTTTTGTCGACAAAGTACATTTCACACGAAAAATAATTACAATTTGGGAGGCAAGTATTGTCTTGAAGAATTCAAAAAAAAAAAAAAAACTTACCACGCTTCTTTCCCGTAGAAATGGCGTAGGCCGCCTTTTAGTCCCTCTCAGAGGATGTGAGCGTCACTAAGATTCGCCTAAACAACGACGGCTCACAGTTATACCGTCTTTGGTATAATCTGCAACTACTGCAGTGCCAATAAGTGCCAATAACCACAAAAACAATGGCCACATCAACAGACGGCCACCAGCCCAGCCAAAATTCCTTAGGAAAGAGAAAAGACACTTTGTCAAGAACACAAAAAAATGAAGTTGCCGGAAATCGTTCGTAAATCTGGTGGGGACAGTACCAACCTAATTTTCCCGGTTAAATTCAAATAAGGATGCAAACCCATTTATAAAAAAACGCTCTCGCCAAAAAATCCCTAGTCCCGGTTTGCGAGCCTGGAAGAAAAAACCGCGATTTTCAAACTAACCAATGATGAAATACACTAATACTTCCGTACCGGTCTATAGGGGGCAGCATCGACCAAGGGGATATCGAAAATACGTAAAACGCACATTGAGGTGTTGTCAGATCTATTTCTACGGATTGGAATTGTTATAACAAGGACATCGAGACACCCTTCATACATAGACCGAACATTTGCCTACCGGACCCCCGCCAACATAGCAAGTAGGAGGAAAATAACCAGCCGGACTATAAGAAGAAAATCAACTGTAAAATCAATTACTGGAGATCAGAGCATGCATCAAACCCAGGAATATGCGAACACTCAACCAATTCCCATATGAGTAAAGCTATACTAAGTGTAGAATTTAGTTGTATTTTAGTTAGTTTTAGTCAAAAGTTTCCTTTGCTCTTTATATATGTTTTCTCTAAGATTCATATGGTTTGACGCCATTTTTGTAAAACATTTCTACATTAATAAAGTTGTTTCTGAACTTGAACCTAAAAATACACATTGAACTACTGCTTAAACTCGGCACAAGAGTGTTCAGATGTTAAATTCAAATTCAAATTCAAAACTTCTTTATTCAAATGAACCTAAGCCTAAATTACAATACCTGCAAATCAGTCTCAAGTTAAAAGAATTGTGTCAGAAAAGCAAATTTTAAATTTAAGTATTGTTAGTTTTTTTTCAAATTTCAAATTTCAAACCCTACCCACTTATCTATCTATCTATCTATGTCGACTTTAAAACAAAAAAGTTACACACAAAATAAAGTCTAAAAAGACATAAAAAAGTTTAAAAAAAGTTTTTCCTAAGCTAAACACACTTTAATAAAAGACATCCTTTTCTAGGATATTAGGACTATCAAACAAACAAAATTAAAAATTAAAAAACAAACATCAAAACCTTTGCAGAATGTCCCCACAGTTTATGAAAACTCATTAAAATACTAAAAAACTTCAGTGATGTGTATTCTCAAGTATTTACTTATGTTCCTTTTTATTTTACTTTCCTATATTATCTTTTTAGGTATATGAATTTAATGTAATCAAAGCCATCAAATTTAATGAAATCTAAAGCAATCAGAAGCAGGCACCAGAAATCCTAGGAGGTCTCCCCCATTAGCAGAAGCGAAGTATCTCTGTGTTCAATGAAATCTCTTACATTGTATGGTTCAAGCTTTATAATAATGTTAAATATATATTTTTTAAATTTTAAAACACTTGTTTCTGTCTGTAACTGCACAGGTAGCTTATTAAAAAATTTAATGGCTGAATATTTTGGTAATTTTTCTGTTAAAGTTAGCCTATGTGACGGGAATATATAATCTTCACTTCTTGTGTTATGATTGTGGCTCGATTTGTATTTCTGAAAAACATTCTTATTTTTAAACAAAAACAAAAGACATTCATATATATACAACCCTGGGACAGTAAGTATATTTAACTCTTTAAATTTCCCTCTACAAGACTCAGTAAATTTCATTTTCATGATTGTTCTAATAGCTCGTTTTTGAATTATGAAGACTGATTCGATTTCACTTGAGCCACCCCAGAAGATTATGCCATATCTAAGGAGTGACTCAAAGTATGCATGATATATTACTGTCAATGTATGCTGATTTAGATAGTCTTTTACCACTCTGAATGAGTATATTGCTTTATTAAGTTTTGTATTGAGTGCCTCTGTATGTCCGCTCCAGTTCAAGTTCTGATCTATGATTATACCTAAAAATTTGTTCGTGTCTTCTAGCATTATCTCCCTGTCCCTGATGGTGACTCTATTTGAAGTGATATTTCTTTGTTTTGTTCTGAAGCATATATAGTGTGTTTTTTCTTCATTTAGAATTAGTTTGTTTTTCATAAACCATTCCTGTGAACTTTCTAGGACTAATTCTGTTTTTTCTAGTACAGAGTTTAATGTATGGCCTCTTACTGCTATGTTTGTGTCATCCGAAAAGTTTATAAGCCTGGTATCTATATCTTTTACATCTGATTCAATATCATTTATATAAAAAAGGAATAGCAGGGGTCCTATGCAGCTTCCCTGTGGTATGCCTCTTATGATGTGGACTACATTAGAGCTATGTTTTCTTCCTTCTTTTTCAACTATTACTCTTTTTTTCCTATTGGTAAGGTATGATTCTATCCAGGTCAAGGCGGAACCTCTAATACCATAACTCTCCAATTTGTTACGAAGGATTTTATGGTCCAAGCTGTCGAATGCTTTTGAGAGGTCAAGGAAGATTCCCATTGCTATGTTCCTCTCCTCAAGACTCTGCTCGATAAAGTCCAAGAAGTCAAATATTGCTGTGCTTGTATTTCTGTTTTTTAGGTATCCGTGTTGTGAGTAGCTGAAAAGATTGTGTTTATTAAAAAACGAAATCAGTCTTCTACACATTGCTGTTTCAAATATTTTTGAAAAAACAGAAATAAGACTGATAGACCTGTAGTTATTAAGATCCTCTCGATCTCCTTTTTTGTATAGAGGTTTAATGATTGAATATTTCAGTTCCTCTGGAAATGTACCCTGTTCAAATGAGGTATTCACAAGATACGTTAAGGGTGCTTTGAGTTGCTCCATGCAGTTAAGTTTGCTCACCACTAGCTAGCCCTACACAACCCTTCAATCCGACTGAGTTAGCTATTAACTTTATTTAACTATGATTATATATAAATTTATATAATATAAAAATACGATTTTGTTTATTCTTTTAGTTCTGGTTTTTATCAGTCGTTTATCTCCCATTTACAAAACTGCCTAACTCGTATTTATTTTATCTTCTCCTTATCAAACTCGAAAATAAACATAAGCGAATGAAATGTTCATCTAAATGTTTTCTTCCTGTTACTGAAACCATTTGTGATGCGGCAACGCCGCCATGCCCCAGCAGAACAGCTGTTTATGTTCATGAACGTCAAAGAAAATTACGAAATTTTACAGATAAACAAAACAATCGAAAGTTTTTATGTGATTTTCCCCGAAACCTGTGATCTCAAATACCAATTAGAATGCCCAAATAATACGATGTGCGCAGTGTCCACAGTAATTCGATGGAATGCCTCCTTTATAAGGTAACTTTCTGGACACTATATAACCTCCAAAACCTAGCTCTATAAAATACCCTTAATTTGTGTACAGAAAGATGAATAGAATAGTTTTGGTTATTTACATAAATAAAACAAATATGTAACGTTTGCCTTAAACGTAAAAATGACACGTTACATAATCCCCCCCCAAGTTCAAGACGATTATCGTAAAAAGGTTAATCGGAGAGGTCCGCTGCCGACTTAAGGTCTTTGGCATGCCAGCTCCCTGGTAGTACTTTACCCGATGGTTCCTGAAGCTCAAATATCACATAAGGACCAACGAATTTCGGTGCTAACTTCTTCGAGAAAAACTTCGCAGCATCTGACAACACATAATTCTTCTTATAAACACGCTGACCCACAACAAAGTTGGGTACCCTTGTACGCAAATTATACTGAACTACGTTTTTCTCTCCTGCCACCTCTAACCTTCTCTTAACATCAGCATAGAGCTTCCGGAAACCTTCGTTCTTACTTTCAGCTGCAAATTGTACACCATTCTCTTCAGATAACAAAACTGGGTTGGAGTAATCTTTTCCTGACAGACACATATTCCTACCAAAATTAACAAAGAAAGGAGACATCCTGGTTGTCTCATGGGTTGCAGTACGAATCGCGCAGGCAAGTTTATGTATTTGTTCGTCCCACTTCCTGTGGTTGTCTTTCACATAACAACATAACATGGTTTTTAACGTACGACTCGTCCTTTCTGTTGGATTCGCTCTGGGGTCATAATACGGATTATACTGAATTTTAACCTGATAACTCTCAGCAAAACGCTTAAACTCGTTACTTTTGTACTGAGGGCCATTATCACAAAGTATCAAACGGGGTACTCCGAAGACCATAAATACTTGCTCCTCAAGATGCTTGACAACAGCTTGAGTAGGGGCTGTTCGCATTGGAAAAACTAAGGAAAACTTACTCAAATAGTCCGTAACGACGAGAATCCAGCAATTACCCTTTGTCGAACGAGGTAAAGGTCCACATAAATCTGTTGAGATAATTTCCCAAGGACGAGTTGGTTTTGGGTGAGATATCATCTGATCAGATACACCTTATGTATCACCTTTATGGGCTGCACAGACAAAGCATTTCCTTACAAAAGTTGCCACGTCCTGGCGCATTTTTGGCCAATAATATTTTTCTGCCAGTTCTGGAAGGTTTTATACACACCCATATGTCCTGCGGTAGGAGGATCGTGAGCTTCTCCAATAATTCTACGCCTATGATCTTTGGGGACTACCTCTTTCCAATATTCGTTAGATGGTGAAAGTTGAGGGTATTCTTATTTGACATATTTATACAACTTATTATCAGTGTATCTCCAATTCATAAATTTTAACGGTGATTCTACGACCCTCTTTACCATCTTTTGGTACCATCGATCTTTAATTGCTGTTGAAACGTCTCTGGGCTGCGAAATTGTATCAATCATAGGTACTGCGCGAGACAACATGTCCGGAACAACTAAATCTTTCCCTTTCCGATGGATTACTTCAAAGTCATATTGCTGCAGTTTTACAGACCAACTAGCAAATCTTCCACTGGGCTCTTTCAAGCTATGAAGCCATTTTAAACTAAAATGATCTGTTATGACCTTAAATGAGATCCCCTCAATATATGGCCGGAGCTTCTCTATCGCCCAAACCAATGCCAAACATTCTCGCTCGGTGGTCGTGTAAACACGTTCTTGCTTAGTCAAAGATCGACTCAAATAGCATATGACTTTGTCTCCTTCAGGATAAGGTTGCGTTAAACATGCTCCTATTCCATATCCTGATGCGTCTGTTTGAATGACAAATTCTTTGGTATAATCTGGACATGTAAGAATCGGTGCAGTCACTAAAAGTTCCTTAATCTTAATAAATGCTTTTTCGCAGTCTGGAGTCCAATCAAACTTTTGATTTTTCTTAGTTAGAGCTGTAATTGGAGCTATTATCGCTGAAAAATTCTCTATGAAACGTCTATACCAGGAAATTGCATCTACAACTCTATGAACTTCTCTGACAGTTCTTGGCCTCTGGAGCTCTAACATGGCTTTAATTTTATTAGGGTCAACTCGGATGCCTCGACGGTCCACTACGAATCCTAAATAAGTAATTTCTGGCCTACACAGTTGGCATTTCTCCCAACTTACCGTTATCTTTGCATTCTGCAATCTTCGTAGGACTTCCTCAAGAATTCTAAGATGTTCAGAAAAGCTCTGTGTGACAATTACGAGGTCATCGAGATATACGTACACGTAGGAGTCTAAATCGTTTCCTATGATGCTATCTATGAGTCTCTGCCAAGTTGCAGGTGCATTATGAAGACCAAAAGGTAAGCGCTTAAATTGGAAGAGACCTCGTCGACAGATGAATGCTGTTAGTGGCTTCGATGATTCTTCCATTGGTACTTACCAATAAGCGCTTTTGGTATCTAAAGTTGACAAGTATTTAGCATCTTTCAACTTGTCAAGAGTCTCGGATACGAGTGGTAAAGGATAACTATCACGCGCCGTCACTGAATTCAATTTGCGGTAGTCTACGCAGAGACGATATTTCTTTGTGTTTTTCTTTTGTACCATTACCACTGGTGAAGCCCATGAACTACTACTCCGTTCTATAACATCAAGTTTCAACATTTCGTCGATTTCGTCATCAATAATCTTATGCTCTACCCTGTCTGTACATCCTAGTGAGTCACCCATAATAGTCTTATATTTAACGACTAATTCCTCTAGTCGTTCTGATTCATAAGGTGTAAGAGTTGTTTGTTGGTCTGATGTTTCTAAAGAACAAATCACATCTTTATTATCGGCAAAGTGCCACTCATTAGTACTTAAGTTCGTTACTATACCCATCGAAATCCAAAAATCTAATCCCAAAATCAAAGTGTGCGGCAACTCAGGAACGACGACGACCTCTATTAACCTAAATTTATCCTGAACTCGCATAGGAAGCTGCACTGTCCCAATACTACTCGTGCTTTGACCATTTGCCACAATACAACTCGTCTTCTTCGTGGTGTCAAGTGAAAAATCAAACCTCTCGATGATTGACTAACCATGATTCCCTAAAAAGGTACGTGAAGGCCCGGAATCCAACAAACCTAGTAACTTATTTCCGAGCACATCCACTTCTAAATAAGGTCTCTCATCTTTACGAGCATGACTTATCACATAATCTAACACGTACGTTAGCCTATCGGTCGATGCTTGTTCAGGCTGACTCAAAGGTCGACCGCCTACGAGCGCCTGGGTCCATTTCCCTGACGATTACAATTCCGACATTCTCTTACTGTTACCCCTGCTTGTCCACACGAATAACACTGCTTACCTCTAGGTAATGCGCACCCTATCGCCATGGTCCCTGTTTGGTTGCATCTATAACAAACAACGTCCCTGTTCGCCCTACCAGACCTAGCACCTTGTGGTGGTTGTACATCCCTGTCACTTACGCTAGACTGACCACTAGGTGGTTGTTGTCTCTCTCTATCAGCTCTAGCAGAGGAACGTCTATACGTTGTTGACTGTCGCCTATCTCTGTCGAATCTATTAACAGGATGATTTAAATTCTGTTGGCTCGATGTCCCGGTACTTGATATTTGAATTGCATCAACCCCTGTTGGAAAATCGTCAATATCGCTCTCTACGTCAACGTAGGCCAAGTCAGGTTCAATAGATTGGTTTCTTCTAGGAGTAAAATTCTCCTCCTCTAACCCATATCTTTGGTATATTCTACGATACAAATCTTTTAAATGTGATAGGCTATTGACCTCAGTAGCAATCAACCCTTTCTTATAAATGTCCACGATATTTCTGAAGATGATAGCTAATTTTGCCTCTTCAGAAACAGGACAGCCAAGTCTTTGGAAATATGTGTTCATGACAGCAATATAGGTCCCTATAGACTCTCCAGGGCCTTGTTTACGTTTTTGGATCTCCTTCAATAGCTTCTCGCCATATGAAGAAGGAAGGTATTCTGCCATGAACCTTTGTTCCAGCTGTTCCCATGTATGGACTTCTCTACGTACGTCTTTGTAAAAAGTATAAGCTGACTTTTCAAAAAGATCAATGCCTGAGTTCAGTAAAACCTTTTTGCTAACTCCTCTAGCCTGACTCAACTCGTCCACTCTCTCAAAAAATGCGGTGACGGAGATTGTACCCCTCTCGCCTGTAAACTTTAAGTTCCACTTATGCGGAGGTACAGGTGCAACGTGATATGAGGTACCAGGATCACTTGACATTGGTACTGGCGACGAACATGAAAAAGGTCGGGACTGAGCAATTGGTGCTATGCTACTTTGGAGGGCAGCTAAACTCAAAGGAACGGTGGACGGTTGTTGATAATGAAAAGCTGATGTGCCGTCATTCTGAATCAGCATTGGCGGTGGTGCTTGTATTTGTGCTTGAGTTGGGCTCGTTAGCAATTGCATTTGCATTTGCACTGGAGGAATGACCGACGGTTGGTTCGTAGACTGTTGAGCTGTTCTCTGGTTAGGTGTGTTGCCAGCATTTGTCGATAGGTCTGAGCTTCGACTCGTTGATTGGGTTTCAGATGCTTCATCATCATCTGAGGCAACGTCAACTCTTAGTAGATCTGTTGCTTGGCTCTGCAACCTCCCAATCAAACTCAAGGTTTCCGCAACCAGTATGCCTTTCGTTTGACTTTCTTCAAAGTTGGACGGATTCATGTTGCTAATCCTGGATTTTCCTAAACTCTCCCCCTTTGCTCGTACCAGAGAACTTCTCTACCAGCGGTACCAGACTATCTAGCTTCTTCATGCAGCTAAAAGCATCTTGGCCAAATTTAAAGGGATACGGAGGGTATCTCATACTTGCATCAGTCTTTTCTCTTTGTCTGATCAGCATAAGCTGTTGTTTCATTTCTTCCACCGATCCAATGGGTATGCCTCTCCATGTTAACTCATAGATTAATTCGTCCTTGACTAAGTACCTTATGTCAGACAACCGACTCACAGAAACAGCCATGGTGCCTTTTATATTAAAACTTTAAACTTTAAAACTCCTAATTATACCTCTTAATTATAAAACTAAACCACGCAATAACAAACACAAAGTTCACTTTATATTTACTAGTGAAAATCACTATAAATTTTCTCACAAATGTAAAAAATATAAAACTTAAATACGGGCAGACGCGAACAAAACCGAAAAACAACGGAGCAGTAAGAAAATAAAATTTATTTGCATTTAAAAATGTAATCATAGTCTATATTGATTATTTGTACAACCAACTATGACGTCCAACCTTGCAGAGAGAAATAACTACTTAAATTCTAAATTAGAATTAACAAGTAGCCATAAAAAAGTTTAAAAAAATAAAAGAGACAAGAGCTTTGGCAGTGTTTATGTCTTATGTTCCACTCCTGCGTGAGTAAAACCAAAAAAAAATTATTGCGCTTATCCTAGCTGAACTGGATTAAAATTAAAGTTAAGTTATGCTTGTTTACCTCAGCAACCGAATAGGTAAATTTATCCCTAAATGGAACGTACAACAAACTACCTATAACAAAAATCCCAAAGCTGTTGTACACAGTTAACGCTAGGGTATACTCCTGCTATTGCAGAACGGCTCCACAACTAAACTCCTCAAAAAAAACCCAAATCGCCGTATACAATGATTTTTCTCAAAGGAATAAATCAAAACCCACTTTAACCTGCTTACCTATCCTGAGGTTACACGAACCATGCATTGCTTAAGGCATCATCCCTTAATATATAAGTGAACGCAATAAACATCGGAACAGATGTTCATGTTATAGAAATCGTAAAATATGCTCAATTAAAAAAAAATCCGCTAGATAAAATTGCGTTGAATTAGACTAGTAAGGATGTTGTGTGTAATTAAAAAATTAAACGAAAATTTAAAAAAAAATTACCGATGGTAATAAAAAAAATTACAGAAATAACGTCTTGGTAGGACTGCAACTCTCTAATAATCATTAAAATGAAATTCCCAAAATTTAAACTAAATTGATGCCAACCATGGTCAAAAAGACCCTAGGATCGTACCGAAAGGTGCCAAAATAAAAAAAAATTTATGGTGTATGGACTACAGTAGCCCAATAATAAAAAAAATAGTGGCTCACTACCATTTCCAAAATATTACTCTACCCTAATAGGTGGTTTGAAGTAGGGAGAAAAAAATTAAAACAAATGATGCTAGGTTGTTAAAACGCGAGGGTTCGAAATGAAATTATATTTTAATTCAGAAAAAAATATATTTAAATAACCCGGTAAAAGAATTGTAGGGCAAGGTACTACTATGCACCAAAAAAAAATGTTCAACAACAAAATCAAGTTTCCTTCCTTAAAAAAAATATTAAAAAAAAAATATTTAAAAATTATTTTCAAAAAAAATTTTTTTAATGTTTAAGTGGGGTTGCAGCTCCTATTAACGATTTTAAAAGAATTAAAATAAAATTAGCACTAGAAAAATCTTAATAGAGTTATGTCATGCAACAGTTTTTGTTCTTTTCCTTTAAAAAACAGTTGTAGATTTCCTTTCCTCTCCCAAAACTGTGTGAATGTGAAAAGTGAATGAGCTAGAAAAATTAATTTACTATACGAAAAAAAAATATTGAAAATTAAATTTACTTAAGAATCATAAAGTACAAAAAATCGTCATTGCAAAAAAAAACCAATCAGTTTAAGAAAAGTAAAAAAAATAGTTATGTTCCAAAAAAACAAACGATGTTAGTATATTTGTTTAAAATTATTACTTTAGGGAATAAGTAATGTTAGCACTTATTTACTGTATCACTATAATAATGTGAATCTAAGTTTCAAACTTTGCACTCAACTCAGTAAAGAATTATCTTGTATGCATTTTCAGAAAACCAAATATGAAACAATTCCAAGTTCCAACTATAAGACCGTTATAAAACTAACTTTTTCTACTCGAGTTTATATACACACAACATCCAATAAAAAAAAAATACTGCTTAATGCATTCTCAGATCCTTATTCCTGGTGTTAACGAGATATAAAATTAAGTTCCCACAACTTCCCACAACTATTACTCAAAGCAAAAATAACCAAATGTCCAAGGGCTAATGAGACCCTATCACCTACAAATGACATTTTGAAATGAAACAGTTGGGAATAATCCTGCGTAAAAACCAGAAAACAAAATCAAGAAGCCAAAAACTATTACATTAATTTTAAAAGAGCATAATAAAACTCCCGGACCCAAATAAACTTTTGTTATCTCAACAAAACTCGGCCTAAACCCAAAAAAATCTTTTTATTAGACATTTCCCCTATTTCCTAAGTATAATGTCAATAAACCCAAAAACTTGTGATTTGAAGCACCCTGTGAAAATAGGACACTATTATGGAAAATTGTTCAGATCAGTGTTAACTTACTAATTTCCAACCTGGATATATCTAGTTCCTTCATGTGCATGTTACTATTTTAATTCCTATCATAACTAAACAGATCACAAAATTTGTCTTTCTCCGCAAATCTGCAGGGTCCTGGAAGATGTGAGATTCAACCTGTAGGCCAAATTTGGATGTCTTTTAATTTAGCGAAAACCGAAGTTGCGAAATCCTAAAAAAGATTAGTAGGAAGTCCTCGTTCCTCGATTTCTACACTCCGAACCAAACATTTCTTCCATTTCCACCCACCTCGCGGGAGAAAAACCCCTAATTATTGCAATATAAAAGGTAGGTAGTTCTTTTATACCGTCTACAACTATAAGATTTAAAAAAAAATAGATGCCCTCATCAATGTTTAGTCGCATCAAGGAAAACCTATTGTTTTTAAATTTATTCCTAGGTTGAAATCTTTTTTTAAAAATCAATGATCTTAAATTTATTGTTTAACCTGAACACTTTCCCATTTATTCCACAACAGTCTATTGTAACTCTTTGTTTGAAACTCGTAGACAATGATTGTGTAGAAATAAAATTTCGGACTTCCATTGTCTTTATTTATTTTAAAACACGACGTTTCGGTTAGTAAGTATCTCTAACCGTTATCAAGTGTAAACTAAACAATCTTTTTTTTTTTACGGGTATGCGCACTCGCAAGGAGATCCCTATCACGCTCGAGAAGCGGCAAGTGCGCGGAAATGTTGGTGTGTGTTGGTTTTGAAACGGTTCAGGTTGAAACCTGAAGGGAAAACTGTCGCAGGGAGTTTATTCCACAGCGATGCTGTTCTCCAGAGATATGAATTCTGATATAATGAGGTTCTTGGTGCCTCTATTTTGACAATAAATTGATGGTTACCGTCTGTTTGACGTGTTCGCCTAGTAGGTGCTACTCCCGGGGGGATCATACGTGCCAACTCTTCAGAGCATTTTCCGTGATAATACCTGTAGAAGAGAGATAGATCGCCCACAGTTCTTCGATGTTCGAGACTATCCAAGCTACGGGTAAGTGCGGGGTCATTGATCAGCTTGATAGCTCGTTTTTGCACGGTGTTCAAAAGCATTAAGGTATGTTTGGGTGCCGCACTCCATATATGTGAGCAGTACTCCATAGTTGGTCGAATCTGGGCTTTGTAGAGTGTCAGCAGTTGGCTTGGTGTATACAGATGTCTTGTACGAAATAGCACCCCAAGCTTTTGGGACGCCCTTTTAGCTATATCTGCCACGTGACTGTGCCAAGACATGTTGGTCTCTGCAGTGACTCCTAAGATGTTCAACTGGCTCTGCAATGCGACAGCACTTCCAGATAGCATGATGTTTGGCTCACCGGTGCTGGTCTTTTTTGAGAACAGGGCTGCTTGGGTTTTCTGCGCGTTGAACTGTACAAGGTTTTTGTTGCCCCAGTCCTCTATTATCTCCAAGTCGTTATTTATCTGTGATATTTCAGGTAGTCTAAGGTAATGGAATTCACGTGCGGAGAGACATGTGGGTGGTATGACTGAGGAGACTACATTGCCATCATCTGCAAAGCAATAAAGTGGATTTACTGTTTTATCTATGAGGTCATTTATGTAAATCAGAAAAAGTGTTGGCGAAAGGATTGCTCCCTGTGGCACACCAGCATTTATTTGGTAAGAGTTGAAGTTCCGGCCATCCAGTGCAACATAAATGGATCTATCCTTAAGGTAACTTTCAAACCAAGTGCAAAGTCTCGGTGACAATCCCGTTGCTTTGAGCTTGTTGAGCAGATTTTCATGCCAGACTTTATCGAATGCTTTAGATATATCTAAGGCAATTGTTCTTGTTTCACCTCGCAACTCAATCGCTTTTTGCCATAAGTGAGTGACGTATGTAAGTAAATCGCCAGTTGACCTATATTTTCGAAATCCGTATTGCTTGTCGTTGATAATTTTGTACTTTTCCAAGTACTTGGTTAGGTGATTGTTCACAACTCTTTCCATTACTTTTGATATCACCGGAAGTAAAGCAATTGGTCTATAGTTTAACGGATCTGTCTTTTTTCCTTTCTTTGGAATGGGTTGTACTGCGGCAGACTTCCATGATGATGGATTGTCTATAAGATAAATTGAATAATTTTGCGAAAGTTGGGGTGAGTTCGCTAGCACAATTTTTGAGTACTATCGCGGGAATGCCATCTGGACCCATTGCTTTGTTTGTATCCAACTTTTTAAGGGATTTTCATATTTCTCTGTGACAAAAGGGTACCTCTGGCATACTGTGGGAAACCCTTTCAATGAACGGTGGAGTTTTTCCATTTGGCACTGTTAGGTTTGAGTTGGAGGAAAAGATTTTGGCCAGCATATTGGCTTTTTCCTCTGATGTTGTGGCTAAGTGAGTATTTTTATCTGTAAGTGGTGGTATGGATGACTTGGTGAAGTTTGATCCAACGGCTTTTGCAAGAGACCAAAAGGACCTAGAACTACTTGGACAATTCAGCAACCTGTTTTTTATTCTTTGATTGTATGTTTCTTTGGCGGTGTCAATAGTAATTTTGCAACTATTTCGGGCTTCTATAAATTCTGTGTGGTTTTGAGCGGTTTGTTGTCGTTTCCAAAGGTTATATGCTGTGTGTTTTTTCTGTACAGCCGTTTGACACTGGCTGTTGAACCAAGGTTTTGCATTAGCTCTGCGTTTTATTGTATGTGGGATATATGCATCCATTCCAGATAAGATTACTTTTGTTATTTCATTACAGCAAATAGTGGGATCAGCTGTTTTAAAGCAAACCTCTTGCCATGGAAAATCCAGGTAAAACTGTTTAAGGTCATTCCATTTTGCCGATTTATAGTGCCACATTCTACGAGGAAGTGATTGTTGGCTTGGCGGTATGAACATTTCGCACTTTGTTCTTATAAGTTTATGATCGGATGAACCAAGTGGGGGATCTACTTGAATTGTGTACAAGTCAGGATTTGTAGCTAGGAACAAGTCTAAAAGCGCTGCAAAATCACCCCTTTCTGAGATACGGGTAGGTTCATCGACAAGCTGCGTTAGATCACAACTTATGGCAAAAGCTTCTGCTTCCTTGCCTTCATTATCTGTTTTGTTGTGGTGTTTTAGCCAGGGTATATTGTGGACGTTGAAATCGCCTAAAAAAACAATTTCCGCATGTGGATAGTTAGACTGTATACTATCACAGTTTTCGGATAATGTCGCAAAAAAGTTTTGATACTCGGTGTTACTTGGCGGTCGGTAGAGGCAGCAAATGAACTTGGTCGATGACTTTGAGGTGAATTTCAGCCATATGATATCGAGGTTCGCTGGTTCTAGCTTCTCCTCTCGATGACATGAAAGGTCATTTTTAATGTACGCACAGATCCCAAAATTATGTCGAAATCGGTGGTGTAGTTCATAGCCGGGATAAAGATAGTTCACAATAGGTGTTGCAGAACTGATTTTAGTTTCAGTGAGAACAAGGATGTCAGGTCTTTGTTCTTCAAGATGTTGGTGAACTGAATTCATGTTGGTACTTAATCCTCTTATATTGCTAAAATCAATTCTGAGTTGAGTTTTTGGTCTTCTTTTAATATCTTTGCATGAAGGACCCCCAGGATCACCCGACGCCCGGAGATCCGAGTGGTCGGGTATTTTACCTCCGGAATATTTTGATCCTGGAGGCGCCATCATGCTATCTGTTACTCATTGTTGGAACCGGACTGCCAGCGCAGTAGCGGAACGTGGTGATACCACTTAGCGCTACTCATTTCTGACATGGTGGTATCTCACCGGTCGACGCCCAATGAGTAAAAAGCGTCTACCACCTACCATCTAGTCTCTAAGCTACTACTTATACTACTTGGTGTGCAGTCAGGTGTGACGGCCCGCCCCCTTTTTAATCCTAAGACGCCTGTTTTCCTTAAGGAGTGGTTTCCATATGTTTGGTATGTCCGTGCTTGGTTGACTGAAAACTTCTTTATTCTGCATTATAAACGCAGCTTCAACAAACTTTCTTTTTCGCCAATGCGACTCCTTATGTAAAACTTTAGCTTCTGACCACTGAATCCTGTGATCATTTGATCATGCATGATCTGCTAAACCGGATTTTTCCCCTAATTGGGTACTTTTTAGATGTTCATTTACTCTAACTTGAAGAGGGCGTTTCGTTTCACCTACATATGATTTACCACACTCACACGGGATTTGGTAAATACATTCCTTATTATTTGAGGGATTGTCTGGTTTGGTTTTAGTTACAAAACTTCTTATCGTATTTCCCGAAGAAAATACTGTTTTTATATTATAGTGTTTAGCTATTCGTCTTATGTTTTCTGAAATCCCTTGAACATATGGAATGTTAATAACACCTAACGGATTATTATTAACAGAGAACGACAGAAGATAAGATCAACTCACCGAGAAAAACTTAAGAAACTACAGACACGTACTCAAGATAGAACAGACTCAACAACACCAAGCACTATAGTGAACATCTCCAAAAGGACTCTGAGCACCAACGAAGAATTGGTACTCAGTAAGGGACTTAAGTTCGCCATTGCACCGGCACAGACACCGACACTGGAAATTATTGCGGCAATAGAGACCGTTAGTCTACCTCAACCCGAAGCCGATGAGTTTCGCCATAAAGTAAGAACAACGTTGGACAGAAAGAAGCAACAAAAGACAAACATCACCAGTCAAGAACAACGGGCAATCAAGAACCTGCAGGCTGACAAATCAATCAAGATTCTACCGGCCGACAAAGGAAACGCAACGGTGATCATGGATGTCGAGACTTACGACAAAAAGATCCAAGAAGTTCTGGAGAAAGGAGACTACAAGCAACTACCCAAAGATCCAACCACCACCATAGAAGGACGCATCTACAGGACTTTGAAGAAGTATGCTGAAAATATCCCGGACGCTGTTAGATCCCGCCTCCACACCACAGTAAGGCACCACATTTTTATGGATTACAAAAGATCCATAAGAAGGATATACCACTGCGACCAATTACCAGCTCCAGGGACTCACCGACCAGCACTTTGTCGAGGTTTTTGTTGGACATAATTCAACCACTACAGGGTAAGTCCGAATCTTTTGTTAAAAACTCGGAACATTTTGTGGAGGTTTTAAAAGGTATCGAATTAGATCCCGGCGATAGATTTGTAAGTTTTGATGGAGAAAGTCTCTACACCAACGTGCCAATAAATGAGTCACTCAGGTACATTAAAAACAAATTACAAACTGATGATACACTTCACGAGAGAATAACGCTATCGTTGGAGGGGGTGATGGATCTTTTGGAGCTCTGTCTCCGTAACTCTTACTTTCAAGTAAAAGATAAGTTTTTCGCGCAAAATGATGGACTCCCAATGGGTTCATCTCTTTCGCCAGTGGTAGCAAACATCTACATGGAGTGGTTCGAGGACCATGCGATCAACACAGCAAGAGTCAAACCAAAACTATGGCTACGATACATGGATGACACATTTATTATATGGCCGGAAAATGATGACGAACTACAAAATTTTCTACACCATTTAAACGGTATTCGACCAACAATCAAGTGCACCATGGAAATTGAAAAAGATTCGGCCTTACCTTTTTTGGATGTTCTTGTCAAACGATTAGACAGAAACATTCAAACCACTGTATATAGGAAACCTACACACACGGGACAGGACCTAAATTTTAAGTCTAATCATTCTGTTGCAACAAAACAAGGAGTTATAAGAAGTTTGTATTTAAGAGCCGTAAATATTTGTAGTAATAATAAAGAATTAACCACAGAAATTAACAACATTAAAAAGGACTTACAACAGAATGGTTATTCCGAGAAATTAATAAACTCAACGATATTTAAAATTAAAAACAAACTAAATGTACCAAATTCTCAAAATAATAATCCGTTAGGTGTTATTAACATTCCATATGTTCAAGGGATTTCAGAAAACATAAGACGAATAGCTAAACACTATAATATAAAAACAGTATTTTCTTCGGGAAATACGATAAGAAGTTTTGTAACTAAAACAAAACCAGACAATCCCTCATATAATAAGGAATGTATTTACCAAATCCCGTGTGAGTGTGGTAAATCATATGTAGGTGAAACGAAACGCCCTCTTCAAGTTAGAGTAAATGAACATCTAAAAAGTACCCAATTAGGGGAAAAATCCGGTTTAGCAGATCATGCATGGTCAAATGATCACAGGATTCAGTGGTCAGAAGCTAAAGTTTTACATAAGGAGTCGCATTGGCGAAAAAGAAAGTTTGTTGAAGCTGCGTTTATAATGCAGAATAAAGAAGTTTTCAGTCAACCAAGCACAGACATACCAAACATATGGAAACCACTCCTTAAGGAAAACAGGCGTCTTAGGATTAAAAAGGGGGCGGGCCGTCACACCTGACTGCACACCAAGTAGTATAAGTAGTAGCCTAGAGACTAGATTGTTTAGTTTACACTTGATAACGGTTAGAGATACTTACTAACCGAAACGTCGTGTTTTAAAATAAATAAAGACAATGGAAGTCCGAAATTTTATTTCTAGTGTATTGTAATTTAAAAATTTGCTTCATTATTTGAGGTCACCAGTATAAATCAATTTTAAAATAAAAATTTTTTTTTTCCAATTGTACACAACTTCCAAGTTTTCATCCCTAAATACCTAGGTACTTTCTCAGTCTAACACCATCCATCGTTATCCAACATAACGCTTTAATTTCAGAAGCAACAAAACGAAGATTGAGTGAAAAAACTAAGCAAGTTGTCAGTTGAGTTACAATGGGCGCAGATGACAGGCCCCTTTAAGTACACGCCACTGTCCTGAAATACAAACTATCAAAAAACTGAAGACTAGCATATCTGCCGTCAAACAACATTTGGCATGAAATAAAAATAATTCCATATCATAACAGGATCCTCAAAAACAAAACGTTTTTTATTATAAGACCCCAACACCTAACCAATAAATCTTGTTATTTAAAACTATGATTTGGAAGTAAAATATTTATTTATTCCTGCCTGATCAACTAAGACAAAAAAAAGTTCCCCTTTTGTAACTCAAGAAGTTCCTGTTTGGTCCCCTAAAAAAAATATAAGCTGTCTGGTCACCCTTTAAAACTACGACCACTATATAAACCGTTTTGACCAAAACAAGAATTCGAGAAGTTATGTTTACAGAAAAAAAATAATCTTTTTAAGAAAAATTAAATTATTTAAAAAAGAAGTAAAATTTTGAAATATTTTTACCAATTACCCCCGCCTAGCATTTATATTTAGTTGAAAGTCTCTCTTAAATTCACTGACCAATTTCACGGCCTCAAAATGACATTACTTAAAAAAATTACTGAACTTTACAAATGAACTAAAAAAAAATCAAAAAAACTTATATCTATATCTGTCTCAGTTAAACATTTCTTTTGTGGTATTATATCTAGATGGGCTTCACATTCATTTTCTTTGTATTCAATCCGGAGCAGGCAAAACTTCTCAAGGCTCAAACATAAATGTTTGCTCTCCATTGGCCATGACCAAGCTATGACCTGAACGCAGAAAAAAATACAGAAAAAAATAATTGTGAACCAGAAAAACTTTAATTGATAGAAATACCCGTAGGTCATTTTTTTTAAAAATGCACTCCAAAGCCCAACGCTGTATTTTCTACCAAAAAAAATTTGACCAGTCACGAAACACAACTAGACGACTAAACCAAAGACCTAAAAAACTATCTTTCAAAAAAAAATACCCCAAAACAAATGCTAACTGGACTTTTGGCATTGATCTTCAGCCAATGTGTTGCTCTAGGAATTTTAGCCTTGTGTTCCCTAAAGTTCCTAGCTAACACTATGTAGTAGTACCCTCCTCTGACTCGATGTAACTGAGTGACGTAAGATCTTAATTGTCATCAACAGTTACCACCAAAAAACAAGAAAAGAAAATGACAAAGCAAAATAAACTCATTTTCCTTTTCTTTCATTTTCATTAATTTATACTTTCAACTAAATAAAATTACCAGCTGATAGGCTATATTTACTCTAAAACAACCCAGCCAAGAAAAATTTGTGTGAAACCCTGTAAAAATATTCCAATTTCCAAGTGGTGATATCCCACAAAAAATTAAAATCACCAAAAAAACTAACTTGTTGACCTAAATAAATTGACTGCACTAAAAAATAATCGGTGAAACAATTTCTATCTTATCACAAGCAGGAAATAATAACATATAAATAAATGAACCTGCAAAAAAAAATTGTTAGAAAGAACACACTACCTATGTCATATATCTAAAACATAAAAAGATCATGTCTGGAGGTCCATCCACCTATAAATCAACAAAAAAAATTGAAGTAAATTTACATTAATGTGAATTGTAGATTTCTCCAGGGTGAAGTCCTTGAACCATTGTTAAAGGAGAAGAAACGAAAAGTCCTGCTTACTTCACAAATATTTTATTGCCTAATCACGACGCGTTTCGGTTTTTAAAAAACCATTATCAAGTGGTCTGGTCTGTAAGAATAATGAAAAAATATAATTAAATTATAATATTTAAAATAAAATATGCTAAAAAATACTTATAGACAGTTAAGAATCATCTTTGAAACAAATGAAAAACTGAACACACAAAAATAAAAAATTAAGAAACATTTAAAACAGTCTAAAACAACAGACTGATTAAAAATCAGTCAAACGGACATAAACACGTAATTTTTATAAAATACAATTAATTGACAAAGAAGATATAGGTTAAAACAATAAATAATAAATAATAGAAACAAAACCCAGATATCCGAAACAGGTACAAATCGACATCTAACATAAAATAAATAATGTAATAAATGAACAGAAACAACTCTTTGAAGTGGGCGTTAGTAGTGGTTTCATTTAAACTAACTGACGATTGATCAATTTCGAGTTTAGTAATCTCAAAATTTTCCAAAAAATTAAATTTTCTGCCTTTTTGGGTATCATGTAACATTCTAAAATTATTCTCCATATTAAAAGAATGTCCCGTTTCCCTCAAATGCCATGCCAAAAGCGGATCTTTTATCGTTTGGGGACTTCTGAGAGTTCAAGAGTATAAGAATTTATCTTTCAAGCAGGTCAAAATCGAGGGACATATTTGGTTTAATTTGAGATGCATAAAAAAGAATGTTATCCCAAATTATATTCAACATAAATTTAAGGACAATACATCTCTCCCTTATAGGGCACACTACAATGTGGAAAATATTAAAAAGTCATCAATTAAGGAGGAGAACAAAATTTGGTTTTCAAAAAAGGCTTTAATTATACTTAAGCTTAATTTTATTTTTTCCTTATTAAGTCAGTATTTTTCACCGTTGGAAGTTAACAGGTTTCATTCAGATTTAAAACAGAAAACTGGTTATTCAAAGAAACAACACTTGATAAAATTAAACAAAAAATTGCATAGATTGGTTGAGGAAAAAAGAAAACTTATTTTAGATCAAAACAGAAAATATTCTGATCATGTTTTTCATCCAAAAATTTTAAATTTATCTAGTTGCCAGTTTTCCCAGGCAGAATTATTATTTTTAGAAAAAGGTTTAAAGTCGAAGAATTCATTAATAGTAATTCAATGTTTTTTGAATTAAAAAAAGACCCTAATTCTTTATATGTCACAGAATTAAAAAGATTAATAAATCAAAACCAAGATGTTTTCACGGATCTAATGGTGAATAAACCATATATTCCCATGAACTGTAAAACTCCTTTATTATATGGTATGGTTAAGATTCATAAAAACAATATGCCTATTAGACCCGTTGTAAGCTTTGTTCAGTCAGCAGCCTATCATTTAGCTGTTTGGTTGGAAAATGTTTTTAAGGACATCTTGGACTTTTCTAATAAATATAGTATTAAAAACACAATAGAATTAACAAAAAAACTTGAATGTCTCAAATTGCCCGACAATTGCATTTTGGTATCTTTTGACATAGTTAATTTATTTCCCAGCATACCTAGACAATATGTAATTAAAATTATTGATCTTTTAAATCAAAATTTATCTTTAAGCGAAAAAGTTAAAAAAGGTTTATTACTCTTGTTAAAGAAATGTTTAAGTTTAGATTTTTTCCAATTTAATAATTTTCGTATGTTGGATGGATTGCCAATGGGTTCCGGCCTTTCGCCTTTTCTTGCTGAAATTTTTATGTCTGATTTTTAATCTAGGCTATTTTCTTCTAATAGTTCTTTTTTAGATAATATATTTTTTTGGACCAGATACGTGGACGATACTTTTGTTGTGTGGAATGGCTCAAAGACAGAACTTAATAATTTTTTAACTTTTTTAAATTCATTAAACAATAAAATTCAATTTACCATGGAACTGGAAGAGAATGACACCTTAAATTTCTTAGATTTGACTATAAAAAGACATAACTCCAATTTACAATTTTCCATTTATAGAAAGCCTACACAAACAGATCATGTTATTGCGCCAGATTCCAATCACTCCTTTTCACACAAAATAGCTTCATTTAACGCTTTAATTCATCGCCTTTTTACCATTCCATTACTTCGTTTACAATTTGAAAAGGAAAAAAACATTATTTTTCAGATTGCAATTAATAATGGCTATCCAATTTCTTTAAAAAATAGACTTATTAAGAAAAAGTATAATTCTTTACTAAAAAATCTATTGACTGATCCATTGGATATTTCCATTCCTCCATACCAACCACCTAAATATGTAAAATTAACGTATCTGGGCAGCATCTCTTTGAAAGTGGGAAATGTTTTAAATTCTTTAAATTGCAATATTAAGATTGCTCCAACCATAGAAAAAAGCGGAGTCTATTTACTCTCTTGCTCGCTAAATATGTGGAACAAACGGGCCGTAGTTTTAAGGTTAGGGTACGTGAACATTTGAACTCTCAGAAGTCCCCAAACGATAAAAGATCCGCTTTTGGCATGCATTTGAGGGAAACGGGACATTCTTTTAATATGGAGAATAATTTTAGAATGTTACACGATACCCAAAAAGGCAGAAAATTGAATTTTTTAGAAAATTTTGAGATTGCTAAACTCGAAATTGAACAATCGTCAGTTAGTTTAAATGAAACCACTACTAACGCCCACTTCAAAGAGGTAGCTAAAGTTTTAAACAATTTCAAATAAGATTTCTTTGTCTGCTTTTATTTATTGATTTGGTCAATTTTAAATTGTTTCTGTTCATTTATTACATTATTTATTTTATGTTAGATGTCGCTTTGTACCTGTTTCGGATATCTGGGTTTTGTTTATATTATTTATTATTTATTATTTTAACCTATATCTTCTTTGTCAATTAATTGTATTTTATAAAAATTACGTGTTTATGTCCGTTTGACTGATTTTTAATCTGTATGTTGTTTTAGACTGTTTTAAATGTTTCTTAATTTTTTATTTTTGTGTGTTCCAGTTTTTCATTTGTTTCAAAGATGATTCTTAACTGTCTGTAAGTATTTTTTAGCATATTTTATTTTAAATATTATAATTTAATTATATTTTTTTCATTATTCTTACAGACCAGACCACTTGATAATGGTTTTTTAAAAACCGAAACGCGTCGTGATTAGGCAATAAAATATTTGTGAAGTAAGCAGGACTTTTCGTTTCTTCTCCTTTAACAATGTTACATTAATGTGTCTATTTTTCTTTAAAAAAAATTTAAAACATGTCTTTCCCACAAAAAACTTTAAAAAGAATTAAAACATGAATTGGACTCTGTTCAATAAAAACTCCTATGTTTTTTTATCTACTTATTCTTTCTTAATAAATAAAAATGAATCTTTTTATTTTCCAAGAAAAAACTTGTGAAGATAAGCTAATAAAAAACTATGAGAATCAATAGAGCAACAACGAATTTCAAATCAACGCTTAAATATTACCAAAAAAAATGTTTAAATAATGTTATCAAAACCAACGATGATGGAAAATCTTGTTTTTTATTAAAAAAATGATTGAGTGTCAAAAACACCGACAGCCACTGAAAGCCTTAAACCTGGCTATGGCTGTAACACAAAAAAAAATTATTATTATTTTTTTTTTAATTCAAACTTTTTTTTTTAAATTAAAAAAAACCAAAAAAAATTACATCAGATGTTAAAAAAACTAGCCAAAAAAACTCACGTTGGGCGCCATTTGTGGCCAATTACAATGCGTTGGGTGACATTTGTGGCAAACTAAAAGACGTTGCCGCCATTTTGTGACACTGTAAATAGAACAATAACGCTGTGCCAATTTGTGACACTAAAATCAAAGTAGTGAGTAATTAAACAAATATCTGGAAGCAGAACTGTATTTTCCAGCTAGGTAAAACATTGATATGCCCGGTAACTTTTATACAGTGGAGAAGGGGGGGTTCAGAAATAAGAAAATTTTAAGCGCCACAGTGTTTTAATATCAATGTTTTACAAAGAAGATCTTAATTAAAATACAGTTCAACCCAAACGTTGTAGCCAAACAATGAAACTCTACCTACTCCCGAGGCTTCCAGAGTATTTGTGTAATTAAAAAAAAACCAAAAAGAAATTGACTCGACAAAATAAAATTCTAAAAGATTCCTAAATGAATCCAAATGACACAAATAGAAAGTTCTTTATAGGTTCATCAGTAGTGTAAGACTCCATTATATAAAGGATTGTTAAAAACACTCCCAAAATCATTCCGTCATAGGGGAGATCTGGACCAAATATCTGCTGTCATCATTCTACGTTGGGTAGAATGAGACAGACAGCAACCCAGTCCGAGTTCTACCCCATGAGGTAAAACAATGTAAGTAAACCGCTAAAAAAAATATAATTTCATCTCCCTTTTGTCTCTGCAAAGTTGGTCAATTGGGCTGTACAAATAACACAAAGATTTAGTTCGTCTTGTATAATTCAATGGTAAAATCAGATAAAAATACCGGAAACATAAAAAAAAATAAATGAAATGGATGTAAACAAGGGCCAAAATAGCAAAGCACTTTAAATTTCACAGAAAAATTATCTTAAATATACCGCAAAATTGGGGCTATGACGTCATACCTTTATCTTGCGTTCACAAGAAGTGTTAAAATTATATTTAAAAATTTATATGAAAGATTATATCTAAGTGTTGCTTGTTCCTACCTTGGTCCTTTAATTATTTCTTTTATAGTTACGGTAGATGGGTTCCCTAGAGTGTTGTATAGTTCCTCGCTGCTACATCGGTCCCAGTTCTGCCGCGCCTCCCCTCGTGCTTGCTTAGCACATGGTGCTAGGGCAGCACATGGTGGTCAAAATGTTGTTGGATTTTGCCCGAGCGTAAAAACCCTGTGGAAAATGAAATATTTCAGTTTCCTTCGTCGGTTTTGCACGAGGTTCCCCTACACCGAGAATCTTAAATCACGAGCCCCATGTCGACTCAATAAAATAAAGCAGATTTCAACAGATGAACTAAAATAACCCTTACATACCTTTCCCAGGGTTGTATCAGAGCTACCACCGGCTTCACACCAGCGTCCAGCACAACCGTCCCAGTGATGGATTGGACAGGGCTGTAGACAAAGGAGAAAAACAATATATAGTTTTTATCCAAAACGTGGTTAAAAAATAAAAAAAAAACTCCAAATATTCTCCACGTCTTTTGTCGAAAAAGTACATTTCACACGAAAAATAATTACAATTTGGGAGGCAAGTATTGTCTTGAAGAATTCAAAAAAAAAAAAACTTACCACGCTTCTTTCCCGTAGAAATGGCGTAGGCCGCCTTTTAGTCCCTCTCAGAGGATGTGAGCGTCACTAAGATTCGCCTAAACAACGACGGCTCACAGTTATACCATCTTTGGTATAATCTGCAACTACTGCAGTGCCAATAAGTGCCAAGAACCACAAAAACAATGGCCACACCAACAGACGGCCACCAGCCCAGCCAAAATTCTTTAGGAAAGAGAAAAGACACTTTGTCAAGAACACAAAAAAATAAAGTTGCCGGAAATCGTTCGTAAATCTGGTGGGGACAGTACCAACCTAATTTTCCCGGTTAAATTCAAATAAGGATGCAAACCCATTTATAAAAAAACGCTCTCGCCAAAAAATCCCTAGTCCCGGTTTGCGAGCCTGGAAGAAAAAACTACGATTTTCAAACTAACCAATGATGAAATACACTAATACTTCCGTACCGGTCTATAGGGGGCAGCATCGACCAAGGGGATATCGAAAATACGTAAAACGCACATTGAGGTGTTGTCAGATCTATTTCTACGGATTGGAATTGTTATAACAAGGACATCGATACACCCTCCATACATAGACCGAACATTTGCTGGACTATAAGAAGCTCATCAACTGTAAAATCAATTACTGGAGATCAGAGCATGCATCAAACCCAGGAATATTCGAACACTCAACCAATTCCCATATGAGTAAAGCTATACTAAGTGTAGAATTTAGTTGTATTTTAGTTACAGTTTTAGTCAAAAGTTTCCTTTGCTCTTTATATATGTTTTCTCTAAAATTCATATAGTTTGACGCCATTTTTGTAAAACGTTTCTACATTAATAAAGTTGTTTCTGAACTTGAACCTAAAAATACACATTGAACTACTGCTTAAACTCGGCACAAGAGTGTTCAGATGTTAAGTTTGCTCACCACTAGCTAGCCCTACACAACC
Source organism: Aspidapion aeneum (assembly GCA_963576565.1). Classification (NCBI taxonomy): domain Eukaryota; kingdom Metazoa; phylum Arthropoda; class Insecta; order Coleoptera; family Brentidae; genus Aspidapion; species Aspidapion aeneum. The sequence goes on from OY755042.1 coordinate 63,083,364, forward strand.
CTTCAATCCGACTGAGTTAGCTATTAACTAGGCATTTCGTTTCCCTAGTAATGAATTAATTGTTTTGTATATTTTAACTTCCATAAAAAAAAATGTGTAATATGCTGTTGTCAATAAACCAATACTCACTGGCTTTGCTGCCGAAGACCCAACTGTGATTTGAGTAGGTTGTTTTGCAAAGTTATTGTTTTGTATATTTGAATACTATAAATTTAAGAATCATTTGCTCCTATTGTAATGCTTCTTGTTCATTTCAGGGCTTGAAAAAGTGTTAGTCTAAACACGAAACGTCGCCATAAAATCAATGGTTGTTTTTCTTCAACTTCCCAAAACCCACAAAACATACAATTAATTCATTACTAGGGAAACGAAATGCCTAATTATCATGAAGCGGGTTTCTTCTCAAACATCAGAGAACGGTTTGGACAACAAGCATTTATTTCATGTAAAAAATGGTCAAGACATACCATAAAACTGGCTAGTTTACAGAATAGACATATATTTTTACTAAAATGTCGATCACTTGACATTCTACCTAAACATTTAAGTGGAAGCATAAAGTTTATGTATCCCATTTTAATTGACAATCACCCTTTTACAAAAAGGGCAGATAAATTAGCAACTAAATTTAAAAAGTCATTGCTTAGTTTAGAAATTGATGTTACCATATGGAAGTTGTCTGAACTAGAGAGGGAAATCACAAAAATAAAACAATTATTCAAAACATTAGTTCCAGAGGAAGTTTATTTACATTGTACAAATGAAAACTACCATAACTTTAACAATAAATTTCTTAAAATTAAACAAACAAATTTAAAAAAATTAGATTCTCTTTTAAAACAACAAAATGAATTCTGCATGTCAACTCAAAGTAATTACATTTACAACTACACAGACATAGAACTTCCTGAAGAAGTACAAACTACATTAGGCTTAGGTCCTAAATTTGGACTTCCACTAACAAAAAAAGAAATTCCAATACCAAACATTATAAAGGACTTGGAGTCATGCATTTCAGCTCAAGATTGTACTGAGGACCATAAAAATATTTTAAGAGCACAAACTACAAACATAATAACAAATTTCTATCGTAACAATAACCAGACTACTAATAAATGTCTATTAAAAAAAGTAAACACAACAAAAAAGTTTGTCAGAGAGCACCCAGAACTTATGATCAGTCGTTCTGATAAAGGTAACTCTACTGTGATAATGTTAAAAGAAGATTACCATAAGAAAGTCACAGAAATGTTAAGTGACACAAACATATATGAGCCAATTAATAAGGATCCTACTCAGAAATTTCAGTCTTTAGCAAACAGCCTTGTTGGTGAATTAAAGAATGAAGATTTGATAACTTCAAAACAAGAAACTCAACTTAAAATCCACAATGGAGTTTCGCCTAAGTTGTACTGCCTTCGGAAGACTCACAAAGATGGCCTCCACTTAAGACCTGTGGTAAGCTGTGTAAATTCCCCAGGTTACAATATAGCTAAGTTTTTACATGAACTGCTTAGCCCAATAGTGTCCACTTTTCATTACAATATAAGAGACTCTTTTCATTTTGCAGAAAGTGTTAAAAACTTACAAATTCCTGAGGGATATATTCTAATTTCATTAGATGTTGTCAGTCTTTTCACCAATATCCCAAAACAGTTAGTACTTGAAATTGTTGAAAAAAGTTATAGATTTATCTCCAATTACACAGATATTTCAAAAAACACTTTAATTAAACTAATTAAGTATTGTTACACTGCCTTTTAAAATTCCTTTTTTATTTGTATATGTAGATGATACTTTGCTTGCGGCACCTAGAGACAGGTTGAATGAACTATTAGCAGCCTTTAATAACTTCCACCCATCTCTGCAATTCACAATGGAAACGGAAAATAATGGTAAACTGAGTTTCTTAGACACCGAGTTGTACCACCAAGATAATGGTCTCATTCTGTCAAATTGGTATTCTAAACCCACCAGCTCAGGCAGATTGCTGAATTATTATTCTAATCACCCTGTCTCTAATAAAAATGGTATAATCAGTGGCCTTTTGCACAGAGCTATAAAACTAAGTAGCCCCCAATTTCATGAAGAAAATATTAGGAAGGTTAAAAATATTTTAAAAAATAACAATTATCCGACCAATTTCATTAACAGAAACATCACAAAGTACATGTCAAAACAACCGACAATAACAAAAAAACAATTTAAATATTTCAAATTTCCATATATTGAAAACTTATCTTTAAAAATAGATTTTTGCTTTAAACAAACCGACACTAAGTTAGCTTTTTATAATCCAAAAACCACAAATATTTTCTTCACTCAATTAAAAGATAAAATTCCACCTGATAAAAGGAGCAATCTAATCTACAAAATTCCATGTGAATGTGATAAAACATATGTTGGTCAAACAAAACAATACTTACATAAAAGACTTCAACAGCATAAGTGTGACTGTAAAAATGATAGGCAATATAATGCTGAAAAAACAGCATTATCAAAACACCATTTTGATACAGGGCACAACTTCAGATTTGATAAAACTGAAGTGTTGGACTCGGAACAAAACTATTATAAACGGACTATTAGTGAAATGATATATATTAACCTAAATAACACCATAAATCTTAGAACTGACACTAGAGGGCTAAGTATTGTTTATAATGGAATACTCAATATGTATAAACAACAACTCAATGTTTAACTTAAGAAAATAATTAGTTTCTGTGATATAGAGATAACATCTAGATACCCTTTTCTAGTCAAAAGAATAATAATGAACGTCAATTCCTATTTGTTTTTAAAACTGTAATTTTGGAAATTGTTTTTTGTGACCTGTTAAATGTCTGTATTCTTTTTAAGTGTTGTTATTTTAACTTGACTATTTTAAAATATTATTAAGTGAAACTATTCTCATTTTACTTTAATGAATAAGTTTCTGTGGCCTGATTAATACCTAAGTCTTCATTCATTTGGGTACAAATTTAAATTTTAATTAATTTTAATGACTTCGGCTAGCAACACTAGTGAGTAGAAATAATATATTGAGTTTCTAAAAAAAATTTTTTTAATCGACAAAGAAAAAACATAATTTGTGAACAATTTACATAATTATCGTAAATTGTGGCTAAATAGCCCATAGAAATAAGTCCAGGTAACAATCTACAATAAGATTTCGAAGAATTAAAACTTAGCCTAACTAAAATTATAAATAAAAGACAAAAAAAAATTCAAAAATAAATATTTTAACTTCCATAAAAAAAATGTGTAATATGCTGTTGTCAATAAACCAATACTCACTGGCTTTGCTGCCGAAGACCCAACTGTGATTTGAGTAGGTTGTTTTGCAAAGTTATTGTTTTGTATATTTGAATACTATAAATTTAAGAATCATTTGCTCCTATTGTAATGCTTGTTGTTCATTTCAGGGCTTGAAAAAGTGTTAGTCTAAACACGAAACGTCGCCATAAAATCAATGGTTGTTTTTCTTCAACTTTCCAAAACCCACAAAACATACAATTAATTCATTACTAGGGAAACGAAATGCCTAATTATCATGAAGCGGGTTTCTTCTCAAACATCAGAGAACGGTTTGGACAACAAGCATTTATTTCATGTAAAAAATGGTCAAGACATACCATAAAACTGGCTAGTTTAAAGAATAGACATATATTTTTACTAAAATGTCGATCACTTGACATTCTACCTAAACATTTAAGTGGAAGCATAAAGTTTATGTATCCCATTTTAATTGACAATCACCCTTTTACAAAAAGGGCAGATAAATTAGCAACGAAATTTAAAAAGTCATTGCTTAGTTTAGAAATTGATGTTATCATATGGAAGTTGTCTGAACTAGAGAGGGAAATCACAAAAATAAAACAATTATTCAAAACATTAGTTCCAGAGGAAGTTTATTTACATTGTACAAATGAAAACGACCATAACTTTAACAATAAATTTCTTAAAATTAAACATACAAATTTAAAAAAATTAGATTCTCTTTTAAAACAACAAAATGAATTCTGCATGTCAACTCAAAGTAATTACATTTACAACTACACAGACATAGAACTTCCTGAAGAAGTACAAACTACATTAGGCTTAGGTCCTAAATTTGGACTTCCACTAACAAAAAAAGAAATTCCAATACCAAACATTATAAAGGACTTGGAGTCATGCATTTCAGCTCAAGATTGTACTGAGGACCATAAAAATATTTTAAGAGCACAAACTACAAACATAATAACAAATTTCTATCGTAACAATAACCAGACTACTAATAAATGTCTATTAAAAAAAGTAAACACAACAAAAAAGTTTGTCAGAGAGCACCCAGAACTTATGATCAGTCGTTCTGATAAAGGTAACTCTACTGTGATAATGTTAAAAGAAGATTACCATAAGAAAGTCACAGAAATGTTAAGTGACACAAACATATATGAGCCAATTAATAAGGATCCTACTCAGAAATTTCAGTCTTTAGCAAACAGCCTTGTTGGTAAATTAAAGAATGAAGATTTGATAACTTCAAAACAAGAAACTCAACTTAAAATCCACAATGGAGTTTCGCCTAAGTTGTACTGCCTTCGGAAGACTCACAAAGATGGCCTCCACTTAAGACCTGTGGTAAGCTGTGTAAATTCCCCAGGTTACAATATAGCTAAGTTTTTACATGAACTGCTTAGCCCAATAGTGTCCACTTTTCATTACAATATAAGAGACTCTTTTCATTTTGCAGAAAGTGTTAAAAACTTACAAATTCCTGAGGGATATTAGATGTTGTCAGTCTTTTCACCAATATCCCAAAACAGTTAGTACTTGAAATTGTTGAAAAAAGTTATAGATTTATCTCCAATTACACAGATATTTCAAAAAACACTTTAATTAAACTAATTAAGTATTGTTTTGAGACCAGCTATTTTTCCTACAATAACCAGATCTACTTACAAAAAGATGGAAGTGCCATGGGAAACCCAGCTAGCCCAATTCTGGCCAACTTAGTGATGAATTTCCTTTTCACTAACATCCTTAAAACACTGCCTTTTAAAATTCCTTTTTTATTTGTATATGTAGATGATACTTTGCTTGCGGCACCTAGAGACAGGTTGAATGAACTATTAGCAGCCTTTAATAACTTCCACCCATCTCTGCAATTCACAATGGAAACGGAAAATAATGGTAAACTGAGTTTCTTAGACACCGAGTTGTACCACCAAGATAATGGTCTCATTCTGTCAAATTGGTATTCTAAACCCACCAGCTCAGGCAGATTGCTGAATTATTATTCTAATCACCCTGTCTCTAATAAAAATGGTATAATCAGTGGCCTTTTGCACAGAGCTATAAAACTAAGTAGCCCCCAATTTCATGAAGAAAATATTAGGAAGGTTAAAAATATTTTAAAAAATAACAATTATCCGACCAATTTCATTAACAGAAACATCACAAAGTACATGTCAAAACAACCGACAATAACAAAAAAACAATTTAAATATTTCAAATTTCCATATATTGAAAACTTATCTTTAAAAATAGATTTTTGCTTTAAACAAACCGACACTAAGTTAGCTTTTTATAAACCAAAAACCACAAATATTTTCTTCACTCAATTAAAAGATAAAATTCTACCTGATAAAAGGAGCAATCTAATCTACAAAATTCCATGTGAATGTGATAAAACATATGTTGGTCAAACAAAACAATACTTACATAAAATACTTCAACAGCATAAGTGTGACTGTAAAAATGATAGGCAATATAATGCTGAAAAAACAGCATTATCAAAACACTATTTTGATACAGGGTACAACTTCAGATTTGATAAAACTGAAGTGTTGGACTCGGAACAAAACTATTATAAACGGACTATTAGTGAAATGATATATATTAACCTAAATAACACCATAAATCTTAGAACTGACACTAGAGGGCTAAGTATTGTTTATAATGGAATACTCAATATGTATAAACAACAACTCAATGTTTAACTTAAGAAAATAATTAGTTTCTGTGATATAGAGATAACATCTAGATACCCTTTTCTAGTCAAAAGGATAATAATGAACGTCAATTCCTATTTGTTTTTAAAACTGTAATTTTGGAAATTGTTTTTCGTGACCTGTTAAATGTCTGTATTCTTTTTAAGTGTTGTTATTTTAACTTGACTATTTTAAAATATTATTAAGTGAAACTATTCTCATTTTACTTTAATGAATAAGTTTCTGTGACCTGATTAATACCTAAGTCTTCATTCATTTGGGTACAAATTTAAATTTTAATTAATTTTAATGACTTCGGCTAGCAACACTAGAAATAATATATTGAGTTTCTAAAAAATTTTTTTTTAATCGACAAAGAAAAAACATAATTTGTGAACAATTTACATAATTATCGTAAATTGTGGCTAAATAGCCCATAGAAATATGTCCAGGTAACAATCTACAATAGGATTTCGAAGAATTAAAACTTAGCCTAACTAAAATTATAAATAAAAGACAAAAAATTTCAAAAATAAATATTTTAACTTCCATAAAAAAAAAATGTGTAATATGCTGTTGTCAATAAACCAATACTCACTGGCTTTGCTGCCGAAGACCCAACTGTGATTTGAGTAGGTTGTTTTGCAAAGTTATTGTTTTGTATATTTGAATACTATAAATTTAAGAATCATTTGCTCCTATTGTAATGCTTGTTGTTCATTTCAGGGCTTGAAAAAGTGTTAGTCTAAACACGAAACGTCGCCATAAAATCAATGGTTGTTTTTCTTCAACTTCCCAAAACCCACAAAACATACAATTAATTAGCTATTAACTTTATTTAACTATGATTATATATAAATTTATATAATATAAAAATACGATTTTGTTTATTCTTTTAGTCCTGGTTTTTATCCCTCGTTTATCTCCCATTTACAAAAGTGCCTAACTCGTATTTATTTTATCTTCTCCTTATCAAACTCGAAAATAAACATAAGCGAATGAAATGTTCATCTAAATGTTTTCTTCCTGTTACTGAAACCATTTGTGATGCGGCAAAATGAGCGTCAAAGAAAATTACGAAATTTTACAGATAAACAAAACAATCGAAAGTTTTTATGTGATTTTCCCCGAAACCTGTGACTGACTCAAATTCCAATTAAAATGCCCAAATAATACGATGTGCGCAGTGTCCACAGTAATTCGATGGAATACCTCCTTTATAAGGTAACTTTCTGGACACTATATAACCTCCAAAACCTAGCTCTATAAAATACCCTTAATTTGTGTACAGAAAGATGAATCGAATAGTTTTGGTTATTTACATAATTAAAACAAATATGTAACGTTTGCCTTAAACGTAAAAATGACACGTTACAGACCTGTGTACTTTGGACTAAAATCTTCCAAAGCACTTACTATAATCAGAAAAAAATCATAAAATACTTTGTTTAGGAAATAGTAAAAAAATTATTGAGAATGTGATATGCACTTTGGATGTTACCTATTTATATGTTATTTTATAATTAAATATATACATAATAAACAAATTTCTGACTTTCTTCTTTGGGAAAAAAACCTAAAATAATGAAATAATAAACACACAGATAAAATCAAAATGTTGATTTTAATACTTGATTTATTTTAATGGACCACACCCCCGGTGCTAATTTTCAATAAAGAAATATACTCATACCACGCCAATGAACTTATTATTTATTTATTTGCTTTTTTTATAATTTTTTATTACTTTTGTTATTTTTATTTTTTATTTACTGTTTTATTAATTTTATACACAAATATACCTATTTATAGTTCAAAAGTTATACTGAAAAAAAATTGTCCGGTTTTTTTTGGCCCATTCGGTATATAATCTATCATTAAACAAACAAAATATAAAAATCTGAAAAGACAATCTAAAATTGAGCTTTTAAAAACATCACAAAATTTAAAATGAAAAAACACTCTACACACCAAAATGCAAGTTGTTGATGTCAAACTGCAGAAACTCTTGTTCTGAATAGAAACTTTTTTCATAAAGTAAGTTCTTAATGACCCTCTTGAAAGTATTTGGAGGAAGCTCTCTAATATTATCAGGAATCTTATTAAAATATTTAATAGCAACAGTATCAAAGGACAAAATTTGAATGTGATTTTGGCATTCTGTTTGCCAAATAAATAAAAGGTTGACAAGAAAATAATAAGAAACGTCAGCCTTCAGTGTTGCAACTTAAAGAAGGATCAGGGTTATTAATTTGGGGGGTGTGTAAGAGACAAAAGGTACAACCACAGTAAACTAATTATTTATAGTAAGGAAAGCACCCCGGTCTGTTCATAATACTGTTATACATACCCCCTGTATACATTAGTTCGGAATACAAAGTTCGAGAGGCGCTGATTACAGACCGTCACCCCTTGTATAAAAATATTATGGACAGAGTTCTGTGCTCTCGCAATATATATTAACCGCTACTCTTGGTATATTTTGACAATTTGTTTTTGATTATGACTGACATTGACTTTAGCAAAATAGATAAAAATAGGTAATTTCATTTTACATTTTTCGTTTGTGGATGCAGTTTTTCGTTATTTTTCGACTTTTTACCTTAAGTTTTATGGTGTGTTTTGCTAAATTATGACCAACCGGTAGATCCATCGCTTAAGAAATTGAAAAGAAAACAATGTTGTGTTGTGGGTGCGAAGACTATGTTAGCAAGCGCGATTGCCTTCCCAAACGAAGCCATTCGATGAGTGGCTAAAAATATTTCGCCCTAAAAACTGGCTAACTTGGACGAAAGACGAAATTTACGTTAAATATATAGTGTGTGATTTGAACCAGGACAGAGTTTAAAATGTTTAGTTTTAAATTTTAATATTTAGAAAACAAGCGCGGATCTAAGTCAAAATCAAGGGGGGGAAGGTTTATAATCGACGATATTTTTTTATTAAACTTTTGTTCAAGGGGGGAGGCGGTAATTTTTCGTGTTTACCCTTTAATTATTAACAAAAAATGCATATTTTTTATTCTAGGGGAGTAATTACCACGTTACCCCACCTCGAATCCGCGCTTGGAAAAACCTAGTTTATTTCACTATATTTATATACAGGTCCGGCATAATGATCTACCACATTAAAAACGTCATTGTAAATGCTATTTAGATTTTTTTTAACTGAAACTCAATTCTATACCATTGGTTTTTATTAAGTTTTGAAATTTACAGAGTCCATGTGGCGGCCATTTTTTGCGATACACATTCAAAGCTGATTTCTGAAAGTTTCACTCGTACAGTAGCTTAAAAGCGATATACTTTACTTTAATTTAAAAAGCTTACGTAACATTTTTTAACACCCAAATATAATATAATAATGTTTAATTTAAATACATTTGTACATCACATAGCTAAAAGGATCAGGCACACCTCTAATGGGATTTCTGTCATCCGTCAAACTCCATTAAGTTTTGGTATGTTGTAAACTGAACCTTTCTTATCAAAAGTTCTCAGGGGCCCAACTCAAATTAATGACCAGTTTTTGAAATACAGGGTGTTGAAAGTGATAATGTCCAAGAAGCATAATGGCTCTTTAGACGGCTTTTCCAAACATATGCGCAATGTTACTATTACATGTATTTACGATTTATTTATTATTTTTAATCTGTACCTTTAAAACATTCTCTGCAGGGTGTTTAAGTAAATATTATTCGAAAGTGATAATGAGAAACAAGCGTTAGTGTGTTTTAGATTGAAGCTTTCGTATAAAAAGTTTTATGGGCGCAACTTAAATTAATGTCCGGGTCTGGTACGTTTTACCACCTTTCTTAAAAATGCGTAATTTTTGAAAAAATGATTACTTTGGTCTATTATATATTGTTTTCAAGAAAAAAAAATGCGGAAAATTACATATTTTTTACGAAAATCAAAAATAAAAATTTATAAAAACACACAAAAATTCCTACAATCCCATTTTGTTTGTCATTTGTATGTCAAATCTCAAGATCGATAACATTTTGTGCTGTCATCTATGGCTGAAAGACCACTTTAAATGTGAGGCTGCTCACAAATTATGTATAAAATTGTGCAAATTAGAAACTATGCTAAAAGGATCTGCTATATTTAAACCGTTCTAGAACTTGTCACGTTTTCATTTATTAACCCAAGGCCAACACAGAAATAGAGGCCACGACCCTGAAAAAATCAGCTGTTCTCCCGGGGCTGAATTTTACATTGGGTCTTATGGGAGGTCAGACGTTTTTTTATGATATTTTCAAAATGGCACTACAGATTTCCGCAAAATTTCAGTGAAATATTCTCAGACACCATCCCGATATTCCACCAAAGGTTTGTAAGAAAGCAAGATGATTAAAAGGTTAAAATCTTCAAGATTTAGCATTCCTTATTTTGAATTCAAATTACCCGCCATGTACAACATGCCAACTGTTATATTTGACATGTATTTGACTTTGTCATATGTGATTGTCACATTCGCTTCTGCTTTAAACTTAATTTTTGTGTGAGCTAATCAAGCCGCTATGAAAAATTAGGGCTTACTATACATTTAAAAAAAATTGTTCTGCCAGAATAAAGTACAAACAATCTCAAAAACGGCTTTATTTAAAAAACAATCAAATATCCATGAACCGTCATTCCAACTTCAATATTTTAAAGACAATCAGCTGTGTCGTAACGTGACCATCAAAAAAAAATCAACCCCGGATGTGACGTCAACAAAGTGGAGGATCGTGGCCCGTCCATTTTGATAGCCCTGATTAACCAAACAAACTTTAGGACTTAACCATGGGGGGCCTCGGCCTCCCCCCTCTTAAACCTAAGATTTTTTTTAGATATTTTCCACATATTTCATAAATAAAAAGATAAAATAGCATAAAATACGACATCATGAGGCTTCAGCCCCCCCCCCCTGAGGCCTCGGCCCCCCAAGGCATATTTGTATTTAGTTGACTTGTAAAAGCACTATTTTCTGTGTAATATTACCAATAAACAAACTAAACTAAACTATTCCTGGGTGCGCCACTGGTTAACGTAATCTAATTCAAGGCCAACAAAAAAATAGTAAATAGCGCGATGCAAAAATCGTACGGACAGAAATCTTGCGGGCCAAAATCGCGCACGGTAAATATCGTGCAGGATTATTTGCGCGCATTCATTTAGCGCGTAAAACAATATATCCAAGATCGAAATCACGCAAAATTTAAAAATGTGCAACATAAGAAAAACATTATCACAGAAATATTAAGCAACGGTTGAAAATCGAACTGAACTGAACCGAACCAAACCAAACCGAACCAGCATATTTTTTCAAAAACAAAACTCCCCTGACTTCTTTTCCGGGATCCTAGAGGGTGTGAATCCGAACCGAACCAAACCGAACCAGCATATTTTTTCAAAAACAAAACTCCCCTGACTTCTTTCCCGGGATCCTAGAGGGTGTAAAACCGAACCGAACGGAACCGAACCTAACCGAACCGAACCGGACCGGACCGAACCGAACCGAACCGAACCGAACCGAACCGAACCGAACCAAACCGAACCGAACCGAAACGAACCGATCCGAGCCCAACCGAACGGAAGCGAACCGAACCCAAGCGAACCGAACCAGCATATTTTTTTGAAAACAAAACTCCCCTGACTTCTTTCCCGGGATCCTAGAGGATGTGAATCCGAACCGAACCGAACCAAACCAAACCAAACCGAACCGAACCGAACCGAACCGAACCGAACCGAACCGCACCGAACCGAACCAGTATATTTTTTCAGAAACAAAACTCTCCAGACTTCTTTTCCGTGATCCTAGAGGGTGTGAATCCGAACCTAACCAACCGAACCGAACCTCAACAAACCGAACCAAACCAAACTGAATCAAACCGAATGAAATCAAACCTGACCCTACCTACCCTAACCTGAATAATCTCATTGTAAACCTAACCTGTTTTATTTTCCAAAATTAACCTAGTTCAATTCAGATCAAATCAGGATAGACATAAAATAATATTGGAACAGTAATATTACCTACGCATAAAACAAACTAAACCGAACTAAACCAAACGAAACTAAACCGAACCGAGCCGAATCGAACCGACCCGAACCAAACCTAACTGAACCTAGTCTGACCCTATAACTATAACTAATCTAACGTGACTAGTCGAATTGCTAACCTATTCTGATTTGATCTGACTTAACCTAGCCCCGCCTGGTTAGGCCAGGGGGGGCTAGGTCAAGTCAGATCAAATGAGGATACCCGCAAAATAATATTGGGACAAGTAGGTAATCTAGAAATACAGTTAAAGATTTATTATTTTTAAAATTTTGTACAATTAACTAAAACTATTAAGCTATAACTTTAATTTGCAAAATATTTTACAAAAAACTGATATGGAACTACTGCAAAATTACTCCCTGATTCGATTAAGTTTTCGCTGCAAAACTCAAAACTGCCGTCAACAGTGCATACTGAACCAAACCGAACCAGCATATTTTTTCAAAAACAAAACTCCCCTGACTTCTTTCCCGGGATCCTAGAGGGTGTAAAACCGAACCGAACGGAACCGAACCTAACCGAACCGAACCGGACCGAACCGAACCGAACCAAACCGAACCGAACCGAAACGAACCGATCCGAACCCAACCGAACGGAAGCGAACCGAACCCAAGCGAACCGAACCAGTATATTTTTTTGAAAACAAAACTCCCCTGACTTCTTTCCCGGGATCCTAGAGGATGTGAATCCGAACCGAACCGAACCGAACCAAACCAAACCAAACCGAACCGAACCGAACTAAACCGAACCGAACCGCACCGAACCGAACCAGTATATTTTTTCAGAAACAAAACTCTCCAGACTTCTTTTCCGTGATCCTAGAGGGTGTGAATCCGAACCTAACCAACCGAACCGAACCTCAACAAACCGAACCAAACCAAACTGAATCAAACCGAATGAAATCAAACCTGACCCTACCTACCCTAACCTGAATAATCTCATTGTAAACCTAACCTGTTTTATTTTCCAAAATTAACCTAGTTCAATTCAGATCAAATCAGGATAGACATAAAATAATATTGGAACAGTAATATTACCTACGCATAAAACAAACTAAACCGAACTAAACCAAACGAAACTAAACCGAACCGAGCCGAATCGAACCGACCCGAACCAAACCTAACTGAACCTAGTCTGACCCTATAACTATAACTAACCTAACGTGACTAGTCGAATTGCTAACCTATTCTGATTTGATCTGACTTAACCTAGCCCCGCCTGGTTAGGCCAGGAGGGGCTAGGTCAAGTCAGATCAAATGAGGATACCCGCAAAATAATATTGGGACAAGTAGGTAATCTAGAAATACAGTTAAAGATTTATTATTTTTAAAATTTTGTACAATTAACTAAAACTATTAAGCTATAACTTTAATTTGCAAAATATTTTACAAAAAACTGATATGGAACTACTGCAAAATTACTCCCTGATTCGATTAAGTTTTCGCTGCAAAACTCAAAACTGCCGTCAACAGTGCATACTGCAAGATTGCCACGACGCTACACTGAGAAAAAAATGTTTTGAAAAAAATGCAAAAAAAAACACATTTCTATAAATTTGACGTGTAGCTAATCAATAACACATACAAAGACATCCACACATAATAGACACGCACTAAAAGAGACTTAACTATATACAGTATATAAAGACCCATATAGCTAAAGTAAAACAAAGTTGTCAAACAGACATATAGACAGTCAAACAGACAGACACTCAGACAAACAAACAGATAGACAGATAAACAAACATACAAACAGACACTTTATAAAAAACCTAAAAGGTGTTTCTCCTTGTATATATCCTGTACCTAAAAGCGATGTTTCTCGGCCATATGGGTTAAAATATATTGAAAAGCATTGGCCGGTGAATTGCCGAAAAACTGATGCCACATGAAAAGGTCAATATACTCGGCGACTGCATCACACCTAACCTTCTCAAAAACCCCTTCAATTGGCTCCAGTACCCTTCAATACAATTAGTACAAGTGCCGGTTTCTGGATCTGTAAAGAAATAAGTGTGGTTGACTGTTTTATGTATATACGGAGAAACACCTTTTAGGTTTTTTAGTGTCAAATAACTTTTAAAATCGTCAGTCCATATTTCTGAATTTGGCAGGACTATATTCTCAATAATGGGAATAAGAGTTGTTATTTTTCTATCTTCAACATATTGCACATATCCCCTTTTTTTTCTGACATCATATATCCCAAGCACCCATTTCTCTGGAACTAGTCGACCTTGCTGGTACTTTCTTTTTGTAATAACGCTCTCGTCAATTTGAACTATATTTCCATCACCACCTGAAAAAAAAATATATTTAAAAATGCTACCACTAATACTTTTATTGATCTGTAAATCGATGTGAATAAAAAAAGCTGCAAACCGGCCAATTAAACTATGTTACTAAAATTATATATAAAAAATCCCCACAAGACTTCGTGCGGCAAAAAACTGCGAGTAAGAAAAACCGCACAAAATCGAAATTGTGCAGTCCAAAATTTACAAAGAAAAAACTAAAGGATATATTTTGCGCTATTGTTTACTTACCTAATTTAAACAAATCTTCACTCTGAAGCAACTTCCAGGTACAAATGTCCCGAAAATATCGATAATACTGTATTATCGATTGTTTTGGAACTGCTAGAAGGTTGGCGGTACAGCCAGACCTTACTTCGCAGCACCAACACCATAAAATATAAAGGATATTCCTTATTGGCAATTTTGTGGTTTCAAAAAAACTTCCGGTCAAAACACTGTATCGTTTTTTGCATCTTTTGCAAAGAAATATCTTGCCCAGTGTGGCGTCGTGACGATCTTGCAGTATGCACTGTTGGCGGCAGTTTCGAGTTTTGCAGCGAAAACTTAATCGAATCAGGGAGTAATTTTGCAGTAGTTCCAACAGTTCCATATCAGTTTTTTGCAAAATATTTTGCAAATCAAAAATGCTTGTAACCTCCATTTTAAAAAGAGGCAACTAACAAATTGCAACTAACGCAAAAAAAATCTTTGTTTTGTCAAACCATGACCTACTAGGTATGCATGTAGGTATATTATAATTACCTTAAAATATCAATACTAATTAAAAGTTACCTATCTAAATATACAGCCGCTGTTTGACGGATTCTCTATCAAACAACGATTTAACTTACCAAGTTATCGTGATCTGGATAAAAAATTATCTGAAACTTCCTGACCGAACAAGCCGTTAAAAAATATAAAACAATTTGAGTGGGCAGTGGCAAAATGGCTATGCTCAATAAGGCCATAGTAGCGGAAAAGCGGATGAATTTAAAAACTGTTCAATCACTTTTCTGGGCCGGTTGTGTTGAAATCGTAACAAAAAAAATTAGTTTATTATGCTAAGAGTAATGTAAAAAACAAAATTTTGGGAAAATTAGGAAAAACTATTAGTTAGTATATTGTAGGTATTTAGATGTCTATAACAAGACTGTGACATGTTAGAAGTTTGTTTGAAGAAGACAGAAATAAGTTGATAAAATCGGTATGTAAGCATTTTTTAAAAATTTATTTTTATAAAAAGAAAACCATTTTTTTGAAATTTTCCGTATCCAAATCGACTAAAAACAGTCCAAAGAATCGTTTTTATCAAAAAAACCTTGTTATAATGTGTTTTGAGAAGGGTGGTAAAACGTACCAGAACCTAATGTCCAGTTTATAAAATACAGGGTGTTAAAAGTAATAATGTCCAAGAAGAATTATCTTAAGACGGATTTTCCAAACACTTATGCAATTTTACTGTTTCATATATTTACGATTTATTTATTATTTTTAATCTGTACCAATAAAACATTATCCACAGGGTGTTTTAATAAATATTAGTCAACATTTTTACTGAGAAACAAGCATTATAGCTTTTTATAGGGCACGGTACAGATGTGCAAAACGCTTAAATATTTTTTAATATTATTTAAATTACATTTGCCGAAACACCCAGTATTAAATACTTAATAAGTCAAGAACCATTAAAAAACTAATAACTACTCTCTCTATATGTAATAGTAACATTTCGTATATGTTTGGGCCCATCATAAAAACATCTGATCATCAAGTTTCAGTCTACAACATACTAAAGCTTGTTTCTCAATAAAACCTTCGAGTAATATTTACTTAAACACCCTGTATATAATCTTTTAAAGGTACAGATAAAAATAATGAATAAATCGTAAATGTGTGTAATAGTAACATTGCGTATATATTTGCAAAACAATTCTAAAAAGCTATAATGCTTCTTGGACATTATCACTTTCAACACCTTGTATTTTAAAAACTGGTAATTAATTTAGGTTGGGCCCATAAGAACTGATACAAAAGGTTCAACCTAAAACACAATAACGCTTGTTTCTCATTAACACTTTCGAATAATATTTACTTAAACACCCTATACGGTTTTAAAGATATAGATTAAAGAAATTAATAAATCGTAAATACATGAAATAGTAACATTGCGCATATGTTTGGAAAAGCCGTCAAAAGAGCTATTATACTTCTTGGACATTATCACTTTCAACACCCTGTATTTCAAAAACTGGTCATTAATTTGAGTTGGGCCCCTGAGAACTTTTGATAAGAAAGGTTCAGTCTCTCAAGGAAATTTATGTACCTATATCAATGGAAAACAAACTTCTAAACCTTAGATTTAATAAAAAAAATTCAACCTTCCTTTTTATTGTTGCTAGTAGCCATTAATAAAAAAATTCTTTGATTGAGCATCCTTACTAATTGGTGTTTATAGAGTGTTTTTAGGCACATTGAGCGTTGACACAAAATAACTCATTCTTATTAGCGCGCAAAGTTTAAATTTAACACTATGTATTTAATTGACGAGTAGAATGGATTTTTTGGTGTTTAAATTCAATTTGATCTACAAAGTTATCAAATGATAAGAGAAACATCTACAAAACTAAAAGAGAGGATTTGAAGCTGATTAGAAGAGTCAAAGAGCAAAAAAAAAAGTACTGAGTTTGGGTGGCCTAGAGAGCCAAACTACCCCAATCTCAACCACCAAGAGCTGGCTAATTACCCAAAGACAGGGTAAAGCCAAGAACCCAACAATAGATAGATAGATAGAATTCAATTTGATAAAAACTTTTTCAAAACACCATATTATAAGATGTAGCTTGATTGGAGAACGATTGCATTGATGGCTATGAGCATCCGGTATACAATAAATTGAAAAGCCACCCTGTAGCTTAGAGACAATCTGCGCAAGCGTTATATTGTTTCAAATCCCCCTGTAAATGTTTAGTACGGAATACAAAGTTAGAGAGGCGCTGGTTTTTCCACGGCACCCCGGTATACTGCGCCAATTGAGTAATAAAACTCCCACCGGGTAAGTGTCTGGTCTATCTCTGTCATTCGTCTATGGGTACAACAGTCAACAACAACAAAGTCATTCATTAAATTTAAACAAAAGAGACTTACTCTGCAATGTCATTATTAGTCAAATCTAATTTGCTTAGATGCATAAGTTTAGCCAATTCGGGCGGTACTTCTTTGATTTGATTGTCTCTCAATTCCAGAATTTTTAAATGAACCAAGTACTCGCACATTTCTGCTGGCATTTCCTAAAATTTAACGGAATAGAAAGGTATTGAATATTCTGGGTTATTTTGATATACACTAAACTCCGGGTATAGTGAATTCGAAGATTGCAGGGAAACTGGTTCGCTATATCCGAGGTTTACTATAAGAAGACATATAGACTATTGTACACCTAAGTAAAAAAAATCGGTATTTTAAACGGGGTTTGCTATAAGCGAGTGTTCATTATAAACGGGTTCGCTATATGCGGACTTCAAAATACAGGATAGCGAGGGCATAATTATTAAAGTAAATCAGGCTATAACACGGGAAAACTATAACTAACCTTACCTTTAAAAAGTTATTTCCAAAATATATTTCTTGTAAACATTCGCACCCGCTTAAATCCGGGATTTCTTCAATATCGTTGTGTTGAGCATTTAGTATTTGTAATTTTCTTAATTCGCTAAAGTTATCTGGCAAGTGTTTAATACTGTTATGACTTATGTTTAATACTGTTAAACCTAAAAAGATATAGCAAGAGCTAAAACTAAATATGTCGATTCAATCTTTATAAACTTTTTTTTTTAAATAAAAATAATTTATTTATATTTCTTTAAAATTACAGTACAATAATTTCTTTTAGATAAAACCACACTTGTTAAACAACGCTTTTGAGTTTATTGTAATACAGATCAGTCACTGGAATCCGAATAAAGCAGAAAGCTGCTAAGTTTAACTACCAGCGCGTAGTAGTTTTTTAAATTTTATTTACTAGAACACGGATTTAGATTTAGGTGTGGTTTAAATTTGGTACTGCTTATTATAGTCCGGAGGCTAAGCCACTTTTGTCTGCATTTTTGCGTACCGTAATGAAACTTGGCACGATTATAATACAACACTATGGTATTATTTTACGAAGTGGTGATCGTCCCGAACCCAGTGTGAAGCAAAGATACAGGGTGTTTTATTTTTAATTACGTCTATCTTATTAAAATTCTGTATAAAATTCAAATGTAAAGCTAGAGCAATGAAACTTGCCACCAATTATAAGGACATATACCCTTTTATTTTAAGCGATAAAAAATTATATTGCCTTATTTTCTTCCAAGAAATAAAAAAAATATTTTTTTTTTGAAAAATTTATGGTGTAGGTGTTGAGTGGAAAAAAAAATTCCAGGCGGTTAGTTATGCAAGATAACTTGCAAAAATTTACTGTTAGCATTAACAAATTGTTTCTCTTTAAAACAAGTGTTGCTGGACTGGTGTGACATATACAGGGTCGGAGTATAGGGGCGGTTTAATTAATAATTCTAAATTAAAAAAATCTAAAAAGATGGAAAGGTATGTGGATTTTTAAGACGTAAAGATATTTTCGAAAAATATATACCAAATAAAAGATACTTTGCTTTTATTTATATTTAAAAAAAAGAAAATAAAAATTAGGTTAAACCGATAAAAATACAGGGTGTTTTTAAAAATAAGTCACATTTTTATGATCAATTTAAGTAGTTTTTTTATGACGACGTTACAAATCAGTATGGAAAACTCAAAGTCAGCACGTTACAACAATACTGGTACAACTTTCATTTTCTTAAATAAAAATTTAAGAGTGTTAAAACGTAACCAGACAATAAACGTTTTTCGTAATTTTTTATTTTACTTCTGAAAATTCACATAACTCTAGATATGTCAAATAAACATCTCATTGCAATCACTATTTTCTCCTTTATAAACTATTGATCGGACTCTATTTTTGTAATAAACGCTACATCATTACCATTTTCTGAACGTATATACTGGGCGACATCTTTGCTGTCATTTTTACTGTTTTTTTTTTACATTATTTATTTTAGCTACTGCGTTAATAAAAATTTTGCAATGAAGCTTGGCACAATTTATTGGCTTATTACGGGCTATGACACAAAGATTGATATTTGTGTAATTTTGTAATATGCTGAAAGATACAAGGTGATATTAAAAAAATCATGTAAAAGGAGTAGTCTCAAACTTTGGTTCATACCGGTTATGCAGTTTAAGATACCTTCTTAATTTTACCTTATTTTATTATTTAATTTAGCTTTGTAATTGTAAGAAAATACAGGGCGTTTTTTTTGTCAATTGGCAGATTATGTTAAAAACTAAAAAATCTAGAAACTTGATGCCACTTCTACTTCAGTTATCAATTTTTATTAAGTTAGGCTTGCTCAGGTATTTTTAATAATCCCTGGCGTAAAAACAGATTAAGGTGTCAGTTTTGACACATCATGTGAACAGTTTGACGTATTGACTCAATATTCTCCTACCTTTTGCTCCCTCACCCCTAAAAAAAAAACCTTATTTCCAACCTTTAATTTTTATAGATTTTTTTTTTAATTTATACGGTACTATAAGCTTAAAGAAACAAAAATTGTACGCGAAACTAGTTTTATATTTAATTTAACAATTTTTCCTGTCCCACCTCAAGTACGCTCCTGTATCTTGGCCCTGCACTGGGTTCCATCGAAGCACAACTTGGCATTTCTAGGTGTCTGTTACCTTTGTGCCAAATTTCGTCACGATACGCGAAAATGCAGACAAGCCCCTAAATTTCCGTCTTAGGCCCCGAACTATTATTATCTAAATTAAAAGATTATGTGACGTTTTTTTCGACCCAATTTAATTATTATAGTGTTGATTGGTTGGAAGGGATCAAGTTAAACAAGAAATCTTTTTGTTTCTACATTGACGTTTCGGCCCTTTATTGGGCCATCCTCATGGCACTAAAATGCAACAATACATTTTTAAAATCTTAATAAAATAAACTTATGACATAATTTATTATTATTTTTTTCTTTTCGTTAATTTGTAAAAATTTATAAAATAATTAATAAATAAATTTTATCATTAAAATGTTTAAAAAAAATTTCTTAACTAGGACTTTAAAAACAAAATAAAAAAATTATAATTAAATAAAATAAAATTAATTAAAAATTACAATCAGACCTATTGTAGATGACGAGACCAAATGGTGATAAAAATAATAAAAACAATAATATTAAAGAGAAACATACACACACACGCACACATAAAACAAATTTAACAAAGTGACTTACAAGAAACAACCATAACAAAAATAAAAAATAAACATAAATTGAAAAGCAAAACGGTAAAAATTTTAAATAGTACTTACTGAAAACTTTAGATTCCTTTTGTCAAATTTATAGATGTAAATGCAGATTTTACAAATATTTTCGGTTTTCTAATATATTTCAATATTGTTAAAAATAATATATTGTTGTTTTATTATAATTTCTTCTCAGCTGGCAACGGAATAAATCAAAAATGAAACAAGATAATTGCGGCGGCGTCCAACAAAAAACTGGTACTTAGTATTAAAAAATTTATATAGAGTGGGTTAAATAAACAATGTATATAGTATCTCAAAAAAAAAAAAATTGTTAGGTTGATGTGGTTAATCTTTTTTGGTTATAATATTTTATAATATTTAATTTAATTTTTACATACGTTAATTAAGTTAAAATAAGATGTGCTGAGATCCTCGGTGTCCGTTTTTTTATTTATGCTGTTCTTGTCTTTTTATATCTTTAACATTTCCTGAAAAATGCGTTTTTTATAGTTGGTCTGATGATTGAGAACTGTTGTATTGGAGAAATCAAAGGTATGTAGGTAACTAAATCTATGTTCACTAAGTGGTGTTTTGTTAGTAGAGGTATAAAGGTTAATTGGTAAAACGCTTCTTTGGTGTTCTGAAATTCGAGTTTGTAAATATCTTCCAGTCTGTCCAATATACACTCCATTACATTATGTACAAGGTATCTTATAGATGACGTTACTGATAAGGTCTTCTGGTGTTTTTGTTTTGAGTTTTGAAAACAAACTTCCTATTGTATTCTGATTTTTAAACGCTATTTGTGTATTGTCAGTGGTTAAAACTTTTCCTAACTTTTCCGAAAGATCTTTGATATATGGAATTTTAACGTAAGTCTTTTGAATGTTATTGGTGATAGTATTGTGCGATTAACTGGATTGGTAAATAGAATTTTGTTATTTATTTAATGAGGATAATTATTTTTTAAAAGAAACATTTTTATTTTATTTAAGTGTTTTTGGTGATGGTTTGGATGTGATATAGCTAGTGCTCGGTTTTTTAGGTTATGGATAATATTAACCTTTTGAGAAAAAGAATGGTTAGATTGAAAATTTAAAAATCTTTCGGAAAAAGTGGGTTTTTGATACCAGTCTGTTGTAATTATATTATCAATACTCCTCTCAAATAAGATATCTAGAAATGAAATAGTGTTATTTTGTTCTTCCTCAACAGTAAATTGAATTTTTTGATAAAAACTGTTGAATACGTCCTTTATTGTTTCGATTTGACCTTCTGGAACAGCGGTAAGTATATCATCGACGTACCGTTTAATAAAGGGAAGGTTAAAAGTTAATGGTTAAAGTTAAAAGATTATGTGGTATTATAACATATTTCCCTAACTCTAATATTTAACAACTTACTATACTAAGGCGTTAGGTAAGTACCCTTTCTTAGTTTAAAATATACAGCTAGCTATAGTTCTGTCCAAACGGTGGACCGTTCGGATATTAGTTCTCTTCGTTTAAATTCGAGAATTATACAGAGAGCGTTTAACCAAGAAACGTCAAAAAATCATGCATATTCATTGTTTTATTAACCGGTTATAACCCTGCTCCGGAGGTACAAAGAAAGAACAATGAAAATACATGATTTTTTGACGTTTCTTGGTTAAACGTTCTCTGTTTGATTTTCGCATTTAAATGATGCTAATAACCGAACGGTCTACCGCTTGGACAGGTCTAAAATAAGAGAACATTGGTTTAGTAGATATATCAGAAAAGATTTACAATGCTTTTTAAATTTCGATTTGCGGCTCAACTGGCTTTTTATATTTAAAGGTAAAATATTAAACATCACATAAATGTGATGCCTTTTTGTGAAATAAGTTTGCGTTTCTTAGTTATTTCTTGCGTAATTTGTCTCGTATTATAAAAGTTTGTATTAAGAGATTTAATGATTGTGAGATTCTTATTAATATACAATAAAGCCTTGTAGGCATAAAATTGCCTTAGACGAAAGACGGAAAATTCTTTAAAAAGTAAATCTAAATCATAGAAAGCTATTTTTGAGAACTGTTTTAATGCATTGTGTTTGCGTTGTTTCGCGGCAGTTTAAGAATGACTTATAACTGCTTCACCAAGATATAACGACATACTAGAAGACATATTTTAAAATTGCATGATTAACATTGTTTAAGCTGCAAATACTCAAAAAGTTTGGCAATTTTATAATAACAAACTACCAACTTGTGATTCAGCGTGAATTTTAAATTGCATTTGGCAACCTAAAATAACTCCTTGCTTGGTATTTAATTATTTTATTCAATGCAAGAACTTTAGTCAGAGCAATTAGAAGGATAAATATGAACCATTAACGTATTAACCGGAGGAGACGAGAACCGCGGCAAAAATTCATTCATCAAAACAATTCGATTTGACCCCTAGATGCGTCAATAAGTTGGAAAAGAAGAGAAATATTTTTTGGAGACGATGGCAACGCTGTGCGACACACAGCTGACGTATGTTTATTCTCTATACATTGAATGGGTCGATCGATTTACCAGTGACGGCGGCAAAATACTTAACAGTAAATAACTGACTTATTAAAACAAGCAATTTAATTTAGTTTACAGCTGAATAGATACGTATTGACAATAAAAATTTACATTAATAGCATTGTTGAGGTTAGGTTCTCAAATACAGAAGTCGAACATTAAAAATAAGAGTCAGGCTCTAATAAAAACTTGAGAGCCCACTTGATTTTCGAACCGGGGCACTCACCGAGAATTGTGAAGTCGTCTCCGGCAGCCGAAAACGGTATAAAAGGTTCTCTTTTTCCTAGCGACAATTAGATCACCCCCATTATTACATTTTTAAAGCTAGATATGTGTAGTGCCACTTTTCTTTGCTAGATATGTGTAGTGCCACTTTTCTTTTGTATATGAAAAAGTAAATATATTTTTAGTTCCTTTTTTATGAAAAATTGGTAGTAATATTGTAAAAAATTAACATAGCTCTATTTGGATGGACTTTTTTTGAAAAAGCCTTCGATTTATTGCTTTGATAGGGACACAATTGGCTTACACTTTTGAGGATTTATTAAGATGCACCCTATACGTAGGGTTAGTTCTACCCATTTGTTTTAATTAGGATAGTAATCATGGCCAGAACTAAAATAGTTTTTTTGGTTATGCTACTCTACATTTTTCAATTTTCCCTGAATTTAAAATTTCTTGCATACATATTTTTATGTACTGCCTCCGACGACGGTGGTTTTGTCCTTTTTAGTGAGATTAAAACCTACAAAAAATATGTACCTAAAAAACAACTATATTGCGAGTTATTTTGAGAAAAAATTAATGCGACACTTATTCCGTCGTACTACCATCTTGGTTTTCATCAGCAGTTGCATTAGAAAAGAAACTGGACAAAAGTGCAACATATCAATTTCTGTTCTGTAGCAATTGCTTTATTATAGTTTTTTCGAAAACATCTTTTTCGAATGATGTTTTGTTCACTTGACATTTTTTTTAAACAATTTGTTCAAAAACATCTTTTTTGAATGACATTTTGTTTGAATAACGTTTGGTTCAAAAACATTTTCTTAAAACAGAAAACTCTTCGAAAATCTAGCTCCTTTGTGTCTCTTTTTTGGAGGTCGCAATCGGTGTTACCTTTATCAATTGATCCTAACCTGTTAAACTAACTACACTGTACTCTAATCAATTCATAGCAAACGTATCCATTTCAAGAAAAAATTTTTATGGAACAGTGAACAAAATGTGATGAGATTGTCATTAAAAAATGTTTTCAAAAAAGAGATCATTTGAACATAATATCGATCACAATGTTTACGAAGAAAATGCCAATCAATCACACTGCTTTCAAACAAAATTCAAAATAGATGTTTTTGAACAAAACAATTTGACAAAATGTCATATGAATTTAAGTAATTTTTGAACAAAAAGTTTTCTATCAGATTCTCAAACAAAATGTTTTCGAAAAAATGCAACTCGAACAAAATGTCACTTGAAAAAGATGTTTTCGAACAAAATGGTTTCGGTCAGATTGTCATTTGAACAAAATGTTTAATCATTTAAACTCAATGCTTTCTGCCATTTGAACAAAATGTCATACAAACCCACTGCTTTCAAACAAAATGTCATGTAGAAAAGATATTTTTTAACGAAATGTTTTCAATCAGATTGACATTCAAACAAAATGTTTTCGAAAAAAACCCCATTTGACAAAATGTCATTCGAAAAACTAATTTTTCAACAAACCAAAAGTTTTTATCAGGTGGATGTTTGAACAAAATGTTTTAAAGCAAACTGTTTTCAACCAAAACGCCATTTGAACAAAATGTAATTTAAAAAGTAATTTTTGAACAAAATGACAAATCAAATTGTCTTTCAAACAGAATATTTTTGAAAAAAAAATCATTTGAATATAATATTATGAAAATGTAATGAAAACAATGCAATTTGAACAAAATATCATTTTAGTTTAAAAAATTAATTTTATTTGCCACTTTTATTTTTTGACACATAACTTAATGCTAATACTATTTTGTAAAATAACTTTTTTATTTAACATTTAAAATGAGTTAAATAAAAAAACATATATTTATATCTTCTCGCTTATAGTTAAAAATAGGTAATCAAAAAATATTTTATAAATGATGTAAATAAATTTAGAAAAAAAAACTTTTTGAAAACAAGCTTTTATAAAATGGACTAAAAAGCATAAAATAATTTTTTTGAGTGTTCTGATACCATAATAATAAAACCGATGGGCGTATTAAAGGAAATTTACCCGTTTTTCTTTTAGCCTTGTTAACTCGAAGTTTACTGAAAAAAAAAATCATTATATTATAGCAGAGAAATGTAAGGGTAGATAATTTAACCCAACCCAACCCTACTCAAGCTACCCTTACATTTTTCTGATATGGATGGACATTACGCCTGCTTGATATTAGGCAGATCATCCGCGACCGGCAGTGAGTATTTCCTGACAATTTTAAAATATTTAAGTCTTCGATGAGAAGGCCGTCCAACGATTTGATACTAAACAAAATACAAACTAAAATTTTACCCCCTCTCCGCCCTCCACGTTAGGGGGGAGGTAGGCAGTCAGTGATACCACATTATTGGATTGTCATCAGAATTATAACATTATGCGAAATTTAAAGTTAATCGGATACGTGGAAGTCAGTTGAAAGTAATCAGAAAAACTTAACATTAAATTGTCCATTTTGAATCCGCCATATTGAATTTTTGTAATCCGATCAAAAATTCGTAATTCTCATCCCCAAAAACCACCAGGTACCAATTTTGGTGGAAATCCAACAAACTAAAATTTTACCCCGTCTCCGCCCTCCAGGTTAGGGGTGAGGTAGGCAGTCAGTGATTCAACGTTATTGGATTGTCATCGGAACTATAACGGTATAGGAAATTCAAAGTCAATCGGATACGTGGAAGTCAGTTGAAGGTAATCAGAAAAACTTGAAATTAAATCGTCCATTTTGAATCCGCCATATTGAATTTTTGTAATCTGATCAAAAATTTTGGTGAAACTCGGACAAACTAAAGTTTTACCCCCTCTTCACCCCCCACGTTAGGGGGGAGGTAGGTACCTGATGAAACGACATTATTGTATTGTCATCAGAACTAAGACGCTGTGTGAAATTTGAAGTCAATCGGATGTTTGGAAGTTCTTCAAAAATGAGTTGCAAGATTCAATTACCTACATACCCACATACATACATACATACAGGTGAAGTTAAATAAAAGCTTGTAAAAATAGGGTTATTTAGATACCGGGGCCGAAATTTACTTTTTGTTTTTAAATAAATTGCAATTAATTTTTGGGTTAAAACAAATGGATTTTATTTAACAAAGAACAAATTAATAAGTAGGTAACTATAGTTTATTGTTTTTAAATTTTTTTAATAAAAAATTTTGCTGACATTTTATAGGGTTAAAAACAAATCTGCGTGTAGAGACCTCGTCTTTACACTTTTTAGATGTTTGGTTAAGATGCTTTTACGTTGGTGTATTTTATTTTAGGTTAGACAACCTTAAAAATTCAGAGTAGGTAAAAAGGACTAACCCAAGTTAAAAAATTGCCTCGATCCAAATCTAAAAAAAAACTGTTTACACAAAAAAACGGTTAAATAAAAAAGGTATAGGTAAAAAAATTACTTGCCATATTAATAAGATACCTTTTTTACCTTATCTGTGGAAAATCAAGGCTCGTAGTTAAGTTAAAAGTATCAGAACCCCAAAACTTGGGACACCCTGTACATTTTTTAACTAAACTTATGTTTAAACACTTATAACAAATAAATAATTATTTATATAATGGCCTAATATTTTTTTTCTGATTTTATATTGATTTCTACGGCACTGGTCTTTGTTTTGTTTTGAAGGTCAAACAAGTTATTTAACTTACTTGTGAAACAAAACTTCTGGATTAAGATGGTCGAGATTTTAGCACAAAATACACTCCCGCACCATTTTAAAGGCTTTTAAGAATAATTTTGAGTCCAGATTGTAACGAATAATTCCCATTATGATATCCAACTATTAAATATTTGTTTTGCTTCCTCCTTACCTATTTATTTTCTCGGCGCGCTGGTTTTTTTGTTTTATTCGAGATCTCAATTTTTATCGCGTTTCGTTTGTGTGCCACACTTTAGATTCGGTATTTAAAACTATTGGTGTTAATACGTAGAGGCAGCCTTGTTGGTTTTGCTTTTTTCCATTGTGTTTATAATAGAATTAGTGACCTGGTGCTTTTGCAGTATTAGAAAAACTACTTTTCTGCGTTTGCTTGTTTGAAAACCCCTATCCCGGTACATCTTTTGGCGCTCCAACGACGGGACAAGCAAGCAGAAAATGAATGGAACACCTAGCCATCCATCAGGCTATAATTTGCGTAGCCGCCGCTGGGAGAGTGTCGGAAACGACCAACAAAGTCAATATGCTAGTTACCAGAACAACATCCCTCAAACTACATCCCGGGCTGGAACCCCGGGAGATGAACAGCTACTAAATCGAAGGCTCAGCAGAGGAAGGGGCATTCGAACACCTGTGGTTCCCGAGGTATTAAATGAAGCACAGAATCAAGGTAGGAGATTTATAGTTAATAATTCAGCTAGCAGAGAACGTCAGCCAAGGGTGGATTTATCACCACCACCCCATGAACCAGTGCAAGAAGTTATTTCGTCGATTAGTAATGGATCAAGTAGTAGTAGCCATAGTTTTCCATTACCTAGCTATAGTCAAAATAATAATTTGCCTTTGTTAACATCAGTTTCTCAAAATAACCCATATTTTTTGAACTCGCAGGGTATTTTTCAAAACCAACGTTCTATTCTCCCCACTCAAACTACAGTTTCCAATTTTTTCCAATGAAAATAATCCAATAGTAACCTCAACGTCTCAACAAAATTTTAATTCGCACGGTATTCCCGTTTTTTCTAATTTGCAACCGATTTTTTCAACAAATTCTTTAAATATGGAAAATGTTGCTGTTTTTTCCAATTTACAGCCGATTTTTTCTAGCAACTCGGCCTCTCAACCCCATTTTGCAATTAATCCAAACTTTCAAAATCAACCAATTTGCTTGTCAGAAGAACAGTTTTCTTGTCTGTTACAAAATATTAGTTTAGGGAATAGAAATATGTTAGAAACCAATAAAAAGCTGCCTTACTTTGACAATTTTTTAAATCAACTCGAGGCAAATTTTGGTGTGGAAAGGATGACATACGAAAACTTTTGCAAAATGGCACTTGAATTGTTTACTGAAAAAACTAAACATTGGGCCGACGGGTTGCGTTTTTAGCTCGGTTTTGGGGTGAAGCAAAACAAGACAAAGTTAGAGACGAAATAATTAATGGTAAATATACGGATAGTGAGGGTTCATTAGTTGATTATTTTAGTAGATATGTGGCCAAGGCGAGATACCTAGATCCTCCCTTGTCGGAAAGGCGACTCATTTCAAAAATAGCGAGACATTTTCCATCAACTTTGTCCTTGAAGTTAATTAAGTGTCACGCCCTTCTGGAGGCTTTAGAACACCTTCAGGAGGCCGAATATCATTTTGAAGGTCAGTCCGTATGTGACCCAACTAACCGCGAGAGTTATCGCGAGAATCGAGTTCATTTTAGCGACTTAAGAAGTAGATCTAATAGCTGGTCAAAAAATTATAGGTCGCGATCCCCTGCAGTTAGTCAGTCTTCGGACAATAATAACTATGATGCAGGTAAAAGTTCAAAAAACTAAAAAACCCAGCACCTACAAGCCCAACGGTGCCACCAAGGGTTTTAAGGGCTATGAAAACGCTAAGTGTGGAAAATAACCCCCGTGATCAACTTTTAGACGAACCGGAACTGTGCGAAAAATACCAGGACGTTCGCTCGCCAGTTTTACTTATTAAAATATGTAATTTTACTTTTCCGGCCCTTTGCGACACGGGCAGTACGATTTGTTGCTTATCAGAAACAGTGTGGCAACAATTCTCTGATTTTCGGGAGAATTTTCCAACATTTCCATGCACTGGAGTGCGCGTAAGCGGTGCGTTCCAGTCTCGACAACAAAAAGTAAATTTCCAAAGTAATATTTCCTTTGATTTCGATAATAACCCAATGGAATTTTCCCATGAATTTTTAATTATTAATGGGTTGTCTTATCCAGTTATCATAGGATCGGACTTTTTGCGGCGTTTTGGGGCCTCCTTAGATTTAAAAAATAAAAGTTTTTCTTTTGGTGGAAAATAAGCAATTGGAATTTTCCGAGGTAGACCCCGGATATAATTTTGAATTTCCGGCCGCGACTAATTCACGCTTAGTAATGAGTAAAAAGATATATAGGGTAGTCCGCGATTGTTCTAGCACGAGCTTGAATGATGTAGGACCCCCTCAAAATACAAATTTAAAATCCCCAAACACTTCGGTCTTTTCTGAGTTTATAAATAATAATATATCCAATTTAAATGAAGAGCAAAAAAAGTGCCCTTTAAATTTACTCGAAAAGCATAAAAACATTTTCTCCGATAATCCCGGCCTAACACATGAATATTATCATGAAATTGTCTTAAAAGCTGATAAGGATTTTTTTATAAAACCTTACCCAATTCCAATCGCTCATCGAGAGTCCGTTAGAAGAATCATTAATGAAATGGAATCCTGGGGCGTTACTGAGCGTGCGGCAACCCCTTATATTTCACCCTTAGTTACTACCCTCAAAAAAGACGGGTCGATAAGGGTCTGTTTTGACGGGCGTTTTTTGAACAAATTGTTGGTAAAGGACCACGAACGGCCGAAAAAAATTGAAGATCTCCTACGGACCATGCCAAATGTTAAATATATGTCAACTCTTGACCTAACGCATGGGTATTGGCAGGTACCTCTTTCGCTGAATAGTCGTAAGTATACGGGATTTTTGTTTGAAAATAAAAGCTATCAGTTCCGGGTACTCCCATTTGGGATTAGTACGGCGGTCGCGTCGTTTACTCGAATGATTAACCAAATTTTCGGCGCTGAATTTAATAACTTTATGACCTCGTACTTAGATGACCTTGGTATTTTTTCGGCTAATTCTGATGAACATTTAGAGCATTTGGACCGCGTATTCACCCGCATATTATCCGCGGGGCTTACTCTAAAGCTGAAGAAAACTAACCTGTTCAAAAACGAAATGCGCTTCGTCGGGTTTTATATAAACGACCGGGGCATCCAACCTGACCCAATGCGCATACAGGCCATCGCTGACTATAGGCGACCTCAAAATCAAAAAGAGTTACAAAAATTCCTGGGCCTTTGTAATTTTGATCGTGGCTTCTCTTCAAAATTTGCCGATTTAACCGAGCCGCTTACGTCATTGCTACGCAAAAAGACCCCCTGGAGATGGGCCGAGCGTGAGGAACAAGCTTTTGAGGGTATCAAAAAAGAGTTACAGTCGGCTACTTTGTTGTATTACCCCGACCATACCCTAGAATTTCATGTTCAGGTCGATGCAAGTGAAACGGGTATCGCGGGCCAAATTTTCCAAATCAGCAATGGGCAACGACACGTTATAGCTTGGGGCAGCCGTTTGCTCTTGGAGAGAGAAAGACGGTATTTTGCGGCCGAGAAGGAAGTTTTGAGCCTTGTTTTTATGCTTACGCGGTATCGTGTATATTTACTAGGTCGACATTTTGTTGTCCACACGGATAATAAGGTTTTGACATACCTCAATTCATATCGACTTTTATCACCCCGTATAAGCATGGGCTCTAGCTTTACAAGAATACGATTTTGAGATACGGTACATACCGGGAAGTCTCAATATTATTCCAGATACTCTTTCGCGCTACGTTTGCCAAGTCCCTCAGATAAAACATTTCAGATATTTTCGCTACTAAAATTGTCATCAGAGCTCCTCAAAATTTTACGTAAAATTGAGGAATATCAGTTAACTGACAAAAAACTACGTGACATTCGCGAGGCACTTAGCACTGATGAGGGCCTAAAACGAAAATTTGTAATTTATAACGGAATTTTATATACACGCCTTAGCGAGGATGAGCCTTGCCTTTTATGCGTACCTACAAGCTTGTGCGATCAGTTTATTATTGCTTATCATGAGGCTTTAGGCCATTTTGGAGCATATAAGACTTGGTCGGCCCTTAAGTCTGAGAGTTGGTGGACAAACATATACAAGGATGTCAAACGGGTAATCAAGTCATGTGATCTATGCCAGAAATCAAAGATAATTCCCATGCCGAAGCCGCCATTAAACCCGATCCTGCCTGCGAGCAAGGGTGAGTTATTGTCCGCGGATCTTTATGGGCCACTGCCATCGAGTCGCGCGGGCGCTTGTTATATTTTTGTCGTACTTGACGTATTTCCTAAATATCTTGCCTTATATACGCTCAAAAAAGCCACTACACGAGCTTGCCTAAATCGCCTTATGGTTGATTACTTTCCAAACTTCGGTCGCCCCGGTAGTATACTAGTTGATCAGGGCACGCAATTTACCTCGGCTCGTTGGAAAAACGCCCTTACCGCCTTGGACGTAAAGATCATATACACTTCTGTTAGGCACCCAGAAGCGAACCCAGTTGAACGATGCATGCGTGAGCTAGGTCGACTTTTTCGAGCCTTTTGTTTCGATAAACACACACGCTGGGCATTCGAGGTTCCCAAGTTCGCAAATCTTTTGAACAGCATTGTTCATGAATCTCACGGATTCGCTCCTAATGAGCTACAATTTGGACAGGACAAAATTAAGTTTTTACCTCCGCGCCTGCGCCCTGATAAATACCACAAAATGGAACCAACTGATGTTAACACCAAAATTGTTTTGGCACGCGAGACCCTGGAGAGTAGTGCTGCCCGTAGATGCGCTCGTAACCCCAGAAAGCCACATGAGCCTCTAAATGAAGGAGAGCTGGTCTTACTGAGGGCTAATCCAACCTCTTCTGCGATTAATTCAGAAACAAAAAAACTCATGCTGCTTTTTGAGGGTCCTTTTCGGATTAAGAAAAGGGTGGGGGCTGCTATGTATGTGCTATGTAATACCGACACCAACAGGGAGAGGGGCACGTTTCATGCCAGCCATTTGCGAAAATATATTACTCGTGAAGCCGCCGTTACTTCCTAGGAAATTCTACGGCTTCAGGGGGGGCAGTTGTAACGAATAATTCCCATTATGATATCCAACTATTAAATATTTGTTTTGCTTCCTCCTTACCTATTTATTTTCTCGGCGCGCTGTTTTTTTTGTTTTATTCGAGATCTCAGTTTTTATCGCGTTTCGTTTGTGTGCCACACTTTAGATTCGGTATTTAAAACTATTGCTGTTAATACGTAGAGGCAGCCTTGTTGGTTTTGCGTTTTTCCATTGTGTTTATAATAGAATTAGTGACCTGGTGCTTTTGCAGTATTACATCAAGTTAAAAACTACTTTTCTGCGTTTGCTTGTTTGAAAACCCCTATCCCGGTACAAGATCAAAGATGTAATTTAAAAAAAACACGAAAACAATTCCGAACCGTAAAGAGACAGGTCAGCAACGTCGCATTTGACCTTTTACAAAATATTAGCGCACGTAAACGACTTTGAGATGTTTTCTTGTTCGCTTTATTGAGACCTTCTAATCAAGAATAGTTTTGTTTCTTTCTCTCGCATCGCACTATGGTCCGAGGGATCAATATTTTGGCCAAAAATAGACTTTTGCAGTTAAACTCTCTAATCACTTAAACGCAAATCAATAAAGAAGTCTAAATTGCTAATATACAATTAAAATATATTTTTTATTATCCCCCCACGCTTGCCACCAACATTTTCGTGATTTATACTGCCTAAATCCCTTTAAAGAAGTGTATTATTTTTAATATGGCCTCACAAAAAATTATAAGTTGCAAAACTCAGAGGGTAGACCCCCCAAATTCTCCTAATTTTGGTGTACTAAAATCCAGTTCCCCTAAAAAATGTTACAATTATCGAATTTGCCCCTATTAGCCCCCCCCCCTGGGGGAGTAAAATTTGATCTATTATAAAAATTCAAAATATATATATTCTTAAGTATGTTGGTCCGCAGAACTAAAATTTTGTAACCATTCAGTAACCCAATCAAAACTTTACTTTTTTAATGGACATGAACAGTTTATCATGGAAATATTTCTATTTGCTAAATTCAACGAAGACAATAAAGAAATAATTTACTCAATTATCCCCTCCCTATCCCGTATCCTGGAGGGGGGAAGAAGGGCAGCTGTTGAGCTGTCCCCCTTTTTAACCAGGTTTTTTTTTATCGAACATTGAAATTCAATTAGAATATGAATTCCCTCCGCCTCTAAATTAAGAAGGCCATGGAATTCAGAAACCTGCCCCCTCTTCTGTTTTGGGTTAAATACGACCTTGCCCCAGCAACCCTTTTTCCTCCCTAAGAGGAGAAGCCGTAGACACTAAAATAAAAATTCATATAGAAGTTTAGTCGTGCCAATAGTAAGTTCCATACAAAATTTATTTATAGACTCCCACTCCCACGCCTCCCCTGCCAGGGAGATGCTAAACAGTTTTTCTTGTTCTGGTTGGATTCAGCGAATACCTAATATTGCATTAAAAACTTTTAATGTTCCTAAAAAGTGAAGTTTTTACCTCCACATACAGGGTGAAAAAGAGAGCATGAATCCGATGAATGATATAAATTGAGGATAAATTTGTATTGATCATCATATTTTAGTTTGGGGGGTAATAAGAGCAAGTTAAATAATTAAACCTATTTTTTTTTTGTTTCACCACCTTAACAATTTTTAACCTAGTTAACCCCCCACCATTCTAAATTGTTCTTTTCCTCCCTCAGTAAAAATTATTCTATATTTAAATTTAGATGCTCCAAATATCCCAAAACCGATGTTAAATGTTTGCAGTTTCTACTAATTTCCTATCTATTTTGGCGGCCATCTTGAATTTTTCCCTTGTTTTTTAAAGTTCATTGCTAAGACAGGAGTTTTGATATCTATGATTCATTTTGCTTCTTTAAAGGTACTTTGCTCATTACTATCTATATAGAAGACACATGGAAACACAAATTAAAATGCATTAGAGTAGGCACTTTGTGTCTATCAGAATATGTACGGTCATGTTTAATAACGAATTTGGAGACTATCGCACCTTTTCGCACCAACAGTGTATGTACTCCGGAAAGTACATATCAGGACGAAAATATTTTTACAAAAATTAATATGAAAGTTCGTGAAAGCTTTTTTGTTAGTCCAATGAAATATCGAGAAAAAAAATTCATACACTTCTGGCACAATTTTTGTATCATTGGTATTTAAAGAATAAGTTTAAAATTATCAAAAAAGAAACTACTTACCTTTGGTTAAAAAAGCCATTTTTAAAAATTTTTATAACTCTTCGCACTTCTTAGAAATAGCACATTAAAGTTAGTGAAAAATAATGAACAATAAAAAACAATTGCTGATTGTCAGGAAATGTCAAATTCAAACAACGATATTTCGAAGCCTGCTTTGGCAATGAAGCCAATTATGCTGGAATTTTAAGGTGCCATTATTTAGCTTTAAAAAATATGTAACCAAACAGTTTTATTGTTAAGTTAGTTTTTGCTATTTTTGGCCAAAATATTGGGGTTTCAGACTAAAGTGCATCGGTTTAACAAGAAAGTAACAAAATAAGATACTTTAGGCGGGCCTAGACCATTGCGGCATGTTTCTAATTCCTTTGTTTTAGTGAGGGACTATAATCGAGAATAGTTTTGTTTTTTCTCTCGCACTGGTTTAATAAAGGAAAACGAAGGAGCAGCAAAATAAAATGCTCGAAGCACGTTTTAAAGTGATCACTGCTTGTTATATATCCATATTTGGTGATGTATTCTTAATATACTAAGGGTTTGTAAGAAGGACAGTTTTGTCTTTTTCCCTTACATTGGAATAAAAAAGAAATAAAAGTAAAGGAAATATGGGATAATTTTGATGATTCTTAAAGAGAAAGAAAATGGGGTTTTCCATGGACCAAACAAAAATAGTCGAGGACTTCTTTACTGCAGAAGTACGTTTTTTAAAACAAATTGTTTATCTAGACGGCCGATTTTTTTGTTTATTTCCTAGTCTCCTCCGGTTAATACGTTAATGATATGAACGTACAAAACCCAACTACCATAAAATTGTAGAAATTTTGTCTTGTCCCAGTTGATGGTTAAAACAGTTAAGTCTAGACAGTTTTTGATCAGTTTTATGAATTCTTTGGATTTCTCTTTGATGTTGTTATCAATATCTCTCTCTAATAAGCATAACTGTGTCGTCAGCAAAGGATATGCAATGCCTGGTTATAACTAAGAAGGTCGTTTAAGTAAATTCAAAATAACACCCGGCCCAAGACTGTTCCCTGAGAAACGCCGAATTCAATATTTTGGCCATACTTGTCAAGGTTCCCATAGTTACCTTTTGAATTCTGATGGAGAGATTGCTTTTTAAAAGTAGAAGCACTACACCTCGAAACCGTAGAATTACTAATTTCTTGAGATCCAGAAAAATACCCGCTATTGTCTTGATTTGTCTAATTCTGAATAAATCCTTTTTGTAACTGGGACCAGGGCATCTTCAGTACTCCTGTTTCAAAATATGTGCAAGACGTCATGTAGGAGGAAATTAATTTTATAAGGTTCGATATTACTTTGTCGAAACCCAGTGCTTTGTTGTTGTTTATGTTAAAACATGAGTTTTTTACCCAGTATAAGTACTTTTTTTGTTTTCTAACCGTTATTTGATTAGCCAAATTTTTCCTACGTTTGCAAAAAGTCATTAAACTATTCAGCTTTCTACAAATCATTATTTAGTATTTCCCCTATTGTTCTTTATCTGACCGATATCTCCTGAGCAAAAAAAATTATATATTTTTTTTGTATTAAAGAATGGATTTTATTTCTGTCATTTTTGTATTTAGTTCTCAATATAACGTTATTTGGAGCTTCTTTAACTCCTTTAAATAGCTCATCTCTTGTATTTATTGATTTAGTAAGGGCCGATGTTATCCAGCGTGTTCTTTTTATTGTTTTCCTTTGTTTTCGATTGATTGTACCGGAATTTTTTAAATGCACCTTTAACATTTTAAAAAACCTGCTTTTACTACATACCCGCTTCTAACTTTTGAATGGAAATAAATTTTATATTGTTTGTTTTGTTAAATATAGCATTTACCCAAACGAAGCTAATTCCAAGACTGAAGCCGTTTAAGCTAGCAAACTGACAAAGGCAACGAAATTGTAATTTACAGTTAAAGCAAAGCAGGGAAAACTGTTAAGTGAACCCTAAGTTTAAATTTAACTTTTCTAGTAAATTACGATAAAACAAAATTGCTATTAGTCTTACACACTAGCACATACTGTGTTTTATCAATAAAAAATTATCATAAAAAGGTACCAACACTATCTCCTAGAGGAAATTTGCTGTAAAAAAATTCCTGTTTTTGTTTTTTAATTTGAAATCTCGGTTTGTAGTTGTAGCGGAATTTGTTTCAAGTAAAGTACCATCCTGTTTTAACAAAATAGTGAAACAAACACAAAAAGTTCGGTAGATAAATAAATAAAAACAAAGTAAACTAAATCAATCCAGCCGAACAAGCAAAAGAACTTACCTCTTGAAGAAACTATGTCTAATGGCAACTCTTTCAGCATATTGTTTGATATGTTGAAATCTGTTAATCTTACAAGAAATCCTATCCCGTTAGGTAAAGTTTCTAATCTGTTGTCGGATAGGTCCTAAAAATAATCATAACATCAAAGTTAGAGCCTAAAAATGTGTCGCGAGTATTCTGCAAACAGAACGTCTGTAAAATAAATGGATCCATAACGGATCTGATACCTTCCTAGCTAGCACACTTTAAGTGAAGCCATGATATATCAGCCTTGAAAACAGTTTTTTGAGAATATCTTAGAAATGAAATAAGAACACAAATTATTGTGCAAAATGTAGTCCTACTATATTTCGAAAACTGTATATGGATACGATGCTCCCGATGCTCCGTTAAAAAGTAAGCATTTTTTAATTGTCAATAGACTGTCATTAGCATTAATGGATTTTGACCAAAATCAGCTCGTGAGAGTGTCGAAAACTATAATACCTAAAAATCTTTATGTAAATCGGTTCAGCGGTTTGGGAACTATCGTGTTACACATACACACAGACAGACATCACGACGATATTGCTCAGATAGGTCAAAATACACCCACATAACACATTTTCGGCGTTATCTCAAACAAAAAAATTCGTCAAAAATAGGAAGGTAAAAATGAAATAATGCAGAATTCGATTTTTTCGCAATCTGTGATAAATGGCAATATTGTAAAATTGAACGAGGATAGTTTTACAGAAAACAACTAATGCGTACTATAATATATAAAAATTATCTGTGATAATATTTTGTTACAGCTTGTGTCGTCCCCAGTGAATACACAGAAAATACAAAAATTTTGACCCGATGTACAGAGTCATTCTTTAGATTCTTAGAACAAAGTCACCCATAATGTTTTTTTTCTAAAACTATCAACAAATAAATAAAAACATGCCAAAATATAATCCGGTAGTTAAAGATGCAATTTCAGAAATATTTTTGTTAGAAGGCATTGGTTATTATGCCGATAGTGTTAGCGTACTACGTGGCAAACATAGTTATACCAAATGACATATTCTTTAACATAAAAAAAAATAAACCAAGGTGATGTAACAAAAAGTATTGTGTACCACTTGTATGATGTCGCAAGTGTACCTAACCTATGGAAAATATTTTAAATACAAAGGTTGCATAATTGTTTCAGTCCTTCGAATATTTCGAAGTTTCAATCATATCTTTTGGACTATGTCAGAAATGTCCGGTGTCACATTCCTTATGTCAAGTTTTAAAGTTAAAGAGAGAACCCTGTATATTTTTGCCATAATTTCAAAAATATATACCGGGTGGCCAAAAAAACCGGTCAATTTTTTTTATAACTTTTTAAATCTACAATCGATCTTAATGGGATAAACTGCACTTGGCTAAGAATTAATCCGTGTTTTGACTAAATATATCTTTTTGTCCGCCATCTTAAAATCCAAGATAGCAGACGAAATTAAAATGTACCCTTCAAAAATGCTCGTTTATTCTGGTGTTGCGAACATGTTTTAATAATCTTTTAAAAATTAGTAAAAAGCCTCATCGTTGCCACGCATAACAAGGTATGAATCAGCAAAATCGGTTTAGAGGTTCTAAAAATATATTTTTGTTTCAACCACTGTTTTGCATATTATACTATTGCCTTGCCAATCATGTCTTCATTTATTTCCTTATAAATTCATTACTACTGAGCCGATTTTAATGAAACAAAAAACATCCTGGTTAGAATTGATTTCTTTTTAAAGATCATGATCAAAGTTTATCGCCATCCTTAAATTTTAGATGGTGGACAGAATCAAAATGGCGTGTATATTCTTATTTTCCCTAAATGTTTTGTTTTTTTTTTTAATTTATAGAAAAGCACTCCTTTTCCGCCACACAAAGACGTACAAATTGGTAAAATCGGTCAAACAATCTATTTTTGTTTCAACCATTGTTTTACAGATTATACGATTGCGTTGCCAATCCTGTCTGCATTCATTTCCTTATATATTCGTTATTACTAAAGCGATTTTAGTGAAATAAAAAAATCGTCGTGAGAATTGATTGCTCCTTAAAGATTATAATCAAAATTTGCCGCCATCTTAAAAAGATATCGGACAGAATCACACTTGATTCTTTAAAATGGCGTGTTTATTCTTATTTCCCGAAAATGTTTTTATTTAATATGAAGTTCTCTCTCACCAAGAATTACCTCCTTTATATTAGCATCTTATTTAATAACAACCTGTATAGACCTTTTTTTAAATACTAAATGTTATTAAATAATAAATGCCTCAATCGTCCTTTTTAAATAAATCTGGTTTTTTTTAACTTCCTTTGAGGTCAAATGAGCCTTAAATATATATTTTTTTTAATACTGGAACCTAAGCCACATGGAAATGAGTACAATCTTGAGCATATCAGTTAAACCTTATTTTTAGCTGTTTTTATAAAAACTCCCACCACCACCGCAGTCAAAAAGTATACAAAAATTTTGTTTTTTTTCCAAAGATTATGTAGGCAAAATGTCATGCTTTTACTTTAATTTCCCAATTTTTTAGGGCAATTCGCTGTTTACGGCTTGTGCTATTAATGTTGTGGAAGATGTGAATAAATAGTAGTAACCTACTACTAGGGAAATAGGACTATATATTTCTATTACTTTGTATGTAGTCTACCCTAGAGGCCCTCGATACATTTGACAATTGTTTTACACCAGAGGTGGGCAACTCTCTTTGATAGTTATTAGGAAATTTTGTTTTAAATAAAAAATAATTGGTATCTGCAGGTTGGCATTATACATCAAGGTAGAATAAAGGGGAGTCGCTCCAAGCATTTGTATAATGCGACAGAAAATGGGACCCCTAGGCGTGGCTTAGAGTCGTACCAATATGTCTGCTTAACAGGGCTGCACTCAATACATTTGTTTATATTTATTTTTAATACAAGATGACAGCTTCTTCTCTACAAGGGATATCGAGAAGGGTAATACTTAGGTTTGTGAAAAATTGATGTTTATTGATTTAGGGATGAAAATTATGAATTTATGATAAGATAAATTTTTACATTTAATAAAAAATTATGTTTATAAAAATACCAATAATATTAACTCATTAATAGTCACTTTCCTAATCAAAATGTGCCGTATAAAATATTATTTTGCAGCGGTAATATTTGGTTTTGAAAAGTAACAGCGACTTCTATCATTGTAAATCATTATAAAATCGATACTCCGGGCCATGGCGTTTTTTGTGGGCTTTTTGATGAAGATTTTACAGACCTTGTTTGAGTTGATTACTAATGATCCCACCAAAACTGCCTGACCTGTTAACAGACCCAAAATTATCTTAATCAAAAAGTAAGGTTAGGTGCCAATTTTTTTTTAATTCTGAACCAGTGGCGTGTCGTATAGGGGGCCAGGAGAGGGGCGAACGATTTGATTTCATAAATTAGTAGTTCATACAATTACCCACAGGTCGGCTATGTATAAAAAATTTCGAAGCTGTTTCGAGGCCACGAAAAATTTTTGTAATTTACAATCAAAAAACTTAATTGACTTATACACTGCGCTGTCAGCGAATTTGCACCAAACGGTTGCGATTGACTGCTTCCTAATTTTAAATGGCCTCCGGTTCCTAGGGGCCGTAAGTGGCTCATATGATTCTGATCCGCCAGCCTTGTGTTTCTTGGTTGGGTATCTTTAGAGCAGTGGTTCCCAAATCAGGGGGCGCCGACCAATATTGGGGGGGGGGGAGGCACGGGAGTCCTGATGTAATTTATTAGTTTTAATAAAATTTGTTTTATTGTAGTAAAAATACAGTTTGTTTCTATATTCGTGGACAGGCCGGCGCAACCAATTCGTTAATTTAAAAAGGGGGGGGGGGCAGCGCCAAAGAAAAAAGTTTGGTTATAGAGTAGGGTAGAATGTGTACCAGTTGTAAGCTTTAGTTAAGCTAGAGAACTATTTTTCAAAATTTTTGTTCCATAAAAACACAAGTACGGTTCTGTTTATTGTTTATACTCACCTATGAAATGTTATTCCTTTTGATATCTTCTAATCTACACTGCTTCTGCTACCATAATAACGTAAAGCACAAAACACAATGTTCGATTTCAAAAAAACTAGCAAAAATGCCACTCGAATCTTTAAGAAAACGCAATTTAAATGAAAATAAAGCTCGATCAATCTGATCGATCGCGATGACAGAAGTGTCTAAACAATATGGCCGAAGGGGGTACATGTAAATTACGTCATGTCAGCTCCCTTTATTCTACCTCGATGGCATTATACATCAATAAATTATTGTCAAATTTTAAAGTTGTCACTTCCGCATCAATGTCAGTTGGAATTCGCAACTTCTTCGTAATTTTTTTTTTAAATAACTTAAAGTCGCGAAAATGGCATGTGTAGTGAACAACTGCAGAAGAAAAAAAGAAAGCGGCTTTTGTTTATTTCCGTTTCCTAAAGAAAAAGATAGATATATGGAAGAGAAACCTGCAATATCCAAACATGAGAGTTTCGGAAAATTCCTTAATTTGTGAGGTAAGTTTATGCAAAATAAAAGAAAAGAGAGTAGATTAGGATAAAATAATAGTCGGAACAAGATACTTATAATATCTAAAATAGATAACTGTTATGTATAATTATACGTAAAGCTAGCTCTTCAACTATAAATAAATTTTAACTTCCTTAGGTACTTTTGAGGCTATCAACAGTAAATTTTGTAAAGTATTAGAGTAATCGCCGTAAGACATTTTCCTTTTTTGTAGTGGGGATAAAAAACGACAGGGGCGGAGATTTTTTCGCTTCAAAAAAATGACTTGCGACTTGCTTTATGAGTTATACAGGATATTTCAAAATTTAATAACATAATTTTAGTATTAAATTCCTTTAGTGATTTCAAGACAAAAAGGTTATATAAACATAGTCCGCGAATCCTTAGTTTTAGAGATACAGGGTGTTAAAGTTTAAATTTTTTTTAGTTCTTTGTTATAGCTCGTGCATTTTTTTGAGATTTTTAGCTCACATTAGGCAAGTATATTTAGCTAAAGGCACTACACTGTTTACACTATTAGACCTGCCAAATAATAGTCAAAATCTATAGAGTGATACTTTTTGAGAGGTCATGCCTTTTTTCATTCCCTTTCATCAACTTTTTTGTCGTGCGCTACTGGTAAATCTCAAAAATTCAAAATAAACTCTCCATTTTGTCCATGACTGAGCAAAAAAATAAAAAACAGTTTTTATATTTTTTCTCCATAAAGGTATCAGATAAAAACAGGAATCAAAAAGTTTTATAACCAAACAAAACTCAGGGAAAATTTAAATGCTCTGTAGCTCCGTGACTAAGCGTTTGTGGACCTATGTTATGGTGTATGAACTTTTTTAACTTTTTTATTTATAGAGTCATTGATAGTTTTGCGTCCGTAATGTTTTGTAGTGGGTCTGGCAATCGATATAGACCAAAATATGTATTTTTTTCGTATAAAGTAATAAAAGGAAGACAGTAATTTTTTTACATATTAGATAGTTTTTGGTCATGCCAAAAACGGCCGACGACTAACGCAACTTGACACTGCTGACATTTGAACGTCACATGTCGTTAGTGGCTTCCGTGGAACGCCGCAAACTCGTGGACGGTTAACATAGGATTTTTGACATACGTAGGACGTGCGCAATTGTGTTTTAGCGAGTTTCTATTAAATTCCGCGCCATTTGGTGGCGCAGGCTGCACAGGTCACAGCAGTGTTGAGCGCAAGGTCCCTATATACCGTGTGTTGAGCGGCACCAAGGACAGATGGAAGAACATTAAGCAATCTCTGGCGGAACGCATTTCTTTCACATAGGGGATAATTGGGTAATAAGTATTAGGAAATATTTTTTTGCTACTCTTGCAGTTTTTTTGTCATTTGAGATATCTGAAAAAACCTTTCAAATTTTCCACTACAATATTAATAAAGTTTTAGCACTTTTGTTTTTTACAAGCAAATCATTTCAAATAATATTTTTTTTGTCTGAAGGAAACACTTTATTTTCATTTTAAATCTTATTATTATTATTAACATTTTAAATGTTATGCTTTAGAAATGGCAAGTTGCAAAAATATGATATGGCATCTAACTCAAATAGCCCACAGCACACCGGGTCTATTTTTTAAGTGATTACTAACAGGATAAATTTTCGTACATATATTATTCGCCCGAGACTTTTTTCGCAAAAATACTTGAAAGTGATTCCTAGCAGAGTGTGCAGGCGGAGACATGCTTCGTGCATCGGACTGACTAAACCAAGCATATAATTTGTAGAACAATATTGCCATTAACTATTCCACATTAAAAAAAAAATTCTGGATACTAATTCTTTAATTAAACGAGCCAACGAATACATTTCACTTTATATTGCGTTTGTAGACTTTGAAAAAGCTTTCGATAGCATTGAGCACTGGGCAGTAAAAGAATCTTTAATTAATTGCCTAATACACAGATTTAATAGTCAATATAGTAAGCCAACAAGATCAATCAAAATCCACGAAGAAACCAAGCCAATCCGCACAAGAAGAGGTGTCAGACAGGATAACACAATATCCCCTAAACTATGTAACCAGGCCCTACAAGATCTTTAAAAAAAAATAGATTGGGAAGAAATATTCATCAAAGTAAACGGACAATACTTGAACCATCTAATATAAAGCCTTAATAACAGATAAGAAAGAAGAACTGATAAAAATGCTGGAATAACGGGATACAGTAGCTAAAAATATAGGTTTGAGTATGAACTACACTAAAACTAAAATCATAACAAACACAGATGTAGATATCACGATCAGAATAAACCAAGAGAAAATAGAACAAGCACACGAAATACAGGAATATATACCTAGGCTGGGACAAATTAATAAACTAAAAAAAGAAAACTAAAACAACTGAAATGAAGAGACGAGTAAGATTGGCCTAGGCAGCACTCGGTAAATTAAGCTACGTATTAAAAAATAAAAAAATATCCTCAGTAATTTATAATTTTGAGATAATTTGAAAGTTAATAGCTGTTTGTTTTTTTCTCTTGTCTATAAAATGTATGTGTTTTAAAGTAAATGGCAATATTGTGCCCCAAAATCATTTGCTTCAATCAATTCAGACTGTTAGTCATCAATTAAAATACTCTGCTAACATATGGGCACCCAGTGGCGTATATAGGCCCGAGACAGTTTTGGGTGGGGGGGGGGGGGGTCGAGACCTCATGAGGCTGTATTTTATGCTATTTTATGTTTGTATTCATGAAATATGTGGAAAATATCCAAAAAAATCTTAGCTTCGGGAGGGGCCCGGGCCCCCCAGGCCCCCCATATATACGCCACTGTGGGCACCTAAGCTCACACTAGGTTCTATAGATGTAGAGTACGGGTGAGCTAATATAACTAAAAACTTAAATATATTTTATTCAACTCCAAACTCAATCGTTTGATATCACACAAGCCATGTTTTGAGTTAAACTCTAATTTTTGAAATCTACCCCCACCCTTTGTTAAAAAAAACTAAAATGTGTTTTGTTTAACTCCAGACCCAATTAATTACCTTTCGTTTGATATCACACACGCCATATTTTCACTTAAACTCCAATTTTTTAATCTACCCCCACCCTTTTATTTGGCTTGTGCTCGGTGGATTTTGTTGATTTTTAAATGGGACCATCTCAAGGCAAGATCCAGCCTAGGTACCAAATTTCATTAAAATCGGACAAGCGGTTTTTGAGTTATGCGCGTTGGACAGACAGACAGACAGACAGACAGACAGACAGACAGACGGCGCAACAAAAAAGTTTCAAAATCATCTGAAACGCAAAGATATATAAAAAATTTTGAAATCGGAGCAACTTTTTTTTTCTCGAAAAAATTAGGATCACCATAGCTCACACTACTATATAGTATATGT
Source organism: Aspidapion aeneum (assembly GCA_963576565.1). Classification (NCBI taxonomy): domain Eukaryota; kingdom Metazoa; phylum Arthropoda; class Insecta; order Coleoptera; family Brentidae; genus Aspidapion; species Aspidapion aeneum. The sequence continues at coordinate 63,128,093 of OY755042.1, forward strand.
GTGAGCTAAAAAACTAAAAATACTCTTTGACAGGCGTCAGAGATGATTTATTTTAAATATTGTTTTCGTAGTGCTTATATTTTAATCCGTATTGACAGCATTTTTTCCTTGTTTTGTTTTTAAATTTAAGGGACTTTAAAATGGATTTGAATTGCTTATTTAATAAATAACTGATGAATTACTTATACACAGTGAAAAATTTATTGATGACATGTAAGAACCTAAAAAAAAAGCAAGAAATTTTGGATATAAATAAAATTTCGGACTTCTATTGTCTTTATTTATTTTAAAACACTGTTAGTAGTGTTTTAAAATAAATAAAGACAATGGAAGTCCGAAATTTTATTTCTACACAATCATTGTCTACGAGTTTCAAACAAAAACATTTTTTGGATATGTCAGAGTAAAACTTTATGTCGGCTATCAACTGCCACCTAGTGATAAATTTTATTTAAAACTACACACATCCAGGATTACTACAGTAACAAAAAAATTTGCGCCCATATGCGCCTCTTCGATATTTTGACATATTATATTCTTTAACATAACATGCTCCAGTGCTAACAGTTGATCACAGCCACACAAAAGACAAATAAGTAAGGTATATACTTTTGATCAAATAATCATATTCTATAGTATTTTATCGCACTAAATCCGAATCTGTTGTCGGAATTGCGTTAGCACGTCAAACTTTTTTTCTAACCTCAAAAAACCGGTAAAATTTTAGAAAATTTACAAAAATACCCAACGAAAAAATGATTTTTTTTTCATTTACAACTGTGTTATCTGCATATATGTAAAAAAGCTGAATACAAATTTAATACGCCAATTGCAATAACACATGTTTTATCTTCTTCTCTCCCTCTTTTTCCAAAAAATTATCCATAGATCATGATTTAGAAAAATGAAACGATTGAATCCAAATTTGGTACAGAGGGGCTTTTAAGGTCGCTGAATACGAATGTTTAGTCAGATTTCCAAAATTCAATATGGCGGCTCCAATAAGGGTACAGACTTTCAAAACTTGGCGAATGCAATATGACATCAATGTTTTTAAAAATCCTATACAACTTTTTTTCTTCATTAATCTTAGATATTTTCCAAAATCATCTACCCACCTTTTTTTTGGTCGGCGTCTTTCTGTACATACAGAAGACTTAATGAAACAATTATTTTAATATTTTTTTTGTTTTTAAAATAAACGTACGCCTATGATTAGTAATTCGAAAATTCTATATTTTTGGACAAATTAAGTAATGTATTGTCTATATGTAAGTCTATTGTCAGATAGTTTTTAGATCATTATATTATGAAAACTATAATATCCCATTATCTTCATATCCTCCTGAATAAAATACTAAAAGAAAAAATAATCCCAAACAACTGGAAATAATCCATAACCATTATTCTACACAAGAAGGCGATAGAGCAGACCTAAAAACCTTGACCTATAACACTCCCCAATGTAATTTATAAGCTTTTCACGAAAATATTTACCGGTAGACTAACAACAAAATTTGACGTATATCAAAATAAAACAAGTAGAGGAATATATATACCTGGGACAAATTATTAAAATAAAAAAAGAAAACCAAACAGCTGAAATCAAGAGATGAGTAAGATTGGTCTGGGCAGCATTGGGTAAATTAGGCTACAAAAATAAAAAATATTCTTTGTACCTCAAAACGAGTATGTATAGTAGTGTATAACCAACTTATGTACTTATCCATGGATCCCAGACCTGTACACTTATTACAAAATCAAACATGGATAAGGTAACAAAAGCCCAAACGTCAGTGGAAAGACAAATGTTGCATGTGAAGCTAAGAGATAGACAAAGGAATAAATGGATAAGAAATAAAACAAAAGTAAGGGATGTCAGAGAAGTAGCAAAATTAAAATGGAAATTTGCCGGTCATAATATCAGACAGAAAGACGACCGACGGAACAAATGTATTGTAAACTGGAGACCTTGGGAAAATAAAACAAGTAGGGGAAAACCCTAAAAGAGAAGGGCGGACGATTTGAAGAAACACGCGGGAACTAGATGGATAAACACGGCGACAGACAGAGAAGAGTGAAAGATATTGAGGGAAGCCTACGTCCAAAGATGGATTGAGGAAGGCTAAATAGATAAATAGAATAGATAATATTTTCTTTAACTTTAAAAAAAGCAACGTACGCCTATGACCAGTAAATTGAAAAATCTTTTCTTTTTGGCAAATTGAGTGAACAAGTTTATTATCAAGTCATTTTTAACCAGTTTTTGTAAAAACCGAGAGTAAAATTATGCCTAAATTGGTTTTGGCCAAAAATTGGTTTCGTGAGCCCTCTGTGCGTCGGCGTCGACTAAAACCGGTACCAAAAATGCTATTTCGAACTGTCAAATATTGTTAAAGTTGTCGTTGTCGGTGAAGTTATCGGGCCTAAATTTGGCACGACCAAAAACTATCTATTATTATAGGTATTTTCACAAAACTTACACAATCCTTTTTTTTTCTTTCTTTGACTAAGTTTTGTTTCTGATTTTTTATAGTCACAAAAACTGTAATGCACTTGAAAAGCTCATTTCTGAAAATTTCATGTTGCGGAATACATCATTTTCCATAAAGTGTTCCTTATAAAAGTAAAATATAGTATTTTTTGACATTTTAATCTAACAAATTAAAGATAATATTATTCAAAATATTTTAGCAAAAAAAAAACACGTCAACTGAGTTTGTTTACGGGCTTTGTTCCTGATGCAACAAATTTTTGTTTTCAGATGAAATAACTCCACCTGTGGTACCTTGTTCGAAAGTTTATAAAAAATGAAAAACAACGGAAGAATTTTTTTTGACATACATCTACTAAAATGGTTAAAAGAAAAAATTTATTTTTACTTGTAGAACCTTATTTGAAAGCTTATAAAAGGAGAAAAACAACGAAATTGTCAAAAATTGACTGAAAAACATGTTTTTGTTTTTTTTTCAAAAAATTCAATGCCAAAAAACTAAAAAATATATTTTGTGAAATTTTAGTTGACATATGTCAAAATAATATATGCTATTGTTTTTCTCTTTTTATAAGCTTTCGAATGAATCATGGGAAAAATTTTAAAATAATTTTTTGACATTTTATTTGACGTATGTTAAAAAAATTATTCCGTTATTTTTAATTTTTATAAGCTTTCGGTTTCGGTAGGTACCACAGGTGGGGTTATTTCATCTGAAAAAAAAATTGGATGTGGGTAGACCGCTTTCCGAGTCAAAAATTGTTTGCATCATTAACAAAGCTCAAAAAAAACTCAGTTAACGTGTTATTTGTTTTTTTTTCCAAAATTCTAACATTAAGCCGCTAGAGGCAGTAATTAAATTTAAAGTCGCCATTCTGTATGTAAAAAAATTATGCAAATTACATTTTTTTTTATTCAAACGGATAATAAAATAAAAACTATATTTAACTGTTAAACCAGATTTTTTTTATTATTTTTAGGTTTTGAGACTTTACACAAAGTTGGTATTTTTCTCACGAAATAACTTATTTGAGTTATGTAATTCTTAGGAAACTTTTTTGCAAATATATGTATCATCTTAATATGTTATATTTTTATTTTGTTTTTTGATACACAGATATTAAAAATTTAATAAGAAAATAGTTATCAAAACAAATAACAAAAAAAATATATAATAAATGAAATATTAGGTTTAATAGAAGATTTTAAACCAATTAAAAACTTGTGTTCTATCTGTATGACGGAGGAAATCTGGCTTGACAGTAGAATTTTGTTTAATAAAAACTTACGCCAAAAAAAATATTTAAAAATAAAGAAGTTTTAAACCCCCGCTCAAATAGGAAACGTTTAAAAAGCCTATGTAGTTCGAAAACAACAAGATGTAGTTTTAACTATATTTACCTTGTCTTAAAATTCTAGCCTTGCAAAGCTGGTCAGTTTTTTCGTATCTTTATTTTTTCTAATACAGTGGAACTTTTTTAGGTTCATTTTGAAGAATCCTCTTTTGAAGCTTCACTTACTTTAAAACAAATGGCTGCTCCAACACTTTACAATTTGGCACATTACCGTGAAACCCCAGTAATCTGCTCTGTACAAGTATTAGAAGAAGATTTAGTTGCTGCAAAGAAAAAAAATGGAAGACCAGAGTCAACAAATTGAAAAACAAATTTTGCAAATTAAAGAATTAAAACACCAGCTGAAGAAGGAACAGTTTGTGCTTAAGAAGGTGACGGGCATATTTAATAAAGATCAGATCGAAGTAATAATTGGTTCTAAAAAAATAAAGGGATTCAGGTGGTCTAACAAAACATTTGAAGATGCCTTTAAACTCAAATTTGTTTGTGGCACCGCTGGGTATAGATATCTCCTTAAGCTAAATCTTCCGTTTCCAAAAATCCGCACCCTTTCATACAAAATTGAGCATTTGCCTTTTCAACCTGGCATTTTAGATGAAATTTTTTATTTTCTTAAAATCAAAATTCAAAGTCTATGTGAAATTGAAAGAGATTGTTCTACCCCCAGCAAGGATTTATGTCAAGGATCTTTAAAAATTTTGGGCTATGATTCTCTGTCTGAACAAGCGGTCTTGGCAAACCATGTGTTAGTTTTTTTGCTTCGGGGCGTTAATACTAACAAATTGTCGCTTACCATTTTATTGGAAACTCTTATGAAGGACCATCTGTGGCCAAAATTATTTTGGAAATTCTTAATAAATCAAACCAAATCGGTCTTAATGTTTTAGGTATTACGTCAGACATGGGGCCCGACGACGTTGCGGTATGGAAACATTTTGAAATAAAGGCAAAACAAACAGTTTTTCAAAATTTTATAACCGATTCCGATAACTCAGAAAAAAAAGTCTTTTTTATAGCGGATATTTCTCACCTTTAAAAAAATATTAGAGAATAATAAAACTATCTGTATTTCAGATTATTTTGTCAAAAAATATAATTTACCGAGCGATATTATTGATGTTAAGCACATTTCTTGGCGGAATTTCAGGAAAATATGGACCTAAAATTTTGCCCAAAGCTTGACACGGATTTTTCAAATTTAACTCAGTTTAATAAAATGAAAGTATCAAGAGCATTCTATATTTTAAATCATAATGTAAGCCCTGCCCTTAGTTTTTTAGGTGAGTGTAACATAATTGATGAAAATTCGAAAACAACTGCTTGGTTTGTGGAAACGGTGTCAAAATGGTTCACAATAATGAGTTCAAGGGACGAGAATTTGGCCCTAAGTAAACTAAATATGATAAATTATAACCAAACTATTGATTTTTTAAGGGAAATAATACTACTTTTTAAAACTATAAAAATTGGGGAAAATGGTATTTGGAAACCAGTGCAAACTGGAGTAATTCTTTCCAAACAAACAATTTTAGACCTTTAAGAATATCTGTTAAATGAAAAAGGATATACATACCTTAAAACATCGCCGTTTATGCAGGATGTGTTGGAGAATGTTTTTGGGCAAATGAGATTAAGACAAAGAATGCCCACAGCAGAACAGTGTCGGCAAATCTTAAAAAATTTATGCAATTTCAATCGTGGTTCTCGCCAACGGAAGCTATGACAATCAAAACGATCCAAATATTTTAAGTTTAGATTATGTTATGACAAAGAAATTGTTGCCGAAAAAAATCGAACCTCTTCTGGTGGCCTTACCTCAAAATTGGAATAAGAATGTTCCTTCATTGGACAATATTTATCAAAATTTACTGTACAATTCAGCGGGTTATATTTTAAAACATAAATGTAAAGCAATTTTTGTCAGAATCGTACAAATATTTCAAAACACATTCCTTCAAAAAATTTTAACTTTTTGTGTTTACTTAAATTTTTAGTTTTTAAAGATCACGAAGTTAAAGAACTTCGCTTTCCTCATTGCCATGATCTTAAAACGAAAATTGTCAACTCATTTTGTAGATATAGAATCAGGATTTATTTAGCGAAAGCTAAAAAAATGATTAGAAGGGATACAGCACTTCAAAATGAGTTTGCGAATAGCAGCAAAAGCGCAAAAATAAGTGTAGCTTTTGGAAACTAATTTAATTTGTTTTGTTTTTAGGATCTAGTTTTTAACCCTAGAATCGTATGATTATGTGTATATATGGGTGTGTTTGTTTTTAAGATCTAGTTTTTAACCCTAGAATCGTATAAATATTTGTATGCATGTGTGGGTATTAAAGCCTAACGTATGACAAAAATTGGTTTAGTAATTTTGAAGGTAATAAGCTTTCTTCAAGGAACTATGGAATTGTTATGGGGTATTTCTTTATCTAATCTAGATAAAAAAGTTTTGGTGTTTTTTTTAAATTAATGTACAGTTATAGATAAGTTATGTTTAACATTTGGTCTCCACTCCTGCATATTTTTTACTGACCTCTACTTAAAAATTCTCCAGAATTTTATGACAAGCTTTCCCCCAGAAAGGCATAGACTATAGACGCAGTTTACGATTTAGCTTAAGGAAAATACAATAAATTAATGTATGTATATATAGTATAAGTATTTTTTATAACGATGATTCTACCAAAAGTAGACCTTTAAATATCATTTTTTGGGTAGGTTTTTAAAATAACATCTCAGCTTAGCCAGTAATTTTATTTTCTTAAAATTTATGTAGGTAACTATTCAGTAGTGTATCTCTTATTGACTAAAATGTTCTAACAGCAAATTATTTTGGGAACAGGAGGCAGCACTGGTGCACTACTGGTGCAGTTTTCGTATTCTTTTGAGAAAACTAGTGCAATATTTTGTATTCCTTTGAGCAACTGGAAGCCCAGTGTTACACTAGCGCACTTTCATATTCTTTTGAAACTGAACTGGGGCTCTGGGGCTATTTGTTGACAGCACCCAAACAGTGTCAGTGAACCACGAGTGACGCACTAACTTTTTTCAAAATTCGCTATATATGTAAATAATTCTCCATAAAGATATCATCTGATAAGTACGTAAATAAATAATTGGTTAGTTTGCAGTTTATGTTAGTGGAATATGAATTTTTACCCCAGAGCACCCTTTTTGTAGAATCATTTATAAACCAAAGCTACGTGTCCACTGCACTAAAGGAACATGTTTCTGTTGCCTGCTTCCAAACATGTTTGAGAACTTAACAATTTATTTTTCTTAATTGTAGGTAGTTTTTAGTACTAGAGCTATGTGAATAAGTAAATATATCTAGTTTTATATTATTTTACTTTGACCGTTATCCGATTAAAAACGAAATATCTACTTCATCTAAAAATGTTCAACTGGAAAACTACCTAAGCTAAATAATTGTTAAATTCGCCATTTATAATAATAATTTTAGTATCATAAGTTATAAGGAAAATGACAGTATGTACCAAAGCTGCATTTATTTAAACAATTAACTTAATCGTTTTAATTATTAATCTCGATTATCCGACTCTCGATAATCCGATCGCTGGATTATCCGAGTTGCGTAATACATCGGTTGAAACCATATTAACCGAGCGACGCCGCACTTTAGTCTGAAACCCCGATATTTTGGCCAAAAATAGCAAAAACTAACTTAAAAATAAAACTGTTTGGTTACATATTTTTTAAAGCTAAATAATGGCACCTTAAAATTCCAGCATAATTGGCTTCATTGCCAAAGCAGGCTTCGAAATATCGTTTGAATTTGACATTTCTTGACAATCAGCAATTGTTTTTTATTGTTAATTATTTTTCACTAACTTTAATGTGCTATTTCTAAGAAGTGCGAAGAGTTATAAAAATTTTTAAAAATGACTTTTTTAACCAAAGGTAAGTAGTTTATTTTTTGATAATTTTAGTCACAGGGATTTTAAACTTATTCTTAAATACCAATGATACAAAAATTGTGCCTGTAGTGTATGAATTTTTTTTCTCGATATTTCATTGGACTAACAAAAAAGCTTTCACAAACTTTCATATTAATTTTTGTAAAAATATTTTCGTCCTGATGTGTACTTTCCGGAGTACATACACTGTTGGTGCGAAAAGGTGCGATAGTCTCCAAATTCGTTAGTGCCTATTCTAGTGCATTTTAATTTGTGTTTCCGTGAGTCTTCTATATAGATAGTAATGAGCAAAGTACCTTTAAAGAAGCAAAATGAATCATAGATATCAAAACTCCTGTCTTAGCAATGAACTTAAAAAAAACAAGGGAAAAATTCAAGATGGCCGCCAAAATATATAGGAAATTAGTAGAAACTGCAAACATTTAACATCGGTTTTGGGATATTTGGAGCATCTAAATTCAAATATAGAATAATTTTTACTGGGGGAGGAAAAGAACAATTTAGAATGGTGGGGGGTTAACTAGGTTAAAAATTATTAAGGTGGTGAAACAAAAAAAAATAGGTTTTAATTATTTAACTAACTCTTATTACCCCCCAAACTAAAATATGATAATTAATACAAATTTATCCTCGATTTAAATCATTCATCGGATTCATTTTCTCTTTTTTACCATGTATGTGGAGGTAAAAACTTCACTTTTTAGGAACATTAAAAGTTTTTAATGCAATATTAGGTATTCGCTGAATCCAACCAGAACAAAAAAAACTGTATAGGATCCCCTTGGCAGGGAGAGGCGTGAGAGTGGGAGTCTATAAATAAATTTTGTATGGAACTTACTATAGGCACGACTAAACTTCTATATGAATTTTTATTTTAGTGTCTACAGCTTTTTCTCTTAGGGAGGAAAAAGGGTTGCTGGGGAAAGGTCGTATTCAATCCAAAACAGAAGAGGGGGCAGGTTTCTGAATTCCATGGCCTTCTTAATTTAGAGGAGGGGGGGAATTTAATTTCAATCTACGATTTTAAAAAACCTGGTTAAAAAGGGGGACAGCTAAACAGCTGCCCTTCTTCCCCCCCCCCCGGATACGCCTTTGTGGTAAGGGTGACGTAGGGGATAATTGAGTGAATTATTTTTTTTATTGTCTTTGTTGAATATAGCAAATAGAAATATTTACATGATAAATTGTTCATGTCTATTAAAAACGTGAAGTTTTGACCCCCAAATAAACGGAGTAAAAGGGGGGATTGGGTTACTGAATGGTTACAAAATTTTTAATCCTTAAATTTTAGTTTTGTGGACCTACTTAAGAATATATATATTTTGAATTTTTATAATAGATCAAATTTTACCCCTCCCAGGGGGGTTCGGTTCGGTTCGGTTCGGTTCGGTTTGGTTCGGTTCGGTTCGGTTCGGTTCGGTTCGGTTCGGTTCGGGCTAATAGGGGCAAATTCGATAATTGAAACATTTTTTTAGGGGAACTGGATTTTAGTGCACCAAAATTAGGAGAATTTGCAGACTATATTAAAAATAATACACTTTTTTAAAGGGCTTTTAGGCAGTATAAATCACGAAAATGATGGTAGCAAGAGTAATAAAAAATATTTTTTAATTGTATATTAGCAATTCAGACTTCTTTATTGATTTGCGTTTAAGTTATTAGAGAGTTTAACTGCAAAAGTCTATTTTTGGCCAAAATATTGATGCCTCGGACCATAGTGCGCCGTATTGTTCGGGTAATTTTATGGAGAATCATAAAATTGCCAAAGCAACAGAAACTGACTGAATTTATTTAATTTTGTATTTTCTACACTTTTGGGACTAAAGTGGTCACTTAAGTCCCTTGTTTTAGGGATTAAAGTGATCCTTTTAATCTCTGGGGAGCAAAAACTTACTTTTAATCCCTAAGAAGTAAAAATACACTTTTAGTCCCTAATTCAATTACTTTTATTCCCTAGGGATTTAAAACAAAGTAATTTTTGCAGGTTAACATTTTATAATATTTTACATCTATAGGATATCGTTGAGTGCAATTAGCACGGAGTGTTTCAAAATACCGTTTATTATATCCCTTTTTGTTTATATTTTCTATGCTAAGATCCATAAAATAGTATATGAACCTTGTGACTAAAATGCCTCAGTCGGGCTAAAAACTTTCCGCCTCGGGATCAAAAGTATCACTTTAGTTAGGGTGACCATATGGGTTTCGCGTAAAAGGCGGACATCAGAAATAAAAAAGCCGGATTTTCGATAAAAAAGCCGGACAACGAGTAATTTTTAAAAACCGCGCTTAAAAAATATGACGAACAAAAAAAATTTTTAAAAATGAAGCACTAAAAGCACCAAAAATAGTTCATTCCTGACAAATTGTGCTCATTTCGTTTGAGGGAACTAATTTTAAGCTTGGAGTTTTAGCCCCCCTAGATTCCTCCCTTCCTAAGGTCTCTTGGATGCCAAAAAGCCGGACGAAGGAAAAAGCCGGCCGGACATTTCCATTTTGCCCAAAAAGCCGGACTTGTCTTTATCCGGACGTATGGTCACCCTACTTTAGTCCCTAGGCTTATAATGTACTATTATTTTTAGACGTTCTTTTTTGTTTGTAAAATAAATCAAATATTGGTATTTATTATTAAAAAGTATTTAAAAAAATGGCACCAGCAAGCACGCACAGCCATCAATAATAGCTAGTCATTCCGGGGGTTGAGAAGCTTTATTATATAAAAAATGCAATTTTCTTTCTTTCAATCTAAATCTAAAAAACGCGTTTCACTAGCCACTGTGGCTCATAATTTTGATCAATTTTTTTAATATCTAAAAAATTTCGACTCTTACTTTGAAAACCTTGTTTTGCTAGGTGCTGCGGTTTACGAATTTAATGGCCTTATCCATGGATAACGAGATATTTTTGTACCAAGTTTGGTTAAAATCGGTTTATTGGTTTTTAAGTTATCGTGTCCCAGACAGATAGACAGACAGACATCATCACAAAATTTGGTAGATGGGACTTTTTTGAACCATTTGAATGAAAGAAAAAGTTTGTTGTGGCGATCCCAATCCCGATCCCTATAGCTTCCATATCGACCTAAGGTATGGATGGCTAATATAAGTATATAGAAAATAAAATAGATAAATACGGATTATATCTTATATATACAGGGTGTCCCAGAACTAATGGTACATAGTTAAACTGTAGTTTCCCTGGGTAAAAATATTACGATTTAGCCACACTTACCTTAGTCCAAAAGTTCGTACTAACCGAGATACAGGGTGTTAAACTTTATTTTTTCCATTCGATTTTCTTTAATAACTTTTTTACTAATTAATATTTTTCCAAAAAATAACCAACGTGTAATATTTTTTGAAATTGGCAAGACGATTCCGTTGAAAATTTTGATGTACAATGTACAGGGTGTTCCTTGGACCACTACCATTGCATTAAAATCACTGTATTTTTTTTGTGCCTCGGTGTATACCAGTTTTTATGTAAAATAATGGTTTTTGCATCCTTTTTATGTAAAAAAGTTATACTGTTTTAAAGTCGCTCAGAGCAACGGTTTTTGAGATTTTTGCATTTAAAGTTTTTATTGCATGTGAGTGAAATGCCTAATTTATGTATGATACTTTCTTCAATTCTTTCTACTAATTATGTTTTTTGCAAAAACTAACCAGCAAGTAGGTTTTTCTGAAATTTGCAAGACGATTCCGTTGAAAAAGTTGATGTACAATGTTTTTTATTTTTGAACCCATTAAAAATTATTATAAAATAAGTCTTGTTAATATGTTTTGGTTTATTGAAAATCCAATCTTCTAGTGTACCCTTTTCAACTGAATTTGCCGCCAACTTTCTGAGGGCTCTTTATTTTTACTGTTTGTTAAAACGGCCGGGAATGCAGTCCTGCCCGAGGTCTTTCCTTTCCTGAGCTGGTTACTAAGATTAAAATCCCTTGTTTTTTGTATTAGGGACTTATTGCAATAGTGCAAGGCACTAATTGTGCCGGGCACTATTCTGACAGATTCGCTTCTCTTCCTGGCACTAAAATTAGCCAAGAGAGGAAGAAGGAGATGCCACGAGAGTGAGCGAAAACAAGATATATATATATATATATATATATATATATATATATATATATATATATACAGGGTGTCCCAAAACTCTGAGTCCACTCAAACATCTTCTGAACTATTGAAGATAACTGAACCATATTTGGCAGTAATCGTTAACATGAAGAGATCTATTTTATGAAGAGGCGGTTGTGCTGCATTAGGGGGCTACATAGGGGCGATCAACTTAAAAATTTTAATTATAAATCCTTATCGATTGATACCTCGTTTTAAAGGTATTTGACAACTAAATACATATTTGGATATAGCCATTAATTGTCTACACAATCAAATCTGTCAAAATATATGGACTGTCAAAAGTAATTTTTACAGTTTTTATCAAAATTTACAAGTTTGTTGTTTTAAACAAAAACCCTATTGAGAGATATCTTGTTTGAAAGGTCTTTGAAAAACCATGTACGCCAACTGTCCCTTGCCTATGATAAAAAACGTGTCAAATTCTATCGACTGTGAAACTTATTCTTTTACCATTTTTTACAAATTTTTAAATATAGCTATACCCGCCATCCCCTATACGTGGGAATTTAGACACATATTTTTTTGTTGGTATTGCCATCTAGTTTAAGGTTTTGGTTGTTTGCCTCTGGTCAATTACAGCATACCCGGGCAAAACATGGAAAAGCACGGAAATATGGATAAAATTACTTATACAGTCTGTGTCTATGAAAGGTTAGTACAATTAAAAGCCACCTACTTTAGACCGACATTGCTCCGTTTTCGAAATACAGGGTGTTTTTTAGAAAATAAAAATCGAATAAATAGCTAAAATATAAATATAACTTTTTTCTAAATGTATTTTTTAAACTTTTTTATTAATGTATGCATAAAATAAATCTCTCGATGTCATCGATCACGACCAAATATGGCTCAGTTATCTGCAATAGTTCAGCAGATATTTGGGTAGACCCGGATTTTTGGGATACCCTGTATATAATTTACAAATATCAAAACATGCCAGTGGTGATTAATATTGATCGGTCATTTTTGTCCACAAATCAAAACAAGAACCAAGCCTCTAGCTCAAACCGTTAAGAAGTTGCCAAAATCACGTGACCACCTGTCAATTTAAGAGAAAAGTATCAAATATGTTTTTTGTAAGATTTTTGATGCTGAGTTTAAATATGTAACTGGGATTCGCTTATCTGTGCATAAATTGTTTTTTCCCTTAATGGACCCATGCCATTGTCGTACTTCTATGGAACGAAAACATCGAATTATGTATGCCGCATATTTTTTTTGTTTTTCAGGAAAACTATTAACTTTACGACAAAAAATGTAGTATCTTTTTTTGAAGATAAATAAATTGCCTTTTAGCGGGGGTACACCTTGACCCCGTAGGGGTTCGTTTTACATAAAAAAATTACCCTCAAAAATAAAATTGTAAATTACGCTTCGGCCATGTTTAAGCCGCCATATCTACCTCAGTATCAGTTGCTGTTTGAAACTAATAGCCGTTTCTTATTAAACTTGACATCCTTTTTCGATCTGTATAGTTTTTTAGTTACTTTCAGGACTTTGGTGAAAATATGAAAATTTTGTACCTGGGGGTAGGTATAGGCCAATTTAGTGGTTTTTTAAGTGTAACTCGAGAACCGCTTAATCTACAGCAATTAGACCCACAATGAATACATCCTAACAATCTGCATATTTTTTATTTTTTATGTTTTTTTTGTAAATCCAGTAGTTTTCTTTAAAAAATCAAAAAACCTAAAAAAAAACAGCATATTTGAGGAACTTACAGAATTTATAGTATAGAGACAAATAAAAAACAAAGTATTGATAGTGATTTGGAGAGACCATTATAGTAGAAGCTAATCACAATTTGTTTGAGTAAAATCGATAATAATAAAATCATAATAAAAAAGTTACGAACATTTGATTCAAACTCCTTTTCGCCATCTTTAAACAAAGATGGCGGGTTGTTTATGCAGGATTTTCGCAGGTATCTCCATTTTTTTTGGAACATGGTCTTATGACGAATCGATTAAAATATATGAGTATCGGTTTGCAATTCAAGCCCAAAATCCTACTGGGCTCTTATACTAATATCGAAATGAACCAAATCAAACCGAATCTAACGGTTCGGTTTGGTTCGGCTCGATTTGGTTAAACTAAACCGTACCTAACTGAATGTAGCTATACCTAACCGAAACAAACTGAACCTAGCGGATCCTAACCAAACATAATCAAACTGAACCAAACCTAGCCGAACAAAACTGAACCTAACCGAACCGATTCGAAACGAACCGAACCAGACCGAATCTGGCTGAACCTAACCAAAACAAATTAAACCTAGCCGAACCTAACCAAACATAATCAAACTGAACCAAACCTACCCGAACCAAACCGAACCGAACCAAGTCGAACCAACCAAACCAAACCAAACCGAACCGTTAGATTCGGTTAAACTAAACCGAACCTAACCGAATGTAGCTAAACCTAACTTAAACAATCCAAGCGGAACCTAAACGAACATAATCAAACTGAACCAACCTAACCCACCTAACCAACCTAACCCAACCTAACCCAAAATAACCCGACCTAACCCAACCTAACCCAACCTAATCCAACCTAACCCAACCTAACCCAACCTAACCCAACCTAACCCAACCTAACCCAACCTAACCCAACCTAACCCAACCTAAACCAACCTAAACCAACCTAAACCAACCTAACCCAACCTAACCCAAGCTAACCCAACCTAACTCAACCTAACCCAACCTAACCTAACCCAACCTAACCCAAAATAACCCGACCTAACCCAACCTTACCCAACCTAACCTAACCTAACCTAACCCAACCTAACCCAACCTAACCCAAAATAACCCGACCTAACCCAACCTAACCCAACCTAACATAACCTAACCCAACCTAACGCAATCTAAACCAACCTAAACCAACCTAACCCAACCTAACACAACCTAACCCAACCTAACCCAACCCAACCTAACCCAACCTAACCCAACCTAACCCAACCTAACCCAACCTAACCCAACCTAACCCAACCTAACCCAACCTAACCCAACCTAACCCAACCTAACCCAACCTAACCCAACCTAACCCAACCTAACCCAACCTAACCCAACCTAACCCAACCTAACCCAACCTAACCCAACCTAACCCAACCTAACCCAACCTAACCCAACCTAACCCAACCTAACCCAACCTAACCCAACCTAACCCAAGCTAACCCAACCTTACACAACCTTAACCTACCTAACCCAACCTAACCCAACCTAACCCAACCTAACCCAACCTAACCCAACCTAACCCAACCTAACCCAACCTAACCTAATCCAATCTAACCCAACCTAACCCAACCCAACCTAACCCAACCTAACCCAACCTAACCCAACCTAACCCAACCTAACCCAACCTAACCCAACCTAACCCAACCTAACCCAACCTAACCCAACCTAACCCAACCTAACCCAACCTAACCCAACCTAACTCAAAATAACCCGACCTAACCCAACCTAACACAACCTAACCTAACCTAACGCAATCTAACCCAACCTAAACCAACCTAACCCAACCTAACGCAAACTAACCCATCCTAACCCAACCTAACCCAACCTAACCCAACCCAACCTAACCCAACCTAACCCAACCTAACCCAACCTAACCCAACCTAACCCAACCTAACCCAACCTAACCCAACCTAACCTAACCCAACCAAACCTAGCCGAACAAAACTGAACCTAACCGAACCGATTCGAAACGAACCGAACCAGACCGAATCTGGCTGAACCTAACCAAAACAAATTAAACCTAGCCGAACCTAACCAAACATAATCAAACTGAACCAAACCTACCCGAACCAAACCGAACCGAACCAAGTCGAACCAACCAAACCAAACCAAACCGAACCGTTAGATTCGGTTAAACTAAACCGAACCTAACCGAATGTAGCTAAACCTAACCTAAACAATCCTAGCGGAACCTAACCGAACATAATCAAACTGAACCAACCTAACCAACCTAACCCAACCTAACCCAACCTAACCCAACCTAACCCAGCCTAACCCAGCCTAACCCAACCTAACCCAACCTTAACCTACCTAACCCAACCTAACCCAACCTAACCCAACCTAACCCAACCTAACCCAACCTAATCCAACCTAACCCAACCTAACCCAACCCAACCTAACCCAAGCTAACCCAACCTAACCCAACCCAACCTAACCCAACCTAACCCAACCTAACCCAACCTAACCCAACCTAACCCAACCTAACCCAACCTAACCCAACCTAACCCAACCTAACCCAACCTAACCCAACCTAACCCAACCTAACCCAACCTAACCCAACCTAACCCAACCTAACCCAACCTAACCCAACCTAACCCAACCTAACCCAACCTAACCCAACCTAACCCAACCTAACCCAACCTAACCCAACCTAACCCAAAATAACCCGACCTTACCCAACCTAACACAACCTAACCTAACCTAACGCAATCTAACCCAACCTAACCCAACCTAAACCAACCTAACCCAACCTAACGCAAACTAACCCATCCTAACCCAACCTAACCCAACCTAACCCAACCCAACCTAACCCAACCTAACCCAACCTAACCCAACCTAACCCAACCTAACCCAACCTAACCCAACCTAACCCAACCTAACCCAACCTAACCTAACCTAACCCAACCAAACCTAGCCGAACAAAACTGAACCTAACCGAACCGATTCGAAACGAACCGAACCAGACCGAATCTGGCTGAACCTAACCAAAACAAATTAAACCTAGCCGAACCTAACCAAACATAATCAAACTGAACCAAACCTACCCGAACCAAACCGAACCGAACCGAACCGAGTCGAACCAACCAAACCAAACCGAACCGTTAGATTCGGCAAACCGAACCGTTAGATTCGGTTAAACTAAACCGAACCTAACCGAATGTAGCTAAACCTAACCTAAACAATCCTAGCGGAACCTAACCGAACATAATCAAACTGAACCAACCTAACCCAACCTAACCCAGCCTAACCCAACCTTACCCAACCTTACCCAACCTAACCCAACCTTACCCAACCTAACCCAACCTAACCCAACCTAACCCAACCTAACCCAACCTAACCCAACCTAACCCAACCTAACCCAACCTAACCCAACCTAACCCAACCTAACCCAACCTAACCCAACCTAACCCAACCTAACCCAACCTAACCTAACCCAACCTAACCCAACCTAACCCAACCCAACCTAACCCAACCTAACCCAACCTAACCAAACCTAACCCAACCTAACCCAACCTAACCCAAAACAACCCGACCTAACCCAACCTAACCCAACCTAACACAACCTAACGCAATCTAACCCAACCTAACCCAAGCTAACCCAAGCTAACCCAAGCTAACCCAACCTAACCCAACCTAACCCAATCTAACCCAACCTAACCCAACCTAACCCAACCTAACGCAACCTAACCCAACCTAACCCAACCTAACCCAACCTAACCCAACCTAACCTAACCCAACCTAACCCAACCTAACCCAACCTAACCCAACCTAACCCAACCTAACGCAACCTAACCCAAAATAACCCGACCTAACCCAACCTAACCCAACCTAACCCAACCTAACGCAACCTAACCCAACCTAAACCAACCTAACACAACCTAACCCAACCTAACACAACCCAACCTAACCCAACCTAACCCAACCTAACCCAACCTAACCCAACCTAACCCAGCCTAACCCAACCTAACCCAACCTTACACAACCTAACCTAACCCAACCTAACCTAACCCAACCTAACCCAACCTAACCCAACCTAACCCAACCTAACCCAACCTAACCCAACCTAACCCAACCTAACCCAACCTAACCCAACCTAACGCAACCTAACCCAAAATAACCCGACCTAACCCAACCTAACCCAACCTAACCCAACCTAACACAACCTAACCCAACCTAAACCAACCTAACCCAACCTAACACAACCTAACCCAACCCAACCTAACCCAACCTAACCCAACCTAACCCAACCTAACCCAACCTAACCCAACCTAACCCAACCTAACCCAACCTAACCTAACCCAACCTAACCCAACCTAACCCAACCTAACCAAACCTAACCCAACCTAACCCAACCTAACCCAACCTAACCCAACCTAACCAAACCTAACCCAACCTAACCCAACCTAACCAAACCTAACCCAACCTAACCCAACCTAACCCAACCTAACCAAACCTAACCCAACCTAACCCAACCTAACCCAACCTAACCCAACCTAACCCAACCTAACCCAACCTAACCCAACCTAACCCAACCTAACCCAACCTAACCTAACCCAACCTAACCCAACCTAACCCAACCTAACCTAACCTAACCCAACCTAACCCAACCTAACCCAAAATAACCCGACTTAACCCGACTTAACCCAACCTAACCCAACCTTACCCAACCTAACCCAACCTAACCCAACCTAACCCAACCTAACCCAACCTAACCCAACCTAACCCAACCTAACCCAAAATAACCCGACCTAACCCAACCTAACATAACCTAACCCAACCTAACCCAACCTAACGCAATCTAACCCAACCTAAACCAACCTAACCCAACCTAACCCAACCTAACACAACCTAACCCAACCTAACCTAACCCAACCTAACCCAACCTAACCCAACCTAACCCAACCTAACCCAGCCTAACCCAACCTAACCCAACCTTACACAACCTAACCTAACCCAACCTAACCCAACCTAACCTAACCCAACCTAACCCAACCCAACCTAACCCAACCTAACCCAACCTAACCCAACCTAACCCAACCCAACCTAACCCAACCTAACCCAACCTAACCCAACCTAACCCAACCTAACCCAACCTAACGTAACCTAACCCAACCTAACCCAACCTAACCCAACCTAACCCAACCTAAACCAACCTAACCCAACCTAACCCAACCTAACCCAACCTAACCCAACCTAACCCAACCTAACCCAACCTAACCCAAAATAACCCGACCTAACCCAACCTAACCTAACCTAACGCAATCTAACCCAACCTAACCCAACCTAACCCAACCTAACCCAACCTAACCCAACCTAACCCAACCTAACCCAACCTAACCCAACCTAACACAACCTAACCCAACCTAACCCAACCTAACCCAACCTAACCCAACCTAACCCAACCTAACCCAACCTAACCCAACCTAACCCAACCTAACCCAACCTAACCCAACCTAACCCAACCTAACCCAACCTAACCCAACCTAACCCAACCTAACCCAACCTAACCCAACCTAACCCAACCTAACCCAACCTAACCCAACCTAACCCAACCTAACCTAACCCAACCAAACCTAGCCGAACAAAACTGAACCTAACCGAACCGATTCGAAACGAACCGAACCAGACCGAATCTGGCTGAACCTAACCAAAACAAATTAAACCTAGCCGAACCTAACCAAACATAATCAAACTGAACCAAACCTACCCGAACCAAACCGAACCGAACCGAACCGAACCGAGTCGAACCAACCAAACCAAACCAAACCGAACCGTTAGATTCGGTTAAACTAAACCGAACCTAACCGAATGTAGCTAAACCTAACCTAAACAATCCTAGCGGAACCTAACCGAACATAATCAAACTGAACCAACCTAACCCACCTAACCAACCTAACCTAACCCAACCTAACCCAACCTAACCCAACCTAACCCAACCTAACCCAACCTAACCCAGCCTAACCCAACCTAACCCAACCTTACACAACCTTAACCTACCTAACCCAACCTAACCCAACCTAACCCAACCTAACCCAACCTAAACCAACCTAACCCAACCTAACCCAACCTAAACCAACCTAACCCAACCTAACCCAACCTAACCCAACCTAACCCAACCTAACCCAACCTAACCCAACCTAACGCAACCTAACCCAACCTAACCCAACCTAACCCAACCTAACCCAGCCTAACCCAACCTAACCCAACCTTACACAACCTTAACCTACCTAACCCAACCTAACCCAACCTAACCCAACCTAACCCAACCTAACCCAACCTAACCCAACCTAACCCAACCTAACCCAACCTAACCCAACCTAACCCAACCTAACCCAACCTAACCCAACCTAACCCAACCTAACCCAACCTAACCCAACCTAACCCAACCTAACCCAACCTAACCCAACCTAACCCAACCTAACCCAACCTAACCCAACCTAACCCAACCTAACCCAACCTAACCCAACCTAACCCAACCTAACCCAACCTAACCCAACCTAACCCAACCTAACCCAACCTAACCCAACCTAACCCAACCTAACCCAACCTAACCCAACCTAACCCAACCTAACCCAACCTAACCCAACCTAACCCAACCTAACCCAACCTAACCCAACCTAACCTAACCTAACCTAACCCAACCAAACCTAGCCGAACAAAACTGAACCTAACCGAACCGATTCGAAACGAACCGAACCAGACCGAATCTGGCTGAACCTAACCAAAACAAATTAAACCTAGCCGAACCTAACCAAACATAATCAAACTGAACCCAACCTAACCCAACCTAACCCAACCTAACGCAACCTAACCCAACCTAAACCAACCTAACGCAACCTAACCCAACCTAAACCAACCTAACACAACCTAACCCAACCTAACACAACCCAACCTAACCCAACCTAACCCAACCTAACCCAACCTAACCCAACCTAACCCAACCTAACCCAACCTAACCCAACCTAACCCAACCTAACCCAACCTAACCCAACCTAACCTAACCTAACCCAACCTAACCCAACCTAACCCAACCTAACCCAACCCAACCTAACCCAACCTAACCCAACCTAACCCAACCTAACCCAACCTAACCCAACCTAACCCAACCTAACCCAACCTAACCCAACCTAACCCAACCTAACCCAACCTAACCCAACCTAACCCAACCTAACCCAACCTAACCCAACCTAACCCAACCTAACCCAACCTAACCCAACCTAACCCAACCTAACCCAACCTAACCCAACCTAACCCAACCTAACCCAACCTAACCCAACCTAACCCAACCTAACCCAACCTAACCCAACCTAACCCAACCTAACCCAACCTAACCCAACCTAACCCAACCTAACCCAACCTAACCCAAAATAACCCGACCTAACCCAACCTAACACAACCTAACCTAACGCAATCTAACCCAACCTAACCCATCCTAACCCAACCTAACCCAACCTAACCCAACCTAACCCAACCTAACCTAACCCAACCAAACCTAGCCGAACAAAACTGAACCTAACCGAACCGATTCGAAACGAACCGAACCAGACCGAATCTGGCTGAACCTAACCAAAACAAATTAAACCTAGCCGAACCTAACCAAACATAATCAAACTGAACCAAACCTACCCGAACCAAACCGAACCGAACCGAACCGAGTCGAACCAACCAAACCAAACCAAACCGAACCGAACCGAGTCGAACCAACCAAACCAAACCAAACCGAACCGTTAGATTCGGTTAAACTAAACCGAACCTAACCGAATGTAGCTCAACCTAACCTAAACAATCCTAGCGGAACCTAACCGAACATAATCAAACTGAACCAACCTAACCCACCTAACCAACCTAACCCAACCTAACCCAACCCAACCTAACCCAACCTAACCCAACCTAACCCAACCTAACCCAACCTAACCCAACCTAACCCAACCTAACCCAACCTAACCCAGCCTAACCCAACCTAACCCAACCTTACACAACCTTAACCTACCTAACCCAACCTAACCCAACCTAACCCAACCTAACCCAACCTAACCTAACCCAACCTAACCCAACCTAACCCAACCTAACCCAACCCAACCTAACCCAACCTAACCCAACCTAACCCAACCTAACCCAACCTAACCCAACCTAACCCAACCTAACCCGACCTAACCCAACCTAACCCAAAATAACCCGACCTAACCTAACCTAACACAACCTAACCTAACCTAACGCAATCTAACCCAACCTAACCCAACCTAAACCAACCTAACCCAACCTAACCCAACCTAACCCAACCTAACCCAACCTAACCCATCCTAACCCAACCTAACCCAACCTAACCCAACCTAACCCAACCTAACCCAACCTAACCCGACCTAACCCAACCTAACACAACCTAACCAACCTAACGCAATCTAACCCAACCTAACCCAACCTAAACCAACCTAAACCAACCTAACCCAACCTAACCCAACCTAACCCAACCTAACCCAACCTAACCCAACCTAACCCAACCTAACCCAACCTAACCCAACCTAACCCAACCCAACCTAACCCAACCTAACCCAACCCAACCTAACCAAACCTAACCCAACCTAACCCAACCTAACCCAACCTAACCCAACCTAACCTAACCCAAAATAACCCGACCTAACCCAACCTAACACAACCTAACCCAACCTAACGCAATCTAACCCAACCTAAACCAACCTAACCCAAGCTAACCCAAGCTAACCCAACCTAACCCAACCTAACCCAACCTAACCCAACCCAACCTAACCCAACCTAACCCAACCTAACCCAACCTAACCCAACCTAACCCAGCCTAACCCAACCTAACCCAACCTTACACAACCTAACCTAACCCAACCTAACCCAACCTAACCCAACCCAACCTAACCCAACCTAACCCAACCTAACCCAACCCAACCTAACCCAACCTAACCCAACCTAACCCAACCTAACCCAACCTAACCCAACCTAACCCAACCTAACCCAACCTAACCCAACCTAACCCAACCTAACCCAACCTAACCCAACCTAACCCAAAATAACCCGACCTAACCCAACCTAACCCAACCTAACACAACCTAACCCAACCTAACGCAACCTAACCCAACCTAACCCAACCTAACACAACCTAACCCAACCCAAGCTAACCCAACCTAACCCAACCTAACCCAACCTAACCCAACCTAACCCAACCTAACCCAACCTAACCCAACCTAACCCAACCTAACCCAACCTAACCCAACCTAACCCAGCCTAACCCAACCTAACCCAACCTTACACAACCTAACCTAACCCAACCTAACCCAACCTAACCTACACAACCTAACCTAACCTAACCTAACCCAACCTAACCTACACAACCTAACCTAACCTAACCTAACCCAACCTAACCCAACCTAACCCAACCTAACCCAACCTAACCCAACCTAACCCAACCTAACCCAACCTAACGTAACCTAACCCAACCTAACCCAACCTAACCCAACCTAAACCAACCTAACCCAACCTAACCCAACCTAACCCAACCTAACCCAACCTAACCCAACCTAACCCAACCTAACCCAACCTAACCCAACCTAACCCAACCTAACCCAAAATAACCCGACCTAACCTAACCTAACCTAACGCAATCTAACCCAACCTAACCCATTCTAAACCAACCTAACCCAACCTAACCCAACCTAACCTAACCCAACCAAACCTAGCCGAACAAAACTGAACCTAACCGAACCGATTCGAAACGAACCGAACCAGACCGAATCTGGCTGAACCTAACCAAAACAAATTAAACCTAGCCGAACCTAACCAAACATAATCAAACTGAACCAAACCTACCCGAACCAAACCGAACCGAACCGAACCGAGTCGAACCAACCAAACCAAACCAAACCGAACCGAACCGAGTCGAACCAACCAAACCAAACCAAACCGAACCGTTAGATTCGGTTAAACTAAACCGAACCTAACCGAATGTAGCTCAACCTAACATAAACAATCCTAGCGGAACCTAACCGAACATAATCAAACTGAACCAACCTAACCCACCTAACCCAACCTAACCTAACCCAACCTAACCCAACCTAACCCAACCTAACCCAACCTAACCCAGCCTAACCCAGCCTAACCCAACCTAACCCAACCTTACACAACCTTAACCTACCTAACCCAACCTAACCCAACCTAACCTAACCCAACCTAACCCAACCTAACCCAACCTAACCCAACCTAACCTAACCCAACCCAACCTAACCCAACCTAACCCGACCTAACCCAACCTAACCCAAAATAACCCGACATAACCCAACCTAACACAACCTAACCTAACCTAACGCAATCTAACCCAACCTAAACCAACCTAACCCAACCTAACCCAACCTAACCCATCCTAACCCAACCTAACCCAACCTAACCCAACCTAACCCAACCTAACCCAACCTAAACCAACCTAACCCAACCTAACCCAACCTAACCCAACCTAACCCAACCTAACCCAACCTAACCCAACCTAAACCAACCTAACCTAACCTAACCCAACCTAACCCAACCTAACCCAACCTAACGTAACCTAACCCAACCTAACCCAACCTAACCCAACCTAACCCAACCTAACCCAACCTAAACCAACCTAACCTAACCTAACCCAACCTAACCCAACCTAACCCAACCTAACCCAACCTAACCCAACCTAACCCAAAATAACCCGACCTAACCCAACCTAACACAACCTAACCTAACCTAACGCAATCTAACCCAACCTAACCCAACCTAACCCATTCTAACCCAACCTAACCCAACCTAACCTAACCCAACCAAACCTAGCCGAACAAAACTGAACCTAACCGAACCGATTCGAAACGAACCGAACCAGACCAAATCTGGCTGAACGTAACCAAAACAAATTAAACCTAGCCGAACCTAACCAAACATAATCAAACTGAACCAAACCTACCCGAACCAAACCGAACCGAACCGAGTCGAACCAACCAAACCAAACCAAACCGAACCGAACCGAGTCGAACCAACCAAACCAAACCAAACCGAACCGTTAGATTCGGTTAAACTAAACCGAACCTAACCGAATGTAGCTCAACCTAACCTAAACAATCCTAGCGGAACCTAACCGAACATAATCAAACTGAACCAACCTAACCCACCTAACCAACCTAACCCAACCTAACCTAACCCAACCTAACCCAACCTAACCCAACCTAACCCAACCTAACCCAACCTAACCCAACCTAACCCAACCTAACCCAACCTAACCCAACCTAACCCAACCTAACCCAACCTAACCCAACCTAACCCAACCTAACCCAACCTAACCCAACCTAACCCAACCTAACCCAGCCTAACCCAACCTAACCCAACCTTACACAACCTTAACCTACCTAACCCAACCTAACCCAACCTAACCTAACCCAACCTAACCCAACCTAACCCAACCTAACCCAACCTAACCCAACCCAACCTAACCCAACCTAACCCAACCTAACCCAACCTAACCCGACCTAACCCAACCTAACCCAAAATAACCCGACCTAACCCAACCTAACACAACCTAACCTAACCTAACGCAATCTAACCCAACCTAACCCAACCTAAACCAACCTAACCCAACCTAACCCATCCTAACCCAACCTAACCCAACCTAACCCAACCTAACCCAACCTAACCTAACCCAACCTAACCCAACCTAACCCAACCTAACCCAACCTAACCCAACCTAACCTAACCCAACCAAACCTAGCCGAACAAAACTGAACCTAACCGAACCGATTCGAAACGAACCGAACCAGACCGAATCTGGCTGAACCTAACCAAAACAAATTAAACCTAGCCGAACCTAACCAAACATAATCAAACTGAACCAAACCTACCCAAACCAAACCGAACCGAACCGAACCGAGTCGAACCAACCAAACCAAACCAAACC
The DNA here is from genome assembly GCA_963576565.1 of Aspidapion aeneum. NCBI lineage: Eukaryota > Metazoa > Arthropoda > Insecta > Coleoptera > Brentidae > Aspidapion > Aspidapion aeneum. The sequence goes on from OY755042.1 coordinate 63,153,681, forward strand.
GAACCGTTAGATTCGGTTAAACTAAACCGAACCTAACCGAATGTAGCTAAACCTAACCTAAACAATCCTAGCGGAACCTAACCGAACATAATCAAACTGAACCAACCTAACCCAACCTAACCCAGCCTAACCCAACCTAACCCAACCTAACCCAACCTTACCCAACCTAACTAAATATATACTTTCGCGATGAAAGACCAAAATTTAACTTAAAATTACTGTAAAGTCCGCAAAAAACATTAAATTATCGAAATTTATAAAAACATAGATCAGTGCGTGTAACAATTCATCAAGATGTATGAAACTCGACCGTGACATGTCAAAAGTTTGGTTCGAAAAAACAAAAACAACTGGATAAAAATCGGTATGTAAGCATTAAAAAAAAAATCATTTTTAAGAAAATCAAATACTTTTTGTTAATTTTCATGCAATGCAAAAAAACCTTGTTGTAATAAGTTTTGAGTAGGGTGGTAAAACGTACCAGAACCCATTTCAGGACAAATTATTATTAAAAAATAATCTTATAAGTGCGGGGAAGTGACACTTTCTGAATCAAAATGTGTGAGGGTAAAATCGCACGGTCGCAGAAAAAACTATCTATCGTGACGCTACTGAACTTTCTCGTGTTTTAGCAAAAACTATACGTCAAGACGACTTACCCATGTAATGTTGTTTTTTTATCGATTTTTTTTCTTCTTTTGCACAAAAAACAATTTCGAACCATGTTTGAACTTAAATAGTTACTTCTAAACTTGTTTTTAAGCGTTTTAAGATTTCTTTTTGTAATATTCCCGCACAAAATTCAAAAAAATTCAATTCCGTACTTAGACAACATTGTCTATCAGTTTTCCCTGTATAAACCGACTAGCAGGTAGAATCACTCAAAATACGGCAGGTGGATTAAAGGTAGCCAGCTGCTTTTCTGTTGCACTTATGCCGTCAGTGTGAAAGAGATAAAAGTACCCATATATTATCTAGGGTATTATTAGCATGCAAAATCACCCTATCTTTGTCCGTTTCACATGTTCAATAATGTCTATCTCTGTGTAAAAGAAATACCCGCCCGTAGAAACCAAATTGGATAGGGTCAATAAAAAATGCCTTGTCTTTCCGTCTCTAACGCCCTTTCAGGGCGTTATACAACTCAATGTGTAAAACAATTGTCAAATGTATCGAGGGTGGTGTAAAACAATTGTCAAATGTATCGAGGGCCTCTAGTCTACCCCAGTTAGTCATAATTTATAGAAAAACAAAGAAAATATTTAGCAACTAATGCAAAAGCAAATACAAGGAAAACTTGTAGAAAACTGAATTCACAAAAAAAATATCTATCGAAACGTAAAATGTAGAAACCGTAGAGTGTAGAAATGGATCACTAATCTGGTAGAGGGCACTGTCTGTTTACAATGGCTATGAGCTACTGTGACTGCCAACCATTTACATTTACAATGCAATTACTTTCAAGGTTTTTAGTTAATACAGGGGACGATCACATACTCATTCATACTACTAAAAAACTCAGCAGGCCGGCCTGGTATGTACCCTTGTAGGCAATTTTATTTTCTCAAGGAGGACTTAATTTTGCCCGAAACTGTTTGTCGAGCCCAAGGCTTTTTATCGTGCTAGCGCCAGCTACGCTTTTAACACGGGACCATCCGCTTAACGTGACTTCCGAACCACCAAACCAGTCGTTTCCCTTACCTCCGGTGAATCTGTAAGCAAAAACGTATAGTAGGTTCGAGTTTGTAGTGCCAGGTATGAGAATCGAACCCACCGCCCTCTAGTCGTAAAGCGGACGCACGTCCACTGGACCATCAGGACCACGAGGTCGCTCTTAGCTGTGCCAGCTGTGGCTGTAGGCGATTAGAGCATGCTCCATAATTATATTCCGGTTTTTGTGATATGTCATCCGAAAAAAAATTAATTTAATTATTTTCGTTAACTTTTTGCCCTGAGCTGATTTTCAAGACCTTATTTTTACCCTTAAGGTCGTGCACGGGAGAACAAATTTAAGTAGAAATACATTAGAATTGGATAAGTTAAGATTTAAGTCAATGCCCGTAATATTAGGTTAAATCTGATTTTTTCCTCAAAACCAAGGACTAGCGACCTAATTTACGTAAAAATAAGGTAAAATAGGAGATTACTTCGTTTAGGTTAGGTTTTAAATTGAAACTCAAATAAAACCATTGCCTTCTTTATCTAAGACCACAGCTGATAGCGGCCATTACCGGTAGATCAGTGAACCATTTCTACACTATATGGTTTTTACGTTTTACATTTATATAAAGTATTTTTTATAAATGAATTTCGATTTTTACAAAGTATTAATTAAGGCTACGCCGCTGTCCAAATGTTTTGTACTTAGCTAACCAACTATAAAATAGCATGTGTGTTCTAGATACCATTCTGTCCGCGCTTACTGCAAATCTATTTGCAGTAAGCGCGGACACAAAATGTCTTGTAGCAATGATTACACAACCCCTAGATTTGCAACCCAACCAACTTAATAACAGCAGCGGACAGATGGCTCTGCCGTGTCATCATTAATAGGGTCACTGCCTCACGAAGACGTAGTGTCTTCTTAGACGCCAGGCTTCCAGGATGCAGTGACCCTAATCATTAATTGTTAATAGATCTGGACGCCTATTCTTGAATTAATTTGAGGAGAAATTGAGCGTGATTTACCCTAAAACAGCAAATGCCTTAGTGTTGAAATTGTAAAGTGAAGAAAGTGTTCCCGGATTTAATCCTACCGATGGGAAAACTAGTAGCCGGGAGAGTACATACATATAGTACAGGGAGCCCACATACCTGCTATTTTACTGGCTGGGCAGTTTTATGAAAATAAATCGCGCTCTTGTGTCCTATTATACAGTGAGAACGAGTCGGTTGGAATAAATTCGCTAGTGGGTTAAATATAAGTGTTTGGAAAAATCCAAAAATATGTCAATTAATATTTTTAAAGAACAGTTTTTCTCGCAACTCGTTTTTGGCCGGAACCCAGAAAAGGGGTCTACTCACATACAGTTTTTTTTAGATGGGATAGCCCCCCTTGTGGTACCTCGTTCGAAAGCTTATAAAAAACGAAAAACAACAAAATAATTTAATTAAGTGAAAAATTCAAAATATAAATTTTTGACATTTAGTTGACGTATGACAAAAAAAATATTTTGATAATTTTATTTTTTCATAAGCTTTCGAACGAGGTACCACAAGGGGGTTAACCTATCTAAAAAAAAAGTTGTATGTGAGTAGACCCCTTTTCGAAGGTCCGGCCAGAAACGGATTGCGAGAAAAACTTTGTTCCTTAAAAATATCAATTGACGTGTTTTGGGATTTTTCCAAAACACTTATATTTAACCCACTAGCGAATTTATTCCATCCGGTTCGTTCTCACTGTATAAGAACGCGGAAACCGTATAGTGTAGAAATGGTTCAATGATCTACCGGTAAAGGCCGCTGTCAGCTGTGATCTTATCTTATATTTTATTTTATTTCGATTGTAAGTATAGGTGACAGGTTTACCTTGCGCATAAACCGTGAACAAATAATTTTTTTTGCGGTCTAGCGCTTTAATGGTGGTACCCCTACCACTTGAGCATAATCTACAATCTAACTAACGACAACGTCAAGTGTAAAAAGGCTATTTAGCTATTTTCCAGCTTACCAATTTCTCCAACATAACCAAGTCTACAAGGCTCTCGGGCACCATTTCGAGACAGTTATGACTCAACGAAAGGATCCTGATGTTGCCCCATTTACTAATATCGTCCGGTAGGTAGTTAATTTTGTTACGGTTTAAGTTGAGTCTGGTTAATTTGGTTAGACTGGTTATCTCAGCAGGCAGACTAGTTAGGTTATTGTCTTGCAACTATAAATATATTATAAATCAGGGTTGGCCGATATATATCAAGTAATATATCATGATATATATCATGATATATATCCGATATTTATCACGATATATATTCGATATTTACTGATTGATATATATCATGATATATATAATTTCCAAAGTATTTATTTTCCACACACTTCCAAACAACTCGGGATGACCAAAAAACTAATTCTTACAGCTATGTGTACAGTAGTGGCAACAGCTCGTTTAGAAAGAATTGTTTCAAGTTTTAGACTAATTGAATCTAAATTAAGAAATCGTCTGAGCAACAAAAAAGCGAGTAAACTAGTATTTATTTTTAAATGTTTAAATCAAAATACTGATAAAAACGCCAAAAGCTTAGACTGGATCTCCTCAAAAAATTATGAAATTGTCTTAAGTAAAGATGATGATGATTTTCCTCTGGCCCAATTTTGCCCTACTAAAAAATATTTATACCAAGTGACAAGTTAGTTACCTATCATATGTTTGGGAAAAATATCTTGTTGTATCTTTTTATTATTTTTAATTAGTTTGATTTTTGTTTTTACCAAAATAAAGGTATTTTTTGTGTTTAATGTTTTTTTTTTGCATTTTAGCCAAAAAACAGAGTTTTTGATACATATCGGATATATATCCGATGTTATGATATTATTAATATCACGATATTTGCCAACCCTGTTATAAATAGAAAAAGTTAGAAAAATTAATGACATCTAATACTTGTGCATTCTCAATTAAAACTGATCAGAATGCTTAGGGGTCAGTCTTATTCAATATTTACATTTGCTGTACTGTGCTATCCATTATACGCAGACAAACTCACGAACTTTTTTGAATATTTAAAGGTAGAAATAATTACAATTTCAATATTGTCTGTTTTTAATAATTTAATATATTAACCTAAATACTTAAAAGGGTCGTTCAAAAAATTTAGAAACAATCCCTCCAATATATTTTTTTTAAAGTTGTTAAGTAATATTTATTTTGTAGTGTAATATAATTTTATGCAAATCAGAGAATTTTCTCAAAAAAGTCATTACTCTAGTTAGAAGATATGACTAGCAAGATCCAAATTTGTTATAAAAAATTTTCGTCGTCATAGCGGCAGTAGTTTCTTTTCTAATTTCCATAAATCCAAAAGCCATTTTTTCATTACTGTGTTTGTATTTCAGATGAAAAATCTGCAAAATCGCAGGAAAACCCTTAAGCTTCAAGATATAAAACATTTAATGTAATTTTCAGGCTGGATTAATTTAAAAATTTAGAATACCCTTAATATTTTTAAATTAATCCAGCCTGCAAATTACATAGGTTTAAATGTTAAATGGATTTTTGAACAAAACTTTTGTATTTTTTTTGTGGAATTCTAATCCGTTACAAAAACAGCCATATATCAATAAAAAAAAATCTAATCACTGCAAAAACATCTCATAGATCTCCCCTGTGCCCTAGTAAAAATGTAAAGGTCATTTAAATGTCAAAAAATACATTTTGGATAAAAAGTTTCAAACAAAATGTTATATTTGCGTGGAATACACTGCAAAATTATGCATATCTCATTTTTTTAGTCGGTGCCTGGAGTGAAAAATACGACCAATCGACAACATACTCGAAATTGCTATAATGATTATTGTGATGATTGCAAAAACTCATCCCTGGGTTTTAGTAGGGGTCTTGGCGATCTTAAATATACTGTACATATCAGGATCCGCAGATCGCTATATTTATTAATAACCCAGTTGTCCATCCAATCCCATCACAAATACGACACTAAGTAAAGCAGTTGTAAGCAATGAATAAGAATGATAATAAAACAACGTCTTACATTAACAACTGACAAATCCTGAAATATCCTAATTTCACCAGGCAAATTAGTCAAAACATTAGAGCTTAAATCAATGTGTGTTAACGGTTTAAGATTCCACCATACTTCATCGTCCTGTTTATCCTGTCTGTTAAAATCTACATTAACCACATTTTCATCAGGCAAGTCGTACATTGTAAATACTGCGGCAGGCACTATAATAAATATTATTAACATTAATATAAAAAGATATGAATGTTACAGGCTATAGATATAAAAGGAGAATAGATTACCCTTCCACCTGCACTAACTTGAAAATTTCTTCCTTATTCATTTTAAGCAGAGAAACGATACAATCAGTTAAATATGCTTACAAGTACTTTCTTTTTAAGGCACTAGACGTAGACAAATCCCTCTCTTTCATCTTTTTAGTAAAAAACATTTTTAGGGATACTGTATCCAGAGCTGTCAGGTACTTCAAGTACAGTACTTGAAATTGTACTTTAAGTACTTACAAGTACTTCAAGTACTGTACTTGAAGTACATCTACAATCCACTAAATTGTACTTGGTACTTGAAGTACTTTTAACAATGTACTCGAAAATGTACTTGATTTTGTCAAGTACAGTACTTCAAGTACACTAAAATGTACTTCAAATACATCAAAAGTACTTCAAGTACATTATAAGTACTTCAAGTACATTCAAAGTACTTCAAGTATATTCGAAGTACTTTAAGTACTTCAAGTACAATAAAATGTTTTTACTTGAAGTACAATGTAGATAGGTGAGATATAAAGTTAAAATGTTGAAGACAAGTGGAAACCTCAGGATTGCCACTTGTCCGGTTTTCTTATCAACCTGGCAGTGAAGTCCGGTATTTTAGCAACCTTGATAGGTAGGTCTTAATAAATCGCCCAAATAATCGTAATATTAGGTACATACTTATCCAAAGAATATTGCCCATAGGCTTTATTATTTCGTGGAACAAGAAATTCAAATTCAATGTGAGAAACTACTGCAGCACTGTCATGCCATCTATTGAGGGGTCTCGGAAGAACGGTAGTGCAGTACGGGAGTTGCGGCTCGATTTTTGGGGATCCACGTACTCGCCGAGCAGCAGACGTAATTTTTTTGATGAAGCTTGGTTTAAAGAACCCGAAAATTTATTTAGTCTTTGACTAGGTACACCTCAAAAGATTCCTTAGATATTTACGTTTGTTATGTTTATTTAGTTTGACAAACAAGTTTTTAGGCAGTTTCCGTAGGAATGATTTAGGTGGGCTATTATAAAAATAGTACTTTCTATGAGTGAGTTATAGATTATTAACGGTAAGAACAGTGCCCCAAATGCACTACCAAAAAAGAATAAGGAAAGGTGGGGTACGTACGAATTTTATTTGAATTTAGACTGCAATATTTTAGGCCTTAAAAGTTTAAAATACAGTTGAACCTCACTTACTCGAACTTTCTATAACTCAATGTTTTTGTTGTCACTTTAAGTTATAGAAGTTTGATGGTATTGATAAATTCAGAATAAAGTAAGTTGTTAAAATACTGATAAATATGTAGTTTTTACGGGGTGTCTTCAAAAGGTCTGTACAAAATCTTGCTACACGAATTGTCAAAATAAGCTATATATTGTTACAAATTTAAGTTATTTAAATTTTATAGTTAGAATTTATTTAGGTTTAGTGTAGTATTAGGTTGATTTATCTTATGGTTGTATTCTTAGTCTAGGTTTTAGTTGCGTTATCTATGACACATTCGTGCTGCGGACGGTCCGCGGTCTAGAAAAGGCTAGTATAAGCGGGAATCGAAAGAGGATGGAAAATTCCGGAAAGTTCGACGACTCTATAAATAGGATCGTATATCGCGCATCGAGTCAGTCAAAGATAACCAAAGGTAGTGATGGCCAGATATTAACACGAAGTTAATAGGCCGATTAAATTAGTGAATTATTAGCAAGTTATTAGTAAGTTTAAGTGCGTGTTTTTGTACATAATTTGTCGAAATAAATTGACAAATCGTTTTTGACATTTGCGAGTTTTAATTGTTGTTGAGAACCCGTAACAATTGGTGTGAGAAGTGAGACTAAAAAAAAACTAAATAGTGCAAAGACTATCCTTACATAGTATTACCGGCTAGAACAATTAAACACAAGAACAGTAAGTGATTTTACCAGAATATTCAGAACTGAATAGTGGAAAGACTACCCTTACATACTACCACCGTCTAGTATAATTGGACAACAGAAGAAGAAGTAAGTGATTTTTTTCAGAATATTTGAAGAAGTTCGATATTGTTTTATTCAAAAACCAAAAGAGATATTTGAGAACCTACTTCGACATCCAAAAATTGATAATTAGAGAGATTTCTACGACGTTCTATTCGAGAACCAGAAGAGATATACAAAAACCGACTTCGACATTAGCTAAGTTATTTAAATAGTGAGAAATAGAAAGAATTTCTAGAATATTCCATAACATTCTACGACAATCTATTCGAGAACCAAAAGAGATAATCAAAAAGTGACTTCTACATTTGCCTAGTAGCAGAAAGAGTGACATTTACTAGTATATTCTAGAACATTCCATTAGGTCCTATTTAAGAATTAGAGGAGATATTGAAAAAAAACCGACTACGAAATTAGCTTTATAGACAAAAAATAAACATTTTAAGTGATTTATCAGGAAGTTGATGCTTACTAGACAAGGATCGGCAAAGATGGAAGATCTAACTAAAATGATGTAGGCTCTAGAAGCTCAAATGGATCAAAACCAGAGCGATATTAGACAGACCATTGAACAAAACCAGAACAATATAAGACAGACCATTGAACAAAACCAGAACGACATAAAACAGACCATTGAACAAAACCAGAACGATATGAAACAAACATTTGAGCAAAGATTAGATGGCATTCAAGAAAACTTCGATCAAATAAAGAGCAACTCTGAGCAGCTGAGAGAAGAGTTCATGACTGCAACCGAAGATGTTAAAGAAGAAATAACTCAAAGAATGCATAGTGTGGAACAAAGGTACAAAATAAATTGCAGAATGTAGAAGAAAAGGTACAAAATGTTGAGGAAAAGGTACAAAATGTTGAAGAAAAAGTGGAGAACAAACTACAGAATGTTAGGAAAGCAGTTTTTCAAACCATGGAAGAAAAATTCCAGGACGTGTCAAAACAGCTTATACAGCTCCAAAAAGAACACAACAAAATAAAATCTCAGGGATATGTTGCGAATTCCAACCAAAACATTAAGCCTCCAAATTTCGATGGTACATCTTCCTGGTCCACCTACAAACAACAGTTTGAAGCTGCCGTTGCTGCAAATGGCTGGGGCGATGACAAAAAAGCTAGAGCCTTGTTAGTAGCTCTACGAGAACCTGCTCTGGGACTTTTACGGTCCATTCCAGCCGAACAAAAACAGAATTATAACGTTTTAGTGACAGCATTAGAAAGAAGGTATGGAGATGAACACTTGCGAAATTTACATTGGTCAGAATTAAATATTCGTCAGCAAAGAGCAGGAGAATCGTTGCAAGAGTATGAAGCAGATATCAGGAGGCTGATGTATTTGGCTTACCCAGAAATGCCAGAAAATTACAGAGATCCCTTCACGGTAGATCGCTTTATTAACGGCTTACCAGACACGGACTTGGCAAAGTTACTTCGTCGAGAACGGTTCCATAACAGCAGTGAAGTGTTGATTCGAGCCCTTGAAATTGAATCATCAAATAATATGTCCAGGCCAAAAGTAAGAGCTGTGTCAATTCAGGAGGGAGAAGAAATGAGCACTGGAGATGAGGTCAACTTAAAAACGCTAAACCAAATGTTTCAATCACTAATAGAGAAGATTGATTCTTTGAAAGAAAGCAGACGATCCCCTCCAAATGTAAAGTGTTTCAGATGCGGACGTACAGGGCATATTCAACGCGATTGTTATGTCCAAATGAAGTCTCGCTCACTATCTAGTGGGACAGAGTACCGAAGTAGAGATCAGGAAAACTAAAACTAGTCAACTCAGAGGGGCGGGTGTTGGCTAATGGGAATTTAGCCCCCAAAATTTACTCTATTAAGAGCTTAAAACTTAACTGCTGACAGTCTTAACATCGACGGACTTATTAATGGAAGAAAAGGAAATATAACAGTAGACACTGGTGCTGCCATTGCTTAAGTTCAAAATTGCAACGGGATTTAAAATTCAACTAACAAAAAAGAAAATAACACTTAAGACTGTGACTGGAGAATACGCCGACGTGTTGGGGCAGACAGACATAGACCTACAGCTGGGAAGACTGAAGATTCGCCACACTGTATTGGTTGCCGAAATAGAAGACGAATTTATTTTGGGAATGGGCTTGATTAATAAACATGGATTTGCGTTTGATAATAAACTTAATACCCTAAGATTTGGGAATGAAGAGTTCATTTTGTCAAATAGCCACTTCAATAAGGAACCAATAAAGGTGGTGGCAGTATGCACAACAAGACTGGTCGGTAACAGTGAGGCCATAATTTTTGGGAGGCTAGAAAGTAAAACATCAAGCTGCGTCGGACTCATAAGCCAACAGAATACACCCAACACCTACATCGTTGCAAAGTCATTAGTTAAAACCGATAAAGACATCCCGATTAGAGTCGCCAATATTTTCCCAAATAGTGTCAAAATTAATAAGGGGGAGGTGGTAGCTTTATTTGAACCAGTACAGAAAGTAACAAGATGTGAAGAGCCAACTTCCGAGGATATAAGCAAGTTGCCAATGGAGGTGCTTCAGCAATTTCAGTCAACTTGGCAACATCTCACTCCAGAAGAATTTCGTAAAGCGAGAGAGTTTATAGAAGAACAAAGTAATAGCTTCGAAACTAAGAGTAGTTCGGGACGCACAAACCTTATTCAACATGCTATCAACACTGGCGATGCCCAACCGATAAGACAGCCCCCAAGAAGACTACCAATAACCAAACAAGAAGAAGTTCACAATCTCATTAACAAAATGCTCAGTGACGGTGTTATTGAAGAGTCATCAAGTCCTTGGTCATCTCCTGTGGTGTTGGTCACTAAACTGGATGGAAGTGCTAGATTTTGTGTCGACTACAGGAAACTTAACGATGTGACCAAGAAAGATAGTTACCCACTGCCAAGAATAGACGACACATTAACAACGTTGGCAGGATCGCATTGGTTTTCTTCTCTTGACCTGAAAAGTGGGTATTCGCAAGTAGGAATCTTTGAAAGAGATAAAGAGAAGACAGCATTCTCTGCTGAAAGTGGACTTTATCAGTATAATGTGACGCCATTTGGCCTATGCAATGCCCCAGCTACATTTGAAAGACTAATGGAAGTCGTTCTACGAGGCCTTACTTGGAAAACCTGCCTAGTCTATTTGGATGATGTCATAGTAATAGGAAAATCATTTCAAGATCAGCTAGACAATTTACGAGAAGTATTTTCAAGAATCAGGAAAGCAAATCTTAAATTAAACTCATAGAAATGTTTTCTATTCCAAGAAAAAGTTGAGTTCCTGAGTCACGTCGTTTCCCGAGAAGGCATCCATACCGACGAAAAGAAGTTACAAGCAATAAAAGAATGGCCTCAACCTCGTGACAAACATGAATTGAGAAGCTTTTTAGTCTGTGTACATACTACAGACGATTTGTAGAAGGATTCACCAAAATGGCGTCTCCATTACAAAGTTTCTTACAAATGGAATACCGAATGTGGCCAAGCATTTAGAAGACTAAAAGCAGCATTATGTTCTAGTCCGATTCTTGCATATCCCATTCCAAAAGGAAAATTCATATTAGATACTGATGCGAGCAACGATGGCATAGCAGCAGTACTCTCCCAAGTACAAAATGGACAAGAACGGGTCATCGAATTTTTCAGCAAGAAGCTATCCAAACCAGAGAGAATTTATTGTGTTACCAGAAAGGAGCTCCTAGCCATCATTAAATCCGTAGATCACCTTCACAAATATCTCTACGGACAAGGGTTTCTGATTAGAACGGATCATGCTGCGTTACAGTGGCTTATGAACATGAAACAACCTGAGGGGCAAGTCGCGAGATGGATAGCAAAGCTACAACAATACCATTATCAAATTAAGCATCGAGCGGGAAGGGTGCATAATAATGCAGATGCATTGTCCAGAAGACCTTGCCCTGAAGATTGTAAACATTGCAGGAGAATTGACTAGAAAGAAGGAATTACCTACGTGCGTCAGATAAAATTAGAATCATCATGGATGTCGGCTTCAATTAGAACCACACAACTTGACGACAAAGATGTAGGACCCATTGTGCGATTAAAAGTAGAGAACAAGCCACGACCATCATGGCAAGATATCGCAAATCAAGGGATGGTATTCAAATCACTGTGGGCACAATGGGATTCACTGATAGTAGAAGAAAACATTCTTAAACGTTCCTGGGAAAGTGCCGATGGCCTTACTGTGATTAATCAAGTAGTAGTTCCTAGGAGCATGGTAGACAATAAATAAAACCATGGACAAAATTCGAAACCGATTTTATTCGGTCAATTACTTTCAAGATGTGAAAAACTGGTGCCGCCGATGTTCGCCTTGCAGCCAGGCAAGGTCCCAAAACAAGGTCCAGAGGTCAAATGAAACAATGTAACGTAGGTCTGCCATTTGAACGCATTGTCATTGATGTGGCAGGACCATTTCAAGAAACTAAAAAGGGCAACAAATACATCCTTGTTGTCATGGATTACTTTAGCAAATGGCCAGAAGTTTTTGCTTTGCCTAACCAAGAGGCCGCTACAGTTGCAGAAGTTCTGGTAAATGATGTTTTCAGCAGATTTGGCGTTCCTTTGGAACTACATTCAGATCAAGGGAGAAACTTTGAATCCAAGCTCTTCCAGAATCTCTGTGACCTTTTAGGAATACATAAAACACGAACATTTTTTTACATTCGCAGTAAGATGGTATGGTTAAAATATTTAATAAAACAATAGAAGAACATCTTTGCAAAGTTATTGATGATCACCAAACAGATTGGGACCAATATATTCCATTATTTTTGATGGCCTACAGAGCCGCCATTCACAATACGACAGGAGCTACTCCATCTAGTATCCTGTTTGGTAGAGAACTGCGTTTACCATGTGATATCATGTTTGGTTCTCCTGAAGAACACTTAGAAGTTAATGACTATGTGGAACGTACAAAAGTTGCACGATATCCATGAGGTGGTTAGAGAGCGAATAGAAATAGCCAGTGACGGCATGAAAGCAATATATGACCTGAAAGCAAACTCTTCAGGGTTCAAAGAGAATGATCAAGTCTGGCTATACAATCCTCAACGAAAGAAAGGAAGATCACCTAAGTTGACACCACCATGGGAAGGACCTTATAAAGTTGTTAAGAGAATTAATGATGTAGTCTACCGAATCCAGAGAAGCCCGAAATCCAAGATGAAAGTTCTTCATCTGGACAGACTAAAACCTTACCTGCCAAATGTTGATCGAGACGATCAAACCTGAAGAGGAGGATAGTGTTACAAATTTAAGTTATTTAAATTTTATAGTTAGAATTTATTTAGGTTTAGTGTAGTATTAGGTTCATTTATCTTATGGTTGTATTCTTAGTCTAGGTTTTAGTTGCGTTATCTATGACACATTCGTGCTGCGGACGGTCCGCGGTCTAGAAAAGGCTAGTATAAGCGGGAATCGAAAGAGGATGGAAAATTCCGGAAAGTTCGACGACTCTATAAATAGGACCGGATATCGCGCATCGAGTCAGTCAAAGATAACCAAAGGTAGTGATCGCCAGATATTAACACGAAGTTAATAGGCCGTTTAAAGTAGTGAATTATTAGCAAGTTATTAGTAAGCTTAAGTCCATGTTTTTGTACATAATTTGTCGAAATAAATTGACAAATCGTTTTTGACATTTGCGAGTTTTAATTGTTGTTGAGAACCCGTAACAATATTTTAACGACATACTTCCGTCCGAAATTGCTCAATTTCTAAAATAAAGGGTGTTAAAACTAAACAATAAAAATCAAGTTTTTTGAAACCAACAGAAACAACTACTCCGAGGGAAAATACCCCTACCGGCATTGAATTATACTGATGGCTTGATGCTTTCGTTGGGAACTTGTTAAAACTGCTTGGTTTTCACTATCTCCAACGTCGATCCCAGGGATACGAGTGATTCCCGTCTGGAACACGTCCTGATTGTCAGGAACAAGTGATCCATGCCAATCCACGACCGGACCGGTTTCGACCTTTTGGGCCATCCTCAGGTGAATATAGGCGATAGCTCCGTGTAGAGCATAACCGGTCGTGGATTGGCATGGATCACTTGTTCCTGACAATCAGGACGTGTTCCAGACGGGGATCACTCGTATCCCTGGGATCGACGTTGGAGATAGTGAAAACCAAGCAGTTTTAACAAGTTCCCAACGAAAGCATCAAGCCATCAGTATAATTCAATGCCGGTAGGGGTATTTTCCCTCGGAGTAGTTGTTTCTGTTGGTTTCAAAAAACATGCTCTACACGGAGCTATCGCCTATATTCACCTGAGGATGGCCCAAAAGGTCGAAACCGGTCCGGTCGTGGATTGGCATGGATCACTTGTTCCTGACAATCAGGACGTGTTCCAGACGGGGATCACTCGTATCCCTGGGATCGACGTTGGAGATAGTGAAAACCAAGCAGTTTTAATAAACATCAATTTTTTTAAAATGACATTTTTTAACATATTATTTTGAAAATTGGTACTCTGATGATTTTCGGAATGCTAAACTCGAATATGTATGTATATGAACGTTTAAAATTACCATACCGTTTTTTTTCAATGTAGGTATTTCATAAATATTATTATTTTATATGTTTTATTTTATTTAAGTACTTCTATTGTACTTCAAGTACTTTTATTGTACTTCAAGTACAGTACATGGGGAAAATCAAGTACTTTTATAATGAACTTGGTACTTGAAGTACATTTGAAAAGAAAATGTACTTAGTACTTCAAGTACTTTTACAAATCTTAATGTACTTGGTACTTGTACTTGAAGTACTTTCATAATGTACTTGTGACAGCTCTGACTGTATCTACCTAAAAACTGCACCAACCAAACTTTAGATGCCTTATACTGGGTGGGCCAAAAAAACCGGACAATTTTTTTTATTAGAACTTTTGAACTATTTAATCGATTTTAATGAGACGAACTGCACTTGATAGAGAATTCATCAGACTTTTGACTAAATATATTTTTTGTCCGCCATCGCAAAATCCAAGATGGCAGACGAAATTAAAACGTACCCTTCACAAGAATAAACGAGCATCTTTGAATGGTACATTTTAATTTTGTCAGCCATCTTGGATTTTCAAATGGCGGACAAAAAAATACATTTAGTCAAAACTCTGAATAATTCTTTGTCAAGTGCAGTTTGTCCCATTAAAATCGATAATATAGTTCAAAACTTATAATGAAAAAAATTGTCCGGTTTTTTTTGGCCCAACCGGTATATTACTATTTATTTAATATTTTTCTCATAATTTCTAAATTTATTAAATATTATTAGGTAATATTAGTACTTCTTAAATAGCCCTTGTGGCAATCTAAAAGACGTTGGGTGCCAATTTGTGACACTGTAAATGCACGTCGTAATCACTCTATTAATTACTGAATAATTAAACAAATATCTGGAAGCAGAACTGTATTTTCCAGCTAGGTAAAACATTGATATGCCCGGTAACTTTTATACAGTGGAGAAGGGGGGGTTCAGAAATAAGAAAATTTTAAGCGCCACAGTGTTTTAATATCAATGTTTTACAAAGAAGATCTTAATTAAAATACAGTTCAACTCAAACGTTGTAGCATATATCCCACATACAATAAAACGCAGAGCTAATGCAAAACCTTGGTTCAACAGCCAGTGTCAAACGGCTGTACAGAAAAAACACAGAGCATATAACCTTTGGAAACGACAACAAACCGCTCAAAACCACACAGAATTTATAGAAGCCAGAAATAGTTGCAAAATTACTATTGACGCCGCCAAAGAAACATACAATCAAAGAATAAAAAACAGGTTGCTGAATTGTCCAAGTAGGGTCCTTTTGGTCTCTTGCAAAAGCCGTTGGATCAAACTTCACCAAGTCATCCATACCACCACTTACAGATAAAAATACTCACTTAGCCACAACATCAGAGGAAAAAGCCAATATGCTAGCCAAAATCTTTTCCTCCAACTCAAACCTAACAGTGCCAAATGGAAAAACTCCACCGTTCATTAAAAGGGTTTCCCACAGTATGCCAGAGGTCCCCTTTTATCACAGAGAAATACGAAAATCCCTTAAAAAGTTGGATACAAACAAAGCAATGGGTCCAGATGGCATTCCCGCGATAGTACTCAAAAATTGTGCTAGCGAACTCACCCCAACTTTCGCAAAATTATTCAATTTATCTTATAGGCAAGGTGTATATCCATCATCATGGAAGTCTGCCGCAGTACAACCCATTCCAAAGAAAGGAAAAAAGACAGATCCGTTAAACTATAGACCAATTGCTCTACTTCCGGTGATATCAAAAGTAATGGAAAGAGTTGTGAACAATCACCTAACCAAGTACTTGGAAAAGTACAAAATTATCAACGACAAGCAATACGGATTTCGAAAATATAGGTCAACTGGCGATTTACTTACATACGTCACTCACTTATGGCAAAAAGCGATTGAGTTGCGAGGTGAAACAAGAACAATTGCCTTAGATATATCTAAAGCATTCGATAAAGTCTGGCATGAAAATCTGCTCAACAAGCTCAAAGCAACGGGATTGTCGCCGAGACTTTGCACTTGGTTTGAAAGTTACCTTAAGGATAGATCCATTTATGTTGCACTGGATGGCCGGAACTCCAACTCTTACCAAATAAATGCTGGTGTGCCACAGGGAGCAATCCTTTCGCCAAAACTTTTTCTGATTTACATAAATGACCTCATAGATAAAACAGTAAATCCACTTTATTGCTTTGCAGATGATGGCAATGTAGTCTCCTCAGTCATACCACCCACATGTCTCTCCGCACGTGAATTCCATTACCTTAGCCTAACTGAAATATCACAGATAAATAACGACTTGGAGATAATAGAGGACTGGGGCAACAAAAACCTTGTACAGTTCAACGCGCAGAAAACCCAAGCAGCCCTGTTTTCAAAAAAGACCAGCACCGGTGAGCCAAACATCATGCTATCTGGAAGTGCTGTCGCATTGCAGAGCCAGTTAAACATCTTAGGAGTCACTGCAGAGACCAACATGTCTTGGCACAGTCACGTGGCAGATATAGCTAAAAGGGCGTCCCAAAAGCTTGGGGTGCTATTTCGTACAAGACATCTGTATACACCAAGCCAACTGCTGACACTCTACAAAGCCCAGATTCGACCAACTATGGAGTACTGCTCACATATATGGAGTGCGGCACCCAAACATACCTTAATGCTTTTGAACACCGTGCAAAAACGAGCTATCAAGCTGATCAATGACCCCGCACTTACCCGTAGCTTGGATAGTCTCGAACATCGAAGATCTGTGGGCGATCTATCTCTCTTCTACAGGTATTATCACGGAAAATGCTCTGAAGAGTTGGCACGTATGATCCCCCCGGGAGTAGCACCTACTAGGCGAACACGTCAAACAGACGGTAACCATCAATTTATTGTCAAAATAGAGGCACCAAGAATCTCATTATACCAGAATTCATATCTCTGGAGAACAGCATCGCTGTGGAATAAACTCCCTGCGACAGTTTTCCCTGCAGGTTACAACCTGAACCGTTTCAAAACCAAGACACACCAACATTTCCGCGCACTTGCCGCTTCTCGAGCGTGATAGGGATCTCCTTGCGAGTGCGCATACCCGTAAAAAAAAATAAAACCCCAAACAATGAAACTCTACCTACTTCCGAGACTTCCAGAGTATTTGTGTAATTAAAAAACCAAAAAAATTGACTAATAAAAGATTCTGAATGAGTCAAAATGACACAAATAGAAACACTTTACAGGTAGAATCTCCAACAGGTCACAGTGTACCTACATTTGAGTCAGTAGTGTGAGACTCCATTATATAAATGATTGTGGAAAAAAATACACCTCCAAAATCATTCCATCATAGGGAAGATCCGGACCAAATATCTGCTGTCATCATTCTACGTTGGGTAGAATGAGACAGACAGCAACCCAGTCCGAGATCTACCCCATGAGGTAAAACAATGTAAGGAAACCGCTAAAAAAATATAACCTCATCTCTCTCTTGTCTCTGCAAAGTTGGTTCATTCAATTGTACAAATAACAAAAAGATTTAGTTCATCTTGTATAAATCAAATGGAAAATGAAATTGACCACAAAAAAAAATTTTGAAACCTGGAATAATACTGGAATTAATGAAATTGGTGGAAACAAGTCAGCGCCAAAATAATCGCAATAGCAATTTCACAATAAAATTTAACTTAATTATACCGCAAAATTGGGGTTATGACGTCATACCTTATCTTGCGTTTACAAGCAATGTTAAAATTATATGGTGAAAATTATATATAAAAAAAAATTATATATGAAAAAAAATTATATCTAAAATAGCTGCTTGCATAAAATTGAAGAAAACTCCTACTTTGGTACTTTCTATTTCTCTTAGTTACTGAAAATCTGGAAAGTGGTGTTCCTCCAGGCATTCTTCTGCTACTCCAGGTCCCGTTCTGCTCGCGCCCTCCCTCGTGCTTGCTTAGCACATCACGCTAGGGCAGCACATGGTCTTAAACTGCTAATTCTTGCCCGAGCGGAAAAACCCTGTGGAAAATGAAATATTTCAGTTTCCTGGAATTCGTCGGTTTTGCACGAGGTTCCCCTATACCGAGTAACTTAAATCAAGAACCCCATGTCGACTCAATAAAATAAAGCAGATTTCAACAGATGAACTAAAATAACCCTAACATACCTTTCCCAGGGTTGTATCAGTGCTACCACCGGCTTCCTACCAGTAACTAGCACAACCGTCCCGTTGGTGGAGTGGACAGTGCTGAAAATAAAGGAGAAAAAAATTTAAAAAAAACTCCAAAAATTCCCCACGTCTTTTGTCGAAAAATTACATTTCACACGAACACAGTTACAATTTGGAAGGCAAATATTATCTTGAAGAATACCCAAATAAAAAAAATAAAATCGAACTTACCAATTTCTTTCCTAGTAGAAATATGGCGTAGACCACCTTGAATCTCTCAATGCAGTGGATGTGAGCCGTCACTTAAATACGACAAAACGACGGACTCACTTCTACAGTCTCTGGGAAATATCCTGCAATCGCTGCAGTGCCAGTAACCCAAAAAATAATGGCGATCCCAGAAAATGTTGTCGACCCAGCCAAAATTCTTTAGGAAAGAGAGATGACACGTCCGAAAAAAATTTAAGATGCCGGAAACCATTCCCCAACTTGGGTGGGGCACCGTACCAACCAAATTTTCCCGGTTAAATTCAAACAAGAATGCAAACGCATTTAAAAAAACTCGCAAACCAAAAATCCTAAAGAATTTAAGTTTGTGAGCCTGACAAATCTCCCGCGGTTTTTGAACTAACCAATGACGAAATACACTAGCACTTCGGTACCGGTCTATAGGGGGCAGCATCAAGCAAAGGAATATTGAAAATACGTCCTCTGCGCGTTGAGGTGTTGTCAGATCTATTTCTACGGATGGTCATTTCTATAAACGAGGATTTTCGAGATGCACAACCGGACCCCTGCCAACATAGCAAGTAGGAGGAAAATAACCAGTTAGACTATAAGAAGCTTAGCATTGAAACCATCAACTGTAAAATCAATTACTGGAGATCAGAGCATGCATCAAACCCAGGAATATTCGAACACTCAACCCATTCCCATATGAGTAAAGCCATACTAAGTGTAGAATTTAGTTGTATTTTAGTTATAGTTTTAGTCAAAAGTTTCCCTCGGTCTTTATATATGTTTTTTCTAAGATTCATATAGTTTGACGCCATTTTTGTAAAACATTTTTACATTAATAAAGTTGTTTCTGAACTTGAACCTAAAAATACACATTGAACTACTGCTTAAACTCGGCATAAGAGTGTTCAGATGTTAAGTTTGCTCACCACTAGCTAGCCCTACATAACCCTTCAATCCGACTAACTGAGCTAGATATTAACTTTATTTAACTATGATTATATATTAATTTATATAATATAATAATACGATTTTGTTTATTCTTTTAGTCTTGGTTTTTATCCAATTTACAAAAGTGCATAACTCGTATTTATTTTATCTTCTCCTTATCAAAGTAATAAAGATATCAAAGTGGGGCCTCAGTTGTTCCTGGTCAAACCGTGGACCTAAATATGTTTTCGTGCTACAAAAACTAGCTAATCCGTGCAGAAGAAGAGGTTCGGATGAGAAATCATTGTCCTAATATCCTCGAAAATAAACATAAGCGAATGTCCAACATAGATGAAAGAAATGTCTATCTAAATGTTTCTTTCCTGTTACTGAAACCATTTGTGATGTTGCAACGCCGCCATTCCCCAGAATTATACCGAGTAGATTGGATTAGAATACTTTTCTAATTTCGTCTATTTATTGAACGTACGCGGTCGCTAAAACAGCTGATTGTTTAATTCAGGACGTAAAGAACAAAATTCCCAATTTCAAAGATGTTTTTATGTGATTGTTCCCGAACCTGTGATCTCAGATTCCAATTACGATGCCTAAACAATACGAAGTGCGCAGTGCCTACAACAATATGATGGAATGCCTCCTCTGTAAGGTAACTTCCTGGACAATATATAACCTCAAAACTTAGCTCTATAAAATACCCTTAATTTGTGTAGAGAAAAACGAGTCGAAGAGCTTTGGTTATTTACATAAATAAAACAAATATGTAATGTGTGTCTTAAGCGTAAAAATGACACGTTACATAATCCCCCCGCCCAACTTCAAGACGATTAACCCAAAAAGGTTAATCGGAGAGGTCCGCTGCCGACTTAAGGTCTTTGGCATGCCAGCTTCCTGGTAGTACTTTACCCGATGGTTCCTGAAGCTCAAATATCCAAGGAGAAATTTTATTCCTAATCACATAAGGACCAACGAATTTCGGTGCTAACTTCTTCGAGAAAAACTTCGCAGCATCTGACAACACATAATTGTTCTTCCAAACACGCTGACCCACAACAAAGTTGGGTACCCTTGTACGCAAATTATACTGAACTACGTTTTTCTCTCCCGCCACCTCTAGCCTTCTCTTAACATCAGCATAGAGCTTCCGGAAACCTTCGTTCTTACTTTCAGCTGCAGATTGTACACCATTCTCTTCAGATAACAAAACTGGGTTGGAGTAATCTTTTCCTGACAAACACATATTCCTACCGAAATTAACAAAGAAAGGAGACATCCTGATTGTCTCATGGGTTGCATATACGTAATATTCACGTATATGATGGGTTGCAGTACGAATCGCGCAGGCAAGTTTATGCATTTGTTCGTCCCACTTCCTGTGGTTGTCTTTCACATAACAACATAACATGGTTTTTAACGTACGATTCGTCCTTTCTGTTGGATTCGCTCTGGGGTGATAATATAGTCTATGGACGAATCAGCCTAAAAAGGGGTTTCGTGTGCAAGTCGTGCCAACTTTTTGCCGATAAGTTTGTTAAGGGCACTCCATAGATCAGGTTTTGACTTGTTGTCGTTCTGGCGTTTTTTTGAAGATATGGCCCCCACCACTTTTTTTTGCACGATACTTTTTAAAACGATGTATCTCTTAAAAATAGTCGTAGAGGGTTGCAAAAATGGCAAATGAATCAGTAAACAGCCGCAATAAAATAACTTTCTATTATATTTTTTAAAATTTTGCTTCCTTTTTTTAGAAAAAATAAAATAACTGAATTTTTACTTTTTTTTTGAATGGCTGGTAAAGTTTAACCTACATTTTTATTAACAACAAAGCAAAATTTAAAAAAATAATAAATAAAAGTTTTAGAATAAACATTTTTCTTTAATTTGGTGTATACAAGTCTTATATGAATGTATATTTTATATTTGTCTCAATAAAAATACCATTCGTTGTCACCAAAACGACTACCGAAGGTGTATTACCGTACGCGGAAGGCAGCGCGCGGCTTTACGCAGCTGAGGCCTCTAATAAAACAGATGATTTCTGTTAATATTGTTATCGTTGTTTGATGGACATTAGGGACCTATTCCAATAGTGCCAGGCACAAATTGTGCCGGGCACTATATTGAGAGTTTCTCATTATAAGAACAGCTGTGTCCTTTCAAAATTAGGCCTTTGTGTATTATACGAGCCGGATTTAATAGTGACGCCACTATTAATGGAAAATAAACGACGGGATTTATAAATTCGACTTTGGTATGTCAATTTTGAAAGATTAACTGTCAGTTTGTAATGCGAAACTGTCAATATAGTGTATAGTATAGTATTATCAAACAACGTTGTTATTGTTATTTAAGTGAATGTCAATCGACGAAAGTTTTACAATATAGTGCAGGTGCCAGAGATAGTTGAGTATGCAAAATATGAGGACCGCAGTTTGACAATGGATCCTAGCTGAGAATAGGTCACAGACTAACGATTTGGATGTTGCCGGGCAAGTTTTTGGTTTAATTTTTTTTATCCTCCCTCATATAGTCGTGTTCGAATTTCTAAAAATGTATCTAATGACGCCCTAAAGACACAATGACATAGAAATGAATCAAAAATGTGTAAAATCTTATTTAAAAATAAAATTATATTAGTTTTTTTAATTTTACCCCCCAGGCTCCCCAAGTCCTGAAATTTTTTGATTTTTTTCAAATTTTCTTAAAAACTAAGCTTAGGGAAAAATATGTACTAATCTTTATTGGAGACCATAAAATTTCCTTTTCAACATTCAATAAGTCAGTGGGGTACGACTTATGACAAACTCTCCAGCGGCGTCCGTTTATTGAGGTAAAAAGAAACATGTTTATTACAGGTTTTACCCGATTTTCTTAAAAACCGAGCTCTATATCAAAAAATACACACTTTGTTATAGACAATAAAATTGCCTTGTAAATGATGTATAATAAGACAATGGTAGTTTTATCTATAACAATTTAAGGGCGTCCGTAAATAAAATCAATTTTAAAAAATCACTAAATTGATCAATTTATCACTAAGTTTTATCCAATTTTCTCAAAAATTAAGCTGTTTGGAAAAACAATTGTTTTGCCGTTTATTGTAGAAAATAAAATTTCCTTTTTAACAATGTATTAGTCAGTGGGGTCAGGCTAATGACAAATTCTCCAGCGGCGTTCGTTTATTAAGAAAATATAAAAAAATTAAAGAAACCACATAGGTTTTACCCGATTATCTAAAAAACCAAGCTCTCTATCAAAAATTGTGACCCATAGTCGATTGTAGACAATAAAATTTCCTTTTAAACGTGTATAATAATGTAAGATTTATATTCAGACTAAAACTTCACAGGCCTGTGCAACTTACATCAATTTTTACAAATCACCAAACAAATTAATTCTGTTACAAGTTTTTTCCAATTTTCTCAGAAACTAAGCTAAATTGACAAAAATGTGTTTTATACTTTATTGTAGGAAATAAACTTTTATTTTTAAGAATGTGTAAGTCACTTAGGTTTAATTAAAGACAAACCCTTCAGCGACGTCCGTATATGGGAGTCAATTAAAAAATAAAATAAATAAAATCATTTTTGTCACTTGTTTCACTCGATTTTTTTTCGAATATTAAAAAAAAATACATTTTTTAAAAAGTATTTTTTTAATACATTTCAAATCAAGGAATTTAAGCTTTGTTGTATTAAAATCGGATAAAAAATAAAAAAGATACAATTTGTTTTTAAATATGCTTTTCCGCCATATTGAATCCGCCATATTTAAAAAAAAGCGCGATTATCACAATGACAATAAGTCAAAACCTGATCTGCTAGGTATGTTAAACAAATTTAAGTTACTTTCCAAAAGTTCTTATGGTTTTCATTACAAGCATAATTTTTAAATATACCCCAAAGACCCCTATTTTTTTTCAGTTATTTGGACATAACTTAAAAACTAATTAACGCATTGGAACAATTGAACCAGATTTAAATAAAGAAATAAAATAGCTATCTTTTTTATGTAAACTTTTTTTTTCTAGCTCCAATAGTTTAATTTTTTTATTTTTTTGACAAATACAAAAAAATACATATTTTCTGACCAATATATTTTTAAGTACATTACAAAGCAAGTATTTCAAACTTTCTTCCATGAAAATCGGATAAGAAATAAAAAAGTTACAATTTTTTTAAAGATACGCCTTTCCACCATTTTGAATCCGCCATATCTTTCAAATACTCTGCCAATATATGGGCCCCTAAGCTCACACTAGGTACTATAGTTATAGTGTACGTGTGAGCTAATATAACTAAAAACGGTAATATATGTTATTCAACTCCAGACTAAATCACCTCCCGTTTAATACCACACAAGCCATGTTTTGACTTAAACTCAAATGTTTGAAACTCCCCCCCCCTTAAAAAACAAAAATTAAAATGTATTTTGTTCAACTCCAGACTCAATGACCTTTCGTTTGATATCACACACGCCATATTTTCACGTAAACTCTAATTTTTAAAATCTACCCCCACCCTTTTTTTTAAGTAAAATTTATTTTGTTTAACTCCACACTCAATTACCTTTCGTTTGATATCACACACGCCATATTTTCACATAAACTCTAATTTTTGAAATCTACCCCCACCCTTTTACTTGGCTTGTGTTCGGTGGATTTTGTTCATTTTTAAATGGGACCATCTCGACTCAAGACCCAGGCTAGGTACCAAATTTCATTGAAATCGGGCAAGCGGTTTTTGAGTTATGCTCGTTGGTCGTTACAGACAGACATACAGACAGACAGACAGCGCGACAAAAAAGTTTAAAATCATCTGAAACGCAAAGATATATAAAAAATTAGGATCACCATAGCTTCTCGAAAAAATTAGGATCACCATAGCTCACACTACTATAGTATAGTATATGTGTGAGGTAAAAACGCATTTACCAGAATGACAACAAGTCAAAACCTGATATATGGGATGCCCTTAACAAAGTTAGCTTAACTTGATTTGTCCATAGACTAATACGGATTATACTGAATTTTAACCTGATAACCCTCAGCGAAACGTTTAAACTCATTACTTTTGTACTGAGACCATTATCACAAAGTAGCAAACGGGGTACTCCGAAGACCATAAATACTTGCTCCTCAAGATGCTTGACAACAGCTTGAGTAGGGGCTGTTCGCATTGGAAAAACTAAGGAAAACTTACTTAAATAGTCCGTAACGACGAGAATCCAGCAATTACCCTTTGTCGAACGAGGTAGAGGTCCACATAAATCTGTTGAAATAATTTCCCAAGGACGAGTTGGTTTTCGGTGAGATATCATCTGATCAGATACACCTTGTGTATCACCTTTATGAGCTGCACAGACAAAGCATTTCTTTACAAAAGTTGCCACGTCCTGGCGCATTTTTGGCCAGTAATATTTTTCTGCCAGTCTGTGGAAAGTTTTATACACACCCATATGTCCTGCGGTAGGAGGATCGTGAGCTTCTCCAATAAGTCTACGCCTATGATCTTTGGGGACTACCTCTTTCCAATATTCGTTAGATGGTGAAAGTTGAGGGTATTCTTGTTTGACATATTTATACAACTTATTATCAGTGTATTTCCAATTCATAAATTTTAACGGTGATTCTACGACCCTCTTTACCATCTTTTGGTACCATCGATCTTTGATTGCTGTTGAAGCGTCTCTGGGCTGCGAAATTGTATCAATCATGGGTACTGCACGAGATAACATGTCCGGGACAACTAAATCTTTCCCTTTCCGATGGATTACTTCAAAGTCATATTGCTGCAGTTTTACAGACCAACGAGCAAGTCTTCCACTGGGCTCTCTCAAGCTATGAAGCCATTTTAAGCTAAAATGATCTGTAATGACCTTCTCTATCGCCCAAACCAATGCCAAACATTTTCGCTCGGTGGTCGTGTAAACACGTTCTTGCTTAGTCAAAGATCGACTCAAATAGCATATGAAGTAAATAGGCAGCAAGAGTTCTGCATAAGAAAACGCTAAGGTTCAAGTTACCGAAAGTGGCCCAGTCAAGGTCACACGCAGATACATGTAGTCGAATTATAAAAAGTTTTTTATGTGGTAGACATTAAAAAATCGAGTTTTGGAAAGTAGGTAAAAAGAAAAATGGCGTATGATGTTATCATTTGTATTGGTGGGCGGGGCACAAGAGCCCAATAGTACGATATGTTTTTTTGTGGTGGGTATTAAAAATTGGAGTTTGGAAAGTAGGTAAGGAAAAATGGAGTGTTATGTTATCAGTATGTTGGTAGACGGGTAAAAGAGTATGTATTTTTTGTGTTAGGTAATAAGGAGGGGAGGGATGGAGCTGGATGGGGGTTTCAAATATTAAGAGGCGTGGTAGCAGGATGCCTCGGTGGCAGGGTGATGATCTAAGTGAAGTGGCAACTGTCAAATGTCAGTGTCAAATGCCAGCTGTCAAACGTCTGAAATGTCTGTCAAATTAAATGAGTCAAATGTCACCAGCCCGACGGCGCAGGCGTGCGTCAGGTAGGTGTTGGATTTTAGTATTTTGATGGTTGGATCTGCTTTACATCTATGTTGGTAGACGGGTAAAAGAGTATGTATTTTTTGTGTTAGGTAATAAGGAGGGGGGATGGGGCGGGATGGGGGTTTCAAATATTAAGAGGCTTGTGTTAGGTAATAAGGAGGGGGGGATGCGGGGATGGGGGTTTCAAATATTTTGGATTTTAATATTTTGATGGTTGGATCTGCTTTACAGCTATGTTGGTAGACGGGTAAAAGAGTATGTATATTTTGTGTTAGGTAATAAGGAGGGGGGATGGGAATTTCAAATATTAAGAGGCTTGTGTGAGGTAATAAGGAGGGGGGATGCGGGGATGGGGGTTTCAAATATTAAGAGGCGTGGTAGCCGGATGTGTGTTTTTCCTTCAAAATTTGTCCTCTGTGTATTTAAGAACCGAATTTATTAGTGTCGGTATTTATTAAATAAAAGTTAGCGACTTTATTATTAAATTTGGCTTTGGTATGTCAATTTTGAGAAGTCAGCTGTTAGTTTTCTGTGTAAATGTGTCAGAATAACGTCGACTCTAAAATAATGTCAGGTTTTATTCCAATATGTCCCTAATAATATAGTTGACGACTTTTTAGTTAAGGTAGCCGCCAGCATGATGTAGAATATATTTTTTTGTTTTATGACTAAAAAATAAAACAAGTAACTAGAATAATATCCATAAGTATATTTATTATATTACCTTTAAAAATCTTTACCAATAGCTTAAAAAAAGTATTGGTCTTTAAAAATTTTCTTTTTTATAGTTTGGTCAAAAAATGTAAAAATTATTTTTTAAACTATTCTTTAAGCTTATTAATAATGTAAATTTCAACAAACCCATAGAAATGGATTGAAAAGCTGAACATTGTTTGGCTAACTATTGAAAATCTAAGCGTAAACTTATTTCTAAGACCTGAATTTCAAAATATTATTATCCTTATCATACCCCCAAAGGAATGTATCGAATTACCGAACTTTAAGAGGAATATGGTTTAACAATAAAAGGTTTAATATCTAAATGTTACTAAAACTCTCAAATCAGAAAATAAGAAAACTAATTAAAGCTCAGAAAACAAAAATTATTACACTCGCCCACTATTTTAATGTCATCTAATTTTTCTACAAAACGTAGATTATAAAGAAACAGTGCATTGTTAGGCAGTACCCCATGGCTTAAAATAAGTATCAATATTTATAATTCCAAGGTTTCCAGACGAGTTTAGGCAATTTTAAGATGACATTAAAAATAGTGGGTGACCATACCGAGACTAAAATAAAACTATACAAAATAATGGTGGGTGTGCTTTCGGGCTGTTCGGCCGTCGTCGTTGGAAATTCGTTCTCGACGTTTCGCCATCTCGAGTGGATGGCATCTTCAGGAGATGTTGACTGTTTGTCGGCTTCTCGAAGACTGGTCTTCTGATCTAAAAATGCCTGGCACTTGTTTTACTCCAGCGCCTACTACGCGGGAAAAAACAATATTAGAGACTTATTGGAAAGTCCAAAGTAAGGTTAGCATTAATACGGCAACGACTTTATTTCAACAGTGCTTGACCTTAAAAAGCGGTCGGAAAAAAGAGTTATTGGAACGCGCTTTTAATATGATCGTCCCCATCCGGAGTGCGTTCATGATTCGGGTTAAAAGGATCAGGCACGCCTCTTATGGGATTTCTGTTATCCGTCTAACTTCACGAAATTTTGACATGTTGTAGACTGAACGTTTCTGATCAAAAGTTCTCATGGGCCCAACTCATTAATTTGAAAACCAGTTTTTGAAATACAGGGTATTGAAGGTGATAATGTCCAAGAAGCATAATAGCACTTTAGAGGGGGTTTCCAAACATATACGCAATGTTACTATTACATATATTTACGATTTATTTTCTAT
This sequence comes from Aspidapion aeneum, assembly GCA_963576565.1. Classification (NCBI taxonomy): domain Eukaryota; kingdom Metazoa; phylum Arthropoda; class Insecta; order Coleoptera; family Brentidae; genus Aspidapion; species Aspidapion aeneum. Next base: position 63,181,954 of record OY755042.1, read on the forward strand.
TTTAAATCTGTTCTTTAAAACATTTTCTATAGGGTGTTTAAGTAAATATTAGTCGAAAGTTTTAATGAGAAACAAGCTTTAGTATGTTGTAGATTAAACCTTGCTCATCAGAAGTTCTCATGGGCTTTACTTAAATTATTGACCAGTTTTGAAATACAGGGTGTTGAAAGTAATAATGTCCAAGAAGCATAATAGCTCTTGAGATGGGTTTTCCAAACATAAACGCAATGTTACTACAACATATATTTACGATTTATATATTATTTTTAATCTGTACCTTTAAAACAATATCTACAGGGTGTTTAAGTAAATATTAGTCAAATGTTTTAATGAGAAACAAGCTATAGTATGCTGTAGATCAAACCTTGCTCATCAGAAGTTCTCATGGGCCAAACATAAATTTATTTCCAGTTTTTGAAATACAGATTATTGAAAGTGATAATGTTTAAGAAACATAATAGCTCTTTAGACGAGGGGTTTTCCAAACATAAACGAAATGTTACTATTACATATAGATTATTTATTAGTTTTTTAATGATTCTTGACTTAGTAAGTATTAAATTTATTACAGAGTGTGGCAAATATCATTTTTGAAATACTTTAAAAATATATTTAAGCATTTTGTGCATCTGTGCCGTGCTCTGTAAAAAGCTATAATGCTCGTTACTCATTAAAACTTTTGACTAATATTTGTTTAAGCACCCTATAGACAATGTTTTAAAGGTACAGATTGAAAATAATAAACGAATCGTAAAAAATTGAAATAGTAACATTGCGTAAGTGATTGGAACGGGGTTTAAAGAGCTATAATGCTTCTTGGACATTACCACTTGCAATACCCTGTATTTTAAAAACTGGTCATTCATTTAAGTTGGCACATAAGAACTTTTGATACGAAAGATTTAATCTAAAACACACTAACGCATGTTTCTTTTTAACACTTTCGACTAATATTTAGTTAAACACTCTGTAGATAATGTTTTAAAGGTACAGATTGAAAATAATAAATAAATTGTATATATATGTAATACTAACATTGCGTATATGTTTGGAAATCCCGTCTAAAGAGCCATTATGCTTCTTGGACATTATCACTTGAACATCCTGTATTTCAAAAACTGGTCATTAATTTGAGTTGGGCCCATAAAAACTTTTGATAAGAAAGGTTGCTACAACATACCAAAATGTCATGAAGTTTGACGGATTACAGAAATCCCATAAGAGGTGTGCCTGATCCTTTACCGTGTGAATTTTAACCAGACGCGCCGGGAGTTCACCGGACGTCTTCTGTCTGTCATTTGTCAATTTTGTATTTTTTTATTGGCGTATTTCAATCGAAAGGAGTTTCCCGCTCAACACAGGTTTAAAAAATGAACCCAATTTATGTTATTCTTTGAAGGGACCAAGAAATGTAATAGAATCACATAGAATTTTGTAACAATAAAGAGGTTCCTTTTGTATTTGTTTGGACATTATTAATCAAATTAAAGTTTAGTGAAAAACTTGGCTTCTAATAATGGGGTTCCGTCCTTATTATATACTGTCCTTGCCATACGCAGTTATACTTGTGTGACTTTGACATCATATAAACATATTTCCTAACCAGAAATATTTCAAAAATTAAATAGATATGTCATGTTGGTATAAAATTAGCTTGTCTAACGAACTGTCACGATCAGCTGTTCAATGGTTGCCATAGGACAAACAAAGCGATGTCCCATAAGCTGCAATGTTAACAAAAACGTAATTTAAAAAAAAAAGGGAAACGATTTAATTTACAACAAAGATGCTGTTTTAAGTATTGACCCTTAAGAAAGTTGCGTTTTTCATTAAATAAAAGGGACCATGTTTTGTTCAAAAAGTGAGGTTATGTTTTTATTTACTTTTGTTTTTTAAACTTTTTTCAGTTTTTTACTCAGTTTGAATCATTATTATTAGTTTCTGTGCTGTTATGAGCTGTGCAGCTATGGAGATCTTGAAAATGTTAGTTTTGATGGAATGCCAAGTATTTTGACCTTAAAAAATCATCCTGATTTAAATGAACTAGGTATCAGCTCAAAGAAAGTGGATAAGTGCTCTATTACCTGACTTAACACAGGAAAAATTGAAATATTCGAAAGTTTTTTGTCAGCTTTGTTTTGGATAAATATGTAACTGCCATTTTGGCAACATTTTCTATTGGGATCTTTTTTTGTGCTCGAGTGGACCTTTTGCAGAAGTGTAACATGTTAAATGTTAAACTGTACGAAATATTTCTCTATGACTTTTTTACTATTCTAGGCAAGCAACTTTCAAAACTAGAATAAAGCAATGATCCTGACTGGGTCCCTCCTGAATGGATTATTGTTTCAAAACAGTTGAAAAATGTTAAAAATGATGGCTGAAAAAAGGGTCCAGAGAAAAAAGAAAAGGAAAACGATATGAGGTTAAAGTGTGGGTAATGAGCTGAACCAAATTTGTACACCATCCTACAAAACTCTTAAATAAATTCTTGGTAGTGTAGCGTCCTGTATAGTGTCCAGTGGAGTCCTGTATCATCAAAGTTTCTTTTTCTTTAATAAATATTTATTTTACAGACCTCAAAACAGTTAGTAGAATAAACTGGTAAATTTGACAATCTCCCTAACTCAAACCTCTTTTTATCTTAAACTATTTTGGTGCAAATTTTCCATTATTTCCATGCTTTTTGACACCTGAAGCTGGACTTTTTCTATAACTTGTACACCGTAAAATTTGTATAGCATCCGACAGGACCTATTACAAGTCCTGTTGTGAAATTTCTACAGTACTGTTCTCAGCAAAAAAATTTTTTATGGCATCAAAAAATAGATGACCAAAAAAGTTATCTTTGTTGACTTTGACGACCACAAGCAAAACAAATAACCCTCAGATGCACCGTAACAAGGCATTGCGAGACAAGACTTAATCGCTATTAAACGCATGATCGCGCTTAAGTGCTTACGGTACATCTGAGGTAAAGTTCTCTCAGATTTTTGTTTCAATTTCTATCAAAAAAACTTTAAGTCCTGATGAGTCCTGTCGTATTCTGTTATACCCAATTGTAGTAGAGTATATATTTATTTACGTAAACTTTTAGATACATAATTGAGCGAATAGTGTTACAAAAAAACAGTAATAAAAGTAATAGTAACAGTAGTAATACAACAGAGAATATTGGGTCCTGTCATGTCCTCTCTGGCCCTGTTGTAAAATTTATACAGTACTGTTGTGAGCTAATGAGCCTTAAGTTTGACTGTACTTAAGCCCTATGTATTATAATTCATGGAAAAACATATGGTGATGTATGGTGTGTGAGGCCAATGACAAGGAAAAACTGTATTTTAATTTTGCAAGCTTTTTTTATATAATGTTTTCTTATTTATTTTTAAATAAACATATTACAAAAGGTCCTAATAGAACACCTGAATCTGATGAGAAATGTTTAGAGAAAGTTTAGTCTATTTCAATTTCTTCTCTGTTAAGTGAGCCTTGAAATGAGCTCTTCGAATAGAACTACTTATCCACTTTCCCCTACCTTGGGCTGATAGTTCATTGATTCATTGGTCAAAAAACTTCATATTCAATGAAATCATATTAATCAGTGGTGCACCCAGAAATATGTTTTGAGGGGACCCGAAACCTTTGGGGGCCCGATACCTACCGATGTACTTTATGCAATTTTTTTTCTTTATTCATGAAATATATGGAAAATATGTGGTTTGGGGGGTCCGGGCCCCGAGCCCACCCCCTTGGTGCGCCCATGTAATATTTAAAATAAGTAAGAAAAACTAGAAAAAAAGTTAAAAAAAAACAAAATAAACAAAAACATAACCTAGTTTTTTAAAGAAAACATGGTCCCTTTTATTTCAGATTTACTCCCTTTAGTTTAATATTTTTAAGAAAAACGCATTTTTGCCATATGCACAAAGGATTCGTCTTAAAACTGAATAATTTTTGAGACTAAAGCTCTTGTCGTTTTTGTAAAATTTACGTTTTTTTTAACATTACGGCTTATGGAAAATCCGTTTGTTTGTCCTATGGAAGACATCTTGGATTGGATCATATGTTTTGTTAGACAGCCCTATTAAAAGTAAAACTGTCATTGTCTTAAATAAAAAGGTGCTGACTGTATTTTGTGCACACGGCGTTAATCATGATCGCACCCTCAAAGAAAACAAACAGAGAACACCAAAAACATGGACTGATAAATGGTTAGTTGAAAAAAGGTACAGCTCAGCTGACAAACTTCAAGAAACCGTCGCAAGAAACGAGAAGAGCGTCTATGGACACGGCACCGCGACGTTGCCAATTTTTTTTTGGAATTTATTGAATAAAATAAAATTATAGCTCTCCTGTCCTCAATTTGATTTGGGACGGCCAAATTGGTGTTGACCTAACCTTGGTCATTTGATCGAAACCGTGTCCTAACCTGGACGTGCCTGAACAGGTTAAAATACGTTTTCGATTAATATAATAAAAGTTAGGTTTACACCAATTTCGATCTTCCAAAAGGAGGACAGTGAAAGTAATTAAAAAAATATATTTTTGGAAAAAAAATTTAAAAAAAATTCTTTAATAGTTGCATAGATAAGTCACATAAGATTAGTAGGTATGTACCCGTCCCGCTACACTCTTTGCTAACTTTTTGCAACTAGTATATAAAGTTAATTTACGCCGAAAGCTAGAGGTAAAATATTTACGGCTTGACTATTAGCGCCATCTATTAAAACCCTTTGCAATCCCTAAATTACAAAGTAGAAACGAGGAGGTCGAGCGAGAATTTCTCTGTACAAATCGCAAAGGTGCTTGGGGCGGTATAACGGGTTGCAAGGGATTTCAAGATATAGCACTGATTGCCAATTTCATAATAAATTTTAATCTCCAGGTTTCGGCGCAAAATTACTATACTAAGTCTTATAACTTAGGGGCCATATGCCAACAGGTGATAGCGGAGGTCATGTCTGATAGAAAAGTTCATATAATGCATGGGTCAGAACTCATTCTTTGTCGAGATACAGAGCATCAAAGTTGTCAATTTTTTTACCTTTTTTGGTAATAACTTTTTAAAAAAACGCAGAAAAAATATGAAATTAAGTAAAGTCGTGTAGTAGAACAAAAGCAATAATTTTAAATAAAAATATTTTTAAAAAAAATTATGCGGTCAATTTTTTTTAGAAAAAACATTTTTTGTTAAGAAAATGACGTCTCTAGGGAGACATAATAATAAAATATTATTGATATTTTTTAAAAGAATCAGTAAGCAAAAATTTTTAAAAAATCTTAATTATTATTTTTTATAAATTTTTCGAGGTTATTTTGACAGCCTGTCTCTCCCCAACTTGTGATTTTATCCAAAAAAAGAGAGTTTGAATCACAATTAGCTGGGCATTTAGTTGGCTGAGACAGATTTTCTTTTTTTGCAAAACCCTTCTCCCCTCCACTCCCATGTGTGTTGACCCCCATGTTATATAAACTTTTTTATCGGAAATAATCTCGTCTATTACCTGCTGCACTATGGCCCCTAAGTTAGGGGACACCCTGTATATACTTGTAAGTACTTAAAAAGTGTGGCCGAATCGGCAGTACATACTAATGTTGTCTTTTTTTCATTTATTTTAAGCATAAATATTTCTTAAGTCTAGATAGATTTAACTTTTAATTTAAGTGATTCTAAACTCGTAAGTAACATTTGACGAAATATACGTTTTCAAATATACTCTAACACACATCCCCTTCACCCCTTGAATAGAATAGAATATCTTTTATTGCCAACAAACATTACAGTAGTACAAAAAGCACATTTCTATAACAAATAGCAACGTCAAAAAGCGTTACGTAATTTAAGAGACGAAGACGACCTCTAAAAACCCGCCTAAAATATTTCAATCCTATAATTCCATACTCACAGGTAGCATTGGCAACAGCGCAAAGTTTTCCTCGCATGCCCGCTCTCCGACCGTATGGCCAAGTTACACAAATAAGTGCATAACTTTATTCGTGTTCTAATAAAGTCTAGCAAAAGCTTTAGTCAAGTCGACCTTATTTTACGGCGAAAGTGCGCAAGCGTATATGTCAATATAATGAATGCTAGCATTATTCGTGCCAGACCTTATTTCACTTCCAATAAGTCTTTTACTTTTATTTTGCACTAATAAAGTCTAGAACAAGCTTTCTTAAGGTCTGTCTTATTTTACGGCGCAAGTGCGCAAGCGTAGATGTCAATATACTGTTAGCATTATTAGGACTAGACCTTATTTCACTTCCAATAAGTCTCTATTGTTTTAAAGCATTGCCCATACCTAAGATTAAAATGTCTAAGCAGAAAATTTTTAAGATGCAACTTTCAATGCAAATATCTTGACAACCAGAAGGGATTAAAAAAAACTCTGCCAATATATGGGCACCTAAGCTCACACTAGGTTCTATAGATGTAGAGTACGGGTGAGCTAATATAACTAAAAAATTAAATATATTTTATTCAACTCCAAACTCAATTACCTATCGTTTGATACCACACAAGCCATGTTTTAAGTTAAACTCTAATTTTTGAAATCTACCCCCACCCTTTGTTAAAAAAACTAAAATATGTTTTGTTTAACTCCAGACCCAATTACCTTTCGTTTGATATCACACACGCCATATTTTCTCTTAATCTCTAATTTTTTTAATCTACCCCCATCCTTTTTTTAAACTAAAATTAATTTTGTTTAACTCCAGACTCAATTACCTTTCGTTGGATATCACACACGCCATATTTTCACATAAACTCTAATCTACCCCCACCCTCTTATTTGGCTTGTGCTTGGTGGATTTTGTTCATTTTTAAATGGGACCATCTCGACGCAAGATCCAGCCAAGGTACCAAATTTCATTAAAATCAAACAAGCGGTTTTTGAGTTATACGCCTTGGTCGTTACAGACAGACAGACAGACAGACAGACAGACAGACAGCCATACAGACAGACAGACAGACAGACAGACAGGCAGACAGACAGACAGACAGACAGACAGACAGACAGACAGACAGACAGACAGACAGACAGACAGACAGACAGACAGACAGACAGACAGACAGACAGACAGACAGACAGACAGACAGACAGACAGACAGACAGACAGACAGACAGACAGACAGACAGACAGACAGACAGACAGACAGACAGACAGACAGACAGACAGACAGACAGACAGACAGACAGACAGACAGACAGACAGACAGACAGACAGACAGACAGACAGACAGACAGACAGACAGACAGACAGACAGACAGACAGACAGAAAAGTTTCAAAATCATCTGAAACGCAAAGATATATAAAAATTTTTGAAATCGGAGCAACTTTTTTTTCTCGGAAAAAATAGGATCACTATAGCTCACACTACTATAGTATAGTAGTAGTGTGAGCTAATAATATTTTGGATCTAGGATGTATGGAATATGCTCTTTAATTGTAGGTAGCTGAAATGTTAATTTATAGTACTTAACCATGTCCACTTAGATTAGTCAAACGTTCCACTGTGCGGCGCAGGCGTGCGTCAGTCACTAGAGGTCAAATGCAATATGTGACGTTTTTGAGTAGGTAGGTAAAAAATTGGAGTTTTCCAAAACATTCATTAGCATTATTGGATTCTAACCAAAATCTAATCAGCTCGCTATTTTACCTAAACATTTTATGAAAATTAGTTCACGGTAGCGATAATGACGATAACTGCGGAAGTGTCAGAGATAACGCCAGCAATGTAAGTATTTTTCTTAGATTTGTGTAGAGCTATCATAATAAACTAACGATCTTTGGTGACAGCATCTACAAATACATAAGATTTAGCAATGAAATCATTATTCTCTAAATACCAGACGCAAGAACGTCTAAGAAAGGAAATATTTTCATGAGAGAAATTACAGAGACTGCAGATTTTCTTGACCCTAATTATGCTAAATACTTTGACGATTTCGAAAACGATATCTTTAAAAAAATAGAAGAAAATTCTTATCCTTATGTAAATGGCGGTAGCCGCTAATGCAAAACTATCAAATTATACAATTTGTTAAAAGATGACAATTTTTCCATTTCTCAAAAAGAAAAACAGATTTAAAAAAGTTTTAATAATATAGAATATATAAGAAACAACTGAGATCAGTACAAAGTTACGAAGAGAAGAAAGACGGTAAATTTTCGAAATTCCAGCTTGCTACTTTGCGCTACTACATGCTTTGTGTGCAACAAAAACAAATGAATATTTTCGTTTTCTTTATCCTAATTATACTGAATACTTTATAGTAGAGCATGTTCCAAGGAAAGAGAAATATCGCTCTAAATACAGAGCAGTAGATAACTTTTTGCGTATACAAATCTTTAGAGATCGTAACAAAGTAAAGACGAAACAGCGGAAACACCCACCAGAAGAACCAATTAATAAGCGAAGATGGCTTTCTGATGATTATGAATGTATAGATTTTCGTTTTCTTTACACTAGTTATGCTAAATACTCCCATGAAAAAGAAATATCACTCTAAATAAAGAGCAGTAGATAACTTTTTGCGTATGCAAATCTGCAGAGATCGTAACAAACTAAAGATGAAAGGACGGAAAACCCACCAGAAGAACCCATTAATAAGCGAAGATGGCTTTCTGATGATTATAAATGTATATTTGGAGCAATGGGTAACAGGAAATTCAAATTAATATTAAGTGTAGCAAAAAATGGCGGAATGTTCTTATGCGAAATGAGTCCAACAACAAAGGAATGTTGAAAGAAAACTTCAAAGATGGACAAAAAATATGGTTCGTATTGGTGTATAGAGATCGTAACAAACTAAAGATGAAACGACGGAAAACCCACCAGAAGAACCAATTTATAAGCGAACACGGCTTTCTGATGATTATAAATGTATAGAGATCGTAACAAACTAAAGATGAAACGACGGAAAACCCACCAGAAAACCCAATTAATAAGCGAAGATGGCTTTCTGATGATCATAAACGTATAGAGATCGTAACGAACTAAAGATGAAACCATATTGATAGGGTTGTTGGAGAAGACGAGGATCGTCGGTGGGTCTCCAAACAACCTTACCAATTATATTTTATTTAGATATAAAATTAAATAGCGTTGGAATGAAAACAATGTAATAGTTCCAGACATGTATGGGTGATAAATATTAAAATTCCCTTTCTTTTTATAAAATGATATGCCATATAAATATAAAGATACTTACAATATTACTCGTAAAAAACCAGGCACAGGTCAGGACACATCTTTGAGCTCTGTACTGTTTTACTTTCACTTACTTACTGATACCCGCTAATGAGCCAGCACCTCCCAATACAACTTTCTTCCTGCGTCAGCACTTATTTGCGATGGCTCGTTGCCAGGGCCATAATTGCTGACACATCAAAGCGAAGTTCGTTCACTGAACTTTTATAAGGTACTGCCTCATCAGCATTTAGGAGAAAGTTGTTTTTTAAATAATTTTAAAAGAATAAATTTTATGAAAATCTGATTTTAATATTTTACCTATTTGACATAAGATCGGCCCCCCTGAATGCTGGACCCCAGCATTGAAGCTTCTGCCTGCCTGCGCGATAATGAAATGACTTAAAAAAAAATAAAAAAATGGAATAACAAAAAATGAAACGATGGTATTTGAAAAAAATGTCCTGTCCTGCCCTGCTAAAGTAAAAAAAATTCTACGCGATTTAAAAAAATACAATTACAAAAAAATAAATAAATTAAAAACACAATTTTTTTTACATACAGTTTAAATATAGAATTTGCAAAACAAAATATAAATCATTAGCTTCCATCTGGGTTTTCCTTTGGCCTGGTATGTATGGATAAAGGCATTATCCATTTTTGTGCATTGTTCCATCTCCACTTTGTGTCCTGTTGATTGCGGCTATAGATCGATATGACTGTACCCTAGGGTTGGTGTGCTGTGGTTGTACGCCGTGCCGGTACCTCGCCACCAGGTGTGCATCCTTTGGGCACTGGTTTTGACATCTTGATCTCATGCTTGTTGGAGAGATGTACATAAAAGCTGTACTCGGAAAAGAAAACTTTTGTGCTATTTGGTCGCAAAAAATCCTTCTTCTGTAGAATTGGTTGGGCTACTGATTATTCTTCGTGTCTTCTTGTTATACTGGTTCCTGACTTCGTTGGTTTAGAAATTCGTTGTGTTTACTTAATGTGGTCTTTATTTTTTCTCTCTTTTTCTTAAACTCTTGGTTTTTCTACTTGATAATCCTCTAGAAAAGTTCTAGTATTTCTCAAATTTTTGGGTCTATGGTAGGTAATGGAAAAATCGTTTTAACATTTGTTTATTTTAAGACATAAAGAGAGACATCATGTTTCATGTTTTGCTTTATTTATAGTTTTATCAATGTTTTATAGAACAAGGCGTATTAAATTGCTGCACTCTTTTATGAAATTTGATATTAATTATAATGGCTGCCACAAATATAGGTCATATCTTGACCGATCTTCACATCTGTTTTAATTTATTACAATAGAAAAATTTTAAAGGTAATATTGTGTCTCCTATCTTTGTCATTTTGAATGTGTTTAGATAACTGACTTTTTATCCGTTTAATTTTGTGTCTTCTTTTGGCCATTTTGCTTTCTGCGTTTGCTAACAATTTATCTTACCATATTTTCTTTCTTTTTATTTGCTTAATAGGTATCTGCGCTGTAATCTTAGTTAGAAATCTATATTGTACATTAATTTAAGCAATAATTTTATCTAACCTTTTATCTGTTTCTTCTTCTTCTTCTATGCGCCTTGTCTCCTAACTTGAATGCTTAAATCGTAGAATTAAACAAGTTATTAACTTTTATTATTTAGGTTTTTAAAATCGATTGCTTGTCTGCTTTTTTTTTTCTCTATTTCTTTAGCAATGTCTTCCTATTAGCTACAAACCTAGGAGTACTTGATTGTGATAGTTACTATAGTTCCCTACCACTACTGGACTACTCACTGAGTCAGTAACAGTATTCGCTAGGATGCAGCTATTTCCTTATTACTGAGTTTGCGAACAAATATGTTTCTTTTTCAGCAAGTACGTTACTCTTTGTCATGAATGACGTTTTGCTTATGGAACTTTATCAGGCCTCGGTTGTCCCCAGGTGGTTGGTTTTGTTGTTTTTTTGAATCTGAAAATATCAGTACGTATTAAAATTTAAACAATAAATATACTAATCAATACTCCATTCTAAAGGATGCTGTTTAATAGTACTTATATTATACATAGTTATCTCTCATATTTTTTTACAGTTACCCAACTCCAAAAGACATTAGATCCAAAGGTAACAAAAATGTGCACTTATTTCTATAAATTGTTGAGTATAAAATACATTTAGATATATAATTATTATAAATAAAAAAAATTTTGCCAATATGATTTTGAGAAAAAATTACTCAAATTTAGTACGTAGGTACCGCAAAATTTTTAAGATCAGTACACCTAATAACTTATACTAATATTAAAAACTTTAATTTTTTCTTAATATAATGGATTAAACAGTCAACTTCTTTTGTTTTACATTTTAATTTACTCAGCCTAATTTTTTTAAGTTATTTCCTTTAATCAATTTTAAATTAAAAGTGGGAATCATAGGTTTTTATTTTCTACTCACCAAAATGTTAACCTAATTTTTTAATATTTTAGGTTTTGCTTAATATAGAAGATTTATTTTATTCTTAGGTTCTGCCGAAGGTAGGTCACATAAATTTGTTAAGCCTTCTCGTTTAAATAAGGAAATATGTTACACTGTTCTGACTTCCGAGAAATATTATTCCTATGTATTTTCTTTTTAGCTTTCTGATTTTAACCACAAGATTACTACTTTTTTTTTGTTAAAATTCCTAATCTTCTTACTATTTTATTATCTAATCAAAAATAATTTAAATATATCTTGAACTCACTTGCAATCCCTTTTGTAAGATTGTATACCCTGTAGCCTCTCTAACAACTCCTAAAGATTTGTTTTAGTCAGTATGAGATGTAAACAGCATCTCTGGTCAAAATGAAATGTACCCAACATCTCTGTAAACGCGTTTACTACGTTTAAATAAAAATTATTAGTGGTTTTTAGTGGATAAGGGAACCAGCACTAATAGGATCGATCCTGAGGGTAAAAGCACAATTTTTGTGCAACATTAAAGTTACTCTAATGTAAACTTTGTCTCTTGGGGTATAACAAGAATCAGACAAATGAAAAAAGAAAAATCTTTTGGCTACTACAAAAGGTTGCACAAATCTATTTAAGTTTATTATTATTATTTTCTTGATAAATGCTATTTTCTTAGTATCTTTTATTGCTGGTTAACGATACATAACAATTTACCATTATACTTTACTTACTTATTTTGAACTGCTGACACAAAGTAAGGAAACTAGATAAAGATTTTTAACCTTTTTGAATTAAGTAATATCTTTTTAAAATGTAGTAAAAATTTTAGTGGTAGCTTTTTGATTTTGAGCAGTTGTATTTTATTATAGGGTTGTCGGAAACTGACGTTCTGCATTTTTTCTTATTTATAATTTTTAGTTTTAATTAATCGTTTTCGGCTGCTTTCAAAGTACCGTAAAATACTCTTAGTTTTTAAAATTCAAATAAGCGCGCGAAATCATGACGCACAGGTCTGCCCCGGCACCTGCGAGCCCCATACCTGTGACGACGAAAAAAAGACTTGGGTCAAATCTGCGATACCGGCATGCTGCCAACAATTTTCTTGTACTTATAATTATAATTTAATTACTGTCTTTCGACATATTTTCACTAGTGTGTGCAAGCTGGAAAAAGGGCTACAAGAACATCGAAGGGTTGGCCAACCAAGAACAGCTCGAACGAGATTAAGGGGTAAGTGCCAGCAATCTTGTGCGTCCGACATAGTTTATTCCTAAACTTTTATATCATTCCAGCAAACCAATAGGTAAATCCTATTGGAAATAATTTACGGTCCTTTGAATTACGCCTAGAGCGAACATTTTGGCCTATCGAACCAGATGTGATAGGTAACCAGCACATAAAAATTAATTGAAAATTAAATTCATAATTAGGTGTGATCGTTTGGGGTTTGCACAAGGTCACCCAACTCATCCTTAACACGTGCAAAATTAATTCGATTCCGTTTTATTCCGATTCGAAAAGCTCGGATCATATTCTATCCTTGTCTAACGCAGGTTCAGAGTTCCACTCAAACAAATCTCCCGTGAATTTGCACTCAACATTGAACACATCTACGTATGACGTCGTGTGTTTCTAACCACACAAAAACAACTGGTTAATCTCAAATTTTCTTAAAAATAAAGAAAATTTCATGCAAAGATTATAGATTATAATACATATATTTCATGTTTCGCGTACGGTTGTTTAAATAAACAATAGTAAAGGTTCATTTGCAGCACGGTCCACCACCTGTTTGTTGTAAATATTTTTGCGGTAAGTACATTTTTATTTAAAAAACCTATTTTCTTTAGTAAATAAAAATGTCAGATAAAGATAAAATCGCGAAACTAGTGCTTCGTAGAAAAATACCTCTTGCACAGATGCAAGAAATCAGTGATTATGCTAACAATAAAACAGCTGATACATTTTATAAACAAAACCTGTTAGCGCGTATGGAGTTTGTAGACTTCATATATGATCAGTTTCAGGAAATACACAATGAAATTATTTCTCTCATTACTGAGGCAGAATTTGAGGAGCATGATAAGGTCAGGGCTTCTTGTGACAATTCCTTGTGGGAAATCCGCTCTAAAAAATCAGGTTTAGGCTTGACCCCAGGGCCATCGCCTTTGGTAAGTGAAGAACATTCTTCTTCAAATGTTAACCGACCATGTCTAAAGTTAGATATTTCTGTCCCTCAATGGAATGGCGATTTGAAAACATTTTCTACATTTTTTCAGTTATATAATAGTCTCTGTCATTATACAGATATACCAGACATTGAAAAATTCAGGTATTTATTAACTCGTTTGACAGGTGAACCTCTGAATCTCATTAAAAATGTCGTTATCTCAGAGGAAAACTATTATATTTGTTATGACATTTACAGAAGCGTTATCAAAACAAAAGAAAATTGGCAACATTTTATTTCAATTCATTTTATGAAGCTCCATGTTTAAAAACTAACCCTAGTTCTAAAGACATGCGTCATCTTGTTGAAACTTTCTCAGAAAATCTTTTAGCTCTCAAGGCTCTTAAATTTAAAATTGAAGATTGGAGTTTTTTAACATTTAATATTTTATACAAAAAACTTGATCTGAAAACTCGACAAGAGTTTGAGCAAGAATATGTCAAAATTGAGATGCCTTCATATGAGCATCTTAAAAATGTTCTGACAAATAAAGCTTTTGAAACAGTACAGGAATCAGTGCCTTCTGCACCCAAGTATTCCCAATCTTTTCCTCAAGACAAGCCAGAGGTTATTCACAAAATTCCACCTCTTCAGGGTACGGTAGGAAGAGTGCACCAGGTGTCTACCACAACTCGGTTTCTGATACAGCACAGTTTGATTATTCAAAGAGTGATAAACAAAAGTGCCCTTTGTGTCGATCGGCACATGGGTTATTCAGGTGTCATTTATTTCTGTCAAAGTCACCCCAAGAACGGCTAAACTTTGTGATTGAGCATAAGTTATGTGTGAATTGCTTACGTTTACATCCTAGCCAAACAACTTGTCCTAATTCGATGAGATGCAGAATTTGCAATCAGTTTCATCACTCAACTGTTCATGTTATCAGGTCAGCTACAGCTTCAGCTACAGATCCTAATAACAGTCAGTTAATATCAAACAGACAGTATGTTCCTGTTTGTAATCAGCAAAACATTACAATAGCTTCACAGCCATATCAATCATCACCTAGCTATTCAGCTACAGCTTCTCAGCTACAACCAGTATCCACAGCTACTCAGCTATCCTCATCACCACAGAGCTATTTAGTTATATCTAACTATCGGCAACAACAGCTTCCTGCTAACAATCAGTTTTCAGCTACTCAGCTACAATTCCCAGCTACTCAGCTACAGTCTATATCAGGCATTTCCCAATCATCTGTAGGTATGCAACCGGCTATACAGCAGCAACCTATACATGCTAATCAGCATCATACACAGTCAGCTACTCAGCTACATTTTCCAGCCACTCAGCTACAATCAAAAGGCAGCACTTACTCGACCCAACCGGACTCAGTGAATACATGCTCATCGACCAACTCTAAGTTTACTTGTCTGTTACCCACAGCAGAGGTTGAAATTCAGGATGGTCATGGCAATTTTTGTACAGTACGAGTACTTCTTGATTCCGGAAGTATGGTGACTTTAATTTCTGAACCCTGTGTAAATCGCTTAGGGTTAAAACGACAGCATTATTCAGTTCCTACCCAAGGAATCAATGGCGTCACTTCATATGCTAAAGGGATTACTCATTGTCTCATCAGACCAAAAGATAAACCTGAGCCAACCTTTACATTTGTAGCTATCATATTGCCTTCTGTAATTGCATGTCAACCTAGAACTTCTGTTGACATTTCCAGTTTGTCATATATCAAAGGCTTATCTATGGCTGACAGTAAACTACACAGACCTGGTTCTATCGACCTCCTGATAGGTGCAGATCTAGTAGCCTACATGCTAGGTCCTGGACGCATCTTCGGTAGTCACAACCAGCCTGTTGCACTAGAGACCGTCTTTGGCTGGATTTTACAAGGCAAAGTTTCTACATCTAGTTTTAGTGATCCCCTTCTTAGCTATCATATTTCACTAGAACCTCAGGTAGATGTGATTTTGCAAAAATTCTGGGAAATCGAACAACAACCAAAGTTATGCAATGTTTTGTCTCCTGATGAAATTAAATGTGAAAATATATGTAAGAAAACTGTTTCTAGGGAATCATCAGGAAGATTTGTAGTATCACTTCCATTCAAACATCCCCAACCGGACTTTGGTGACACACATTCACAAGCCCTTTGGCGTTTCACCTATCTGGATCAGTACGGTTATATTGCATCGTACCTGCATGATAGTACTAACGAGGTCAAAGTCGAAGTTTGTTTTGTTTACAATAAACCTCGCGGGCGAAATACCTGTGTTAAAAATCTATATACAATGTGTATTATAAATAATATATCATGTTTAAAAGCAAAAAAAGTGTACCATCACCTGTGAAACTTGTTTTAAAAATTAGCGAAAAGCCCAAACAAAATCAAGAAAAAATGGATAATGCCGAATTATTTCAGGATAGCCATGCTAGAACACAAAATGAAGAAGTTTTATATAGCGAATGGAAAAAATCCCAAAACGAAAAAAATTCACTTAGTGTACAAGTGGATTATCTCCGAAGTCAACTGGAAAGTATGCAGATTTAGAGACAAAAGTCACTAAAAAAGAAGAGTCTGACATGGACTACATTACTGATGAGGACGATCTGGCAAGAGAAACTGAGTGGATCAGACAAAAAGGAAAAGGTTGGAAAAAACGTCGAATGGATACTTCACTCTCACCACCACAACAAAGCTCGGGCACTGGAGAGCCCTCCAATAAAACACAAAATGAAGAACCCCCAACTAAGGTTAAAAAAGCTCCATTACCTCCACCGATTATGGTAAATGGCGTAAATAATTTTAATGATATTTATGAAAAGTTAAATATCATACAAGGAGTTAAAATAAAAGTTTTAAATAACGAAAATATTAAAATAAATGTACAAGACGCAGACAGCTATCGGCTGGTTACTAAAATGCTTAATGAAATAAAGCATCAATGGCACTCATACGAAAACAAACAAATAAGGCCAATTAGAGTAATAGCGAATAGGCTACACTTCTCATGTGACCCACAAAAAATTGTAGCTGATCTACAAAAAAAAGGTTTTAATGCACTGGAGGCCAGCAACAAACTTAAATGGAGAACAAGACAACCTCTTAACATGTTTATGCTCACATTTAGCCACGATGAAGATATCAACAAAATTTTTGAAATTTCCAGTATCCTTGGGATTGAAGTGGAAATAAAAGCACTAAAAACCTCAAAGTTAGTCCCTCAATGCAAAAGATGCCAATCTTATGGACACACGCAAAAATATTGCGCTAAAGAACCACGTTGCGTAAAATGCACGGGGAAACATCTTACTGTAGAATGCCCCAAACCAAAAGAATCTGAGCCAAAATGCATCCACTGTGGAGGCAAGCATCCTGCTAACTACAGAGGATGCCTTGTTGCTAAGGAAATACAAAAATTGAAAAATAAACTTAAGAAACCGAATCTCATACCAAACGTGAGTACAAATAGACAAAACCAACAGACAAGAAACACAGTCACACAAAACTCTGTGACAAGGACATACAGCCAAGTAGCAGCAACAGCTACTATACCTGATATTAATATCAGTAGTCAAAATACTATGGAACAAACACTACAATTAATTTTGGAGAAATTGAACAAACTTGATGAGCGATTAACTAAACTAGAAAGTAGCAATAACGGAGCTACCAATATGCCTCAAAATGGTCAGTAATCTTAGAATCCTAGCTTGGAATGCCAATGGTCTCTTGCAACATCAGCAAGACTTGCAAGTTATTCTAGACATAGAAAAAATTGACGTCTGTCTTGTAACAGAAACGCATTTCACTAACCAGTCTCACATTAAATTTAAAGGTTATAAAGTGTATCATACAACTCACCCTAGCAATATTGCACATGGGGGAAGTGCTGTAATAATTAAAGAAAATATATCACACTATGAGGAGATGGGATATAAAACCATAGAGATTCAAGCTACATTAGTAAGTGTAAAAACCAAAATATATACATTAGTCATAAGTGCTGTCTATATACCACCAAGGCACTTACTAAAGAAAAATCAATATCTTAATTTTCTCAGAAAATTAGGAAACCGTTTTATAATTGGAGGTGACTTTAATGCAAAAAATACCTACTGGGGATCTAGACTGACGAATTCTAAAGGAAAAGAATTTTTGCAAGCTATTAGTGAATATCAATGTGAGCCGATATCAACTGGTAAGCCCACATACTATCCAACAGATCCAGGAAAAATTCCAGATCTAATTGATTTTTTTATAGTAAAAAATATATCTTTATGTTTTGTAGATATAGAAGAAAGTTTTGATTTACACTCAGATCATTCACCTATTATTCTAACTCTTAGTAAAAACATAATAAAGAAAGAAGCAAATATCTCACTAGTTAATAAACTGACTGACTGGATTAGTTTTAAACAAAGTCTGTCAGAAAAAATAAACCTATCAGTACCATTGCAAACGCCAGAACAAATCGATAAAGAAGTTGATTATTTTGTTACAAATATTCAACAAGCAGCTTGGGAAAACAGTCCAAAACCAAAGAGAATTTTTAAGGGAAAAAACTATCCAAAGGAAATTAGAGACCTTATATTGGAAAAAAGGAAACTAAGAAGAAAGTGGCAACAAAGCCGTGATCCTCGGGACAAAATAAATCTCAACAACATGACGCAGCGCATTAGGCGAGAAATTCTAGTAATAAAAAATGAATCTATTAACCATTTTCTTAATGAACTTACAGATGATAAAAATACCGACTATTCCCTTTGGAAAGCAACCAAAGATTTTAAAAGACCAATTATCCAAATTCCACCCATACGAAAATCTAACAACCAGTGGGCAAGGAGTAACGAAGAAAAAGCAGATATTTTTGCAAGTCATTTAGAAAAAACATTTCAGCCCCACGAAGCACCAGATGAACACTTTCATTTAAATGAACCCCATCAAATCGAGGACCATATTAAGCTTACATCACCAAAAGAAATATTAACAGAAATCAAAAATATTAATTCGAAAAAAGCCCCAGGGTATGATCTTATTAACGGGGTAGTCATAAAACAACTCCCCAGAAAAGCTATCGTAAAACTATGCAACCTAATTAATGCGTCTTTTAGGCTTAGGTATGTACCTAAACTGTGGAAAGTTGCAGAAGTTATCATGATTCCAAAACCGGGAAAACCACTCCATGACGTGTCATCTTACAGGCCAATATCTTTGCTGCCAATTATATCCAAGCTCTATGAAAAATTATTGCTTAAAAGAATAAAACCCATCATAGAAAGACAAGAAATTATTCCATCTCATCAATTTGGTTTTCGAGACAAGCATTCCACGATAGATCAAGTACACAGAATTACTAATATAATAGAAAAAGCACTAGAAGAGGGAAAAGTTTGTTCTGCAGTTTTTCTAGATGTAGCACAAGCATTTGACAAAGTGTGGCATGAAGGCCTTAATTTTAAACTAAAAAGGTTTCTGCCAAAACAATATTCGGATATTTTGGAAGCATACATATCTGATAGACATTTTAGAGTAAAACAGGAAGACTCATACTCAAATTTAAGAGAAATTCAAGCAGGCGTGCCCCAGGGTAGCGTACTAGGCCCTTATCTATACTTATTATTCACTTGTGATATCCCAAAGCCAGAAAATTGTCACTTAGCAACATTTGCCGATGATACTGGTTTATTGACGGTAGAAAAATCTATTGAAAAATGCATAGAAAAACTTCAGGATGCAGTCACCCAAATTCACAGTTGGACCACAAAGTGGCGAATAAAATTAAATGAAACCAAATCAATTCATGTTGATTTTACAAACAAAAATATAAATCACATACAAATAACAATTAACAATATTCCAGAACCATATTCGAATCAGGCAAAATATCTAGGTATGACACTTGATGCCAAATTGCGCTGGAAAGCACATGTTAAGAAAAAAAAAAAGAACTTGAGATAAGGTATAGAAAAATGAACTGGCTAATTGGAAGTCCAATTTAACAATTCATAATAAGTTACTGCTTTATAGACAAATACTGAAACCAGTATGGACATATGGTATTCAACTATGGGGTTGTGCTAAAGAGAGTAACATTCTAGTTGTACAGAGATTTCAAAATAAAGTATTAAGAAACATTGTGAATGCACCTTGGTACGTTCGAAATAGTGACCTTCATCGAGATCTAAAAATCGAAACTGTAGCAGAGACTATAAAAAAGTACGCAAAAAGCCATGAAGATAGACTCCATCGGCATGTGAATGTGGAAGCAATTCAGTTTCTGGACAATACTATGCTAGTTCGACGACTAAAAAGAGTGAAGCCGTTTGAGCTAGTAAACTAAGTGAATTACACATAAAACAAAATAATGCTATAAACACAACACAATTGTGAGTTACAGACTAAACAAAGCGGGGAGAACTGTTGAGTGAACCCTAAGTTTAAATCTGACTTTTCTAGTAAATTAAGTTAAAACAAAATTGCTAATTAGTCTTACTGACTAGATTGTAATAAAAAAAACACAGTGTGTTTGACAAATAAAAAAAAATAAAAAAACCTATCTGGAGTCCCGGCTTTATAAAAATCCAGATTTGCACCTTGCATATTCTAAGTTTATAAACGAATATCTCGAGCAGAACTTCATTTCTGAAGTGCCTCGCTCAGATTATTGTTCTCAATCAGCTTTTTATTTGCCACACCACTGTGTTCGAAAATCTGATACCAGTTCTACCTTATCAGTACGGGTAGTCTGGGACGCCAGTGCAAAAAGGTCTAAGCGCGTCAGCCTTAACGAAACACTCTTTCCTGGTCCCAAATTGGATCAAGATTTATCTGCAATTTTATTAAAATTTAGAACATATCCAGTTTGTTTTATTTCAGACATTCGTCTAATGTATAATCAAATTATTATAACTCCTGAACATAGGAACTATCAGAGATTCCTTTGGCGTTTTTCTAAGGATGAGAAAATTAAAGAGTACACTCTAGATCGAGTCACTTACGAACTATTAAAGAGTTAGCTACCATTGAAAGGGAGAACCACCCCCTTGCATCCCAAGTACTTCAAGAGTCCGTATATGTGGATGATTGTTTGAGCGGCGCCGATTCTGTCGCCTCAGCACTTCATTTACAAGCAGAACTTATTTCCTTATTAAAAAAGGGAAACTTTGAACTTCGGAAATGGGCTAGTAACCACCCAGCTCTTCTTGCTTCCGTACCAAGCTCTCACAGGAAAATAAGTTTTGATACCGAGGATCCGGACTACATAAAAGTCCTGGGTCTTCAGTGGAATCCTACACTTGATTGTTTTACTTACTCTTGTACTCCTATTGAAGCTACTTGTACTAAAAGAAATGTGCTATCTCAAATTGCTAGAATCTTTGATGTTCAGGGTTACCTTTCTCCTGTTGTTCTGCTTGCAAAACACATTTTGCAACAAATCTTCATCTCCAAGCGAGATTGGGATGAAATAGCTCCTGAAGTTATTGAAGATATTTGGGAACGCTTTAAACAAGAGCTACCGTCACTTTCTAAAATACAGCTTCCACGCTTAATCATTTCTGATAAATATTCACGATTAGAAATTCATGCTTTTTGCGACGCCAGTACCATAGGGTATGGTTGTTGTATATATTTTCGTTTTACTACTCATATAGGAAAAATAGAAACTTGTCTCATCATGGCAAAATCAAAGGTGGCGCCACTCAAGACTCAATCTGTGGCACGCTTAGAGCTTTGTTCTGCTTATTTGTTAAGCAATCTCTTGCAATTTGTCAAAGATTCCTATAGTAACTTACTTACATTCGACGCGGTCTACGCTTGGTCAGACTCGCAAGTGGCACTAGCTTGGCTAACCAGCTCTACCCACCGCTGAAAGACATTTGTGGCCAACAGGGTCGCCCACATCCAAGAGGTTGTTCCTATCCAATCCTGGAAATATGTACCTACAGCCTTATATGCGGCTGATTGTGCCTCTAGAGGAGTATCTCCTTTAGAGCTACTCGAACATCCACTGTGGTGGCATGGTCCCGAATTTCTAGTTCAAGACTACAGCAGCTGGCCAGACCAACCAGTTATCATCTTGGATAAGCTTCCCGAAGCTGCGGCTGAAGAAAAGCCATCATGCTTTCATATTGCTGTTAAAGCTCCAAGCTTAGTCTTAACACTTCTAACAAGATTTTCATCTTTGAGAAAAATTCAACGCTTTTTTGCATACTATTCTAGATTTTTAGATTTCTATTTTAAACGAAAAGCATTTGAGTCGCAAGTTATCTCTCCTTCTGAAATGCATCATACACTTATGATCATTGTGAAAACGGTCCAGAAGGATAGTTTTTCTGAGATACTTCGAATATGTCAACAGAATGACACACTCCCTAAACCACTCAGAAAACTAGCTCCCTTCATAGATGAATCAGAAATCCTGAGAGTGGGAGGGCGTTTAAGAAAATCTACCAATATCTGCTTGGATGCTAAGCATCCTATCCTGCTGCCTCAAAAGCACAGACTCACTGAACTTATTATAGAGCAGTATCACATTAATCATTTTCATCCAGGTCTTAAGACCTTGCATAACCTTATTGTCCAAACCTTTTGGATACTATCTCCCAGAAGCGCGATCTATCGATGCGTGTCTTCTTGTATAAAATGTTTCCGTTCAAAACCTCATTCGTATCTACCAGTCATGGCCGACTTACCAAAATACCGCTTTCTCAATTAAAAGCATTTTCTCAAGTTGCTCTTGACTATGCGGGCCCTTTCAAAATTTTGGCGGCAAAGAGACAGCGAGGTGCTCAAGTCTGTACAAAGGCTTATATCTCCCTCTTTGTTTGTGTATCCACAAAGGCCATACACTTAGAGCTCGCCTCTGATCTTTCCACAGAAGCTTTCTTGGCAAGCTTTCGCCGCTTTATCGCGCGTAGAGGCCGAGTCTCTCAAATTTTTTTCTGATCAGGGAACCAACTACAAAGGACCTTGCACTGAGCTTTTATCTCTTGCGGAAGCTGCTGCAACGAAATTGTCTATAAAATGGCATTTCAACCCTCCGGGCGCCCCTCATTTTAATGGATTGAGTGAGGCCGGAGTCAAGGCAGTCAAAACACATCTTTATAGTAATTGGCGATCAGCTTTTGACTTACGAAGAGTTCTACACCATACTTACAGGTATTGAAAGCTTGTTAAACTCAAGACCTTTGTGTAGCATTAGCGAGGATCCAAATGATCTCACTCCTTTGACCCCAGGTCATTTCTTGACAACAGAACCTCTTACGTCATTCCCTGAACCTGACCTTACCGAGATCCCTCAAAATCGGCTCAATCGTTGGCAACTTCTGCAGCAAATGCAGTCTCATTTCTGGACACGTTGGAGTCAGGAATATTTGCATACTCTGCAATCGCGGTGCAAATGGACCAAATCGACACCAAACATTACAGAAAACAAACTCGTCGTTATTAAAAATGAACAAAAACCAACCCGAGAGTGGGTTCTCGGTCGTGTAATGCGCGTCCATCCGGGTGAAGATGGAATCGTTCGCGTTGTAACTGTCAAAACTCAATTTGGCACCTTACAACGTCCCGTAGTAAAAGTATGTCCTTTGCCTGAGCAATAGGTCGAACCTCTTGCTCTTAGTTTAGAATTAGTTATTTTTTTTTTCTTTTAATTAGACCCGGGATTTTAGCGGTCTAATCGTTTTCGGTATTTTTAATTACGCTAGAAAAACCTATGGTTTTGGCGAGTGGAATGTCGGAAACTGACGTTCTGCATTTTTTCTTATTTATAATTTTTAGTTTTAATTAATCGTTTTCGGCTGCTTTCAAAGTACCGTAAAATATTCTTAGTTTTTAAAATTGAAATAAGCGCGCGAAATCATGACGCACAGGTCTGCCCCGGCACCTGCGCGCCCCATACCTGTGACGACGAAAAAAAGACTTGGGTCAAATCTGCGATACCGGCATGCTGCCAACAATTTTCTTGTACTTATAATTATAATTTAATTACTGTCTTTCGACATATTTTCACTAGTGTGTGCAAGCTGGAAAAAGGGCTACAAGAACATCGAAGGGTTGGCCAACCAAGAACAGCTCGAACGAGATTAAGGGGAAAGTGCCAGCAATCTTGTGCGTCCGACATAGTTTATTCCGAAACTTTTATATCATTCCAGCAAACCAATAGGTAAATCCTATTGGAAATAATTTGCGGTCCTTTGAATTACGCCTAGAGCGAACAAGGGTAGTTCATTTAATATAATATCTAGTTTTCATAAGATTAATCATACAAATAAAGATTTAAGGCTTCCAAATTCCACTGCGCGAGTTAAAATTAGAGATTTTTGCTTAATATAAAGATTTGTTACAGTTATTTTCCATTATTTGTGTCATTTGTTGCAGTGTTCCCATTTTCCATTTCTTCAATTCAATTGTATATTGGGTTTGATCAATACGATAGCTTTTTATTATTTCTTGTTCCATGTCACCGTTTTTCTAAAATAATTAACTTAAACATTCTTTATATATCTATAATATCATTATTGTGTTTTCCAAATCTTAATTAATCTTAATATTAATAATCATGGTTACATTTATGTAATTTTAAAATTATTTTGAAACTTTTTTTTTCTAGATTTCTCCTTTACTCGCACGTTACTCGCACAGTTCTGAGTAAAAATTGGGTTGCCGATACTAAAAAATGTAACATTTTTTCCCGGCTAAGAACGACTTGATTTTGTCTGTGTGTCTGTAGGTCTGTTACACAATAGGTCCTGTACCTAATTGATTAGATAATGACCGTAAAAAAAGTTTTCTAAAAGATTTACAATCTGTAAAGTGCCTAGTTTTTTTTAGCTTGAAAGGGTTAAAAAGTCCAATTTTTGATCTTTTTAGTAGGTATTAAAAAAATCTAAAATACATATGGTTTTTCGGGGTTAAATATAGCTTCATCTCCAAGCTCAAATAAATCTTTTATCTAGACAATAGGCTTAGAATGTGTTGAATCTTTATGCAACTGAATTTTGACAACATTTTGTACCGTACCTGAAAATGGCAACATTGTAGTATTTTTTTCTTTTAATTATTGCTTTTCGCATGTTCGATCAGAGCAGTAAATTAAATATTTTCCAGTATTACTGCTGTCTATATAGTGTATAAATTTTGAATGTTTATTTGCATGAATTGTCTAATTATTAATAAATTTTAAAAAAATACAACAAAATAGAGGTTGGGATTATTCTGTTTTATTTAAGTATTAGATTATTTGTTCTTTTTTTGTTCTTAGTTTTGCTGTTACTCGTTTCCGTTACGAAGAAATTAATTTTGTAAAACAATTTTTTATAATATTTTAAGAGGTCCATATTCGTTTTTACAAAGTTTAACGATTCTTTTTTTTTTTAATCAAGGGGTGCTTTCAGAACTAATCTCTATTTGAATATTTCTGTTGACCCGGACAATTCTTTATCCGATTTTAATAAAATTTTAAAAATTCTATTTTTGCCGTGTAACTTAAAACCTGGTTTATAAAAATAATTTCAAGTAAAATTGCTTTTGGTATGCTACTTTTTGAGTTTTGTCGTATCGTCAAAATATAATTTAAGTTTGGTATAATTTTTTTTGGATTTTGGTGAAAATTCATTAATGCTAATAACAGTTTTTTTGACAATTAATTTTTTTTTTTAAATGGAAACTTTTTAATGGATCGTTGTAACAATATGTAGTAGACTACATTTTGCTCAATAATTTGTGTTATAACCAAAAACTTCGTAAAAGCTTTAGTTTCTAAGATATTTACAAAAAACTGTTTTTAAGGCTGATATATCATGGCTTCACTTGAAGTGTGCTAATAGGCTAGCTAGGAAGGTACCTGATGCGTCAACGATCCCTTTATTTTTTATTTGTTCTCAATTATGTAGAGGGTAAAAAAGTATATTCTTACGTTACGTTTATGGCTAAAAGGAGGAGTATGTTTTATAGTTATAATTTTTTCTAAAAATCTTAAATTTTAAACAAATAAATTTATGAAAAAAAATCACGAGTTCAACTATGAGCATGAATGATACGTGTGGCTAACAAGCTAGAAATAAATTTGATTTTTATTTTGCATCTAAAGGAACGATATTAAAAAAGAAGTTGTTATTTTCTCCAACATTTTATAAAATTTTCTTGTTTACGAAAAATTTACGAATTTATTTAATAAGTTTAAACTTGAATCAGTTGAGACATTTTATACTGTTGTCTGCAAGTCGGCAAAAAAATTGTTTGGCGCCATTAGGCACCTATAACCATATGTTAATCAGGACAATTTTTTGGTGCAAAGGACACTTTACATGGCGAATGAGCTGAGCTGTGGTATTTTTTGCCATACTTAAAAGAACATGATGTAAAATGATTAAATAAAGTGTAAATTTGTCTTACATGTCTTCGTTTTGCCTAACTCGTTTTTAAGTTGTCAAACGTTTTCCTCATTTTTAATAGCATAAAGTATAGCTACGACAATTTTCATATAATTTTGGTGAAATCGCCAGATATGAAGGGAGTGAAAACAGCATAAAACAGCAGAACAAAAAATTTTTGAAATATAACAAGCGAATGGGGGTGATATTAAATATTGGGAATTAATTCGTGAAAGTATCTTTAAAACCAGTGTTGCTGTAAAATTTAGACTAAAAAAATGCATTTCTAATAAATAGCTGAATTTCTTTTTTTTTTCAAAATAATTTTGCGATATTGTTTAAATTTTGACGTGATGTATAGGAAATAAGGCTTAAGTTAATTGCGTTTTATGATGATAGGCAGTAGGACAATATGTATTAAAAGCTTGTAAATGCTTGAACTTTTTTCTGTGGTCAGCAAAATAGAGGTTGTTGCTATTTCGGTGCGGCTTTCTATTAGGGTCAATGACATTATTTTTCTGGGAAATTGACTTTTTATTAAATGACTGAAATGTCTTCTTTCTTTGACTTTTTAGTTTTGTGGATAATGTCTTTGGTATGTATTTTCGTTCTAGCTGATTAAATAAGGCTGTCGTTTTTGAATAATTAACTTTTTGAGACTCTATGAGCAAGCACGGATGCTCTAGCTCTAAATTTGTACTTTTATGAAAGCTATGAGGTTCGAAAAATCCTAAAATAGAGATTGAAAAATTTTTGTGATTTATCTTTGTGAGAAACTATCTGTATTACCCAAATTTTACCAACTTTTTTGGGGTTTCCTAAGATACAATTTTTTTTTTACTTTAAAATATTAGAGTTTTCGAAAAATGCTAATTGATTGTCTGGGTCGTTTTCCAAAGGTTTCAGTTTAATGCAAATCGAAATATTGGGCTTTAAGTGCCATGACATATAATTTTAGTTTTTGTACCATTTTGAATATTATTGTTGTTTTTATATTGATATCTAGAACTATGACGCTTATAACTATCAGGTTTTGTAAAGTTTGCATTAAAATTAGATTTATCATTGTAGTTTGAGGGGTATGCTTCTGAGAACTTTTGTACTGGGGGTTCTACACTTTCAAAAATACTTTCATTTTATAAACCAATGATCTTAGACTATTATGACTTTTTGCCTCATCCTGAAAAAGTTGATACCATGGCTGATATTTCCCGTTTATGCCATTAATAAAATAAATTGTGAATTCTTCTATTGAAATGTTAGGTTTGAAGTTATAGGCTAATGAAAGAAGTTTAAAATAATAATTTTTTAAAGATTCAGTTGGCGCCTGTCGTCTATTTAATACTTTAAGGGCTTCAATCTCTTTCCAATTTGAAACACAAAAACTGTGTAAAAAATCATCTTTTAGATTTTGCCATGATTTTCTGGAATTTCGAGGGTTTTCTAAATAATTTTGTTACCACGTATCTATGGGATTTTTTAAATATCCCTGTAAATATTGAATTTTTAAAATATCATTCCAGCTATTATGTCTTGAAATTTTTTCATATTGTTGAATAAATTCAATTGGCGAGTCAAAACGTAGGTAAAAAAATGGAGGTTGTATAAATTTTGGAAAAATCGGTTTACGTTGGTATTTTAAAGCGTTTTGGATTGTTGTTTTACTTATCATGATTTTGGGCATAAGGTCATAAATGTTGATAAACAATGCTAAATTAGATAACTCTGGTAATTAAAATAAATATGTTTTCTATGTTCTGTATCTAAAGTCTTATCAGTAAAACTTTTCCTTGATGTATCGTTAAAAAAAAGTGATTTTGGAGTTTAGAGAGGGGGTCGGCTTCTATTTAATGATTTTTTTCAATTAAAAACTATACTTCGCCTTTTTTCTTGGGACTTTCGTAGTTCTCCTACCGCTTGTTGCTTTGTCTTCACAAGTAAAAAATATTTCTAGTAATAACATGGTACTACCTTTACCTTTATAGTTTTTAAAATAAATCAAAATTCAAAATAAATTTCACAATAATTCAGATCAACGAGTTTTATCACTACTTTACCTCCAAAATCACCATATTGAAAAACTAAGACACTAGATACATAACAATAACGGCACAAAAGGAAATTTAATTTTTTTTTCCATTACAATTTTTTAAGACTTTGTGAATTTAGGTGCAGGGAAAGAGAGGCACCTCCACCATATGTCACACCCCGCTTTCGCGACTATAGGGTGCGAGCCATATTGGTAGGGTTGTTGGAGAAGACGAGGAGCGTCGGTCTCCAAACAACCTTACCAATTATATTTTATTTAGATATAAAATTAAATAGCGTTGGAACGAAAACAATGTAATGGTTCCAGACATGTATTGGTGATAAATATTAAAATTCCCTTTCTTTTTATAAAATGATATGCCATATAAATATAAAGATACTTACAGTATTACTCGTAAAAAAACCAGGCATAGGTCAGGCCACATTTTTGAGCTCTGTACTGTTTTACTTTCACTTACTTACTGATACCCGCTAATGAGCCAGCACCTCCCAATACAACTTTCTTCCTGCGTCACCACTTATTTGCGATGGGTCGTTGCCAGGGCCATAATTACTGACACATCAAAGCGAAGTTCGTACACTGAACTTTTATAAGGTACTGCCTCATCAGCATTTAGGAGAAAGTTGTTTTTTAAATAATTTTAAAAGAATATATTTTATGAAAATCTGATTTTAATATTTTACCTATTTGACAATATTAAGCAGAAGAATTAGTTCTATTGATGATCAACCAAGACCACCAGAGGAATTTGATATCTCCCGTCAACGAGTCTATCCAGTTCATTCAAACAGTAAGGAAGGTTGGAACAGATCCCTTTGCAATCAACAAAGGTACCAAAAAGAAGCATCTGTAGAGATCGTAGCAAAGTAAGGATGAAACGACGGAAAACCCACCATGCTTTTTATTAAAAATGATCCTTGGGTAAAAATGAATTCAATTTATCATTTTATTAAGAGCAGAATAGAAACATAAATATAGAAAATAATGGAAAATAATATTACGTCAAGGCAAATGCTATGTTTCTCTGTGGTAATATTGATAAAGCAATTTCACACTAACTTACCCTTATTGACATTTTTAAAGACCTTCTGTTATATGAAACATATCAAATTACTCGAAATTCAAATGATAGAGAAATGCAAAAGTTTGATATAGAAATCAGAAGAACCAACTAATAAGCGAAGTCCACACATCACCAGCCCAATTCGACCCAACTGTGACAACACACAATACTCATGACATCAACTGAAGGTTATGACATCATGAGGGTTAATTAGGGAGACTTTTACCCCATCCATGAAACCACGGAGCAGCGGTATTCTTTTATCTACTAACCTTAGTAGAGGCCCCCTACTGCAGAACCATTAATAAAAAAAATTCACAAATAAATTCGTTACCGTAATTTTTCTCGAAGAAAAATCGGTTGTGCTAAAATTTTTTGGTGCACTAATGATACCCGCGAAAAATATTGAATAATAGTCAAAAAAAGGAAAACCATGCTTCAAAATAGTTACCATAGTATTACACAAATGTACTTTAAACTTTAAGAGCGCCCTATAAAAAATAATTCATGATAAGGATAAAAATAAATGTAAGTATACCTATTTTCTATAAAATGCAATAAAAAATTAATAATACGAAAAATATTTTGCAATGTAGATAACAAGTAGGTATTGGTAAAATAAGATACAGATTACGGCGCTCTCAAAAAAAATGTCGAAAAATATTTATCAATCTTCTTCTTAAACGTAAGTTTAATTCCAGAAAGTATAAAAACAATAGAATATTTCTGAAACTTAAGTTATTTGCAAAATTGAGAAGCTCAAAAGATTGGTTTTATAAAATTCAATAGAATTGAAGACAATAGTATTTTGAAATTCAGGTCTTAGAAATAAGTTTACGCTCAGATTTTCAATAGTTAGCCAAACAATGTTCGGCTTTTCAATCCATTTCTATGGGTTTGTTGAAATTTACATTAATAATAAGCTTAAAGAATATTTTTAAACATAATTTTTACATTTTTGCCCAAACTATAAAAGAAAATTTTTAAAGACCAATACTTATCTTTATTAATTAAAGTGCAACATAGTTTTGTACATTTTCTTATAAAGGACAAAAATATTAATATTTGTGTTTGTTATAAAGAGAGTCAGGATATTCCAAATCTACTTCCAAAATTATTTCTGTGTCACTAGTGAAATTCTACTGTCATTCCTGCCTTGTTACTGTTTTTACTAATACATTTACCAAATCTACTTCCAAAATTATTTCTGTGTCATTGTCTTCTCCGCAGAACATCAAAAGCTTATTAGCCAGAGGAATTTCCTGAAACAAGCAAAAAATAAAAATTTATCGATTTCGTGTTGATTTAACCAAACATAATCTTTATATGTTAGTGCATTTGGCTAACCCGTAAAGGTTGTAAGTATACTCAATAAGCCAAATATACCGCCGGTTCTGAACTATCTTTAGTGGATAAAAAGAGTTATAACACTTGCTAGATCGATAGCAGAAGTGTGATATTCTGCCTCGAATACATTTTTTCCAAAAACAAAATTTGATCTATATCTGTTAAAAGCTGTAATCTAATTTTTTAAAAGTATCAAGATACATATGAGGTAATTTTTATGTTTAATAATTGGTGTTCTAATATCAATTAAATGTTTGCATATTATTTTTAAGTTGATCAAGAAACCACATACAGATTCATAAAAAAAAACAAGCTATTTTATATGTCACACTGTAAAACTTATGTTTTTCATATTAAAAGTTATTTACAAATGGTCTCATAATAAATGCTTTGAACGAATTAAATCTCATAATAGAGTTTTGAATATTCAGGTACGATAATCTTTGCGGTGAAAAAGAGAACAATTTTCAATATGTACCTTAAATGTTTTCAATGAAAAGTGATTTAAACATGAGATATCATTATTAATTTTATTTATACCTTTTCATAATAACAACAAACGAAGTGAAATGTAGGTTCCAAAACCACCAGTTAATCGACTAAATGTGTTGCTGCGGGAGAGTATTAAAAAATTTTCGATCTGAAACAAAATAAAAATAATTTTTATTTAAAAGAAAAAGAACATGCTCATAATTTTAGAATTCAAGTAATTTTTCTAATTTAATTTTGTTATTATTTACCTTTTTATATCATCTAGAATGGATGCCATATCGGTTGTAAGAAGGATTTCAAAATTAGGCGTTGCTAAACCTCTTATAATCTTGCTTCTGTAAAGTTGGTTGATTCAAAAAGACAATTTAAACGAAACTGCTTTTTCCTATATATTCCATATCAACTAAAAAATAGCTTCAAGGTTTGCGGGAACAATCACACTACTAACTTTTTGTTGTTGCTCCTAAGACATAATTTGAGGTTTTATAAAAATTTAGATATTAAACTACATACACTAGAATTAATTTGTAGTAATCTAGTAATTACAAAAGGCAGTCGACAAATGGTTATTGTATTGTATAAGCTTTTACATCTTATACCCCTCCTACATTTCTAAAATTTTTATCATTGTAAAACACTCATGTGAATCAGGAAATGGTGTTAAAAACATCAAGTTAAATATACTTTTCTATTAAATATACAGGATCTACCAAACTATTTAAGGTTTATTTGACTTACAGCTCACTTTCTTGTGTAGAATAATGGTTATGGATTCTTGGAAATTATTTTTTCTTTTAGTATATTATTCAGGAAAATATGGAGAGTACTAACTACAGCTTGACCGTGAACTAATTTTCATAAAATGTTCAGGTAAAATAGTGAGCTGATTAGATTTTGGTTAGAATCCAATAATGCTAATGACTGTTTTGACATTTAAAGTATTTAAATCCCATCAATATACGGTTTTCAAAATATAGTAGATCACATTTTCCTCAATAGTTTGTGTTTTTAACCAAAGCCTTGTAGAAACTTTCGTTTCTGAGATATTTACAAAAATTATAAAATAAAATAAATTAGTAGAAAAATGGTATTTTCCTAAATTATTTGACCAGTAATTTGCGTCACGTTTGCGTCACGTTAGCGTCACGTTAGCTTCACGTTTGCGTCACGTTAGCATCGTTTGCGTCACGTTGGCGTCACGTTAGCGTCACGTTGGCGTCACGTTAGCGTCACGTTTTTAGGAAGACAAAGGTCGATCAAAAGGCTTTTGTCGAAAGGATATTAATAAATAAACACACACTAACCCAATATAAGTATTATAATGTATCACGTTTTTATTTTAATATACACTTTTAGACATTTAATAAACAAGCAGTTGTTAAGATAAAAATAGCAATCCTCTATCCTTCACCTTCATTAGCGGTTAGTTATGAAACAAAAAAATTGATCTTATTTAATTCTCTTTTTACCAATTTACACTTTTATCACTTTTTACAATAGGAATCAAACAGATTATTGTCTTTTCACAATATTTATAAAAAAGGGTGTCAGTACTAGCCACTTAAATAACTTAAAATGTAGACCAAATAAAAATAGTCTATTTTGTTTATATATTTTAAATGGGGACTATTTCAACAATTTGGATTTACAATAATTATTAACATTTTCTTAGTAATTTTAACCTTACCCAGCGCTCTCTAAGATCACATCAGAGTCCGAGGATGCCCGAAAGTGAGCGAAGATTTACGAATACTAAATAGAGTAGGTACAAAAAATTAGGGATTTATTGGAATAAAACCTGACATTATTTTAGAATCGACGTTATTCTGACACATTTACACAGAAAACTAACAGCTGACCTCTCAAAATTGACATACCAAAGCCAAATTTAATAATAAAGTCGCTAACTTTCATTTAATAAATACCGACACTAATAAATTCGGTTCTTAAATACACAGAGGACAAATTTTGAAGGAAAAACACACATCCTGCTACCACGCCCTTTAATATTTGAAACCCCCATCCCCCCTCCTTATTACCTAACACAAAAAAATACATACTCTTTTACCCGTCTATCAACATAGCTGTAAAACAGATCCAACCATCAAAATATTAAAATCCAAAATATTTGAAACCCCCATCCCCACATCCCCCCCTTCTTATTACCTAACACAAGCCTCTTAATATTTGAAACCCCCATCCCGCCCCATCCCCCTCCTTATTACCTAACACAAAAAATACATACTCTTTTACCCGTCTACCAACATAGCTGTAAAACAGATCCAACCATCAAAATACTAAAATCCAACACCTACCTGACGCACGCCTGCGCCGTCGGGCTGGTGACATTTGACACATTTAATTTGACAGACATTTCAGACGTTTGACAGCTGGCATTTGACACTTACATTTGACAGTTGCCACTTGACTTAGATCATCACCCTACCACCGAGACATCCTGCTACCACGCCTCTTAATATTTGAAACACCCATCCAGCCCCATCCCTCCCCTCCTTATTACCTAACACACAAAAAATACATACTCTTTTACCCGTCTACCAACATACTGATAACATAACACTCCATTTTTCCTTACCTACTTTCCAAACTCCAATTTTTAATACCCCCCACAAAAAAAAACATATCGTACTATTGGGCTCTTGTGCCCCGCCCACCAACACAAATGATAACATCATACCCATTTTTCTTTTTACCTACTTTCCAAAACTCGATTTTTTTAATGTCTACCACATAAAAACATATGGTATAATTCGACTACATGTATCTGCGTGTGACTTTGACTGGGCCACTTTCGGTAACTTGAACCTTAGCGTTTTCTTATGGGAATTTACATGGGAAATTCTGCAGAACTCTTGCTGCCTATTTACTATATGACTTTGTCTCCTTCAGGATAAGGTTGCGTTAAACATGCTCCTATTCCATATCCTGATGCGTCTGTTTGAATGACAAATTCTTTGGTATAATCTGGACATGTAAGAATCGGTGCAGTCACTAAAAGTTCATTAATCTTAATAAATGCTTTTTCGCAGTCTGGAGTCCAATCGAACTTTTGATTCTTCTTAGTTAGAGTATAATTGGAGCTATTATCGCTAAAAAATTCTTTATGAAACGTCTATACCAGGAAATTGTACCTACAACTCTACGAACTTCTCTGACAATTCTTGGCCTCTGGAGCTCTAACATGACTTTAATTTTATTAGGGTCGACTCGGATACCTCGACGTTCCACTACGAATCCTAAATAAGTCATTTCTGGCCTACACAGTTGGCATTTCTCCCAACTTACCGTTATCTTTGCATTCTGCAATATTCTTAGGACTGCCTCGAGAATTCTAAAATGTTCAGAAAAGCTCTGTGTGACAATTACGAGGTCATCGAGATACGTACACGTAGGGGTCTAAGTCGTTTCCTATGATGCTATCTATGAGTCTCTGCCAAGTTGCAGGTGCATTATGAAGACCAAAAGGTAAACGCTTAAATTGGAATAGGCCTCGTCGACAGATGAATGCTGTTAGTGGCTTCGATGATTCTTCCATTGGTACTTGCCAATAAGCGCTTTTGATATCTAAAGTTGACAAGTATTTAGCATCTTTCCACTTGTCAAGGGTCTCGGATACGAGTGGTAAAGGATAACTATCACGCGCAGTCACTGAGTTCAATTTGCGGTAGTCTACGCAGAAACGATATTTCTTTGTGTTTTTCTTTTGTACCATTACCACTGGTGAAGCCCATGAACTACTACGTTCTATGACATTAAGTTTCAGCATTTCGTCGATTTCGCCATCAATAAGTTTTTGAATGACCGGTGAGACCTTATATGAACGTTGTCTTATCGGTGCTGCATCTGTTGTAATCTTATGCTCTACCCTGTCTGTACATCCCAGTGAGTCACCCATAATAGTCTTATATTTAACGAGCAATTCCTCTAGTCGTTCTGATTCATAAGGTGTAAGAGTTGTTTGTTGGTCTGCTGTTTCTAAAGAACAAATCACATCTTTATTATCGGCAAAGTGCCACTCATTAGTACTTAAGTTCGGTACTATACCCATCGAAATCCAAAAATCTAATCCCAAAATCAAAGTGTGCGGCAACTCAGGAACGTCGACGACCTCTATTAACCTAAATTTATCCTGAACTCGCATAGGAAGCTGCACTGTCCCAATACTAACCGTGCTTTGACCATTTGCCACAATACAACTCGTCTTCTTCGTGGTATCAAGTGAAAAAACAAACCTCTCGATGATTGACCAACCATGATTCCCTAAAAAGGTACGTGAGGCCCCGGAATCCAACAAACCTAGTAAATTATTTCCGAGCACATCCACTTCTAAATAAGGTCTCTCATCTTTACGAACATGATTTATCACATAATCTAAGACATTCGTTAGCCTATCGGTCGATGCTTGTTCAGGCTGACTCGAAGGTCGACCGCCTACGAACGCCTGGGTCCGTTTCCCTGACGACTACAATTACGACATTCTCTTACTGTTACCCCTGCCTGTCCACACGAATAACATTGCTTACCTCTAGGTAATGCGCACCCGATTGCCATGTGCCCTGTTTGGTTGCATCTATAACAAAGAACGTCCCTGTTCGCCCTACCAGATCTAGCACCTTGTGGTGGTTGTCTATCTCTGTCATTTATACTAGGCTGACCACTAGCTGGTTGTTGTCTATCTCTATCAGCTCTAGCAGCAAAACTGCTCGCTGGCTGCTGCCTATCTCTGTTAAATCTATTATCAGGAATATTTAAATTCTGTTGGTTAGATGTCTCGGTACTTGATATCTGAATTGCATTGACCACTGTTGGAAAATCGTCATTATCGTTCTCTACGTCAACGTAGGCCAAGTCAGGTTCGATTGATTGGTTTCTCCTAGGTGTAAAATTCTCTTCCTCTAAACCATATCTCTGGTCTATTCTACGACACAGATCATTTAAATGTGATAGGCTATTGACAGTAGTAATAAAACCGTTCTTATAAATGTCCGCGATATTTCTGAAGACGATGGCTAATTTCGCCTCTTCAGAAACAGGACAGCCAAGTCTTTGGAAATATGTGTTCATGACAGCAATGTAGGTCCCTATAGACTCTCCAGGGCCTTGTTTACGTTTTTGGATGTCCTTCAATAGCTTCTCGCCATATGAAGAAGGAAGATATTCTGCCATGAACATGTGTTCTAGCTGTTCCCATGTATGGACTTCTCTACGTACGTCTTTGTAAAAAGTATAAGCTGACTTTTCAAAAAGATCAATGCCTGAGTTCAGTAAAACCTTTTTGCTAACTCCTCTAGCCTGACTCAACTCGTCCACTCTCTCAAAAAATGCGGTGACGGAGATTGTACCCCTCTCGCCTGTAAACTTTAAGTTCCACTTATGCGGAGGTACAGGTGCAACGTGATATGAAGTACCAGGATCACTTAACATTGGTACTGGCGACGAACATGAAAAAGGTCGGGACTGAGCAATTGGTGCAATGCTACTTTGGAGGGCAGCTAAATTCAAGGGAACGGTAGACGGTTGTTGATACTGAAAAGCTGTTGTACCGTCATTCTGAATCAGCATTGGGGGTGGTGCCTGTATTGGTGCTTGAGTTGGGTTCGTTAGTAATTGCATTTGCACTGGAGCAATGACCGACGGTTGGTTCGTAGGCTATTGAGCTGTTCTTTGTGTGCTCGAGTGCTGTGGTTGCGGGAAATGAGACTGGTTGGGTGTGTTGCCAACATTTGTCGAGTGATCTGAGCTTCGACTCGTTGATTAGGTTTCAGATGCTTCATCATCACCTGAGGTCACGCCAACTCTTAATAAATCTGTTGCTTGGCTCTGCAATCTCCCAATCAAACTCAAGGTTTCCGCAACCAGTATGCCTTTTGTTTGACTTTCTTCAGTTGGACGGATTCATGTTGTTAATCCTGGCTAGCACCTTACAGCGATTTTTCAAAACTCTCCCCCCCCTCGTACCAGAGAACTTCTCTACCAGCGGTACCAGACTATCCAGCTTCTTCATGCAGCTAAAAGCATCCTGGCCAAATTTAAAGGGATATGGAGGGTATCTCATACTTCCATCAGTCCTTTCTCTCTGCCTAATCAGTATGAGCTGTTGCTTCATCTCTTCCACCGATCCAATGGTTATGCCTCTCCATGTTAATTCGTAGATTAACTCGTCCTTGACTAAGTACCTTTTGTCAGACAATCGACTCAAAGAAATAAAACTCTTAATTATACCTCCCAATTATAAAACTAAACCACGCAATAACAAACACAAAGTTCACTTTAAATTCACTAGTGAAAATCACTATAAATTTTCTCACAAATGTAGACAATATAAAACTTAAATACGGGCAGACGCGAACAAAACCGAAGAATACTGGAGCAGTAAGAAAATAAAATTTATTTGCATTTAAAAATGTAATCATAGTTTATATTAAGTATTTGCACAACCAACTATGACGTCCAACCTTGCAGAGAGAAATAACTACTTAAATCCTAAATTAGAATTAACAAGTAGCCATAAACAAAAAAAATTTTTTAAATAAAAGAGAGACAAGAGCTTGGCAGGTATTCAGGTCTTATGTTCCACTCCTGCGTGAGTAAAACCAAGAAAAAAAATTATTGCGCTTATCCTAGCTGAACTGGATTAAAATAAGTTAAGTTATGTTTGTTTACCTCAGCAACCGAATAGGTAAATTTATCCATAAATGGAATGTACAACAAACTACCTATAACAAAAATCCCAAAGCTGTTGTACACAGTTAATGCTAGGGTATACTCCTGCTATTGCAAAACGGCTCCACAAATAAATTCTTTAAAAAAACCCAAATCGCCGTATACAATGATTTTCCTACAAAGATAAATCAAAACCCACTTTAACCTGGTTACCTATACTGAGATTACACGAAACTTGCATTGCTTAAGGCAACATCATTCCTTAATATATATAAGTGAACGCAATAAACATCGGAACAGATGTTCATGTTATAGAAATCGTAAAATATGCTCAATTAAAAAAAAATCCGCTCGCTAAAACTGCGTTGAATTAGACTAGTAAGGATGTTGTGTGTAATTTAAAAAAAATTAAAAAAAATTTACCGATGGTATTAAAAAATTTACAGAAATAACGTCTTGGTAGGACTCATACTCTCTAATAATCATTAAAATGAAATACCCAAAATTTAAACTAAATTGATGCAAACCATGGTCAAAAAGACCCTAGGATCGTACCGAAAGGTGTCCAAAAAATATTTTAAAAAAATTTTTGGTGTCGACCACAGTAGCCCAATAATAAAAAAATTTATTAATGGCACACTAAAATTTTCAAAATATTACTCTACCCTGATAGGTGGTTTGGAGTAGGGAGGAAAAAAATTAAAACAACTGATGATAGGTTGTTAAAACGCAAGGGTTCGAAATGAAATTATATTTTAATTCAGAAAAAAAAAGTATTTAAATAAACTGGTAAAAGCCATTGTAGGGCAAGGTACTACTATGCACCAAGAAAAAAATTTTTGCAACAAGAAAATCAAGTTTCCTCGTTATATTTTAAAAAAAATTCAAAAAAAAAAAAATTATTCCAAAAAACAAATAAAAAAATGAAGTAGGGTTGCAGCTCCTATTATTCCTTATTAAAAAAAAATTAAGATAAAATTAACATTAGACAAATCTTAATCGAGTTATGTTATGCAGCAGTCTTTGTTCTTTCCCTTTAAAACAGTTGCCGATTCCCTTTCCTCTCCCAAAACTGTTACTGTTACTTGTTACTTGTGTCAAAGCAAAGTGAATGAGCAAGGAAAAATTTATTTCTTATCCGAAAAAAATGAATGAAAATTAAATTTACTTAAGAATCATAAGGTATAAAAAATCGTAATTGCAAAAAAAAAACAATCAGTTTAGGAAAAGTTTAAAAAATATTTATGTTCAAAAAAAAACAAACGATGTTAGTATATTTGTTTAAAATTATTACTTAAGGGAATAAGTAACGTTAGTACTTATTTAGTGTATCACTATAATAATGTGAACCTAAGTTTTAAACTTTGCACTCAACTCAGTAAAGAATTATCTTGTATGCATTTTCAGAAAAACAAATATTAAAACAATTCCAAGGTCCAACTATAAGACCGTTATGACACTAACTTTGTCTGCTCGAGTTTATATACATACAACATCCAATAAAAAGAATTTACTGCTTCATGCATTCTCAGATCCCTATTCCTGGTGTTCACGAGATATAAAATTAAGTTGGACCCTTCTCACAACTATTAGTCAAAGCAAAATTACCAAATGTCCAAGGGCTAATGAGACCCTATCCCTACAAATGACATTTTGAAATGCAACAGCTGGGAATAATCCTGCGTAACAACCAGACAACAAAAATCAAGAAGCCAAAAACTATTACATTAATTTTAAAAGAGCATAATAAACTCCCGGCCCCAATTAAACTTTTGTTATATCAACAAACTCGGCCTAAAACCAAAAAACTTTTTATTAGACATTTCCCCTATTCCCTAAGTATAATGTCAATAAACCCAAAAACTTGTGATTTCCATTCAAATCCCATCTGGACTCTATATATTTTTTAAACTGTTAAATGCCCACAGGCGAAACAATATCTTATTTCAAAGAAAGGGTGAAGATATTTTGAAGAACCCTGTAAAAATAGAAAACTATTATGGAAAACTGTTCAGATCAGTGTTTCTTACCAACTCCCAACCTAAATATATTTAGTTCCCTCATGTTAATATTTTAATTCCTATCATAACTAAACAGATCACAAAACTTGTCTTTCTCCGCAAGTCTGCAAGATCCTGGAAAATGTGAGATTCAGCCTGTAGGCCAAATTTGGATGTATTGTATTTAGCGAAAACCGAAGTTAATCCTAAAAAGATTAGTAGGAAGTCCTCGTTCAACGATTTCTACACTCCGAACCAAACATTTCTTCCATTTCCATCCAGCTCGCGAGAGAAAAACCCCTAATTATTGCAATATAAAAGATAGGTAGTTCTTTTATACCCCCTACAACTATCAGATTAAAAAAAAATATATGCCCTCATCAATGTTTAGTCACATCAAAGAAAACCTATTGTTTTTAAATTTATTCTCAGATTGAAATCATTTTTAAAAAACCAATGATCTTAAATTTATTGTTTAACCTGAACACTTTCCCATTTATTCCACAAAATTTACTGTACTATAAAAATTAGTTTCATTATTTGAGGCCACTAGTATGAGATTATTTTAAAATTATTTCCCAATTGTCCACAACTTCCAAGTTTTCATCCCTAAATAGGTACTTTCTCAGTCTAACACCATCTATCGTTAACCAACATAACGCTTTAATTTCAGAAGCAACAAAACGAAGATGAAGTGAAAAAACTAAGCAAGTGCGTTGGACGTTGAGTTACAATGGACGCAGATGTAAGGCTCCTTTAAGTACACGCCACTGTCCTGAAATGCAAACTATCAAACAAAACTGAAGACTAGCATAGCTGCCGTCAAACAAAATTTAGCATGTAAAAAAAATAATTCACATTATACCAGTATCCTCAAAAACAAAACGTTTTTTCTTTTAAGATCCAAACACCTAACCAATAAATCTTGTTATTTTAAATTATGATTAGGAAGTAAAAGATTTATTTATTCCTGCTTGATCAACTAAGACAAAAAAAGTTCCCCTTTTGTGTAACTCCAGAAATTCCTATTTGGTCACCCCCAAAAAAAATATATATCCTATCTGGTCACCCTTTAAAACTACGACCACTATACTAACCAATATGACCAAAACAAGAACTCGAGATGTTATGTTTACAGAAAAAAAAAATAATCTTTTTAAGAAAAATTAAATTATTTAAAAAAAAAGTAAAATTTTGCAATATTTTTACCAATTACCCTCGCCTAGCATTTATATTCAGTTGAAAGTTTCTTTTAAATTTATTGACCAATTTCGCGGTCTCGAAATGACATTACTTAAAAAAAATTACTGAACTTTACAAATGAACTAAAAAAAATCAAAAAACTTATATCTATATCTGTCTCAGTTAAACATTTCTTTTGTGGTATTATATCTAGTTCTCTGTATTCAATCCGGAGCAGGCAAAACTTCTCAAGGCTCAAACATAAATGTTTGCCCTCCATTGGCCATGACCAAGCTATGACCTGAACGCAGAAAAAAAATATAGAAAAAGTAATTGTGAACCAGAAAAACTTAATTCATAGAAATACCCGTAGGTCATTTTTTAAAAAAAATGCACTCCAAAGCCCAACGCTGTATCTTCACCAAAAAAAATTGACCAGTCACGAAAACACAACTAGACAACTAGACTCGGCAACCAAAGACCTAAAAAACTGCCCCAAAAAATTACCCAAAAAAAATGTTAACTGGACTTTTTGGCGTTGATGTTCAGCCAATGTGTTGCTCTAAAGATTTTAGCCTTGTGTTTCCTAACCTCCCGAGCCAACACTATGTAGTAGGACCCTCCTCTGACCCGATGTAACTGAGTGACATAAGCGTCATATCAACAGTTACCACCAAAAAAACAAGAAAAGAAAATGACAAAGCAAAATAAACTCATTTTCCTTTTCTTTCATTTTCATTAATTTATACCTTCAACTAAATAAAATTACCAGCTGTTAGGCTATATTTACTTTAAAACAACCCAGCCAAGAAAAATTTGTGTGAAACCCTGTAAAAATAGTCCAACTTCCAAATTAAAATCACAAAAAAAAAATAACTTGT
Source organism: Aspidapion aeneum (assembly GCA_963576565.1). Classification (NCBI taxonomy): domain Eukaryota; kingdom Metazoa; phylum Arthropoda; class Insecta; order Coleoptera; family Brentidae; genus Aspidapion; species Aspidapion aeneum. The sequence goes on from OY755042.1 coordinate 63,223,852, forward strand.
TGACTCAAATAAATTGACTGCACTAAAAATAATCGGTGAAACCATTTCTATCTTATTACAAGCAGGAAATAATAAAATAATAGTAGTTGGCAACCTGTTGAAAAAAAAATTGTTAGAAAAACACACTACATATGTCATATATGTAAAACATAAAAAGACCATGTCTGAAGGTCCATCCACCTATAAATCAAAAAAAAAAGTTGAAGTAGATTTACATTAATGTGTTTATTTTTCTTTAAAAAAAATTTAAAACATGTCTTTCCCACAAAAAAAAAACTTTAAAAAGAATTAAGACCATGATTTGTTGAATGAATTGAACGCAGTTGAATAAAAACTCCCATGCTTTTTATCTACTTATTTTCTTAATAAATAAAATGATTCTTCTGTTGTCCAAGAAAAAAAAAACTTGTGGAGATAAGCTAATAAAAAACCATGAGAATTATTAACATAATGAATTTCAAAACTACGCTTCAATATTACCAAAAAATATAAAAAAAATGTTATTTCCAAAACCAATGATGATGGAAAATCTTGTTTTTTAGTAAAAAACATGATTGGGTGTCAAAAACTCCGACAGCGACTGAAAGTCTTTAACCTGGCTATGGCTGTAGCACAAAAATTAAAAAATAAAAAATAAAAAAAATGTTTTTTTTTCCAAATTTAAAAAAATGCAAAAAAAAAAATTACATTAGATGTTAAAAACCTAGCCAAAAACACACGTAGGGCGCCATTTGTGGCAATCTAAAAGACGTTGGGTGCCAATTTGTGACACTGTAAATGCACGTCGTAATCACTCTATTAATTACTGAATAAGTAAGCAAATATCTGGAAGCAGAACTGTATTTTCCAGCTAGGTAAAACATTGATCTGCCCGATAACTTTTATTCCGCGGAGAAGGGGGGGTTCAGAAATAAGAAAATTTTAAGCGCCACAGTGTTTTAATATCAATGTTTTACAAAGAAGATCTTAATTAAAATACAGTTCAACTCAAACGTTGTAGCCAAACAATGAAACTGTACCTACTTCCGAGGCTTCCAGAGTATTTGTGTAATTAAAAAACCAAAAAAATTAACTAATAAAAGATTCTGAATGAGTTAAAATGACACAAATAGAAACACTTTACAGGTAGATGGACTTACAGATAGAATCTCCAACAGGTCACAGTGTACCTACATTTGAGTCAGTAGTGTGAGACTCCATTATATAAATGATTGTGGAAAAAAATACACCTCCAAAATCATTCCATCATAGGGGAGATCCGGACCAAATATCTGCTGTCATCATTCTACGTTGGGTAGAATGAGACAGACAGCAACCCAGTCCGAGATCTACCCCATGAGGTAAAACAATGTAAGGAAACCGCTAAAATAATATAACCTCATCTCTCTTTTGTCTCTGCAAAGTTGGTTCATTGGATTGTACAAATAACACAAAGATTTAGTTCATCTTGTATAATTAAAATGGAAAATGAAATTGACCACAAAAAAAATATTGAAACCTGAGAATAATACTGGAATCAATGAAATTGGTGGAAACAAGTCAGCGCCAAAATAACCGCAATAGCAATTTCACAATAAAATTTAACTTAATTATACCGCAAAATTGGGGTTATGACGTCATACCTTATCTTGCGTTTACAAGCAATGTTAAAATTATATGGTGAAAATTATATATGAAAAAAAATTATATCTAAAATAGCTGCTTGCATAAAATTGAAGAAAACTCCTACCTTGGTCCTTTCTATTTCTCTTAGTTACTGAAAACCTGAAAAGTGGTGTTCCTACAGGCATTCTTCTGCTACTCCAGGTCCCGTTCTGCTCGCGCCCTCCCTCGTGCTTGCTTAGCACATCACGTTAGGGCAGCACATGGTCTTAAACTGCTAATTGGTGGTAGGTGGTAGACGCTTTTACTCATTGGGCGTCGACCGGTGAGATACCACCATGTCAGAACTGAGTAGCGCTAAGTGGTATCACCACGTTCCGCTACTGCGCTGACAGTCCGGTTCCAACAATGAGTAACAGATAGCATGATGGCGCCTCCAGGATCAAAATATTCCGGAGGTAAAATACCCGACCACTCGGATCTCCGGGCGTCGGGTGATCCTGGGGGTCCTTCATGCAAAGATATTAAAAGAAGACCAAAAAATCAACTCAGAATTGATTTTAGCAATATAAGAGGATTAAGTACCAACATGAATTCAGTTCACCAACATCTTGAAGAACAAAGACCTGACATCCTTGTTCTCACTGAAACTAAAATCAGTTCTGCAACACCTATTGTGAGCTATCTTTATCCCGGCTATGACCTACACCACCGATTTCGACATAATTTTGGGATCTGTGTGTACATTAAAAATGACCTTTCATGTCATCGAGAGGAGAAGCTAGAACCAGCGAACCTCGATATCATATGGCTAAAATTCACCTCAAAGTTATCGACCAAGTTCATCTGCTGCCTCTACCGACCGCCAAGTAACACCGAGTACCAAAACTTTTTCGCGACATTATCCGAAAACTGTGATAGTATACAGTCTAACTATCCACATGCGGAAATTGTTTTTTTAGGCGATTTCAACGTCCACAATATACCCTGGCTAAAACACCACAATAAAACAGATAATGAAGGCAGGGAAGCAGAAGCTTTTGCCATAAGTTGTGGTCTAACGCAGCTTGTCGATGAACCTACCCGTATCTCAGAAAGGGGTGAATTTGCAGCGCTTTTAGACTTGTTCCTAACTACAAATCCTGACTCGTACACAATTCAAGTAGATCCCCCACTTGGTTCATCCGATCATAAACTTATAATAACAAAGTGCGAAATGCTCATACCACCAAGCCAACAATCACTTCCTCGTAAAATGTGGCACTATAAATCGGCAAAATGGAATAACCTTAAACAGTTTTACCTGGATTTTCCATGGCAAGAGGTTTGCTTTAAAACAGCTGATCCCACTATTTGCTGTAATGAAATAACAAAAGTAATCTTATCTGGAATGGATGCATATATCCCACATACAATAAAACGCAGAGCAAATGCAAAACCTTGGTTCAACGGCCAGTGTCAAACGGCTGTACAGAAAAAACACAGAGCATATAACCTTTGGAAACGACAACAAACCGATCAAAACCACACAGAATTTGTAGAAGCCAGAAATAGTTGCAAAATTACTATTGACGCCGCCAAAGAAACATACAGTCAAAGAATAAAAAACAGGTTGCTGAATTGTCCAAGTAGTTCTAGGTCCTTTTGGTCTCTTGCAAAAGCTGTTGGATCAAACTTCACCAAGTCATCCATACCACCACTTACAGATAAAAATACTCACTTAGCCACAACATCAGAGGAAAAAGCCAATATGCTGGCCAAAATCTTTTCCTACAACTCAAACCTAACAGTGCCAAATGGAAAAACTCCACCGTTCATTGGAAGGGTTTCCCACAGTATGCCAGAGGTACCCTTTTGTCACAGAGAAATACGAAAATCCCTTAAAAAGTTGGATACAAACAAAGCAATGGGTCCAGATGGCATTCCCGCGATAGTACTCAAAAATTGTGCTAACGAACTCACCCCCAACTTTCGCTAAATTATTCAATTTATCTTACAGGCAAGGAGTATATCCATCATCATGGGAGTCTGCCGCAGTACAACCTATACCAAAGAAAGGAAAAAAGACAGATCCGTTAAACTATAGACCAATTGCTCTACTTCCGGTGATATCAAAAGTAATGGAAAGAGTTGTGAACAATCACCTAACCAAGTACTTGGAAAAGTACAAACTTATCAACGACAAGCAATACGGATTTCGAAAATATAGGTCAACTGGCGATTTACTTACATACGTCACTCATTTATGGCAAAAAGCGATTGAGTTACGGGGCGAAACAAGAACAATTGCCTTAGATATATCAAAAGCATTCGATAAAGTCTGGCATGAAAATCTGCTCAACAAGCCTAAAGCAGTGGGATTGTCGCCGAAACTTTGCACTTGGTTTGAAAGTTACCTTAAGGATAGATCCATTTATGTTGCACTGGATGGCCGGAACTCCAACTCTTACCAAATAAATGCTGGTGTGCCACAGGGAGCAATTCTTTCGCCAACACTTTTTCTGATTTACATAAATGACCTCATAGATAAAACAGTAAATCCACTTTATTGCTTTGCAGATGATGGCAATGTAGTCTCCTCAGTCATACCACCCACTCAGTGTCTATCCGCACGTGAATTCCATCATCTTAGACTAACTCAAATATCGCAGATAAATAACGACCTGGAGATAATAGAGGACTGGGGCAACAAAAACCTTGTACAGTTCAACGCGCAGAAAACCCAAGCAGCCCTGTTTTCAAAAAAGACCAGCACCGGTGAGCCAAACATCATGCTATCTGGAAGTGCTGTCACATTGCAGAGCCAGTTGAACATCTTAGGAGTCACTGCAGAGACCAACATGTCTTGGCACAGTCACGTGAGTTAAGTATTAACTTTAGAGTTAATTGTTTTTAAAAAAATTTATTTTGCGTAATAACTTTAAAGTAACAATAGTACGATCTTAAGTCTACGGAAGCTTTGCTGGGAATGGTTTAATTTTCTCCTAACAATTCATATAATAGTAAAAAAGTGCAAAGTTAGCAAACACGTGTGGTTATAAAAATGCTTATCTAATATAATAAAAATAATATTATGTGAATATAACTCCTCCCTCCTTAGGTCTGAAAATCACGGAGTTGAAGACGGAGTTGTTTTCAGGCTCAACTTCAGAGTTGCGGCTGGATTTCGCTTCTTCATCAGGTGGTTGCTTTACCACTGTTTTTCTTGACGTTTTGTGTCGGCAAGACTTCAGTGAAACTCCATTTTTCCAAAAGTAGAATATCATCATGGCTATGACAATCATAATGATAACTGAAGTAACGTAAGACGTGATGTGGCTGGCATGAAATTCATTTTGAATCTTGATTGGTTTTAATTTATTGGCAATATCATTTAATTTATAGATATTGGCAATATCGATTTTTGTTAAATTTGTTGATTCCAAAATTTCTGGTTGCTTAAATTTTTGGAATTCAATATTTGGTAAGATCAGTGGTCTTCCTTTTATTAATTGGTTTTCGTTTCTGTATTTTCGATTTGCAACTGTTACTTCACATGACTGTGGAATTCTAATTAAAATCGGTTTACTAGTTCCAATATATTGACTAGTGCGGCATTTTGTGTGGACCATTTCAGTTTTGGCTGGCATCACCAGTAGTTGGTCTTGTGCGATTTGTTCGATTATTGATTCTTGTAGATTGATGTTAAACACAGGGCAGTTTTGTGGTTGAAAGCCCTCTGTGAGTCTAAGGGTGCAATTGTCATCGGTGGTGAATCGTTCTTGGCAGTAATACGTTTCTTCTAATTGTGGGCAGGCTTCTTCATGGAACTGATTTTTCTGTAAGCTTCGTGCCAAAAAAGGGTATCGAGGTACGAAAATTTGGTTATTTTGGATAGTAGGTATTAATTGGTAAAATGTATATATTTCGGGTTCAATAATTGGGACATGAATTGCAAAAATTAATTTTAAGTTTGAAAAAGTTATTTGTGTACCCAAAAATTGATAGTAAGTTAAGACATTATTAAAACTTGGAATTTGACTAGGTTTGTAAATTTTCTTTAAATATTCCATCATTCGAATCAGTTCAGTGCCTGAAATAATTGAGTTATGCAAAGTGTTTAATTTTGCAAACATTATTGCGTCTCCTAAATTATCGACAAAAGTAATAAGATTTTGGCAATCTAAATTGATTTGTGATAACAAATTTTGGAAAGTCAAATAGATATTTAAATCTCGAATTGTTGTTCCCATATAATTTTGTAATCTTTTTAAACTGTTTTCTAATTTATTTTGGTTACTACTAAGAACTGTTAAGGTTTTGTTATAATCTCGAATGAAGGTTTTTGATAACGAGATTTGTAAATTCATTTCTTGAACAATGGTTTTTTGATTTTTCTGTAAGTGAGATATTGCTTGTTCATAACGTTCACCATCTTCGGAGTCGAGGGTTCCAAAAAGCCATTTATTAATTTTTCCGACAACATTAATTAAACCTCGTTTATTCCTGATAACAGGGTGCAAATTTAAAATTTTATTTTGAGTGGTTTGTATTAAATATTCCGTTCTCAAAAGTGAGCTTTCGGAAAGACTGTTTAAAGATATCGGATTTGTATTATTGTCTTTTAAAAAGTTTTGTTTAATCATTGAGAAATATTTTTTAATTTTTGAAAATTGATCGATTATTGATTGAAGATCAATATAATGCAAAAAAGTATGTTTTGTATAAATTTGTTTTGAGCTACCTAGTTGGATAGGAAGAAGGGGGTTATTTAAGGTCGTAATTTGCACGTCATCATTGCTGCTGACTACTATTAGTGACGTCATTATGACTGCTACTATGAGGGCGTTCCTCAGGAGTGTCATTTTGAACCTGTAAAGAAGATTTCTTTTTAGTTTTTGGTTTTCGCGCACTCGATTTATGATAAGTGCCTTTTGTGGTGAAAATCTTTTTAGGAGTTTGTCTCTTTACTGCGGTTTTTGTAAATTTGGGGGCATCTTTTGATCTCGATTTCGTTTGTATGTAGGCGTCAGAATGATTTAAGAAATCTGGGGGGTCCGATCGTTTTTCGTTTACCTTGTTTATATTTTTCTCTTTAACTTGCTGGTTTGTTTCTTTTATTTTTTCGTATAACTTTTGAGTTGTTTCTTTGTGTTTTTGGACATAGTCTGAAACAATGGCTGCGTCCGATATGCTAAAGGGGTCGATATTACTTATGTGCCCTTTTACCACTTCAAAGGGGGTAAATTTATGTACAGAGTGAATCGAATTATTATAACCAAGGCATGCGCGTTGCATGAGTTGCTCTGCGCTTGATTTTGGATTATCTTCCTTTAAACATCTAAATGGAAATGGAAGAAAGAGAATGGAATCTTTCCACGGGGCTATTTGAATTCGAATTTTTGGCGGTTCCTATGTGAAGTTGGATTTTATGTAATTTGCAAAAATCTTGAACGTCCTTATTTTTAAATTCAGTTCCTGGGTCAACGGTTATTTTTAAAGGTAAGCCGTGGTGGCTTGAGAAGGTCAGTAATGCATCTGTGACTGATGTACCGGTCAAGGTCTTTAAAAGGTACGCCTGGCCGTATCGAGAAAATGTGTCGTACAACGTTAAAAATATTTCTTTTGATATGCGAAATGAATCAACATGTACATGATCAAAAGGTTTTGAACTCGTGGGCGTCAAGTTAAATTTAATCACTGGAGGATCCCTATCGTATTTATTCCTTTGGCATGTTTCACAGTTGTTGACATATTCAGTAATGTCTTCGATCATTTTAGGCCAGTAAAAATTTGAAGATATTGAAGTTTTCATTTCGTTAATGCCTCTATGACATGTTTATGTGGTATGATACAGGGTGAGTTTTTCTTTTTGCTCTTCTCTTATCTCTACGTCTACTAATAATTTTGGACAATGTATTATTTTGTAAGATGCATTTTTAAAGATATTTTGGACAGTTGTTGTAAATAATGGGGCCAAAATTGAGGTTCTAAAGAAAATACCGTATCGTTGTTTTGGTTCTAAAAATTCTTTTATAAATTTAATTATGTCTTGCTGTGCATCATTGGCAGTTAGTGTGACGTAATATCTCGTATTTTCAAAGACTTTGTCAAATTTACATTGCATCTTATCTGTATCGCTAATAGTCATTATTATTTGATTTTTATATTGATTTAGAGGTCTTTCCGATATTGGTATTGCCAATATTGGTTCTTCAGCTGATGAGTGAACAGTTTCTCCATCTGAATTTTCATCCTGGGATTGATTATTTGATTGATTTGATTGATTTTTTGATATTCTCTTTGATTGATTTGATATTGATTGATTATTGTCATTATTATTGGTACTGGGTGATTCTTCTGGTTGGTTTTCAGGTTCTAGCGGTGTTACAAAGCTTTCTGGTCTGTCTAAAAATTCTTGTATGACATCATCGGAATCTCCCGCATTATTTTGTACTGAAGCCGTTTCCAAGGCATTGAGGTCTACTGGGTTTCTAGACAATGCGTCGGCTGCGTTATTGGATTTACCTTTTATATATTTTATTGAGAAGGTATATTCTTCTAATTTTAATCTCCAGCGTACGAGTCTCGAATTTGGTTCTTTTAAGTTCATAAGCCAAGTAAGTGGTTGATGGTCGGTATACACGGTGAATTCTCTACCAAATAAGTATGGTCGAAAATATTTACATCCCCATACTATTGCTAAACATTCTTTTTCGATCGTTGCAAAATTAATCTCTGCAGGGTTTAATGTTCTTGATGCATAACAAATTGGGTGTCCATTTTGTGACAAAATGGCCGAAATCGCATAATTCGATGCATCTGTCGTCATTTCAAACGGTTTAGTAAAATCGGGATATGCAAGTACTGGTTCTGAACATAAAATAGTTTTGCAAATATTAAAGCAGTCTACAAATTCTTTTGTGTGTTCCACTTTATTATTTTTCTTTAAGCAATTAGTCATTGGTTTTGTGATTTTCGCGAAATTTTTAAGAAATTTTCGATAATAGCCTAATAAACCTAGGAATGATTTGATTTGTTTTTGGGTTTTTGGTATTGGAAATTTTGCTATTGCCTCTAGTTTCTTTTTATTTGGTTTAATTCCTTCTGTTGTTACAACGTGACCTAAAAATTCGCATTCTTTCTGTAAAAATTCTGATTTATCTAACTGAATTTTTAAGTTTGCGTCTCGGAATTTTTGAAAAATTAATTTTAGGTTATTTATATGTTCGTTGAGGCTTGTACTGAAGCAAATACAGTCATCCATGTAAATCATGCAAATTTTGTTCTGGAGGTCTTTGAGGACTTCATCCATGGCTCGTTGGAAAGTAGAGGGTGCATTTTTAAGTCCGAAAGGCATTCTCAAATTCTCGTAATGGCCATTTTCTACGTTAAAGGCTGTCTTCTGAATAGAGTTTGATTGCATTTCTATTTGATGAAAACCACTAGCGAGGTCTAAAGTGGTGAAATATTGAGCTCTACCTAATTTATCGAGTATATCTGATATATTGGGAATTGGATATCGATCTGTAATTGTTTTCTCATTGATTTTGCGGTAGTCTACTACAATTCTCCATTTTTGTCTTCCAGAGGCGTCCATTTTCTTTGGAACAATCCATATTGGAGATGACCAAGGACTGCATGATGGTCTAATAATATTTTTGTCAAGCATTTCTTGAATTTGTCGTCTGACCTCTTCTTTGTGTATGTATGGGTAGCGATATGACTTTGTATGTACCGGTATTTCATCGTTGGTTTTTATTTCATGTTTTACAGCGGAGGTGAAAGATAGTTTTTCTCCTTCTTTATAAAAGATGTCCGAAAATTCTCGACATAATTTGGTAATTCCTCTTTTTTCTTCTATATTTATGTGATCTGTTCTAATCAAGTGATCTATTTCCTTTTTTATTGATTGGTTTGATATTGGCATTGATTGATCTGATTGACTATAATTTTTAATGACCGATTCAAATGTAAACATTTCAAAATAATTTTCTTCGAAGGGTTGAACTCTTAGGGGTTGTTCGAAAGTAAGGGATAAATTTCGATCAGTGGGGTTTTGAATCTCTACGCATGCCCATCCATCTTTGGCATTTGTTATTATTGGCGGTATTAAAAAATTACCAATTTTATTTCCATTCGTTAATATTTCGCCCTCGTCTATCGAAACGGGTATTAATTTTAAAGCCTTTTCCTTGGTTCCTAATGCTACTGTTGAGCTTGTATCAAAACTTTGTCGATATATGAATGGTATTTTTACATTCGATCCAATCAATTGTTGGTTAATGATGTCCAGGTTGATTTCAAGTTGTCTAAGGTCGTTTATACCTATTACAACGTCGAAAAAATCGTGGAAGTCGAATAAAACGAACTTAATATATGTGTTACAATTAAATTCTGCGAACGCAGGGATTTCTGCTTCAAACTGCGTTTCGGTGCAACCTGTTGCCGTTTTAATTTTATTTTGTTTTCTAAAAATACAATTTGGAAAAAATTCTTCAGCGATTGATGGTCGAAGAACCGAACGACAACTTCCTGTATCGATTAATAATTTACATTTTGGATGTTTAATTTCGATATAAGGAAGTGCGCTGTTGCCAGAGCTATTTATTTCTACTAGGTTTGATTTTGTTTGGAGCTGACCTCTTGAAAATTTTCGGTTTTATTTTTAGTTTCCGAGATATTTAAATTTTGAGTTGAAGTTCCGGGATTTTGCATTTCATTTCCTTGGTTTTGGTAATAAACATTAGTTTCATATGACTGATCGGTGTATGGGTTATAATCATCGCTATGGTACTGGTTATAATCATGGCTATCGTACTGATTATAATCATAGCTATTATATTGGTTGTAATCATGGTAATCGTATTGGGTATAATCATAGTCATTGTATTGGTTATAATCATGGCTATAATTATTTTGAGAAGATACATCATTCATGTGTAATTCTTCGAAATGAAATTGAGGTGGTTTAGGATAACGTTGCCAGTGTTGTGGTAGTTGACTTTGTTGGCTATGTACGCGTCTAAATGTATTATTAGATGTCACGGACATTGGGGTAGGTTTTGGTAATTGATCTTGTGGTGTATTTTTTGGTTTAAATACGTCTGGTTTGGGACCGAAAACTTGTTCACCTGTGAAAAACTTTTTTGGTGGCATTGGTCGTGGTTGAATATTTATTGGACCAGTAGGAAACCTATTTTGGTTAGCAAAATTTTGATTAGAGAAATTTTGATTTTGAGGTCGCTGCTGAAAGAAGTTTGAGTTTTGACCAAAATAATTTTGAGGTTGTCTTTGGAAATTATTAAACGGTTGACTTTGTTGAAAAATACCAGGGTTTTGAAAATTATTAAACGGTTGATTTGGTGAGCTAAAAATGTTTCTATTAGGTACTTGTTTTGAACTTGAAGGGAAATTGTGATTATTTTGAGAACCGTATAATTTTTCGAAATTTTCGAATTCGTTGACTTTAGTCATGGCTTCTTCTAACGAATCGGGTTTATTGAAAAACATATTGTCACGGATTTTACCTGTGCAATTTGCGATAAAAGTATTTAATGCAGTTTTTTCATATTCATTTTTAAAAATAGCAAATGTTTCGAGGGGTAGATTTTCTTGTCGAACCATTTGATTGATTGCGTTTGTAAGGTGCTTAAGCCGTGTACCAAAAGAAAAAAGATCTTCGTTTTTAAAAGGTTTGGTGCGAGCTAAATCTTGAATTAAGCATTCTTTATCTCTTCGATCAGAAAAACATTGTTTTAGAGCTTCCTTTAATTCGAAATAATTTTGTATATCACTTCTATTGCCTACCAATTTTTCGGCATTACCTGTCAATTTACTTTGGATGTGATCAAAAATTAATGCATTAAGTGTCTCATTTCGTGCAACTGAATAGTCTTGTACTAACCTATCGCATTTGTTTAAGAAAATATTAAGAGTTTCATAACTACCATCATAAGGCCTTAAAGTATTTAACCTTGCCCTTAATAAATCCCATTCAATACGTGGTGGTTGAGGTGGTGGCATAACATTACCTTCTTGATTTGCCATTTTTGACGGTCTTATAACGTTTGCAAAATTTTGAAACCGATATTCAAAATGTTTCGGTTGTTTTTTCTCTGTTTTTGATTTAAACTGATTCGAAAATAAACTACTTAAAGAATCCGAATCAGAATCACTGTCTGAGCTCATAAAAATTACAAAAAAAATTAATTTTTAAATGTTTTTAATACTAATTTCTTTTTTCAAAATTCTAAAATTTAGTTTTCGATTTTTGTTGAATTTTATTTATTTTTGTTTTTCCTATTCTATTATTAACCTAGTTGATCGCAATTGATCTTGCCCTAAATCTATTGATCCCAATTGATCTTGCCTAAATATAGTGATCCCAATTGATCTTGCCTAAAATTAGTGATCCCAATTGATCTTGCCTAAACTAATGATCCCAATTGATCTTGCCTAAACTAATGATCCCAATTGATCTTGCCTAAAATTAATTGATTGCAATTAATCACGCCCTAAAATTATCTCTACCGAAATCTTACACGATCTAGGAAGAGGCGAAAAGGAAAATTTGGCAATTACGATCTTCTTGCGTCGTGGTTGCTTTATCGCTGTGGCCCAAATTAATCCTTCCCCGATTCACCAACACAGGACTGCGACTTGTCACTGTTAAAGTTCTTTTTGCGTTTTAAAGAGTTGAAACTCACGAACCGATTAAAGTTTTTGTTTTTTAACCGATACTAAACGCATCCGCACGACTGCGCCAGTTAAGTATTAACTTTAGAGTTAATTGTTTTTAAAAAAATTTATTTTGCGTAATAACTTTAAAGTAACAATAGTACGATCTTAAGTCTACAGAAGCTTTGCTGGGAATGGTTTAATTTTCTCCTAACAATTCATATAATAGTAAAAAAGTGCAAAGTTAGCAAACACGTGTGGTTATAAAAATGCTTATCTAATATAATAAAAATAATATTATGTAAATATAACTCGTGGCAGATATAGCTAAAAGGGCGTCCCAAAAGCTTGGGGTGCTATTTCGTACAAGACATCTGTATACACCAAGCCAACTGCTGACACTCTACAAAGCCCAGATTCGACCAACTATGGAGTACTGCTCACATATATGGAGTGCGGCACCCAAACATACCTTAATGCTTTTGAACACCGTGCAAAAACGAGCTATCAAGCTGATCAATGACCCCGCACTTACCCGTAGTTTGGATAGTCTCGAACATCGAAGAACTGTGGGCGATCTATGTCTCTTCTACAGGTATTATCACGGAAAATGCTCTGAAGAGTATGCACGTATGATCCCCCCGGGAGTAGCACCTACTAGGCGAACACGTCAAACAGACGGTAACCATCAATTTACTGTCAAAATAGAGGCACCAAGAACCTCATTATATCAGAATTCATATCTCTGGAGAATAAACTCCCTGCGACAGTTTTCCCTGCAGGTTACAACCTGAACCGTTTCAAAACCAACACACACCAACATTTCCGCGCACTGGCCGCTTCTCGAGCGTGATAGGGATCTCCTTGCGAGTGCGCTTAACCGTAAAAAAAAATTCTTGCCCGAGCGGAAAAACCCTGTGGAAAATGAGATATTTCAGTTTTCTGGAATTCGTCGGTATTGCTCGAGGTTCCCCTACACCGAGTAACTTAAATCAACCCCATGTCCACTCAATAAAATAAAGCAGATTTCAACAGATAAACTAAAATAACCCTAACATACCTTTCCCAGGGTTGTATCAGTGCTACCACCGGCTTCCACCAGTACTTAGCACAACCGTCCCGTTGGTGGAGTGACAGTGCTGAAAACAAAGGAGAAAAACAATATATAGTTTTTATCCAAAACGTGGTTTAAAAAAAAAATTAAAAAAAAACTCCAAAAATTCCCCACGTCTTTTGTCGAAAAATTACATTTCACACCAACACAGTTACAATTTGGAAGGCAAATATTATCTTGAAGAATACCCAAATAAAAAATAACAAAAAATAAAATCGAACTTACCAATTTCTTTCGTAGACCGCCTTGAATCCCTCAATGCAGAGGATGTGAGCCGTCACTTAAATACGCCAAAACGACGGACTCACTTCTACAGTCTCTGGGAAATATCCTGCAATCGCTGCAGTGCCAGTAACCAAAAAAACAATGGCGATCCCAGAAACTGTTGTCGACCCAGCCAAAATTGTTTAGGAAAGAGAGATGACACGTCCGAAAAAAATTTAAGATGCCGGAAACCATTCCCCAACTTGGGTGGGGCACCGTACCAACCAAATTTTTCCGGTTAAATTCAAATAAGAATGCAAACGCATTTAAAAAAACTCGCAAACCAAAAATCCTAAAGAATTTAAGTTTGTCAGCCTGACAAATCTCCCGCGGTTTTCGAACTAACCAATGATGAAATACACTAGCACTTCGGTACCGGTCTATAGGGGGCAGCATCAAGCAAGGGAATATTGAAAATACGTCCTCTGCGCGTTGAGGTGTCAGATCTATTTCTACGGATGGTCATTTCTATAAACGAGGATTTTCGAGATGCACAACCGGACCCCTGCCAACATAGCAAGTAGGAGGAAAATAACCAGTTAGACTATAAGAAGCTTAGCATTGAAACCATCAACTGTAAAATCAATTCCCATATGAGTAAAGCCATACTAAGTGTAGAATTTAGTTCTATTTTAGTTATAGTTTTAGTCAAAAGTTTCCTTCGCTCTTTATATATGTTTTCTCTAAGATTCACATAGTTTGACGCCATTTTTGTAAAACATTTTTACATTAATAAAGTTGTTTCTGAACTTGAACCTAAAAATACACATTGAACTACTGCTTAAACTCGGCACAAGAGTGTTCAGATGTTAAGTTTGCTCACCAGTAGCTAGCTAGATATTAACTTTATTTAACTATGATTATATATTAATTTATATAATATAAAAATACGATTTTGTTTATTCTTTTAGTCTTTATTCCCTCGTTTATCTCCAATTTACAAAAGTGCATAACTCGTATTTATTTTATCTTCTCCTCAAATCAAAGTAATAAAGATATCAAAGTGGGCGGAACCTCAGTTGTTCCTGGTCAAACCGTGGACCTAAATATGTTTTCGTGCTACAAAAACTAGCTAATCCGTGCAGAAGAAGAGGTTCGGAAGAGAAATAACATAAGCGAATGTCCAACATAGATGAAAGAAATGTCTATCTAAATGTTTCCTTCCTCTGACTGAAACCATTTGTGATGTGGCAACGCCGCCATTCCCCAGAATTATACCAGGTAGATTGAATTAGAATACTTTTCTCATTTCGTCTATTTATTGAACGTACGCGGTCGCTAAAACAGCTGATTGTTTAATTCAGGACGTAAATGAACAAAATTCCCAATTTCAAAGATGTTTTTATGTGATTTTTCCCGAACCTGTGATCTCAGATTCAAATTACGATGCCTAAACAATACGAAGTGCGCAGTGCCTACAATAATATGATGGAATGCCTCCGCTGTAAGGTAACTTCCTGGACAATATATAACCTCAAAACCTAGCTCTATAAAATACCCTTAATTTGTGTACAGAAAAACGAGTCGAAGAGCTTTGGTTATTTACATGAATAAAACAAATATGTAACGTGTGTCTTAAGCGTAAAAATGACACGTTACACCCTAGCTTTCTCATCTGATATCATTTAGACAAAGTTTTATTATAATATGTATATTTAATTTGGCTTTTTAAAAACTTGATTTGATTACATGTAAATTGCACTTTTTACATTTTTCAAAAACTTTAACCAATAGAAATTTATATTTTTTTAATGACGAGCTTTGTAATAAAATATCATCAAAATAAGCAGTGGTTCCGAATAAATTAATAATAATTGAATATGATTGATAATTTTGTGAAATGCTTTGGAAGGCTAAGTCCTCTGTGTGTAGATATTCCCTGAACTTGAATACTTTATAGACTAATTGGACGTGCAAAGCTTTATAAATATCTCCATACCGGGTGGGCCAAAAAAAACCGGACAATTTTTTTTTCATTATAACTTTTGAACTATGCCATCGATTTTAATGGGACAAACTGCACTTGGCAGAGAATTAATCAGAGTTTTGAATAAATAAATTTTTTTGTCCGCCATTTCAAAATCCAAGATGACGGACGAAATAAAAGTATACCCTTCAAAGATGCTCGTTTATTCTTGTGTTGCGAACATCTTTTAATATCTTTTTTACATTACTAAAAAAGCAGCATTCTTGCCACGCACAACAAGGTATGAATCAGCAAAATCGGTTCGGTTGTTCTAAAGAAAAATAGTTTTGTTTTAACCATTGTTTTGAATATTGTACAATTGCCTTGGCAATCATGTCTGCATGTATTTCCTTATAAATTCATTACTACAGAACCAATATTGATGAAATAAAAAATATCCTGGTGAGAATTGATTGCTTTTTAAAGATGATGATCAAAATTTATTAACATCTTAAAATTTAAGATGGTGGACAGAATCATAATTGATCCTGGCGTGTTCAGTCTTATCTTCTGAAAATGTTTTAGTTTTTTTTATTTATAGAAAAGCACTACTTTTTCCCCGCACAACAAGGTATAAATTAGTAAAATCGGTTTGGTGGTTCTCCAAAAACATGATTGGCAAGGCAATCGTATAATATGCAAAACAATGGTTGAAAAACTATTTCTTTTAGAACCACTGAACCGAATTTGTTAATTCGTACCTTGTTGTGCGTGGCAAGAATGCAGCTTTTTTACTAATTTAAAAAAATAATTAAGACATGTTCGCAACACGAGAATAAACGGGCATCTTTGAAGGGTACAATTTAATTTCGTCCACCATCTTGGATTTTAAGATGGTGGACAAAAAAATACATTCATTCAAAACTCTGATTAATTCTCTGCCAATTGCAGTTTGTCCCATTAGAATCGATAGTATAGTTCAAAAGTTATAATGAAAAAAAAAATGTCTGTTTTTTTTTGGCCCACCCGGGTATATGGTGGTTAATAAAAGTATTAGTAGAAATAAAATTTCGGACTTCCATTGTCTTTATTTATTTTAAAACACGACGTTTCGGTTAGTAAGTATCTCTAACCGTTATCAAGTGTAAACTAAACAATCTAGTCCCTAGACTACTACTTATACTACTTGGTGTGCAGTCAGGTGTGACGGCCCGCCCCCTTTCTTAATCCTAAGACGCCTGTTTTCTTTAAGAAGTGGTTTCCATATGTTTGGTATGTCCGTGCTTGGTTGACTGAAAACTTCTTTATTCTGTATTATAAACGCAGCTTCAATAAATTTTCGTTTTCGCCAATGCGACTCCTTATGTAAAACTTTAGCTTCTGACCACTGAATCCTGTGATCATCCCCTAATTGGGTACTTTTTAGATGCTCATTTACTCTAACCTGAAGAGGGCGTTTCGTTTCACCTACATATGATTTACCACACTCACGGGATTTGGTAAATACATTCCTTATTATTTGAGGGATTGTCTGGTTTTGTTTTAGTTACAAAACTTCTTATCGTATTTCCCGAAGAAAATACTGTTTTTATATTATAGTATGACGCTATTCGTCTTATGTTTTCTGAAATCCCTTGAACATATGGAATGTTAATAACACCTAACGGATTATTATTTTGAGAATTTGGTACATTTGGTTTGTTTTTAATTTTAAATACCGTTGAGTTTATTAATTTCTCGGAATAACCATTCTGTTGCAAGTCCTTTTTAATGTTGTTAATTTCTGTGGTTAATTCTTCATTATTACTACAAATATTTACGGCTCTTAAATACAAACTTCTTATAACTCCTTGTTTTGTAGCAACAGAATGATTAGACTTAAAATTTAGGTACTGTCCCGTGTGTGTAGGTTTTCTATATACAGTGGTTTGAATGTTTCTGTCCAATCGTTTGACAAGAACATCCAAAAAAGGTAAGGCCGAATCTTTTTCAATTTCCATGGTGCACTTGATTGTTGGTCGAATACCGTTTAAATGGTGTAGAAAATTCTTTAGTTCGTCATCATTTTCCGGCCATATAATAAATGTGTCATCCATGTATCGTAGCCATAGTTTTGGTTTGACTCTTGCTGTGTTGATCACATGGTCCTCGAACCACTCCATGTAGATGTTTGCTACCACTGGCGAAAGAGATGAACCCATTGGGCGTCCATCATTTTGCGCGTAAAACTTATCTTTCACTTTACTCGGAGGAGTCACATTCCGTCCTGGCAGGTCGGATGAGGCACCCTGGCCGGAGCGGATCACGTTTTCGATCCGGTCCCAACAGGAGGTAGACATCGCCAGGTTAATGGATTTCCTAGGACTCCAGAATAGGCCGCTCGATATTTCGGGCTGGCGACATCTGGACACCACAGGAGGATCAGGCGCCTGGCGATTGACTTTCATGGTAGGGGTGGACACCATAAGGCATCTGGAGGGTGTCAATTGGCGGCTCGCATATGAGTTTGTAACCATCGCTGTGTCGAGGATGCAAACTTGTAGCGCAGGTGCGCGACGACCACCCAGAGGGCCCGACGGTGACCCGCCTACCAAGAGAAAGACGGAGTGATGGGTTCCCCTGCTCTCCCCCATGTAACAACCCCCCACATGGCGATGGATAAACTGCGGGTAAGTCAAATTAATTTGCACAAGATTCTCGGACCAACAGGCGAGCTTGTACGGACTGTGACTGGCACCAGTGCCTCGCAAATTGTATTTGTACAAGAACCTTTTATCGTTTCAGGTAGCAAAGTAGGGGGCCTAGGGAGTACCGGTATGAACATCCTGACCGAGACAAGGGAGGAAGCACCAAGAAGCTGCCTCATGGTGTCAAAGGACCTGACAGTTGTGGAGTTACCGCAACTAGGGACCCGAGATTTGAAGGCAGCGCTTTTGGAATTAACGGTAAGTAACAATAGGCTTAAGATCGTGGTATGTTCCGCATACGTACAATATGACAGTGAGCACCCACCACCTTCCCCAGAACTAGCGCGAGTAATCACATTCGCGGAGTCTAACAAATTTCCGGTAATCGTAGGGTGTGACGCAAATTCACATCATGTAGCGTGGGGTAGTAGTGATGTGAATAAACGTGGAGAGGCTCTTTTTGAGTTTCTCGCCAAGTCGGACCTGGAAATAGCTAACAAAGGCTGCGAACCAACGTTCATCAATAACACCCGCGAGGAAGTCATTGACATTACGCTGGCTTCACGAGACATTTACGAAAAGATCGTCAATTGGAGGGTCACGAAGGACATCGTCACATCTGACCATCGTATGATCAGATTCGAGATGAAGACCGACGAGACACCACCAGAACTTAGGAGGAACCCAAGAAGTACGGACTGGGGACGCTATCTGTCGACTCTGGACCGGAATAGGGACCCTCTTGAAATAAACATTGACACAAAAGAACAACTTGAAAGAGCAATCGACGACCTGGAATAGCCAGCTATGAGGAGGCCTGCCCCTTAAAACCCTTGCCGCCTCGACCTGTCCCCTGGTGGAACAGCCAGCTAGACAAGCTACGCCGGAAGATCAGGAGGACCCTTAACAGAGCGATGAGGGATGGTGGGGAGGCCACCTGGGAACAGTACAGAGAAGCCAGCAGAGAGTTTAAGACAGAGGTAAGAAGAAGTAACAGGGAAAGCTGGAGGACTTACTGTGGGGAGATCAATTCTCTCCCAGGGACCTCCAGACTTCTCAAAATACTGAGTAGTGATTCGAGAAAAACACTCACGTCTCTTAAAAAACCTGATGGAAACTGGACCGCCTCCGGTGAGGAGTCTTTGCGACATCTTCTTGAGGTTCATTTCTCAGGGGAGGAGAGCGACCACGAAACGCAACCCGTCGCCGGACCACAGTTTAGGGTTGAACCCGACTGGGAACTGGCAGATAAAGTTGTTACGGACGCCAACATAACCTGGGCGATCAACGAGTTCAGCCCATACAAGTCACCAGGGCCGGACGGGCTGTTTCCGGCGCTATTGCAGAAAGAGCTCGAGGTTCTCCTTCCGTACATGAGAGGATTCTTTAGAGCGAGCATAGCGTTGGGCTATGCACCTCCAACATGGAGAAAGGCAACCGTAGTCTTTATCCCTAAGGCGGGGAGAAGAGACTACACAGCAGTCAAATCCTACCGGTCCATAAGTCTGACATCTTTTATGATGAAGGCAATGGAGAAGATGGTTGACCGCCACCTGCTAGGAGGAGTCTTGGCAAACAACCCATTCCACAGAAATCAGCATGCCTACATGGAGGGCAAGTCAACTGACTCGGCCATACATGCAGTAGTGCATAAGGCAGAGAGGCTCTTCAATTCAAGCAATACGCACTTGCGGTGTTCTTTCAACAAGGCCAAAGTGCAGATGATAACATCCGCCCTTCAAGAGAGGGGGGCAGAAACCCCCATTATTGGGGGCAGGTAAAACAGAGATGATACTGTTCACCAGAAAGAGAAAAATCGAGTTTTAGAGCACCCGTGATGTACGGAAGACCTCTAGCTTTAGTACCAAAGCTGAAGTGCCTGGGTGTCATTCTTGATAGCGGACTCACCTGGACGCCACATGTTACCAATATGATCGTAAAGGTCCAGGCAACAATGTGCTACGACGGGTAGTCGGCAGGACCTGGGGACTATCCTCCAGGACCCTCCACTGGATGTACACGGCAATACTGAGACCGAGGATCCAATACGGATCAGTAGTCTGGTGGCCAACAGTGGAGAAAACGACCACATCCCTAAAACTCAGAAGCCTACAGGGGCTGATGTGTAGAGGGATAACCGGAGCTATGAGAACTACCCCGATCCTGGCCCTAGAGACAATTCTGGGACTACCATCGCTACCAACCTGGATCAAGAGGAAGGCGATGGGGACCTTCCTACGTCTAAGGGACACGGGTCAGTGGAGAGGAAGGGGGGAAACAGCTGGTCATCTAGCTATAGAAGAGTTGACAATTAGAGAAATCCCCCTCACGTCAATGACGGTCAGCAGAGCACACGCACCTTGGAGGCTCGATAAGAGGTACAAAATCCACATCCCAGAGAGGGAAGCGTGGCAGAGAGACGAAATGATGTTTGAGGAGAGCGCTACACTGATGGATCCAAACTATCAGAGAGGCAAACCACAGGAGCGGGAGTATACGTGGAAAAACTAGAAGTTCAGAAGAGCTACTCGCTCGGTGAGCAGGCTACTGTTTTTCAAGCAGAAGTTTACGCCATAATAATAGCGGCAACCCTAGAAGAGGTTCGAAACAGCGAAGAGGAGCTTATATATATGCTCTGACAATCAACCCACCCTGAAGGCGCTAAACGCACCCAAGATTGCTGACGGCTTGGTGGAAGAATGCGCAGAGGCGCTGGAGACCCTAAGCGATGGCAAACGGGTGACGCTGGTTTGGGTTCCAGGACATACGGGGGTACCAGGCAACGAGAAGGCGGACGAACTCGCACGACTCGGGGCAGGAACCGCCTATGTAGGACCGGAGCCACTTTTGGGCGTGACAAAAAGACAGTGCAAAGCGGACTCAACAAATGGGCCCAGGACGTGCTATTAAACTCCTGGGAAACAGGAACGGGTTGCAGACAGACCAGAGAATTCGTAGACGGTCCAAAAGCGACCAGAATTAGATGGATGCTGGGACGGACACGAAAAGACCTCGGACTGCTGATAGGTACTCTAACCGGACATAACCGGTTGAGGAGGCACATGACACGTATAGGAGTCGAGAATGACCCTACCTGCCCAGCCTGTGGACAGGATGAAGAGACATCAAGACACCTCGTGGCAGAATGCGAGGCCTACGCGAGGATGAGACAACAGGCACTCGGAGCGCCAACTCTGAACGAGGAAGAACTGCACATACTCAAATGGGCAGACTTACTGGACTTTGTAAAGAGAACAGGAAGGCCCAATGAGTTACCCGACCATCAAAGGGAAGTGCAGAGAGTGGGTTAAGGGACAGACTTGGGACATGGCAAAAAGGGCCTACTCTGGCCTACTTGTCAGTCCTGCGGGTCAACCCCCCCACTACTACTACTACTACTATCTTTCACTTGAAAGTAAGAGTTACGGACACAGAGCTCCAAAAGATCCATCACCCCCTCCACCGATAGCGTTGTTCTCTCGTGAAGTGTATCATCAGTTTGTAAATTGTTTTTGATGATACTGAGTGACTCATTTATTGGCACGTTGGTGTAGAGACTTTCTACATCAAAACTTACAAATCTATCGCCGGGATCTAATTCGATAACTTTTAAAACCTCGACAAAATGTTCCGAGTTTTTGACAAAAGATTCGGACTTACCCTGTAGTGGTTGAATTATGTCCAAGAAAAACCTCGACAAAGTGCTGGTCGGTGAGTCCCTGGAGCTGGTGATTGGTCGCAGTGGTATATACTTCTTATGGATCTTTGGTAATGCATAAAAATGTGGTGCCTTACTGTGGTGTGGAGTCAGGCGGGATCTAACACCGTCCGGGATATTTTCAGCATACTTCTTCAAAGTCCTGTAGATGCGTCCTTCTATGGTGGTGGTTGGATCTTTGAGTAGTTGCTTGTAGTCTCCTTTCTCGAGAACTTCTTGGATCTTTTTGTCATAAGTCTCGACATCCATGATCACCGTCGCGTTTCCTTTGTCGGCCGGTAGAATCTTGATTGATTTGTCAGCCTGCAGGTTCTTGATTGCCCATTGTTCTTGACTGGTGATGTTTGTCTTTTGTTGCTTCTTTCTGTCCAACGTTGTTCTTACTTTATGGCGCAATTCATCCGCTTCAGGTTGAGGTAGACTAACGGTCTCTATTGCCGCAATAATTTCCAGTGTCGGTGCAATGGCGAACTTAAGTCCCTTACTGAGTACCAATTCTTCGTTGGTGCTCAGAGTCCTTTTAGAGATGTTCACTATAGTGCTTGGTGTTGTTGAGTCTGTTCTATCTTGAGTACGTGTCTGTAGTTTCTTAAGTTTTTCTCGGTGAGTTGATCTTATCTTCTGTCGTTCTCTGTTGCACGTGCTGTCAATTTTACTCAGTATGGGTTCGTAGTCTTCCTCCCATGTGTGTCGTCTAATTTCGTCAAAACGCTCCTCCATGTCGGTGTTGAAGTTGGCTTTTCTCCATCGATGGTAACTGATTTGGGATCGGATTAGTGCTTGGCTGGTCCTCTTTAAGATCTTCTTCGTTCTCACTCCCGGAAAGGCTTTTAGGCTTTATTTCTACAAAATCATTGTCTACGAGTTTCAAACAAAAAGTATTAGTATTGGGTATGGATTTTCTTTAAGCTGCTGATTAACAGTAGTGTTATAACCAGCGTAAAGTCGAACTTTTTGGTTGCTTTTTAATATAATAACTAATAATGCTCCAAATATGTTTCAAATATATCTAATTCTTTATCCACTTCTGCCTACAATGCAGTATTTCACACTCTTTAAAGTAATAAATAGTAACATACAACAGGATTACGCAATATGTATTTTTTTATGTTAAAAAAATACAATTGTAGTAACATTTTACTCTACTGATACTCTTAATAACAAAAATTTATATACAGCTGCAAACTTTTTAGAGGCAAAAAAGCAAATGATGTTTTTTTTTAATTATTGAGGGAAATTATTAAGGAAGAGCTATCTATTCTCCTATTATGTGCATGTTATAAGGTGGGATGGTTAAAATGGTATGCTCCTTTTAAAAACATAACACATAGTTCCCCAATATAAATTAAATTCTCAAACCTCTACGCCATTATATAGAGTGAAACCAAAATTGATTTGGGACAGTCACGTGAATGCCGAAGCGCGAAGGCGCAGGCGGTGCTCTTAAAGCACTGGCGTAGCGATACATTTTATTTTAGTTTGTTTAATAATTTTATTTAAAAGTGGATATCTGTTTTTTTTTCCTAGGCCTACTCTCCTTTAGAAATTTCGGAAACGCACTGGAAGGCTGAAATCCGCCCTAGTTGGCAGGCAATTAACGAAAACAAACCACCATGTTCTGTTGCAATCCAATTTTGGTTTTACTCTACAAATATCGTAACTCCTAGGCCTAAATCGCAAAGTTTAGGTGACACTACTGACAAAATACTCTGCCAATTTATGGGCACCTAAGCTCACAGCATTTCCGTTGAAAAGTTGTAACTCCTGTAGCTATTTCCGAAAATGCGACCTGGAGTGGGATGACGCAGGTTATCTTACGCAACGCCGCACCGCCGCCGTGAAAAGCCACCATTACAGAAGGTTAAACATTCTAAAGATTTGCCAATTTATACAGTTTATCTTTAAGAATAAAAAAGTTAAATTGTGTAAACTAAATTGGGATAACTCTGTAAAATTTTTTGTGTCAAAAAACCATAAGTATAAAGCAATTTCCTTCTTAAACTACTTACAAATTTAAAATTTCTAAATATTAACCGAGATTTTGTAAGTAAAAATAAATTAAAATCTCAATAATTAGGATAATTAATGTGAACACGTACTTAAATATAGTGAATAATCAAATTGATAGTTTTAGGACGTACTCCATTGGGAAAATTAGTGCAGCACTAGGGCACAACTGGCTCAGTGTTTCCATTCCATTGACATGCGGTTTTCATATTCCATTGAGGAACTTTTGAATTCAATTTTGCACTGAGTACAACTTTTTTGCCACCGGCTCTGAGGGCTCATGCCGTACCGAAAACTTTTACTAGTACTATGTCGAAAACCTTTTCCCCGTAATTTAATTTTAAACGCAAATAAGAAGTGCTAGAGTTGAGGGAAGTTTTTTGAAAATGTCCTCACTGCTGAGTAGCAGTAGAGGGCTCCGGAATGAAATAGCGATGTACAAAAGAGCGGGTATTAAAATAGCAGTATCGAAATAGCGACAATCAAAATAGCGATGTAACGAAATAGCGATGTAACCAAATAGTGATTGTAACAAAATAGCGATGTAACAAAATAACGACTATCAAAATTGCGATGTAATAAAATAGCGACTCAGCATATTACAAAAAAAACTTTTTCTCGGGATCCTGGAGGGTGTGAATCCGAACCAAACCGAAGTGAACCAAACCGAATTTAGTTCAGTTCGGTTCGATTAGGTTCAATTTGGTTCGGATTCACACCCTCTAGGATCAAGGAAAAGAAGTCAGGGAATTGATGATTGTCGCTATTTTGATACAAACATCGCTATTTTGGTTGTCGCACTTTTTATACATTGCTATTTTGATATGACGCTGTTTTGTTACGAACGCAATTTTGATAGTCGCTCTTTCATTACATCGCTATTTTGATAGTCGCTATTTCATTACTCGCCATTTCGTGAGTCGCTATTTTGTACATGCCATATTTTACAAAAAAGAGACGCGACTGTGGCCAATTAAAATGCGTTGGGTAACATTTTGTGACACTGTGAATAGAACAATAACACTGTGCCAATTTGTGATACAAAAAGAATTACTGAATAATTAAACAAATATCTGGAAGCAGAACTCTATTTTTCAGCTAGGTAAAACATTGATATGCCCGGTAAATTTTATACAGTGGAGAAGGGGGGGGGGGTTCAGAAATAAGAAAATTTTAAGTGCGCCACAGTGTTTTAATACCAATGTTTTACAAAGAAGATCTTAAATAAAATACAGTTCAACTCAAACGTTGTAGCCAAACAATGAAACTCTACCTACTTCCGAGGCTTCCAGAGTATTTGTGTAATTAAAAAATCAATAAAAAATTGACTAATAAACAAAATAAAATTCTAAAAGATTCCTAAATGAATCAAAATGACACCAATAGAAAGTTCCTCATAGGTAGATGCACATTTCCAACAGGTCACAGTGTACCTACATTTGAGTCAGTAGTGTAAGACTCACTTATCTAAATGATTGTTAAAAAAAACATACTTCCAAAATT
The DNA here is from genome assembly GCA_963576565.1 of Aspidapion aeneum. NCBI lineage: Eukaryota > Metazoa > Arthropoda > Insecta > Coleoptera > Brentidae > Aspidapion > Aspidapion aeneum. Next base: position 63,249,312 of record OY755042.1, read on the forward strand.
ATTCCGTCATAGGGGAGATCTGGACCAAATATCTGCTGTCATCATTCTACATTGGGTAGAATGAGACAGACAGTAACCCAGTCCGAGATCTACCCCATGAGGCAAAACAATGTAAGGAAACACTAAAAAAAATATAATCTCATCTCTCTTTTGTCTCTGCAAAGTTGGTTCATTGGATTGTACAAATAACGCCAAAATTAGTTTGGGGCTCCCTGGTGGTCCAGAAAGGAGAGTTGTCTGGAATTTAACGGTGTTAGGTGTGGACTGTAAAGTTAAGGGAATAAGGTCATAGGCTAAGCTGGTACAAGGGATTCTGAAATGGTCTAGTTTACCTTCTAGGTTAGTGTAGCAATAAACAAATGTATGTAAGGTAAAAATAATGCATTTTCACTTACCATTTTTATACAGGAAGTGGAACTCATGGGAGGACGCGCTGTTAAACCGTATTTTTTGTACCCCACATTCATGTGGTAGGAGAGTCGCTAACACGCGTGTATTCTGGTTCGAAGACGAAACGGTTCTCTCATGCTGCAGCAGGTATCGCTACTGCGTTCGTTCTCCCACATGTCGCCCAGTGGCGTCGTTAATCCATAGGCGTAGGAGAAAAGGGATAAGTAGGAGGGAATGAGATTACGAAGGTCCATATTAAAGGAACTAGGAACCTTAGTAATTCAAAATGCATTTTATGTAAAGTAAATTAATTATAGCAAATTGTAATATTTGCCTTTAAAACCGCGGGAGTTTCAAATGCAAATAACCCAGTAATTTTAAGTACTTAATTAGTTAATTAATACTAAATAAACAAAAAATAGAAAATGCTCTAGTGAATCACCAAATAGCCTAATTCGAACCAATTTGGTAAATTATAGTAAAAAGAACATATTTACAAAAAGGAAGGCGGGACGAACCATTTCCCACCCCCCTGAGAATGCCCAGGGGCATTTCAGAGAGTTTAATTTGTAGGCAGGGCGCATAGTTTTACCAAAGGCCGTTTGTAGGTACCTTTAGTAGTCTTTACAATAGCAACCCGTGGAACATTATCAGAACCTTTAATAAGGTCTTCAATGCGGCCTAGGGGCCAATCCAATGGAGTGGAATTTTCATCTTTGATCAGTACCATAGTACCAATATCAATGGAAGCAAGAGGTTGGTGCCATTTGGCTCGCTGTTGCAAAGTGTGCAAATATTCGCGATGCCAGCGAATCCAAAAATCGCGGTGCATTCTTTGCAACAGTTGCCACCTGGACAGCCTGTTTAACGCAATATCGCAGTAGTTTGGATCGGGTATTGTACCTGGAGGCCTCAAATTTAAAAAATTATTAGGAGTCAAGACCGCCAGATCAGTAGGATCGGTGCTTAAGGCACATAAAGGACGTGAGTTCATTATGGCTTCAACTTGGGTTAAAACCGTATTTAATTCCTCATAGGTGAGTATTTGATTTCCAACTACCCTGTGAAGATGAGTCTTTAAAGATTTAATGTTTGATTCCCAAATGCCTCCCATGTGGGGAGCAGCAGGTGGGTTAAAAGACCAAACTATACCTTCCCCCTTCACGCAATCAGAAAAAATTTGTCGCAAGTATTTTTCCGAGGCCACGAAGTTGGTCCCGCAGTCTGAAGAGATCTTTGAGCATAGTCCTCTTCTAGCTATGAAGCGGCGCAGAGCAGCCAGAAAGGCTTCTGATGTCATATCAGAGACTAACTCTAAATGCACGGCTTTAACAGCGCAACAGATAAATAAACAGACATATGCTTTCATGGTTTTTGCACCTCTGGTCCGACCAAGAGTAATCGTGAACGGACCACAAAAATCTATACCTACATTTTCGAACACCTTTGCTTCGGAAACTCTAAATTTCGGTAGGTTACCCATAGGGGGTTGAAGGGAGTTAGGTTTAGTTTTCCAGCAAGTATGGCAAGAACTTAAAACTTTTCTCACTACCTTTTTAGCAGACAATACCCAGAAGTTTTGCATTAGTAAAAAAGTTGTGGTCTGTATACCACAATGAAGATTGCTGCGATGCAAATCTAAAATCAGTAATTCAGTGAATTTTGCACTAGAAGGCAAAAGAATTGGAAATTTTTTATCGTATGATAAATTTGAATGGCATAAACGGCCTCCAACACGAAGCAAATCGTAGCTTTCATTATGCAAAAATGGACATAATTTTTGAAAAGCTTTTGGAAGCTGTTTCTTATCTTTTAGTAATTCAATTTCTTTTTGGAAAGAAAAAGATTGTACGCATTTCGAAATAAAAAGTAAGCTTTTGTAGTAATCCTGATTTGTAAGGTAATCAGTAGCAAAATTGTATGAGGGATTTTTAAACTTTTGTAACCCTCGCAAAAAGTAAGCAACTATTCTCTTAATTTTAAAAAGAGAACTGTATTTTTCAAACAAGTTGTTTACATAATATTCAACTGTTTGTTCGCAAGTAAAAACGTTAAAAATATTTTTTCGCTGTTCTTCCAAAACTGCATTCCCATCGTAAGTAACTGTCATAAAATCCCAAGTATTTGTAGGTTGGTTTAGAAAAGAAGGCCCTTCTAACCAAAAATAAAATCTTTGTAAATCAGAGGGATACATTTCCCTAGTACCGCAGTCAGCAGGATTTTGTTCAGTAGGAACATAATGCCAAAACTCAGGGCTAATTCTTCCTTGTATATAGGCAGTTCTATTCGAAACAAATGTTTTAAATTTGTGAGGAGATCCCTGAATCCAAGATAAGGTCACTGTGCTATCAGTAAAAGCAAGAATTTTATCAAATTTAATTTTTTCCGAGAACGTTTCTAGTAAAAAATCCATTAATTTAGCCAACAAAACAGCTCCTAAAAGCTCTAGTCTTGGTAAAGTTAGTTTACGACGCAACGGTGCGACTCTAGATTTACTACAAACAAAAAAAACTTTAATGTTTCCATCAGAATAAAAAATTCGAATATAAGCGACAGCACAATAGGCCCGTTCTGAACTATCGCAAAATCCTACTAGCTGGATTTGACTAGCATTAGGCAAAATTATTTGACGAGGAATTTTAACAGAATGCAAAAACTTTAATTCATTTTTAAATTTTTCCCATTTAAAAACAATTTCCGGACTGACAGGGTCGTCCCAGTTTAAGTCTTCTGCCCAGCAGTATTGAACAATTAATTTTAAAATTAAAACTATTGGCGCCAAAAAAGACAGAGGGTCGTAAATGCGGGCCAAATTACTTAAAATTGTTCTTTTAGTGCATGTTTGGAGAGAACAGTCGAAAGTATAAAAAAATTCATCAGTATGAGGGTTCCAATTTAAACCGAGAATTTTCAAAGTTGAATTTTCAGCATCTAAATCGAGAGAAAGAGCCTTCATCGAAATGTGTGACTCAGGAAGATCGGATAGTAACTCGGGACAATTGCTCGCCCATTTACGCAATTCGAATCCACCTCGGCTAAGTAGCTCGATTAATTGATTTTTCATCTCAGTGGCCTTAAAAAAGTCATCACTTCCCGAAATCACATCATCGACAAAAACTGCCTCCTCAATGATTTTTGAGGCAAGAGGAAGGTCCTCATGCTCTCTAGCAAGTTGCAGCAAAGTTCTGATAGCCAAAAAGGGGCTACAAGAGACCCCGAATAAAACTCTATTTATTTCGAAGTCTTGAATAGGCTGGTTAGGATCAAACCTCCAAACTATTCTTTGAAAATTAGTTTGACTAGGGTCAACTAAAATCATCCTGTACATTTGACGGATGTCGCAACAAAAGCAAAATTTATGCAAACGATAAAGTAATAAAATTTTTTGTAAGTCCCTTTGTAAAGGGGGCCCAGTATAAACAGCGTTGTTGAGCGAGATTTTGCCAGGGGCGTGCATGCTCGCATCAAAAACCACCCTCAGGGGGGTGCTAGTAGAATCTTTTTTAAACACCGCATGGTGTGCAATATAAAAATGATTTGAAATTTCGGTCGGCAAAGGTGCAGAAACCGGTTGCATATGATTATTATCTAAATAATCTTGTAAAACAGAGCTGTAGGCAGCATAAAAATCAGGGTTTTGTAGCAATTTCTTCTCAAGGGAGAAAAAACGACGTACGGCAATGGATCGAGTGTCGCCAAAATCTGGAGCAGTAACTTTAAATGGTAAAGATACAATATATCTCCCCTCCTCATTTTTTGAGGTAGTTTTCAAAAAATAATTTTCGCAAAACTCATCTTCGGGGTCAATGGCCTTGACATTAGGTATGTCATCTATTTGCCAAAATCGTTGTAGATTTTTATCTAAATTGACAAAAGAATCGTTCATTGACGTAGTAAAAAATGTTTTAATTTGATTTGTAGTTGAAGGTGAAAGTGAAAGATTGCCCATTATTCCCCAACCAAAAATAGTATTAATGCAGACGGGGTTGTTGGGTCCCGTAGACAAACGACCATCTAGCAAAATGTAAGGGTACACATCGCCGCCCAACAATAAATCAATTTTATCGCTTTTATTAAAGCCTGGGTCAGCTAGTTCTAAGTTGGCGAGAAAAGGAAAACTTTTAATCGAAAATGAGGAATGAGGTAAATCACTACAAATTTTATCGAGTATTATCGCATCAAAATTAAAAACAAAATTATTATCACGCAAAGAGGATATATTGCAATTAATTCCAGATTTTGCCGAAGTTGTCATTCGATCTAAGCTTTGTAGAGTCATGGCGATATTAAATTTAGGAAGGCCCAAACTATCAGCACATGACTTAGATATAAATGAAGATTGAGCACCAGAGTCACAGATGGCGCGCACTGTGTGCCAATTTTGAAAAACATCCTGTATTTGTATTAAAGCGGTACAGAGAAGTACTTCGCGATCATTTAAAGACATACCAGTAACAATGGTGTTAGTGGTTCTATTAAATTCGGTAGCCACGGGGCTCCTCGGGGGTTGCACTGCAGAAGTAGAGGGGCTACTCGCAGAACTAGGTGTAGAATTAATAGGAAAAAAATGTAAGAGACTGTGATGAAATTGGCCACAATGTAAACATCTTTTTTCTGATTTGCATTGCTGGGGTAAATTATGCTTTGAGGCCAAACAGTTGACACACGCTTTATGTTGTTTAACAATCTCAAAACGTTGCTGGGGAGTTTTCGCCAAAAAATTAGGACATCTGTATATTATATGATCGCCACTTTTACAGAGAAAACAAAAATTTTGAGGGTTTGGAGTATTATTTAAGCCACTTTGGCCATTTGGAGACTGGGAGGCATTTTTGGAGGCTCTCTGAGTATTAGCAAACAAAGCAGATCGATTTTGAAACTTTGCTTGATTTTTCTGACTTGAAATTGACAAATCTTTATTTTTTAAGTAATCTTGAGTTTGTTGTATTTGTTCCAACGCAATGCAATGGCTAGAAACAAAAGCACGAATTTTATCATAAGAGGGGATCTCATTGGAGCAATAATTTTGCTCAAATGCCTTGCGCGTGGTTGGGTCCAACCTATCCAAGAGCATTTGTGCCATAATATAATCCCAAAACTCCGTTTTAAAACCCATGACTTTTAAAGCACTTAAGTTTTTCGAAAAACAATCAAGCAAATTCCTCAAATTCGTAGCATTCTCTTTAGTAAGAGGAGAGAAGCCTTCAATTGCCTTCCAGTGAAGGTAAGCTTGTAATCGTTTATTTGTATACCTATCCACCAAGGTGTGGTAGGCATTTAAATAATTTTCAGCAAGGATAGGAATGTCAGAAATGACATCCAGGGCAGGGCCCTTTAAATTAGAAAAAAGCAAATTGAATTTTTCAAAGTTTCCCAGCGACCTATTATTGTGCACGGTAGCATTAAAGGCTTGCAAAAAGGTTGGAAACTCCTTAAATTCCCCTTGAAAAAGAGGTATTTTTATCCTAGGCAGTAAACCATGCTGGTCTGTGGAGGCACAGGGACTGCCCATGGGATTTATCGTACTGCTCAAAAGCCCTCCATCTTCAAAGGGTAGTTCGAAAAGTTCGTAAAATATAGTGGAAATCTCGTCACAGCGTTTGCAAAAGTCCATAGACACTTTGGTTTCTACTACTAAGCGATCCTCATCAGAGGCTACCAACGTCAACAAAGTATTATGGTGCTTTTCAAAATCTTTTTTGATTTTTGACAATGTCCGAAATTTGACTTTAAAGCCGCTGTGATAGGCAGGGTCATTTTTTGCGAGGGTCGCGGATTCAATGATCAAATTTAGCTGTGAAATCGCACTATAGCGCAAGGCTTTAGCCTTTAAAATTTTATCCGAACTAGACATGATTAAAAAAAAAAATCCAAAAAATAATTGACAAAAATTAGGTAAACTGAAAAAAAAATCAAAATTTGGACACCCTGTATAAATATTAATGTCCTACGTTTAATTACAATAATCAAACTATAAGCGCACAAAAGTAAAGAAAATACCCGATGCAAACTAATGATAACAAAAAAACTTGTGTATAAGTTTTTTTATCTTCGCCTCGCGAATTCAAATAAGTAGGTACCTACTATGTATTAAATTTAAAAATAAATACCTACAAATCAAAAGCATTTAATTTGGTAAAACTATTTATCTGCCTTTACACGAAAACAAATTCTCAAGTTAAGAATTAAATTTCCTTCAAAATTTATTATGCACGCAAAAAATGGATACAATCATAGCCATTTGCAGACAGATATTATAATAGTAAATTAGAAATAGATATATTCATAGCAATTTTTACGCAAAAACGAATATAGTAAAGCATCCGCAATCGGATATAGTCATAGCAATTTGCAATAAGCAAAAATGAATATGGCAATTTGGAGATTTTTTTCGAGCAAATTGGATATAATTATAGCAATCCACAAATGTGAAGGCACAACGGCTAAATAATAGCACTTTGCAGACACTATTTTAAACTATTTCCAGTGACAAACAAAAAAACACCCAAATTCTATACGGTTTTTTTTTTTTACAAAAAAGAAACGAAAAAACTTGATTTATTCGAAACAAAAAAAAGCATAGTAGTTTACAGATTTTATCTGTGTTTGGTTTTTCGCATGAAAAGGCTAAATTTATTGTTAAAAATATTTAATTTTTACACAAAAAAAATCGCAAAATGTATTTTAGAAACCTAGGGGTTTTCTAAAGTAGGCATGTAAGAAAAACAAGGGTTTTTCTTGCATTTGAAACCAGTAAAAAAAACTAACCTAAAAAGGCAAAAAAACGATTCCAGAAATCCGGGTCGCTAAGGATCAAAAATGGGGCTCCCTGGTGGTCCAGAAAGGAGAATTGTCTGGAATTTAACGGTGTTAGGTGTGGACTGTAAAGTTAAGGGAATAAGGTCATAGGCTAAGCTGGTACAAGGGATTCTGAAATGGTCTAGTTTACCTTCTAGGTTAGTGTAGCAATAAACAAATGTATGTAAGGTAAAAATAATGCATTTTCACTTACCATTTTTATACAGGAAGTGGAACTCATGGGAGGACGCGCTGTTAAACCGTATTTTTTGTACCCCACATTCATGTGGTAGGAGAGTCGCTAACACGCGTGTATTCTGGTTCGAAGACGAAACGGTTCTCTCATGCTGCAGCAGGTATCGCTACTGCGTTCGTTCTCCCACATGTCGCCCAGTGGCGTCGTTAATCCATAGGCGTAGGAGAAAAGGGATAAGTAGGAGGGAATGAGATTACGAAGGTCCATATTAAAGGAACTAGGAACCTTAGTAATTCAAAATGCATTTTATGTAAAGTAAATTAATTATAGCAAATTGTAATATTTGCCTTTAAAACCGCGGGAGTTTCAAATGCAAATAACCCAGTAATTTTAAGTACTTAATTAGTTAATTAATACTAAATAAACAAAAAATAGAAAATGCTCTAGTGAATCACCAAATAGCCTAATTCGAACCAATTTGGTAAATTATAGTAAAAAGAACATATTTACAAAAAGGAAGGCGGGACGAACCATAGTTCATCTTGTTTATTTTAGTAAAACTACAAAAAAGCACTGGAAACATGAAATATGTTTTTAAAAAAAAAGGAACAAGTTCGGGCCAAAATAGCAAGGCACTCCAAATTTCACAGGAGAAATTGTCTTAAATAAATGAAATGAAGGAAAACAAGTCAATTTAGTAAACATGCCGCAAAATTTGGTCATGACGTCATACCTTATCTTGCGTTTACAAGAAATGCAAAAGTTGTACTTAATGAAAAAATTATATGGAAAATTATATGTAAAAAAAATTATATCTAAAGCTTGCTCCTACCTTGGTCCTGGATTATTGTATGAGTAAATAAAAAAAAATTATTTTATTTTGTAAACCTAGAGTTCTGTTGTCCAGACATCTCCTCACCACTGCACCGGGTCCTGTCCTGTTCACGCCCACCCTGAGGATCTCCTAGCACATGATGCTAGGGCAGCACATAGTCAAAAATGGTTGCTGGATTCTTTCCCGAGCGTAAAAACCCTGTGGAAAATGAAATGTTTCAGTTTCCTGGAATTCGTCGGTTTTGCACGAAGTTCCCCTACACCGAGTAACTTAAATCAAGAACCCCATGTCGACTCAATAAAATAGAGCAGATTTAAACAGATGAACTAAAATAATCCTAACGTACCTTTCCCAGGGTTACAACTGGCTCGAACCTCGTTCCACCAGCAAAACTGTCCCGTCGATGGAATGGATGGGCTGTAACCAAAGGAAAAAACCAATCTATAGGTTTTATCCAAAACGTGGTTAAAAAAAAAATATAAAAAAACTCCAAAAATTCCACACGTCTGCTGTAGTAAAATTACATTTCACACGAAAAACAATTACAATTTGGGAGGCAAGTATTGTCTTGAAGAATTCAAAAAAAAATCGAACTTACCACGCTTCTTCCCCGTAGAAATGGCGTAGGCCGCCTTTTAGTCCCTCTCAGAGGATGTGAGCGTCACTAAGATTCGCCTAAACAACGACGGCTCACAGTAAACCGTCTTTGGTATAATCTGCAACTACTGCAGTGCCAATAAGTGCCAATAACCACAAAAACAATGGCGACACCAACAGACGGCCACCAGCCCAGCCAAAATTCTTTAGGAAAGAGACAAGACACTTTGTCAAGAACACAAAAAAATGAAGTTGCCGGAAATCGTTCGTAAATCTGGTGGGGACAGTACACAGTACCAACCAAATTTTTTCCGGTTAAATTCAAATAAGAATGCAAACGCATTTATAAAAAAACGCTCTCGCCGAAAAATCACCAACTCCGGTTTGCGAGCCTGGAGAAAAAAACCCGCGGTTTTCAAACTAACCAATGAGGAAATACACTAATACTTCCGTACCCTGCGCATGAGGTGTTGTCGGATCTATTTCCACGGTTGAAAACATCGAGACACCCTCCATACATAGACCGAACATTTGCCTACCGGACCCCCGCCAACATAGCAAGTAGGAGGAAAATAACCAGCCGGACTATAAGAAGCTCAGCATTGAAACCATCAACTGTAAAATCAATTACTGGAGATTCGAGCATGCATCAAACCCAGGAATATTCGAACACTCAACCAATTCCCATATGAGTAAAGCCATACTAAATGTAGAATTTAGTTGTACTTTAGTTAGTTTTAGTCAAAAGTTTCCTTTGCTCTTTATATATGTTTTCTCTAAGATTCATATGGTTTGACGCCATTTTTGTAAAACATTTCTACATTAATAAAGTTGTTTCTGAACTTAAACCTAAAAATACACATTGAACTACTGCTTAAACCCGGCTTAGAATGTTCAGATGTTAAGTTTGCTCACCACTAGCTAGCCCTACACAACCTTCCAATCCGACTGAGTTAGCTATTAACTTTATTTAACTATGATTATATATAAATTTATATAATATAAAAATACGATTTTGTTTATTCTTTTAGTCCTGGTTTTTATCCCTCGTTTATCTCCCATTTACAAAAGTGCATAACTCGTATTTATTTTATCTTCTCCTTATCAAATTAATAAAGATATCAAAGGGGGCGGAGCCTCGGTTGTTCCTGGTCGAACCGAGGACCCAAATATATTTTCGTGCTATCAAAACTAGCTAATCCGTGGAGGAGATAAGGTTCGGAAGAGAAATGAAACATAAGCGAATGAAATGTTCACCTAAATGTTTTCTTCCTGTTACTGAAACCATTTGTGATGCGGCACCGCCGCCATGCCCCAGCAGAACAGCTGTTTATGTTCATGAACGTCAAAGAAAATTACGAAATTTTACAGATAAACAAAACAATCGAAAGTTTTTATGTGATTTTTCCCGAAACCTGTGATCTCAAATTCCGATTAGAATGCCCAAATAATACGATGTGTCCACAGTAATTCGATGGAATGCCTCCTTCATAAGGTAACCTTCTGGACACTATATAACCTTAAAACCCAGCTCTATAAAATACCCTTAATTTCTCCAGAAAGACGAGTCGAAGAGCCTTGATTATTTACCTAAATAAACAAATATGTAACGTTTGCCTTAAACGTAAAAATGACACGTTACACGACAAACCCATCAACGTCACTGAAATTAACATTTTTAGGTTATGTTATTTTTTTGCCAAGTTCATTGGCGTTTTACTAAAATAATTTAAATTGTCAGCGGTGAATGACATCAATTATCATGCAAGATATAAACAAAAACGTTTGACCGCACCCCCTGTATAGGTTTTGTTAAAAATCGTTTATTTTTATTTTCGGACGCTTATGATTTAACAAGGACAGAAGGACCAGTATTTTCATCCTTTGATTTTGAACTAAATAAATTTAACTTTGAAGAGTTTATCGCGTCTCTATTTCTTTAAAATATACAATACATACCGGGTCTCTAAGCAGGGTTGCCCGCCGTAGGGGGGACGGTCCCGGTTTTTGTAGCTTGGTCCCGCTTTTTTTAAATCCCATCAAAGTCCCGCTTTTTATGCGAATTGTCCCGATATTCCCGCTTTTTTTTCATTTCTGTCCTATTTTTTTACCTTTCTGTATCTTCTTATAATATAACTTATAAATTTTATTTAAAAAAAAACAATTGAAGAGGAATGTTTTACTTTTTCGTTTAACTTACTTTCTCATTTAAGGGCGGATACTTCTTATCTATACATACTTATCTTATGTGTTGGTTCATATTTGTTTATTTTAAATAAAAATTACAGATCATATATATTATAATGCATGGAATTTTGATCGATCGAAATATAATGAAGACAATGGAAGTTTGAAACACAACTTAATTTAAAAGTTTTTCACCTCTTCAATTAAAAAAAAAACTCACTAAATTTGAATAGGTAGGTATAACATTTAAATTTTAAAATTAAATTCTTGAATGTATTTTTGGAAACGTAAATAAATAAACACACCATCTGGTTCCTAAAACACTCCAGATTTATTTATGTTAGAATCGATGTAAATTTTTAGTATCTATTTTAAATTTTTGTGTTTATGCATTTACATAATTTGTCCCGCTTTTTAATTTAAAAAATCTGGCAACCCTGTCTCTAAGTAGTAGTAGCGATGAAGATCTAAACGTAAGTGCACTCGGTGCAAATTTTTGACAGCACCTAGCTAGTGTCTTTGAACTACCAGTGCTGCACTCATTTTCCGAATGGATACGCCATTATTTAACTTTAAAAAATCTACAAATATTCTTACCAACTGCCAAGTGTCTTGCAGACAAGTTTAGTTGCCCCGTCTTCCTGACTGATTTTTTCACATCTTTGGTGATATGCTGTTCATCATCCTTCACTGTCTGCGATGAATTCAAATTAAATTAGGTTTATTACTAGAATTTACAGCAAGAGTGCAGGTATGTCAGACAAGACGCTAGCCCTACCAAGTGTACTTTGGCTGCCTGACTTCCGCATGCGCAGATCTACCAATATTATTTACCTCATGTATTACAATAGATAAGCAGGGTGATTTTCACTTGATTTCTAACCACATGAAAATAGAAAGTTCTAAAAACCTAACCTAACGAAACCTAATTAAATCTAACCGAACTGAACCAATAATTTTTTTGTAAAAAAAAACTTTCCTGACTTCCTACCCGGGATCCTAGAGGATGTGAATCCGAACCGAACCGAACCTAACTAAACTAAACTACAACACTGCTAATTAGGTTTAGTTGGGTATGGTTAGGTTTGGATAGGTTCGGTTCGATTCGGTTCGGTTCGGTTCGGATTCACACCCTCTAGGACCCGGGGAAAGAAGTCAGGAAAGTTTTTTTTTTGAAAAAATTGTTGGTTCAGTTTGCTTTGGTTCGGTTCAGTTTGCTTTGGTTCGGTTTGGTTTGATTCGGTTCGGTTCGGATTCACATCCTCTAGGATCCCGGGTAGTAAGACAGAAAAGTTTTTTTTTTTAGGAAAATTATTGGTTCAGTTTGCTTTGGTTCGGTTCGGTTAGATTTGATTAAGTTTCGTTAGGTTGGGTTTTTGAAACTTTCTATTTTCATGTGGTTAGAAATCAAGTGAAAATCACCCTGCTCATCTATTGTAATATGGTCGGGCAGCAAAACACAATTTTTGGTGATTTTGGTAAAACTTGGTACGTTTGTAGAGCGACCCAAGAGAAGTAGAGAAAATTTTTTTCTTGGTTCGAACTCTACTGATTGCCGCGTTTCAGTGCCCTTAAATTTCAAATTTGCACCTTTACATTTTTTTCCAGTATCTTAATACCAAAAACCAGCTAAAATATTTTTCATGACAATTTTGATTAGGTAAGACCTGACTCCATAAGCCCATGTAACGCAACTTTTAAAAATATTTTTTTATATTAAGAAAAATAATGTTCAAGTCAAAACTTACCAAACTAGTGATTTTTTTAAACTTGAAATTTTGGACCCTGTCAAAAACTTTCAGAGGCGGATTTTATCTGACATACTTTTTTTTCTTTCTTTTGAGTCTGGCTATATCTCACTTTTTAAAATTTGAAAAAATCTTACAGGGAAAATCTGTCGCAGAGTCACAAATACCATGCTGTCGCGTTTTTTGCAAAATTCAAAGATTTTGGACTGCTTATACAAAACAATTTTTTAAAACTTTATTTCACCAAAACTTAAAATAATTTTTACCGGTTCTGATAGAGAACTAAATACAAAATTTACTTCCTTAAAAAAATAAATAAATATAATCCAACAAATTCAAAAATTTACCACAAACATGGAAAAATCATAGGTTTAAAATAACGCCTTTTTAAGCAAAAATTACATGTTTGAAGATAAACGGATGGGGATTTTTTATTATGAGTATAATTTTGGGTCCCCCGAAAATCCTTGTTTTAATATGGACAAAAAAGCGTTTAAAGTTGGCTATTTTTCAGTTTTTATTAAAAGATATTCAAATCGTATACTTGTCGGTCATTAAACCGCCATTTTCGTCAATATTTGGGGGATTTTGATAAACATTGGCACGATTATACATCAACTTGAGCAAAGTTTTAAAAAAATGGTTGTTACTCCACTATAAGTTGCGTATAAGTGTCCTGAAATTTCTGGTTTGCGCCTTTCCACTTTTTTCAAAATATCTACTACTACTACTATGTCGGTTTAGGACGTTTTTCTACGTTGTCCGACGCCTATTCTCCATCTCCTTCGATCCTGGCAATCATCTTCTGTCAGATTCTTTTGACTCATTGATCTTTGGATTGACTGTTGCCATGCTAGTTTAGGACGTCCTCTTTTTCTGCGCCCTACTGGTTGCCACTCTAGGACCTGTTTTGGTAATCTTTCGTCGTTCATCCGTTGTAAATGGCCGTACCATATCAATTGCCTTTTAGTGATGTCATCCGTTATGCTTCCCTCGATTCCCATTCTTTCTTTTATCTTTTATCTCATTTCTTATGTGATCTAATCTAGATATTCTCATTGATCTTCTTATTGCATCCATTTCGACACTTTCCATTTTTATTTTGTATTTTTCTGTTACGCGACAAGTCTCTATTCCATACAACAGTGTGCTTTTTACCATTGTTTCATATATGTTAAATTTTACATTCTTTCTTATCTCTCTGCTCCATAAAATACTGTTAAGACATCCAATAACCTTTTTTGCTTTTACTATTCTTTTTTCCAATTCTTTACAGTCTGTTCCTGTCATATCAAATGTGACACCCAAGTATACATACTCATTGCATGGAGATATTGTTTGTCCATTGTCTAGTTCTAACTCACTGGATTCGTTTCCAATACATAAGTACTGTGTCTTGTCCACGTTCACTGTTAGTCCCCACTTTTGGTATTCTTCCGTTAACTTCCTTATCATATACTCCATGACTTCTTTATCATTAGCTACAATTACTTGGTCGTCCGCAAACTGTAGTGTGTATATAGTAAATCGGTCGTTAAGTTGTATTCCCATGCCGTGCACTTTACGTTTCCAGTTTTTTAGAGCCACTGCGATATATATTTTAAAAAGAGTTGGAGAGATACAACATCCCTGTCTTAAGCCTTTTGTTACTAGGAATTCTTTTTAAAGTCGATTTCCAATTCTAATTTTAGATTTTGACCCTTTGTATAGTTCTTTTATCGCTTTTATGTATGTATGATTGATATTAGTCTGTTCCAACACCGTCCATAATTTTTCTACTGGAACGGTATCATATGCTTTTTGTAGGTCCACAAAGGTAACATGAGTCTCTATATTTCTGGCGCTTCTTTTCTCAATTACTTGTTTAAGACAAAAAACATTATCACTACAAGATCTGCCTGCACGAAACCCACTTTGCTCTTCTTCTTCTTGTTCATGAAAATCATTCTCTATTAGATCTCTAAGAATCCTACCGTACAATCCACTTAGAGTGCTGGTGACTGAAATTCCTCTGTAATTGTTACAATCCAGCATGTTTCCTTTTTTTGTATTGAGGATATCAATGCAATTTTCCAATCATTAGGTACTGGATGTCCGTTTATGCATTGATTGATAATATATGTGAGATTTTCGAATAGTTTCTCTGATCCATGTTTGAGCATTTCAGCATATATTCCCCCAGGTCCGCTAGCTTTTCCGGATTTAAGCTTTTTTATACTATTCTTTATCATTTCTTTTTCGATGATTACTTCCTCTCCATGTACTTCTATGTCTCTCCTCGGAGAGGCTGTTAGATATTCGGGTCTCGTCTCCTGCAGCAGTCCCTTGTAGTGTTCTGTCCATAGTTCTGGTTTGATGATCTGGATGTTTACTTTTTCTTTTGTTGGGTTTTTTACTGTAGAAATGAATTTCCATACTTCAGAGCTCTGCCTACCTCCTACGTGTGTATTTATATCGTGGCATTTGCGCTCAAACATTTTATTTTTTCTGTGCGTATCAAACTTCTTAGCTGTCTTCTGGTTTCCCTGTAGATTTCTAGGTCTCTTTGTTCTTTAGTACTGAGCCATTTCAAGTATGTGCGTTTTTTCTCTTTGACCATTTCCTGTATTTTCTCCGTCCACCACATCTTCCTGTTATTTCTATTATCTTGGTATCCAACAGCTTCGTTGCTTGCTTCCTTCAAGCTTTTTATTATGTTTGTATATATCTCTTCAAATGAGTGATTTGTGTTAATTAATTTTTGATCTAATAGACTTCTAAAGTTGTATTTTTAATTGTCTTCGATTCACTCTAGGTTTTCATTTTCTCTAATACTTTCGTTCTTATTTGTTTTTCTTAAAGGGAATAATATTTTTGCTTTTACCAGATGGTGGTCAGATCCACAGGCAACACCACGAAGTGCTCGCACATCATACCACTTTAATTGCGAGTGTTGTCCACCTATAGCATAATCAATGATTGATTTAAGATTTCTTGTTGGCTGAATCCAGGTATATCGATGAATATCCTTATGTTTAAAAAAACCATTATTTATTTTTAGGTTGTGGGTTTCACACAATTGCATCAGTCTTAAGCCATTATCATTTGTTACTTCCTCTCCAAATGGTCCTATCACTTTGCTCTGGGTTTGTCTACCAGTTCGGCTATTAAAATCGCCAAGCATAATTATTTCTCTGGTATTACCGATTTTGGTGATAGTCTCATCCAGTTGGTCAAAGAACATTTGTTTTGTAGCTACTCTGTCGTCATCTGATGGTGCGTAGACTGCTATTATGCTTATATTATGTCCAAGCATCTTCATGTTCACTCGAAGTATGTTTTCCCTAATGCAATCGTAGTCTGTAATTTTATTCTTTAGATTTTTCTTTATTAACAAGGATACCCCTCTGGCTGCTCTGCTTTCTTTTGGGACTCCAGTGAATATATGGACAAAATTGGCGACACTATTCGTACCTGTTCCTTTCTTCTTTTTTGTCTCTGTGAGTGCAATAATATCGATCTTACAATTCTGCACTTTAGTTGCAATAATGTCCAACTTTTGATTCACTCCCTGTACGTTCCATGTAGCTATATTCATAGTCCTTTGTCTTTGCTTTTTTCGTCTTCGAGAGTTTCCATCCATTGCTCCGAGGCTTTGTTTAGGCTTTTTGGTAATTGCTTTGTTTTACAAGTATTAGAGAACCAGTCTAATGCCTCAACCCCCTACTTGGAGGGCCAGGATTTTTAATCAAGGTTTTTCTCCTCTAGCCTTTGACGAGCCAACGCCATACTGTAAGGCAACAGATGTGGTCTTTTATACTATCCCTAAAAGAAAGGGTTGCCACCTACGCTATGATCACCGTACCGAGGTCCATTCTCTCCGCCTTTCATATCGATGTGGTCTTCTCCCGTAACCCTGGGAAAGGGACCCTATACAGGTGCTAACTCTCCGGGTCGGAGAGTACCTGGAATCTACGGAGGGCAGGGGTCGATTCATTTCCCCTGATAGACATCTGACGAGGTCTACCCGTACCCGAGTACCGGGGTACCCGATCAAAATATCCCAAAATTAAAAAAAGGTAATTATTTTTTTATTGCTGTTTTAATAAGGTAAGACCTGTCTCTATGGGCCCATGTACCACAACTTTTAGAAATATTTATCGATTTCAGACAAAATAATGTCAAAATTTTTGGCCAAAGTGGTGATTTTTTCAAAACTTGAATTTTTGGATCCTGTCCAGAAATTTCTGAGGCGGATTTTATCTGACACACTTTCTTTTCTTGCTTTTAAGTCTGGCTCTATCTCACTTTTTAAAACTAAAAAATATTGCAGGAAAAACCTGTAGCAGAATCACATATACCAAGCTGTCGCGTTTTTCGCAAAATTCAGAAACTTTGGACTGCTTATACAAATTAATTTTTTAAAAATGTATTTGAACAAAACATAAAAGACTATTTACTGGTTCTAATAGAATTGGTAAGTAATATAAAATTGACTCAACTAAAAAAAAAATTTCCGCACACATGGAAAAATCAAAATAACGGTTTTTTAAAGAAAAAACTACACATTTGGAGATAAACAGCTGATGATTTTTTATTTTGCATTTAATTTTGAGTCCCCCGAAAACCTTTGTTCTAATATTATAATGCTTTCAAAAGGTGTGAATTTTTTTTTCAAAATATACTTAGTAAGTTGTAGCAAAAGAGCGTTTAAAGTTGGGTATTTTTCAGTTTAAAATATCCAAATCGTATACTGGTCGGTCACTTTCGTCAATTTTGATGGGACTTTCATAAAAATTGGCAAGTTTGTACATCGACTTTAGAGAAGTATAAAATAAAAAAAAAGTTGGTTGGTACTCCACTTTAACTTTCCAGTTGCACCTTTTCACTTTTTTCAAAATAACTGAAAATCAAAAAGAGTCCAAATATTTTTATTTCGGTTTTAATTAGGTAAGACCTGTCTCTATCGGGCTGTCTTACATAACTTGTACAAATATTTTTTCAAATTAAAAATATTGAAAAAAAAAGTAGTGATTTTTTAAAACCTAAATTTTTTAGCTCTGTGAAGAAATTCTTAATGAGGGTTTTATCTGACGTACTATTTTTTCTTCCTTTTGAGTTTGCCTATAATTTTCTTTTTAAAATATTAAAAAATATTGAAGGAAAAATAAGTTTTTAGTTTGGGTAATTTTCATTATTTTTTAAAAAATGTTAAATTATTGTTTTTGTGTTATAGCGGTACCCAAGGGCGGATTAAGGGCGATCACTCCATCAAAAATCTTTCAATATGTTGGCTTGTGTTTTTTTTTAATGCTAATAAATACTTATTTAGGTATAAACTTTAAAATGGCTGGCTATTACAGGCAAAATTAATTAAAATGAACAGATTTGTCACTGAGGACAGGATATGACATTTATGTCTTTGCATCGAATCCAAAGAAATGGTTAAAAAAAATTAAAATTACACTTATTCCAGTAAAATGGGCTTAGCACTTATATCAACTTATTTGTCTCTAATGAAATATAATTATATGAAAAACCTATTTCTAATGGCTCGCTTGTATTTATGAGATACTATTTTAATTTTACAGTTGTCGTAACATTTGTTAAATTATAAAATGAAATAATTCTGTTTTTTTTACTTTTTGTATTTATTAAGAGATTAATATTTTTTATGGAAAATTATAAATACTTCTGAGCTTTGTAAATAAATAAAATAAAATAAAGTTAGCACGTT
This sequence comes from Aspidapion aeneum, assembly GCA_963576565.1. NCBI lineage: Eukaryota > Metazoa > Arthropoda > Insecta > Coleoptera > Brentidae > Aspidapion > Aspidapion aeneum. The sequence goes on from OY755042.1 coordinate 63,267,779, forward strand.
TACTAATGTGTTAATTCCAATTATTTCAGGCTTCTAAAGTATATTAAGAACTTAACACTATTTTAGTATACGGTAATTTTTGTAAGAACCCAAAATTAACCTCAAAGTAAAAAATCACCGGCCACTTATCTAGTTTCGCTTTAAAAACTGGTATTTTGAACCAGAAAAAAGTGTGTAATAAATTTTTTATTTTTCAATTTTTGTTAAATAATTTTATATATTAGTTTTTTTTATCAGAAACATACGCTTTTAAATTTTAGTCAAATAAAGTTTAAAATATGGTTTTGTATTTAAGCAGTCCAAAATCTTTAAAATTGCCTGACCACTATATAACTTGGATATTTTTTTATAAAAACTAAAAAATATCTCCAAACGCGTCATTTTTGCTTACACAACCGGTATTTTTAACCAACGATGTTTTTCTGTTTGCGGTAAATTTTTTAACATTTTGTATTATATTAATATATTTTTTATGTATATGTCTTTTGGTATGTAGTTTTTTTTTAATTAGAAACGGTAAATGCCCTTTTAAATTATGGTCAAATAGAGTTTAAAAAAGTGGTAATGCATAAGTAATCCAAAATCTTTGAATTTTGCGAATAACGCAACAGCTTGGTATTTATGATTGTGCTACAGATTTTTCCTGCAATATTATTAGGAAGAGAAAAAAGTACATCAGATAAAATCCTCATTAGAAATTTCTTCACAGAGTTAAAAAATTTAGGTTTTAAAAAATCACTACTTTTTTTTCAATATTTTTAATTTAAAATTATTTTTCTTAAAATAAAAAATATTTCTAAAAGTTATGTAAGACAGGCTAATAGAGACAGGTCTCACCTAATTAAAATCGTAATAAAACATATTTTGACTCTTTTTGATTTTCAGTTATTTTGAAAAAAGTGAAAAGGTGCAAAGTAGAAAGTTAAGGGCACTGAAACGCAGCTTAGAGTGGAGTACCAACCAACTTTTTTTATATTTTTTATTTCTGTAAAGTCGATGTACAAACTTGCCAATTTTAATGAAATTCCCATCAAAATTGACTAAAATGGCGGCTGAGTGACCGACCAGTATTAGATTAATTTTTAAAAAACTGAAAAATATCCAACTTTAAACGCTTTTTTGCTACCACTTACCAAGTATTTTTTGAAAAAAATTTCATACCGTTTAAAAGCCTGTCTATATTAGAACAAAGGTTTTCGGAGGACCCAAAATTAAATGCAAAATAAAAAATCCCCAGCCGTTTATCTCCAAATGTTGTTATTTTGAGTAAGTGATTTTTCCATGTTTGCCGCAAATTTTTAAATATTTTGGACGAAATTTCTTAGAACCAGTAAATAGCCTTTTACGTTTTGTTCAAATAAAGTTTTAAAAAATTGATTTGTATAAGCAGTGCAAAGTCTTTGAATTTTGCGAAAAACGCGACAGCTTGTGATTTTCCCTGCTATATTTTTTAATATTTTAAGATGGGTAGTATAGCAAGGCTCAAAAGGCAAAAAACAAAGTATGTCAGATAAAATCCGCCTTAGAAATTTCTTGACAGCGTCCAAAAATTCAAGTTTTAAAAAAATCACTACTTTGGTAAATTTGTCAAAGTTTTGACTTTGACATTATTTTTTTTAAAACCGATAAATATTTTTAAAAGTTGTGGTACTTATGTCTATGGACAAATCGGCCTAAAAGGGGGTTTCGTGTGCAAGTCGTGCCAACTTTTTGCCGATAAGCCAAGTTTGTTAAGGTCACTCCATAGATCAGGTTTTGACTTGTTGTCATTGTGGTAAATGCGTTTTTTTAAAGATATGGCCCCCACCACTTTTTTTTGCACGATACTTTTTAAAACGATGTATCTTTCTTAAAAATAGTCGTAGAGGGTTGCAAAAAATGGCAAATGAATCAGTAAACACCCGCAATAAAATAACTTTCTATTATATTTTTCAAAATTTTGCCTCGTTTTTTTAGAAAAAATAAAATAACTGTATTTTTACTGTTTTTTTGTATAGCTAGTAAAGTTTAACCTACATTTTTAATAAAACCAAAGCATAATTTAAAAAAAAGAGTTTAAATAAAAGTTATAGAATGAACATTTTTCTATAATTTGGTGTATGTAAGTCTTATATAGATGTATATTTTATATTTGTTTCAATAAAAAAACAATTTGTTGTCATCAAAACGACTACCGAAGGTGCATTACCGTACGCGGACGCCTATAAAGCGGCGCGCGGCTTTACGCAGCTGAGGCGTCTAGTAAAACAGGTGATTTCTATTATTATTGTTACCGTTGTTTGATGGACAATATCAAACAACGTTGTTATTGTTATTTTTGAAAGTGAATATCAATCGAAGAAAGTTTTTACAATATAGTGCAGGTGCTAGAGGTAGTTGAGTATGCGAAATATGAGGACCGCAGTTTGACAATGGATCCTAGCTGAGAATAGGTCACAGACTAACGATTTGGATGTTGCCGGGCAAGTTTTAGTCCAATTTTTTTTCCCTTCTCCTTATAAAGTCGTGTTCGAATTTCTAAAAATCTAACTAAGTTGACGCCCTAAACACACAATGACATAGAAATGGATTAAAAATGTGTAAAATCTAATTTGAAAATAAAAGTATATTAGTTTTTTAAATTTTAGCTGCAAAATCCCCCAAAACCCCCCAGACTCCCCAAATCCTGAAATTTTTAGAATTTTTTCAAATTTTTTTAAAGATAAATATGTCCTAAACTTTATTGTAGACCATAAGTTTTCCTTTTCAACAATGTATTAGTCAGGGAGTACGACTAATGACAAACTCGACAGCGGCGTCCGTTTATTAAGGTAGTGTAAATAAATTTAAAAAAGAAACATGTTTATTACAGGTTTTACCCGATTTTCTTAAAAACCGAGCTCTAAATCAAAAAATCTAATACACACTTTGTTATAGACAATAAAATTGCCTTTTAAATGATGTAAAACAAGGAAATGGTAGTTTTATCTATAACAATTTAGGGGCGTTCGTAAATAAAATCAATTTTGAAAAATAACTAAATTTATCAATTTTTTACAAGTTTTATCAAATTTTCTCACAAATTAAGCCTTTTGAAAGAAAAATAATTTTGCCGTTTATTGTAGAAAATAAAATTTATTTTTTAACAATGTATTAGTCAGTGGGGTCAGGCTAATGACAAACTCTCCAGCGGCGTCCGATTATTAAAAAAAAATATAAAAAATCACATGGGTTCGGTTCGGTTCGGTTCGATTATCTTAAAAACCAAGCTCTGGATCAAAAATTGTGACCTATAGTCGATTGTAGACAATAAAATTTCGTTTTAAACGTGTATAATAGTGTAAGATTTACCTTCAGATTAAAACTTCACAGGCCTGTGCAACTTAAATCAATTTTTACAAATCGCCAAACAAATTAATTCTGTTACAAGTTTTTTTCAATTTTCTCAGAAACTAAGCTCAATTGACAAAAATGTATTGTATACTTTATTGTAGGAAATAAAATTTTCTTTTTAACAATGTTTAAGTCAGTGAGGTTTAATTAATGACAAACCCTTCAGCGACGTCCGTATATGGGGGTCAATTGAAAAATAAAATAAATAAAATCATTTTTGTCACATTTTTCACCCGATTTTTTTTCGAATATTTAAAAAAATACATATTTTAAAAAGTATTTTTTTAATGTATTTCAAATGAAGTAATTTAAACTTTATTGTGTTAAAATCGGATAAAAAATAAAAAAGATTAAATTTGTTTTTAAATATGCTTTTCCGCCATATTGAATCCGCCATATTTAAAAAAAGACGCGATTATCACAATGACAATAAGTCAAAACCTGATCTGCTAGGTATGTTAAACAAATTTAAGTTACTTCCAAAAAGTTCATATGGTTTTCATTAAAAGCATAATTTTTAAATATACCCCAAAGACCCCAGTTATTTGGAAATAACTTAAAAATTAATTAACGCATTGGAACACTTGAACCAGATTTGAATAAAGACTCAAAATAGCTTTCTTTTTTATATAAACTTTTCTTTTCTAGCTCAAATAGTTTTATAAATAAAACTAAAAAAATATAAAAAAATTACCCTTTTACAATTTTTTTAAAGATACGCCTTTCCGCCATTTTGAATCTGCCATATCTTTCAAAAAACGCATTTACCAGAATGACAACAAGTCAAAACGTGATATATGGGATGCTCTTAACAAAGTTAGCTTATCAGCAGAAAGTTGGCACGACTTGCACACGAAACTTGATTTGTCCATAGACTATTAGGCCCATAGAGACAGGTCTTGCCTAATGAAAACAGTAGCAATGAATATTTTGGCATTTTTGATTTTGAGATATTTTGAAAAAACGTGGAAAGGTGCAAACCGGAAAGTTCAGGGCACTGATACGCAGCTTAGAGAGACAAATCCACGAAATTTGTTTTGGTTTTTTACTTTTTTTGGGTCGATGTATAAACGTGCCAATGCTTATCAAAATCCTCCAAAAATTGACGAAAATAGCGTTTTGCTGCCCGACCAATACATGAGATAAATAATATTGGTAGATCTGCGCATGCGGAAGTCAGGCAGCCAAAGTACACTTGGTAGGGCTAGCGTCTTGGCACGTATGTCAGCTGTCAGGGCACATATCAGGAATGACGCTTGTGTGGGGCCCTGATGGTTCAATGGACGCGCGTCCGCTTTTCGATCAGAGGGTAATGGGTTCGATCCCCATGCCTGTCTCTACAAACATTTTCCGTCTGTGAATACAGATTCACCGGAGGTAGGGGTAACGCCTGTCTTGGGCGCAGTTTGGGCATCAACGAAGTAGGCAAAGTTGATGAAAAAATACAAGGCGGTGGTTCGGAAGTCACGTTAAGCGGATGGTCCCGTGTTAAGAGCGTAGATGGCGCTACCACGATAAAGATCCTAGGGTCACTGCATTCTGGAAGCCTGGCGTCTCCAGGGGTAGCGACACCAAACATAACCTTATTTACGAAAAACGCAAATCTGACACTGTCAGGAGCGTAGATTTTTTTCTGTTCAAAAAAATTAAATGGTTTACAAATGTTACGAAAAGAACTGTCCGTCACACCCGGTATATAAATTTGACTGTCCAAATAAACAAACAAAAAATCTAAGTTTTTTATGATTTCAATATTTATTAGGACTCTGTGTTAGGACCCACACAGCGCAAGAAACCAAAAATATAGTTTGCATGTTTTATATATATTCTAAAGTATAGAAAACTATTATGTTGGGTTTTGTAAAATTTAATAAATTTTTTATGCTCTCTAGGGAATAAAAATGTAAGTTTTTCATGGGCTAAGGTAGTATTTCTTGTCCCCAGTGATTAAAAGTATTTTTTTTATACCATAAGGGCAAAATATAGGTTTTTGGATTATTTTATTTTATCATAATACAAAAAACAAAAAGGAATCAAGATATATATACACGATAACGATTATTTTGTTTCTTCCAGCTTTCCGTAAGCCTACTGTACTTTGCTGATGACTTGATTCGTTTCGATTGTTATTGTGTCCTTCGGCATAGAATACTGCTTCCATATAAACGAAGGATTTAACTTTCTAGACTTCCCCAGGATGTAAACCAGGAATACCTTTTCGGTGAAATTTTCGAAATTCTGTTTATTGCATCATTTTCGGTACTAAAAGCTTTCTTCGGTGGCCTTTTCCATGCCCATCTCAAAGTAAAAATATGCTTTATTCTTTGGTCCCTTGCTTGTTCCATCTTCGAGAAATGTAATTCAAACTTTTTCTCGACTAAACTTATTTAGTTTGTAATGAAATAAATATTATTTTTTCCACATTAGTAGTGTCTGTTGCTGAAGAAGTGAACTGGGTATGACCTTGGGACTAAAAGAAGTGTGCAAGAAGTTGTCAGCAATGACGTAACAACCAGAGGCTGTTGAAAGGCCCTATTGGTCAATGAGTTAGGTGCCAATAAGAGAGTAAGTAAAATGGGGTGTTTTTTTTAGTAAGATAGCTACTTCACTAGCTTCGCCTGGCCTAGGTAAGTCTTAATGTGAAAAGGGCCTTAGTTAGGTAATTGTTGGTTAAAAAATAAAATAATTTCTAAAAATATTTGTTTAAATTAATCGGGATAGCCTGTTATTTTCAATTTTCGTATATTCCAGCGCTGCCTCTGTTAATTTACGTTTCCATATTGTAGGTAATAATGGGTATAATGTTGGTAGTTTTTCCTCGATGATGTATCTGCATGAATCAAACCCAAAATATATCCATTCTGCTAACCATTTATAAATATTTTCATAACTTTTCTCTTCTAAAAGTTCAGTTCATTACCATATTCGAATCAGGCAAAATATCTAGGTATGACACTTGATGCCAAATTGCGCTGGAAAGCACATGTTAAGAAAAAAAAAGAAGAACTTGAGATAAGGTATAGAAAAATGAACTGGCTAATTGGAAGGAAGTCCAATTTAACAATTCATAATAAGTTACTGCTTTATAGACAAATACTGAAAAACCAGTATGGACATATGGTATTCAACTATGGGGTTGTGCTAAAGAGAGTAACATTCTAGTTGTACAGAGATTTCAAAATAAAGTATTAAGAAACATTGTGAATGCACCTTGGTACGTTCGAAATAGTGACCTTCATCGAGATCTAAAAATCGAAACTGTAGCAGAGACTATAAAAAAGTACGCAAAAAGCCATGAAGATAGACTCCATCGGCATGTGAATGTGGAAGCAATTCAGCTTCTAGACAATACTATGCTAGTTCGACGACTAAAAAGAGTGAAGCCGTTTGAGCTAGTAAACTAAGTGCATTACACATAAAACAAAATAATTCTATAAACACAACACAATTGTGAGTTACAGACTAAACTAAGCGGGGAGAACTGTTGAGTGAACCCTAAGTTTAAATCTGACTTTTCTAGTAAATTAAGTTAAAACAAAATTGCTAATTAGTCTTACTGACTAGATTGTAATAAAAAAAAACACAGTGTGTTTGACAAATAAAAAATAAAAAAGTTCTTCTAGTTGAAAGTCAATTTTAGTTGACCAATAATTATATTGAAAGTCCATCTTACTGTGTTCTAAATTTTAATTTACCACGTCTCGTTGTTGTATTTCGGAAAATATTCCCTTGATTTTTTCCTGAACTTGTATTTCTGCAAATATCACACAAGTATGAAGCAATTTTGTTGCCTGTGCTTATTTTAACTATGTCTACTCTTCCACTTTATCACAGCGAAAATTATGATAAATTAATGGTGGTAGGGAACATTTTCCCATTTCACACGCACAACCTATCGCTACGGCAGACACAGAAAAACTGATTTATCTAAAACTGTAGATGTAGATAAATGATTATTTCATCTATGCTAAAACTATTGAACCTACTGCGTTGGTTCAGTCAACCGTTGAACAGTGTAGATCATCAAAACTTAGTGTTTTTGTTTTCAACCAAATACAATGTTACCAACCTATCAGTGGATTAAACCAAGAATAAAAAAACCCCGTTGCATCTATTGTACCAAAGGAAATCCACAGCGACCTGCTGATTGGATTGTAACAAAACACAGCTCTTGTGAACAGAAGAAAAACGAAGAAGTTAATAATTATATATAACAAGGCTATCGTGGTTAAAAAGAAGTATCAAAGGTCAAAGGTTACTTTTATTTCAACCTATAAATAGAGAGATTTATAAGTTGAAACTCTTACTTTCAGAAAGAACGCTTTTAAAGATGGTTGAAAATAATAGTATTAATAAAGTGTGGGATGATATCTCTGCGTCACCAGTTATTACAGAGGACTTTATTGGATGGTTTTGTGACCATGTGAACTGGGAAGTAATTTGTCGCAAACAAAGATTATCTGATATGTTTACGGCGACCTATATTAATAAGATGCATTGGCCCAATGTGTCTAGATATCAAAATTTAAGCGCAGCTTTTATGCATATTTTATGCAACTCTATTGGCCTTTTCTTTGTCGTTATCAACGGATGTCTGAAAATTTTATAAGAGAAAATGAATGGCGCATCGACTGGGAATACTTATTAAAGTATCAAACACATCTCTCTCCAGAGTTTTTGAAGAGATGCGGCAAAAACATATTAAACCCGAAGAGGGGAGAATTTATGAAGAGGAGCAAATGGAAGAGTCAACTAATATTCGAAATGGGAAGAAACAGTTAAATGGTACTTCAAAGCTGTATAATAACCCATCAAATTAGAATATCATCAATGGGTGGCTCATTTTAGTTATTTAGTAACTGCTATAATTAGAGGACGGTTTTCCCATTAAATATGTATTCTAAATGTAATTATATTTTAAGAAAATTAGTAGATAAAATACACCAATAAATTTTATATGTTTTTCTTTATTTAGTACTAAGCAACATTAATTTTATCTATCCAGATATTATGTTTACTATCAAATCCTAACCACTTTACAAACACCTTATTTTTGGCACGTTTTAAAATTTTTTCTACTAAATATATATCAGGATATTTTACTTTTTGTAGCTGAAGCTCATAGAATCCTCCCTTAATTTCATTTTTGCTAGCATCCTCCAATAGGTATGTTACTGGGTTGGTGAGCTGAATTTTCTTAACAGTAAAAATTTCAGTGTACCAATTCGGCATATATTCTTTATCAAACACACCTCGTATTTTTAAAATGCGAACATCACCAACCTTGTATTTTGGTTTTAATGTCATCTTTACATGGTTATAAACCGTTTTGAGCAGTAGTTTTTCATGTCTTTTTCGCACTTCTGAGGGTTTCATCTCTATAGTTCGATGTTTCCGATTGTTATAAATTCGAACAATTTTCGGAAGTATATCATACCATTTGTAAGATCCTTCCACATTAGGTTTTTAAGGGTTCGGTTTACCCTCTCAACAATTTGAGCCTTTTTTTCACTAAATGAACTATAGTGTTTGACATTGTGTCTTTTCAACAGTTTTGCCATAGTCGAATTGTAAAACTCTTTCCCATGATCGGTTTGAAGATGAAGTGGCACCTGTTCCTTAAACACTTTTTCCATCGCTTTAGACACTTCTTCTCCAGTTTTTGTTTTTAATGGATAGGCCCAAACATATTTTGAGAAACAATTAATAACCACTAAAATGTATTTAAAACCTCTGTTTTCGTTTGCGTACGGTATCATCTCCACAAGATCTGCTTGAAATAGATCATTTAGTGATTTCACAATCACTCTACGCCGTAAAAAATTAATTCTAGCCGGTTTATGAATTTCACTAACTACTTCTCGTTTAACATCTGTAATAAAATTATTAACCATCTCTCTTCTCAATAATATTAGCTTCTTGAAGCTCCTCAACTATAGCGTAGATTTCGTTTGTGTGACCTGTGTTGCCGGCTGTCTGAGATGGTAATAATAAACGTAACCGTTCTACAAGTTCATTGGGATTATCCCAGTACACGTACTCTCTAGGACTATCGGAGTACTCCATCTCCTCCTCTAGATTTCCACCTTTATATATGTCACTAAACAGTTTCTTAAATTTGGTTGAGTAGCTATCGGTGATCACATCTCCAGAGGTCTTATGATGTTTTCTGTTTGCATAGGTGTGTTCTATGATGTCTCTAAAGGCGTCTGCATCATCTTGGGTATACTTTGTAGGCATATTTTTTCGAAAGAGTAATTTGTACAAACCGTGTGTACCTTTATAGCGTTTACCTTTTATAATTAAATCAGCTCCATCAAAATCAATTTTCGAATCACCTATATAAAAATTGTCAATATCATCTCGCCTTACACGAAACTTGGAAAAATAATTTTGTGGGTCAGAAGGCACGGTGGATGGATCATCTAAAAATTCTTTAATATAGCTTGGAAGTGAAGGATGAAACTGACTGTAGTAGTCATTCTCAGATTTATTCATCAAGTTCTAAGTCGTCCGTTTTCAAACTCTTCTTGCTTTTGGCCTCATTCTGTGTAAAGTTCTCTGCTGCATCTTTTAACACTACTTTTCTCAAAAAGTAACCACTTGTGGTGGGCTTATTTAGCTTTTTAGCACTTAAAGAAAAATTTAATTTTCGTTTAGCTCTCTTTTCGGTTGTTGTTGTCGGTGTTGTAGGATTTGGATTTCGAGGAGTTGACTGGAATAAGTCTTGCATGTAAACACGTGGTTCAGGCATCTGTTTTTCATCTTCTTCTGCTCTGTTATTATCAAAATTCTTATGAAAAAGCGATGAAGTTTGCAGATCTTCAAGTTCTTCCTGTTTTTCTTTTTCGTTTTCTTGCTTGATTTTTTGAGGAGTTGTCAATTTGGTCCGGCGGCTTAGTGGGTTTTTGATAGGAATGGTTTTGAAAAAGGTTAACTATTCGAAGGACATAACAAATGAACGTTGAATTTTTGATATAGATGAATATTTGATAAGAAGCTGATCTAAGAAGTTAACGTCAATTATCGCATTGCAACAGACCTTTGGCTTTTCCTCCAGATTGATATCTTCGAAATCAATCGGAATTTTTGGTTTATGAAAATCGGGCCATTCGTTTTCGGGAGACCACAAAAACGACGGTGCGTTCCACCACGTGTCATGTGACATGAGCTGTGAAGGGGTGGCCCCTCGTGACGCAATATCGGCTGCATTTAAAGCAGAAGGAATGTAGCGCCACGAGTTTGAGGGAATGATTTCTTGGATTCTACTGACTCGATTTCCAACAAAGGTTTGCCAGCGATTAGGAGGGGATGAAAGCCAGTGCAATACGACTTGCGAATCGCAGAAAGTAACGATATTTGTAAAAGTTATTTTTCCTTCATAGCTAGATAAAACGAAGTCAATTAATTCGCTTAAAAGAAATGCGCCTAGGAGTTCTAGCCTAGCCAAAGTTTGTGACTTTATAGGCGCGACCCTAGATTTTGCAGATATGAGACAAACAGATATATTATTTTCCTCTTCTACACGAAAATATACGACGCCTGCGTAGCATCGAATTGAAGCGTCACAGAAGCCGATGATTTGACAGGTATTGGTTTTTGACAGTTTGATTTGTCGGGGTAATTGAAAATTGGAAAGAAGCGGGAATTCAGTATATTGACCAGTTTCGGTGGCTTTTTATCGGTTAAACTAGATTCAATATTTTCCAAGTGTTTTGTAATGGGTTGAAATAGGTTAGCCTGTGAAATCTGACCCTGTTTTAACAAATTTAATTTCTCACGTATTATTTTTCTTTTAGAAATTAATTTTTTCTTTAAGTTTTTTTTACCACTAACCATTTTTATGTTTTTTTCTGACATTTTTATCTATGTTATCTCTACAGGTGCGTTATAACTATGAACACTAAGAAGTATTTAAATCTAAAGATATATAAAGTTATTAAAACGATACCGATATCTTCCCTTATCAATATTACAATCTTTAAAAATTGTCAAAAAATCATACGGTTTTTTCCAGCAGTATGCACTCATCTTTTGAAATTCATCAAATGTTATATCAGTGCCAATATAGTTGGTGTATATATGTTTTACATTTAGTAAATCTTGTTTGAATAAAATTAAAACGTTGGCACTGTCTCTTATTAAATGTTTAGGTATTTTTGCATATGTTTGAGAGAGATAGAAACTGTCAATATTATTATGTCGACCCATGCTAAAGTAGTCACGCATCACATCTTGTTTATCGCAGGCTACGTCATCAAATATAAAAATGGAAAACGGATTTGCTTCTGATGGAGGAATTATGTTTTCACCACTGTTGTAAGCGTAGTACCCTATTTCTTTAATGGGTTTTAATAGATTCTCCAAATATAAATACTTTAGCTGGTATAGACTTTTTGAATACACATACACAACTTTAAACCGTTTGAATGTTCCAAAAGGCTCAATATAGGGTTGGTTTTTCCACAATTTGATGGGCCCACGATAAGACATCTAATAGATGATGGAAACAGGAAACCATATCTTGATGTAGTACTTGCATTAATATCATGGTTTTTAACTTCTAAACGCACTTTTTGTTTAATAATCTTTTTCATTTTCTATAGAAATACTATGTCAACCCAACAAGTTTGAACTGGTAATGTATAAAAAAAAAGTAAAGACTCTGCTTTTTATTTAGTCTTAAGTGAAACGCTATGAAGTACTATGTTAGTTCAAACGTTAAAGGGCAAGGGTTGTTAAACAGTGCTATAAATAATCTATATATTTATCGGTTTCACAACGTTCTACGTCTTCCGATACCCAATCTCCACTCGTTTCTGTTTGCCCATAATCCATCATTTAGGCCTCTTATTCCTATTTCACTGTCTATTCCTTCTCTCCAGCTTCTCCTTGGCCGTCCTCGTTTTCTTCGGCCAGTTGGTTTCCATTGTAGTATTTGTTTATGTAGTCTTTCATCATTCATTCTTTGTACATGTCCGTACCACACCAGTTGCTTTGTTCGTATATCATCCACTAAAGTACGTTCCCCCACTGTCATAATTTCTCTTATTCTTTGATTTGTAACTCTTTCTCTTTTGGATTTCCCTGCTGCTCTTCTCCAATAGTCCATCTCCGTAGCGGAAAGCATTTTTTCTGTTCTATCCTTGATTGGCCATACTTCTGAGCCGTATGTAATAATACTTTTTACAATGGTGTTATATATAAGCTTTTTGTTATGTTTTCATATACTTTGGTCCCAAATTATTCCATTTAATAAAGTTATTGCTTTTCTTCCTTGTACGTTTCGATCTTTTATAGCTTTGTCTAGTGTTCCGTCAGCTGTAATTTTTAGACCTAAGTATTTATACTCATCACAGGACTGAGTTCGCTGCCCGGTATTTAAGATTAGATCCTGTTTCATTCCACCGATACACATATACTCTGTCTTATTGAGATTAACCTCTAGTCCCCACTTATTGTACTCTTCTATTAGTTTTCGTGTCATATATTCGAGGTGGTCATAATCCTAAGCCACTACTATCTGATCATCGGCGAAACATAAAGTATACAAGGTGGTTTCGTCCAACGGAATTCCCATGTTTTGGCATTTTCTCTTCCATACTTTAAGGACTTGTTCCAAGTATATCTTGAAGAGCGTAGGCGAGATACAGCAACCTTGTTTAACCTTTATTTACTTGAAAGCCTTTGGTTAGTTTTGCTTTTATTTTAACTTTTGCCTTACTATTGCGGTATAACTCTTTGATGGCCTTAATCAGTTGTACGCTTATGTTTGTGTTTTCCAACGCTTTTCAAAGTAGATTTAGTGGTATACTATCATATGCCTTCTGCAAATCGACGTAAAGCAGATGCAGCTCTTGTCCGTATGCCATAACTTGGGTTATACAAAAGAGATGATCTGAAGTCGATCTACCCGCCCTGAAACCAGCTTGTTCTTCTGCCTCGATGTCTTTATATTCGCTCTCCACTTTATTTCTTATTATTTTACCGTATATTCTGCTTAGCGAACTAGTCACATATATACCTCTATAATTGTCACATATATCTTTCTTTCCCTTTTTGTGTATTGTGGATATATATGACGTTTTCCACTCAGTTGGTACTACAGTTCCATTTAAATATTTATGGAAAAGATTCCGTAATCTCCAAAACAGTTCTTCAGTGCCATATTGAATAAGTTCGGCTGGGATATTTCCGGGTCCGGCAGATTTACCGCTTTTTAAGGTTGTGCACACGTTTTTGACCTCAGAGATTGTGAGGGGTACTGGAGATCCCATCGTTCTAAATATATTGTCTCTTGCGTCTTCCTTGAATTCTGCTCTATCTTCAGTTAAAAGTTTTTTAAAATGCTCATCCCATTCTTTGTCTGGTATTGGTGAAATGATATCTCTGCATGTTTCTTTTTTAATCGATCATATAGTTTTCCCGCTTTCGGTACTTCTCCTACCTCCTAAGTAAGAATCTATTTTCTGGCACTTTTGCGTCCACGAATGACTTTTCTTATCACTTATCATTCTTCTCACCTTTGATTGCGCGATTTTGTATTCTTGTCTGCTTCTATCTGTCTTTTGGGATAAGTAGGTGTGATATAATTTCCTTTTTTCCTCTATTTCTCTTTCAATCTCAGCATCCCACCAGTATGGTTTTCTTCTTTTAGAAGTTTCTTCCACTAATCCTAGTGCTTCTTTTGCAGCTTGGTGGATGCTTAATGTAATACATTCGTATTCCTCATCTGGGGTTTCACCTGAACTTGTATTAAGTTTTTCGTTCAGTCTCTTTTTGTATAAGTTTTTTACGCTGTCATGTTCTAGGCTTAGTAGATTATATTTGCAGTGATCAATTTCTTGTATAAATAATCTGCCCTTCGAAATGCATATCCCAGGGTTTTCTTATTGTGGACCTGGGACTAAGCTAGAGAAACGTTTAGCTAGAGGGGATAAAGGTATTAACCAGCTTGATAGGGCATGCAAAGATCATGACATTTCCTATTCAACTAAAATAGAGTTGACCGACCGTCATGAGGTCGATAAAGTTTTGATGAGAAAAGCTTTAGAACGGATGCGAGCAACGGATTCAGGCTTGTATGAAAAACTGGCTGCTTCTGGCGTGGCTGCTGCTATGGGTACCAAGCTAAAACTAGGGATGGGTATGGTAAATAATTTATCAAAAACTGATCAAGTGCCACGTTTAAAGGCAGTGCGTCAGTGTCTAAATATGATTCAACGTGGTATAAAGATGAGAAAAAATTATTTAGGCTCTCTTGAAACTCTAGACAATATCATCCAAACCAAAAAAACCACGAATAAAAAAAGTAAAAAAAGATGAACCTGAAACAGAAGCTATGGAAACTAATTCACCCCCTTTACATAAAGAACCAAAATTGTTGAGAGTCAAAAGAAAGAGAAAGTTAAGCGACTAGGTGGATATTCCTTTTAAATTACCAACATTTTTAAAAGTCAAAAGAAAGAGAAAGTTAAGCGATTCGATTGATGTTCCCTTTAAATTACCAAAAACCGACACAACTGCTGTTTTGAGTGAAGGGCCATTGGAGCAGAAGTCACTAAAGCGGAGACTAAGCATTGATGGCGAAGAAAATGACAATATGCATAGCAATATTAAAAAACCAAAAGTTATATAAATCTTAAACACCTTCAAACACACATATCAGTTTCTTTCATTCTTGTGTAAACTTTCAAGGTAGTAACATCATTCTTAAAAAATGAGTAAAACGAGAAAATCAAGAAAACCCGTAAAAAGTAGAAAAACATCAACTTTTAAAAGAAAGAGGGCACGAATTGTTAAGAAAAAAATCAAAACATTGAGTTTTAGTCAAGCAACAAAAAAGATAAAGGATAGATTAAAACAACGAAAACCTCAAGACTTTGAAACTGCAGTTAAAGTTGCTCTCAAGACAGCGGAAAAAAACAAAGGAAAAGTACGACCTGCACGAATAATAAAACTACCTAAAAAGGGTGGTTTTTTGCCTCTAGTACCAATCATGGCGACTCTCAGTGCCCTTGGTGCTTTAAAGGGTGGCGCCGCAGGAATCGCGAAAGCCGTTAATGATGCTAAATCCGCAAGTCAACAATTGCAAGAGGCTCAACGACATAACCACAGTATGGAGTCTATGGGTAAAGGATTATTTCTCAAACCATACAAACTAGGAATGGGTCTTTTTTTACACAAGGTGGATGTCAAAAAACAAAAACCTAAAGTTTTTCAAGAAAACTTTACCAATTTCACTACCACAGCGGGCTCTTACAAATATTAACCTGAAAAAGTATACAAAGCTGTTAAAAATTAAGCATTTTAGAGGTGTGTTTATGAGAGATGAACTACCCTCAAAGATACATAAATTTGAGTCGGGAATAATTAATTTAGATAGTAAATAAAATCTATATGTTTGTGGCGGATTCATTTTACAAACACAACTTTTTCTGGGTATAACGCCACTAGTAAGGAAAAATTATTTTAAAAAACCACTGCGTTTCTCCTAGAAAAATAAAAATCACTAATTTGTCAGTGGCTTTCTATAAAAATAAATAATTGCCTAGTAAAACCCAAACCACTTATCTTTTAATTGAATTTGAATACGCTACGTTTCGATTGCCAATCTACAATCGTTTTCAAGCTTTTTATTTATATTTTCTCTCAAAATCTTAAATGTTTCTTGTTCAAATATATTTTTTTATTATTATATCGTTGACAAATTGTCAATATTCTGAAGTTTATCAAAAAACAATTGACCAATCTAAACAAAACACAAGGTAACATGATACTATTTCAAGACATTATGTCAGTCAATGTTGTTTTCAAATTTCAAAATAAACAGAACAGGGTGACTCATTAAAACTAGAATCAATAAGGTCTCTTTTTTATAACCATTTAGAAATTTTTACAAAATTATGATCATTGTTAATAATATTAAATTTATTAAATTATAAATAAATAAATTATATGACTATTATATCAAAATCTATTTAAAAAACAGTAATCAGAATTTCATTACAGTATTAATTAATTTTGAAAAAACCTTTTTGCAAATCTTGTCTGAGAATAGGAAGCCAAGCTTTACTTATATCTATAGAAATACTTGAAAGACAGTTATCTTCATTTAAATAAATACATGCTGATTCTTTTAATTTTCTTTAAATGTCATTAGATTATTTTTGTAAAATTATTGTTTCTCCCCATTTAATTCTATGATTACTCTCAAAAGAATGCTGACAAACTCTGGATTTCTCGTAATCACCTCTTCTCAAATTATATTTATGATCATTAACTCTTACTTCAAGTGGCCTAGAAGTTTCACCTATATAAATTTTACCACATTTCTGCTCTTCATTTATTGGTTTTGTTTTTGTTAGAATAGATCTAAGTTTATTTTCTGTCTTAAAAACTGTTTTTATATTATAATTATTTGCTATTCTCCTAATTTTGTCTGATATACCTGGTATAAAAGAAGAAAATCAACTGAATTTTAATATTAATAATAACTTATTAGAACGTACAGTAATAAATATGTCAGACAAAGTTTTAACAGTTTCAGAAAAATCTCTTTCAAAAGGTTTAAATTTTGCTTTACCCCCAAAAAATCCTAATAGGTTAGATTTTGTAATAGGTATTGAAGAAGTAGCAAAAAGCTTACCTGAAGAAGTTGCTAATGAATTTAGAATTAGATCAAAATTAGTTTTGGAAAAACCTTTAAAGATTAAACAAAATATCTCAAAAGAAGAAAAACAAGCTTTAGTATCCTTAAAAAATGATAACTCAATAAAAATTTTGCCAGCCGATAAGGGTAATTCAACTGTTATAATTAATAATGACACTTATAATGAAAAAATTGAAAATTTAATTCAACAAGGTTCTTATAAAAAACTTAATAAAGACCCTACAAAATCAATAGAGAGAAAAATTTATTCTACTTTATATAAGCATAAAAATTGTTTTCAAGATAGAGAACGTTCTCAGTTAGTTCCTCATTATAGCAAACCACCTCATTTCTATGGCTTACCTAAAATACATAAACCTAATGTTCCATTTAGACCAATAGTAAGTAGTATGAATTCTCCATGTCATAAATTAGCAAAATATCTATTAAACATTTTAAATCCCTTGGTGAATAACACTAATTCTTACATACGAAATTCTCAACATTTTTTAAAGAAATTATCTGAGATTGAGTTTAATAATAATCATTTAATGGTAAGCTTTGAGATTGAGTTTAATAATAATCATTTAATGGTAAGCTTTGATGTTGTAAGTCTTTTCACTAATGTTCCGGTAGATAAAACCCTTTTAATAGTAACAAATCGTTTAGAAAATGATCAAAGTTTAAGAGAAATAACAAATTTAAATATTGATGCAATTTTAGAGTTACTTACTATTTGTATTAAAACTACATATTTTCAATGGCAAAATGATTTTTTTCAGCAAGATTTTGGCATGGCAATGGGCTCCCCACTTTCTCCTTTAATGAGTAATATTTTTATGGAAGATTTTGAAAATAATATTTTGCAAGAATATCAGTATAAACCCATAGTTTGGTTTAGATATATTGATGATATTTTTAGTATTTGGCCTTATGATGAAAACAAACTAAATGAATTTCTATATTTTATGAATAACAAAGAAAGTACTATTAAATTTACATTAGAAAAAGAAACTGATAACAAACTTCCATTTCTAGATGTACTTATTGAAAAACAAAATACTTTTCAAACTTCTGTATATAGAAAACCAACACATACTAATAGATATTTAAATTTTAAATCAAATCACTCTACTATAATAAAAAGAGGTGTTGTTAAAAGTTTATTTGATAGAGCAAGGATAATTTGTTCTGATAATAACAGATTTTTATTAGAAAAAGAATTAATTAAAGAAGTTTTAATAAAAAATTCCTATCCTATAAATTTTGTTGAAAATTGTTTTCATAGAATAGAGTTTCCTAGAAGAAGAAATGCTAATATAATTGATTTAGATACTAAAAAATTATTGATTCCTTTTATACCAGGTATATCAGACAAAATTAGGAGAATAGCAAATAATAATAATATAAAAACAGTTTTTAAGACAGAAAATAAACTTAGATCTATTCTAACAAAAACAAAACCAATAAATGAAGAGCAGAATTCAAAAAATGTAATTTATAAAATACCTTGTGAATGTGGTAAAATTTATATAGGTGAAACTTCTAGGCCACTTGAAGTAAGAGTTAATGATCATAAATATAATTTGAGAAGAGGTGATTACGAGAAATCCAGAGTTTGTCAGCATTCTTTTGAGAGTAATCATAGAATTAAATGGGGAGAAACAATAATTTTACAAAAAGAATCTAATGACATTTAAAGAAAATTAAAAGAATCAGCATGTATTTATTTAAATGAAGATAACTGTCTTTCAAGTATTTCTATAGATATAAGTAAAGCTTGGCTTCCTATTCTCAGACAAGATTTGCAAAAAGGTTTTTTCAAAATTAATTAATACTGTAATGAAATTCTGATTACTGTTTTTTAAATAGATTTTGATATAATAGTAATATAATTTATTTATTTATAATTTAATAAATTTAATATTATTAACAATGATCATAATTTTGTAAAAATTTCTAAATGGTTATAAAAAAGAGACCTTATTGATTCTAGTTTTAATGAGTCACCCTGTTCTGTTTATTTTCAAATTTGAAAACAACATTGACTGACATAATGTCTTGAAATAGTATCATGTTACCTTGTGTTTTGTTTAGATTGGTCAATTGTTTTTTGATAAACTTCAGAATATTGACAATTTGTCAACGATATAATAATAAAAAAATATATTTGAACAAGAAACATTTAAGATTTTGAGACAAAATATAAATAAAAAGCTTGAAAACGATTGTAGATTGGCAATCGAAATGTAGCGTATTCAAATTCAATTAAAAGATAAGTGGTTTAGGTTTTACTAGGCAATTATTTATTTTTATAGAAAGCCACTGACAAATTAGTGATTTTTATTTTTCTAGGAGAAACGCAGTGGTTTTTTAAAATAATTTTTCCTTACTAGTGGCGTAATACCCAGAAAAAGTTGTGTTTGTATAATTTAGATAGTAGTAGAGGATCTGGTAGTCATTGGACTTATTATAGGAAAATTACAAATAATGTACACTATTTTGATAGTTTTCGTAATTTACGACTTCCTATAGAATCTGTAAGATACTTTAGTTCTAATGGTGACTCGAAGATACTGTATAATTAAATCCCTACCAGACTTATAATTCTGTAAATTGTGGACACTTGTGTTTAAGTTTTTTGTATTACTTTAAGGGTTATTAAAAAACGTCTACTAAACTAAATGTTTTTCATTTATCAGTGAACCGCTATATAGCAAACATGTCCTATACCTTTACCTTATCCGGAAAATCATCACTCCTTTCAGCAAACATCTATCCACCAATAGTGCTAAACGAGTTTGAGGAATATGATTTGGGGCCCATTAATTTCGAGAGTTAGAACTCAATACCGAATGTGGATAGTTCAAATAATGTATTTTGTTTTAGTGATGATCAAATTATAAATGCTCTGCCAATATATGGGCCCCTAAGCTCACACTAGCTACTATAGTTATAGTGTACGTGTGAGCTAATATAACTAAAAACTGAAATATATTTTATTCAACTCCAGACTAAATTACCTTTTGTTTGATACCACAACCCATGTTTTGCCTTATTCTCAAATTTTTGAAATCTACCCACACCCTTAAAAAAAACAAAAACTAAAATGTATTTTGTTAAACTCCGGACTCAATTACCTTTCGTTTGATATCACACAGGCCATATTTTCACTTAAACTCTAATTTTTGAAATATACCCCCACCCTTTTTTTTAAAATAAATTAAAATGTATTTTGTTTAATTTCAGACTCAATTACCTTTCGTTTGATATCACACACGCCATATTTTCACATAAACTCTAATTTTGAAATCTACCCCACCCTTTTATTTGGTTTGTGTTCGGTGGATTTTGTTCATTTTTAAATGGGACCATCTCGACCCAAGACCCAGCCTAAGTACCAAATTTCATTAAAATCGGCCAAGCGGTTTTTGAATAATGCGCGTTGGTCGTTACAGACAGACAGACAGACGGCGCAACAAAAAAGTTTCAAAATCATCTGAAACGCAAAGATATATAAAAAATTTTGAAATCGGAGCAACTTTTTTTTCCTCGAAAAAATTAGGATCACCATAGCTCACACTACTATAGTATAGTATATGTGTGAGCTAAAATAGGGGTCATATGAAATCAAAGATTTGAACGATTTTCTAAATAAATACTCAAAGCAAACTTTAAAGGAGGAACAATTTGAAATAAGTATAACAGCTAACCATAAGACCTTACAGTGTGAGGTTATATGCAATAAAAAGATTAATTTTGAAAAGGAAAATTCCATTGGAAGTTTACTAGGATTTGCAGGAAAAACTCTAGCGGCAGATAGAAAACATATATCTGAAAATCCGGTTGATATATTAAAAGTGAATGCTATATGTGTTGAGTGCAACTTGGTTATAAACTCTTATAATAACGGAAAAGCAGTGCACATATTACACATGTTGTACCCCTCTTCTCCTCCAGGTTATAAAATTATAGAAAGACCCTCAAATGTGATATCTACCAATCAGCACTCATTATATTGATGATATTTTACCTAAAATAACTGATCAGGATGGAAAACCCATCAATTTTCGTGGAGAAGTGGTCACGATTAGACTGCATCTAAAAAAATTCGTTTAAAAATGGTGTTTTGTATAATCATAATACTTTTGGTATTCCTTATGAAGAAATTACCGCCTTAGAGGAGAGTAATAAAATTTATAAGAAGAAGATTGATAGTGTACCACCATTTAGTAATAAACAGCTAGTCAAAGAGCTAACACCTGAAAATAGAGCTTTTTTAGTATACTACTACCATGATAGGCAAAAGACTTAAGAAATTTTGGTATAATTTAAAAGTACGTGTCAGTTGTGGTATAAGAAGAATATTTTTTTTCAGTGCGGTGTAGTTTAAAGTGTTTTGAAAAAAATAAGTCGTAACATTCTACGAGTGGGTGAAAACGTGCTCTATGATAATTCGATTGTGAGTTACCAACTTACCCTGAAAAACAATGATGAAATTCGAATTCCGATACAAACTCAAGACATCTATACCCTGCCTAGTCAAAGTGTTCTTTACCTTGAAGGAAAAGTACTGAAAGATGACAATACTGCCAGCACTAATGTGCACTTTGTAAACAATGGTTTAGCACATTTATTTGATGAAATTCGTTATGAGTTAGGAGGGGTGATTGTGGACCGTGTTAGAAATCCTGGGATTACATCAACAATAAAAGGTTACTGCTCATTCAAGGAAAGTGATGGTAACACCCTTCAAAATGCTGGTTGGACACTTAAAGAAAATCCACCTATATTAGATGGTTTTGGTAATTTCAATATATGTTTACCCCTAAAAACCCTTATGGGGGTATTTGAGGACCATCACAAGATTATTTTAAATGTACGACAAGAACTCGTGTTGATTCGCAGCAATTCCGATAAAAAAGAAAAATATAAGGTAGTGTTAAATAAAGTTCATTGGAAAATTCCACATGTTAGAGTGTCAGATGATCAAAAATTGCGCCTTTGTATTTGGAGGGTAACAGAGATCTCAATATTAGTTTCGAAGTTGGGAAATGCATGAGTATCCACAACTTCAAACTACCACTAATCACACATGGGCAGTGAAAACTTCAAATCAACTGGAGACACCACGTTTCATTATTATTGGATTTCAGACAGATAGAAAAAACTTGTTTAGTAAAAATATGAGTCGCTTTGACCACCTGTCATTAACGAGCCTAAAAGTTTATTTAAACTCTGAAGTTTTTCCATATGATAACTTAAATTTGGATTTTGATAACAATCAGCATGTTCTTCTGTACGAAATGTATGCCCAGTTTCAAAAATCCTATTATTACCACGATCAAAGCGAACCTTGCTTCCACCCGATAAACTTTAAAAATGATGCTCCACTGGTAGTTATCGACTGCTCTCGACAGAGTGAAGACGTGCTCAAAGGTGGTGCAGTTGACATTAGAATTGAGTTTGAAACGAAAAAAGCTGTACCTGATAAAACTATAGCCTACTGTTTAATATTGCACGATCGACTTGTGAAATACAACCCTCTAACCAGTACCTTACATCAAGACTTTAAACGTCAAGCTGAATGGAATACAAACAAAGTTCATGGTATAAATTGGGACACTTTTGATTTTAGTTATTTACCATTTGAAAACCTCGCTTTATTTATTAAGGATTTAATTCAAAATGAAACTGTGTTTGTAAAAGGAAACGACAAAAAAGTTTGGTTATGTAATTTAGTTAATAATAATGTTGTAGATTTATATGACTTGGGAAGTTCCAATATTAAAAAATTATTGTAATGATAAGTTTCACTGTGAAATGCATAATAATAATTATTTAAATTGTGCTAGAGAAAATGTAATTTTGTTAAATAGATGGTATTTAAATAAAAAGCATATTCAGTTTTAACCTTTTATTTTATTTTAACAAAATATTAAAAATTTAAAAAAAGCTTGGGGTTGTGTTAAAGGATCCTCTTCATCGAAGAGACTTATTATCTCTTCCATATTTGAATATTTGTTTGTTTTTCGGATACAGCCTTTCTGCTTCTTCTTCTTTGTGCTTGGGTGGTATCTACTGCTTTTGTACATGTTGCTGCTGCTGTTGGTCCCCCAGACGACTCTTCAACAGCTGTTATTTCCATTGGATCTGAGGGTGGTGGTGGTGGTAACACAGCTAAATTTTTTGTTGTGTCAATCTCCATAGGTTGATCAACATTAATTTGGTATCTTTCTATCGCTCGCTGTAGGATAGCAATTTCTTCGTCATCATCCGCCTTTACTCGATAATACTTCACTGGCAGCCTACCGAATTTTTTTCTATGGTTTCCGTTCGAGGTGAATAAGATAGTCTAACAAAGGTTTTATCACCTTTCAAACTTATCTTCTTTACTCCAAAACTGAAAAAATAATAACATCAAAATTAAGACAAATAAATTAAAATTCAATATAATTTCTTTGCTATTAAAAAATTAGGAATATTTTTTCTATATAAATCTTATCTTGGATTCATGTAACGTTTTTAGTAATAATAAATTTTCTATAAAAAGTCAAAAGTATATAAAATTAAAATTTAATACTTTTTAGTTTCTTTTGTAAAAATTATCCTGGATTCGTGTAATAATAAATAATCTGTAAAAAATCAAAAGCACTTACTGAAAAAGATTCTTCATGCAAACAAATACCATTTTCGGAGGGCAGTTAATGCGATCTATAGTTGACACTACAAGTGTGCATGGTTGTGTTGCCATTTTTATTTTTTTTTTCAAAACTAATAAGCACAAACTGTTAAACTGTTTGAATTGATTTTGCTTTGATATTTGATGGAATTTATACCTAATTTTTAGCTAACGTAAGCACTGCGTTGGTTACTTTTTAACAATGCTTGCACTTGCCCATATGCGTTTCATTATTTAAAAGTTTATAAATTAAAGTGGGGGAATAGTTCTTCTCATAACCAAGATGACAGCGATTTTTCTGTAGGTTGGCTCCATCCTTTACATTTTAATAGGGAGTTAATCAAGTAAAGCTTGGATTTAATACTGCTCAGCCGTATGTGACAGTATTACATAATAAAACTAACAACTGATCTTTCAAAATTGACACACCAAAGTCGAATTTAAAAATAAAGTCGTTTATTTTTCTTTAGTAAAAGCAGGCACTAATAAATCCAAGCTTTATTGTAATTAGTCCCTAATATATTGAATTTTAGGTTACGATCTGTCATATTTTACTATTTTGGCATGTCACGTGACTTTTACAGCAGTCAAATTATTTTTGTTGGTTTAAATTAATTAAATATATATACAATATTAAAGTAGCGTCGCCTATGACTACACCTAAAAAGTGCTGACCAATATGTTTTAGTTTAAATATAAAAAACACATTTTTGCTAAATAATACATTTTTATAAAATTTACTAAACATTATGTTTTGGTTTGAATAAAAAAATGTCAATTTTTACAGACTTAGTGGCGTTGGTTACATTGTATCAAATCATACGTCAGTCATGTGTTTGTTATGGAATTTTCCGTTCTTTGATTATACAAGTGAAAATTAAAAGTTTTGCTAACTAAATTCCGATCGTTTAAAATTTAACTCAAATGTCTTTTTGACACTTTTGACAGCAATTCTATGCACAATCAATACAATCCAGCTGTTAAAAAAGTTAGGTTATCGAGAATCTGGCAACATGTGTAATGCTTTCTTACATTTATAACTTTAAAAATTACCCTCGTATTCAAGACGAACTTTCTTATCAAACAAATATTTAACTATATTTTAAAAACGTATGAATTTACAGAGTTGAAAATTAAATAAAAAATGAGTTCCCAAAGTTTTGATGTGTTGGTGTCTGAGTCTGTAAAAAAGGTTGAACAGGTGAGTAGACTGGTGAAAACAAAAGAGGAATTTAATTATTGGATAGTTTTTCTTTTAAATTTAATTTCAACTGTAAAAAATTGTGTAAAAAATAAACTTGATTGTGTACAAAACTTTTCTAAATTAGAATCGAATTTGTCACTTTTAAAACATTATTTAATATTACTAAAAAATAAAAAAAGAATTCATTTTGGCAAAACTAATAGGGTGAGGTCGGTCAAAAAAAAATTGGTTTGGGAAGATGTTGAAACGTGCTTTGGTGGTAGAATTAGAACAGGTATTATCACTAATTTTACCATTAAAGACCCCAAGATTTTCTTTAAAAAGGCATTCAAGAGTTTTTCAAGTCAAATTAAAAAGTCACTTAAACATTCAATTTTAAAAGTTAATGTCATTTTTTCAGGGAATTTTATTAAATTACATGAAGGTATTACTCAAACTGAGGCTTTTTCTACGAGAAACAGTATAATAGACCAAACAACAAATTTAAAAAAATGGTATGAGGAAAACGTTTCTCAAAAATATTAACCAAGATGGAGAATTTTCAAGAGCGAGATTCTGGTTGGGCTCTGTATGAAATTCTTCATCTCAAGGTTAATATTAATAAACACACCCCCATCAACTGTGGTGATTCAACTTATGTTGAGTCACCGCAGTGGATTAAAAACACCAGGGGGGTGATCAATACTCAAAATAATGATAATTATTGTTTTCTTTGGTCTATTGTGGCTGCTTTACACCCTGCTGCTCATAGTGGGCAGAAAACTTCCTCGTACCCTCATTTTAGTCAGGTGGGGTTAAATTATATAAACTTTGAGTTCCCTATGCGATTAAAAGACATTTCAAAATTTGAGAAACTTAATAATTTATCCTTAAATGTTTTTGGAGTTGAAAAGAATGAAATCCTACCTATCTGTTTAAGCAAATCAGATTTTTCCAAACGAATTAACTTACTTATTTTAACATGTGGTGATGATGTAGTTGATAGCGAAAATGAGATGGATATAGATTCTGAAGATTTTGAAATTCTCAACCCCAATAAAAGAATCTATCACTTTGCCCTAATAAAAAAATCTTTCACGTCTTATATCAAGTCAGGTGGGTAGACAAAATAATAAAAAATGGGTATGTGATAGATGTTTAAATTGGTTTGTTTCCGAGGTAGTTTTGGAACCGCACTGTTTAGATTGTAAAAATTTAAATTTTACCAAACTGACTCTACCAAAGGAAAATGAGGACTTTTTGAAATTTACAGAATTTAAAAATAAAGAGCCGGTACCTTTTACAATTTTTGCTGATTTAGAATGTTTGTTGGAAAAAATTGACAACGATGACAAAAGTGTATCATCACCACCAAATGCACAAAAAAATCAACACCATATTCCTTTTGCGATTGTGTATTATTTGAATTGTTTCTATGATAACTCTTTCTCCTATTATCATCAAATTGTAGGAAATGATTGCATTTCACGTTTTACTCATGAGCTGAAAAGAATGGCAGAAAAGTTGAGTAGCATTTTTTCAAATATTGTTCCTTTAAAACCTTTAAACACTATGGAAAAGTTTGATTTTAATAATGGAACCCATTGTCATATCTGTGAGAAGGCTTTTCAAGAGGGAGACAGAAAACATTTAGATCATTGTCACTTGACGGGAAAATATAGGGGAGCAGCTCATCCGGGTTGTAATTTAAATTTTAATGATTCACACAGTGTTCCTGTAGAATTCCACAATCTTTCTGGTTATGATAGTCATTTCCTTATAAAATCTTTAGCAAAGGATTTAGAGGGTAGAATTCAACTTCTCCCTGTAAACAAGGAAAAATATATTTCGTTTACTAAATACATTGAAGGCACCAAAGCAAATTTTCGATTTATTGATTCTTTTCGGTTTATGCCTTCCGCGTTAGACAAACTAGCTTCATATTTAGACGATTCCAAAAAGACAATTTTAAAAAGTTTTTATAAGAGGAAAAATTTAAATTAATTACTCGTAAGGGTGTTCTGCCCTATGAGTATCTCGATTCTTGGGAAAAGCTACACGAAACTGTTCTTCCGCCTAAAGACGCATTTTATAGTACTTTGGAAGGAAAAGGTGTTTCAAATAATGAGTACAAAAGGGCGCAAAGCATTTGGAACACCTTTAATATTAATTCGCTTTTGGAATATGCCCTTTTTTACATGAAAATTGATGTCATTTTATTATCAGAAATAATGAGCTCATTTCGTGACATCTGTCTCGCCACCTATAAACTTGATCCGCTTCATTATGTTACAAGTCCAGAGCCTTTTCAGCCATGCTTAAACAGTAAAAAATAGAGCTACAACTTTTGACTGATGTTGACATGATCATGTTTATAGAAAGAGGTATAAGGGGTGGAGTTTCACAGTGTTCAAACAGATATGCTAAAGCCAACAATAAGTACATGGGAGAGTTATATAACCCCAATAAAGAAACGTCATATTTAATGTACTATGACGTCAATTCACTTTATGACACAGCTCTGACTTTACCATTGCCCTATGGTGGTTTTGAATGGGTTCATAACAATTCATTCACTGAGGAGGATATATGTAATATTTCAGATGATAGTCCCATAGGGTACACTTTTGAAGCAGACATTTCATACCCTGCTAACCTATTTGAAATACATAAAATCCTGTCTGCCCTGAACATCGAGTGCCACCCAATTCAAAAAGTAAGCTACCCAAACTGATGATGACACTTTACAATAAAGAGCGATATATCATCCATTATCGTAACTTGAAACTGGTCCTTGGTTTGGGTTTAAAAATTAGAAAAATTCATAGAGTCCTTAAATTTAAACAGTCTCAATGGTTGAAACCCTATATTGAATTAAACATCCATATGCGTCAGCAAAATAAAAATGAATTTGAGAAAAACTTTTACAAATTGATGATTCATTCAGTATTTGGCAACTATGGAGAATGTTAGAAAATATAAGGACGTTAAGTTGGTGACTCGATGGTCGGGTCGTTTTGGTGCGCAATTCTATATTTCAAAACCTACTTTTCATAGTTTAACCATATTTGATAAAGATATGGTTATTATTGAAATGTCTAGAAACAACATTATT
Organism: Aspidapion aeneum; assembly: GCA_963576565.1. NCBI lineage: Eukaryota > Metazoa > Arthropoda > Insecta > Coleoptera > Brentidae > Aspidapion > Aspidapion aeneum. Next base: position 63,295,782 of record OY755042.1, read on the forward strand.
TTCAATAAGCCCATATATGTAGGATTTACAATTTTGGACTTTCTTTATGAATTTTACTATAACTATATTAAAACGAACTTTGGAGATAAAGCCCTTTTGCTATATACGGACACAGACAGTTTAATTTATAACCTACATGTTGATGATATATACAAACATATTAAAACTGACAATGACAAATTTGACACATCTGACTACCCACCAGACAATATTTTTAACATACCATTAAAAAATAAAAAAGTTTTGGGACTCATGATAATGAAAATAACATGAAAAAGACTGCAGAATGTGTGACAACCAAGCAACTTGAGTTTCTGGACCAGATGGATAGTAGTAGTAAAAATGTATGTGTTTACTGTAAAAGAAACGTTTGTTTCTGTCAAAACTATTCACATTGCAATATTGGCACTAGGCTTTATTCTAGTTGTAAGCAAATGTTTTGTTTTTGCAAGAAATCCATTGAACATCATAAGAACATAGAAAAATATTACTTAGTAAGAGGTGAACAAGACCTATTTTGCTATGAGCAAATATCTCCTTCTCCTTAATAATATGTTCAAAATTAAATTACTTAAAAATAAACTATCTATTTCAAGTATATTTTCTTATTTTTTCAGATCCAAAAGACATGTATCCTGTGTCGTGCACAAGTACCAAACAACTTTCGGATATGCAAATTTTGTTTATTGGAATCTGCAATCAAATACCCAGAAACAAGAAAATTGGCATGCAGAATTTTTCAACAGAAATATAATTATAACATCAAGTTTGACTAAGTTTTATATTTTTCTTTCACTATTTTATTTTAATAAAAAGACTTACCAAATATTATTTAATAAATCACTTATTGTTTTTCTCTGATACCCTATCCTCTTTTTTGACTCATTTTATAAAAAATTTATTTTGAAAAAAATGTGTCATATCAATCAAAAATGCTTACTATCAACTATAAACATCTCCCAGTGTACAAAATTATTACAAAAGTTGCATCATATTTTTGCTAATTAGATAAAAAAAGAACATATGGGGGGTCACTAAGGTTCGTGCAATCATTTTTAGAAATTATTATTTTTTAACACACAGGGAAAATAACAGGCTATCCCGATTAATTTAAACAAATATTTTTAGAAATTATTTTATTTTTTAACCAACAATTACCAATTAAGGCCTTTTTCACATTAAGACTTACCTAGGCAAGGCGAAGCTAGTGAAGTAGCTATCTTACTAAAAAAACACCCCATTTTACCTACTCTCTCATTGGCATCCAACTCATTGACCAATAGGGCCTTTCAACAGCCTCTGGTTGTTACGTCATTGCTGACAACTTCTTGCACACTTCTTTTAGTCCCAAGGTCATACCAAGTTCACTTCTTCAGCAACAGGTCATCCACTTCGGAGAAGTGGATTGGCATGTTACCAAATGCATTAGAACCCACACTACTATACTACTCACATTGTTTGTTAGCATCTGACACACTTTTGTTTAATGTAATGCCATGACAACTATCACTGCCCACTGTTTTATTATATACGGGGGTTGACATGCTAAAACTACGGTACGGTAAGTGGTTTAATACCTATTTATTTAGTTTATGATTATTATTATTTTTAGTATATAAAAATAAACCTTGGCATTAAAGTCCCTTTTAGTCACTTAGCAAATTATAGCCCTCCTTCCGGTCGGCATGAAAATTCCCGCCGTGGGATTAAAAACGCCCCAGGTTTATAATATACCTACTATTATTTGTATTAGTGTTCAAAAAAAAGCAGACGGCGAAGAAAAGGTCGAAAGTACAAAAAGTCGAAAATACAAAAGATTAAAAAACAAAAGGTCCAAACAAAGATCGAAAGTAGCTACACTGTAATGACTGCAAAACAAAGTAGAAGTAAGAGACACACAGTTAGACACACACACACACTCATAGAAAAGTTTTAAAAAATCAACATCCAATAAAAACTCAAGGTCTAAGAATTTTTATTTACCATCTCTAGGTATTTTTTTGGGTAGCAACACGACGGGTCGCAGAACTTTGTTTGAAAACATTTTCTTCGAACGGAAATTTTTATGAAAACAATTTCTTCTAATGGAAATTTGTTCAAAAACATTTTTTTTAACGGAAATTTGTTTGAAAACCATTTTTTCGAACGAAAAATTGTTCGAAAAAATTTTCTTCCTTCGGAAATTTGTTCGAAAACATTTTTTTCTAACGGATATTTGTTCGAAAACATTTTTTTCATACGGAAAATTGTTCGAACACCATTTCTTTGAACGGAAACTTGTTTTCGAACGGAAATTTGTTCGTAAGCAATAGTTGTTTAAAAATATTTTCTTCGAATAGAAAACATTTTCTTCGAAAGCAAGCTTTTCGAAAAAAGACCCTCTAGACCTGGATTTCCAAACCTAACACAATTCATATAGTTTGACTAAGGCAAGCCTTTCTAACATATTTTTTCAAAAAAACCCTGACTTCTTTCCCAGGATCATAAACTGATCGTAAATTTGTCTACTTTCCTCCTTTTGGAAGGTCGAAATTGGTATTTTCCTAAACTTTGTCAATTGATCGCAAACGTATCCAAACCGGTCCAGATACCCCTTGATGAGCTCAATTGAGAAAGGTTAGAGTAACACCGATTTCAACCTTCCAAAATGTGGACCGGAAAGCTAATTTAGGGAAATCATTTTTCAAAAATATGTTTCGGTTGGTTCGGTTTGGTTTCACACCCACTAGGATCTCAGGAAAGAAGTCAGGGAAGTTTTTGTTTCCAAAAATTGTTAGAAAAAGACCCCATTAGTCGAACTATATGAGTTGTGTTAAGTTTGGCAAGCCAGGTCAAAAATTTTTTTTTTCGAAAAATTTGTTTTTAAAGAAATGTTTTTGAACAAATTTTTGTTCGAAGAAAATGATTTCGAAAAATTTCTGTTCGAAGAAAATGTTTTCGAACAATTTTCGGTTTGAAGAAAATGATTTTCGAAGTTTATGCTTTCGAACAATAACACCGCTCTACAAAATAAGAAAAAGTTTTTGTTGCAAAAAAAAATAAAATTGAATTTTTATTCAGTGCTACCTATTGATTCCGGAACTACCATTGGTTTTTTCAAGTTGGCTCACTTTTGTGTAAAAAAAACAAAAAAGGATTTTTCTTTTTCACCGTGTTTTTCGTAAAAAATATCCTATAACTTTAAAACTATAGGCAGCAAATTATCAAAATTTGGCAAAATAATAAAGTATTACCTGGAGAATTTTCGTGCAAAAAAATGGTATATTTACATAAGCGCGCTTGATTAGAATACGTTTCGAAACCGAAAAAAAGCGATTTTTCAGAAAAAAATAAATTTAATAAAAACCGCTTGGTAACGTAACGGCTTGTCAGTCATACCATTAAATGCCTTGGAGAAAGCCAAAAAATATGTCAAATACATTTTATCGTAAAACCATCAGGTTGAAAAATATCTAGGTTTGAAGTAGAATTTTGCAAAAAAAAACAGAGAAAACAATTGTTTCTTCTCATAAAAAAAATAAGATAAGCTATTTTTTTGCTCGTTTTTTATCATTTTGCAATTACAATACGCGATATTTTCGTTTGAATGTGTAGTTCTCAATCGTACCTACAGTTAACGTGTCATTGAGTCTTGACTTTTCTGTTGAATACTAAGGTGATTTTCAATTTTTTTGGACTTTCGTGGAGGTTTTGAAATGGTGTGTGTGTGTGTGTGTGTGCAACGGGACTGTCCTGATCAACAACACTACAGACAGTCTTCAAAGAAAAGGTTTCTGTTTTAAATTAACAAAAATGCCATTTAAAAAGAGTTGTATTAATTTCAGAGACATTTTTATTTTTGATCAACTTTAAACCAAATTTACTATAAAATATTCTTGCAACATTTTACCTGTTGATGTAATATTAAGATATTTATATGAAATGTACTATAAAATTATAAGTAATTGACCTTACTAAAACTCGAACTGTTTTTGTGTTTTTTATGTCTTTTGATAAAATGTAAAAATCTGGATGAAAAGTGACTAAAAAAGAACCACAAAACCTAGAAACACCGAAAAATAGAAAAAAAAAACTTGAAAAATAAACTAAATAGTGCAAAAAATAGCGTATAAACCTTGTGATTAAAGTTTCATTTTGTCCCTTGTATATCAATATATTATATAGTATTAATATATTATATAGTATTAATATATTATATAGTATTAATATATTATATAGTATTAATAAACATTTAACATAAAAATGTATTTCTGTCCTGTTTGTTTATTTATTACGTACTATTTTTATACAAAAAACTCAAATAATATTCAAAAGAAAATGATTTTTAACAATAAATATACTTACAATAAATATTCATAACCCAAAAACTCAAGGAACATATTTTTTATGTCTTAAGCTGTATAAAAACGAGTTCTTTTTAAGTTTTATTAAAACATTTTTTTTCTCAGACTGTATAAAAATGAGTATTTTTCACGAACGTCTATGGAATTTTGAGTACGGTTTTGACACTCGTGTCGCTACCCCTGGGAGACGCCAGGCTTCCAGGATGCAGTGACCCTAAAAGATCCCTTTGCCCGACAAAGGGTATCAGGCAAAATTAAATCCTCGTTGAGAAAATAAAATTGCCTACCGGGGGGTGCTTAGCAGGCAGGCCTGCTGGGTCATCATGTGGTATGAATGAGTTTGTGATTGTCTCCTGTATAAACAAACCTTACAAGAAATTGCATTGTAATATAAATGCCTGGAGATCACAGTAGTGATGGCCCATGATTTTGCACCGGTTTTAAATGCAGCGTCACCAGGACTGGTATTCTTATAAATTGGCTTAAAAACGTTACGTTTTGAAAACGCTAAGCGACACGCACAGCACCTTTCTCGCATGCCATTTGCGTTCACCGATCGAATTTGGTATTCACGTTGGTAAACGCGCCCTTGTGATGGAACTCGCTAAGCATCCTTCAAATTCTCGCTTTTTGTTCATGTTTTTTTACATTTGTGGCATACATTAGAGATTTTTTTTACCCCAGTTAGTTATTTTTGTTATTTGTTGATAACAACATCGAAAATCTAGAGAAGGTGATGGGTAGAAATGGATATAATGAGAGATGTTGGGCTAGTGGTGTCTTAACATGATTGTAATGACCCCTACACTCCTAGGGTATAATAATAAAAGTTATATTGACGTAAACCATAAATTAAAACAAGGCTTTTTGTACTTCGTGCAAAATTTATTCAAAAATTCTTGGCCAAGCGCTTTCGGTCTATACGACCATCATTAGTGCCTTAAAGCTAGTTACTACTTAAAATATTTAAAAATTTTCAGGTACATTTTACAGTTATAGTATTATTATTCTTTATTTAACTAGTCAATTTTAACCTCGTATATGACTTAAAAATATTGTTTCACATTCCTTGAGTGACATGATTTAAAATATAATTTTATTTTCTGAAAAAAATGTTTTTACATTTTTCTCCAAAGTGTCTAGGTTTTTAAAAAACTGACATATTTTCTTTCGTAATTAAAAAAAATCTTAATTTAGGGACACCAATATGGAGTACTAGCTAACCATGAAGTTGACCCAATTGAGTTACACATGGTTAAACATTTGGTTGTATAAAAGATTTCTTTTCTACAAGAAAGTCTTTTAAACATTTTTTCTAAAAAGTTCTGATTTTTGGAAAATAGATAAAACTTAATAACTTGTATAATTAGGTAGCCTAACACTAACCTGTTAGCCCGACTGG